>JAWWTY010000106.1:65593098-65656197 GCA_035222235.1 Margarornis squamiger | reverse complement strand
GGGATGGAGATGGGGATGGAGATGGGTATGGGGACGGGGATGGGGATGGAGAGGGGGACGGGGATGGGGATGGAGAGGGGGATGGGGATGGGGATGGGGATGGAGATGGGGATGGGGATGATGGGGATGCGGCTCCCTGCGCTCACTCCCTCCCTGACTCCCTGACTCACCCGAGACCCTGGCGTGGAGGTGCTGCGGGATGCCGAGCGGGGCGGGCCCCGCCGCGCCCGGCAGCGCTGCCAGGGCGGCCCGGCGCAGCGCGCTGTCCAGCACGGGCAGCACCTCTGCGGGGGCCGCGGTGAAGAACTCCCCGATCTCCATGTTGGCCTCGAACAGCGTCAGGGCGTCCACGACGACGGGGTAGTGCGCCTGGCCGTCCGGCTCCCGCAGGATGCGCAGGATGTCGTCCCTGTGGTGCTCCAGCACGTAGGACTCGAACACCTGCCCCACCAGGGCCACCTGCTCGGCGCTCAGCACCATGGTGCGGGCCGGGGCACGGCGGCCTCACACGGCCCGCCCGCCCGCGCTCCGCGGGGCAAACTTCACCTTCCGCTCGGCGGAGCACAGCGCGGGGCCGCGGGGCCGGGGCCGCGGGTCCTCCGGCACCAACACCGGGCACCAACACCGGGCACCGGCACCGGCACCGGGCACGGGCTCCGCACGGGGCTGCGCGGCCGGCCCGGCCCGCCCGTCCCCCTCACTGCCCCCTCACTGCCCCCTCACCGCCCCCTCACCGCCGGCTCCCGCCAACAGAGCGCCCCGCCCCGGCCCGCCCGCCTCCCGCAGCAGGGACCGCCCCTCGGCCCGGCAGGCGGGGAGAGCGGGGAGAGCGGGGCGGAGGGAGGAGGAGGAGCTCTTGGGGCGGCCCCCACGGTAGCACCACCAAGGCAGAACGCCCGGCCCTCGCTCCGTGGGCGGTCGGAGGAGGCGGAAGAGGCAGCAGCGGGAGAAGCAGCCCCAGAAGCAGCGGCAGCGGCAGCAGGAGGGGTCTGTCGGTGCCACCCCGCTGCCCGGGAACAGCCGAGGGCCGGGGCCCCCCGGGGCCAGCAGAGCCCCCCGGGGCCAGCAGAGCCCCCCGGGGCCAGCAGAGCCCCCCGGGGCCAGCAGAGCCCCCCGGGCTGCCCCGGGAGCCGTGCCGCGCTCCGCACAAGTGTGTCCTGTTCCCCCGAGGCTCCCGGAGCTCCCCTCCATCCCCCGCCGTTCAGGCACCACAAAGCCTAAATTTGCCTTCTTTAAACTGTACTGCACAACAAACGAGCCATTCCTCCCGTCTTCGCAGTGTGAGGAGTTTGGGGGGTTTATTCTTCATAGAGCCAGAAAACAGGGTTTGCTGCAGGCTCTAAAGCTTTCACTCTTGCCCAGAATTGACAGTATGTTGTTTTGAATAATTTCGTGGCCGTATATTTTATTCCCCCCTCTCTCCCGTGTATAGCAAGCCAATGACAGCTTTAACAATTTGAAATATTTTGTCTGTCAGTCGATTCTGTTCCCTCCGGATACTCTGCAGCATGCGTGCACGCTTCTAACAAGTGCTGTGCTTGCATGTCTGAATTCTGTCCTCGCTGGGTTCAGTGTAAGTAGACTCTCTTCTGAATTACTGCATGTGTTTTCTTGGTACCTCTGACAGGGTATCTGAGTATCATTCTCGTACATCCATGCGAGTCCTGCAATATCACAGAGTGTAACTTAATTTCTCCATAACTTTGAAGTGTTGAAGAACCTTAAAACTTCTCCATTGAGCTCCTCAGTCCCAGAACCTCCTATCGTTGGCCTGTATTAATGAATAATTACTGATAGAAAATCAAAATAAAAATCACTTTCCCTACAAGATCTTAATCAATGTATGCCAATGGCTCTCTAATAAATGTATGCAACTCATATTTTAATACAAACTTTTAGAGTTAGTGGAGAGGAAAATCAACACTTATCAAACAAACAAAAAAACCCACAAACTTTAGATCCCTTATTTTCAAGTTACAATGTATGAATTCAATATGTAAAGTAACTTAACTCAGCCTTACTTGCCTGAATAAAACAATGATAATTAATTTGAATGTCTGCCATGTTGCTTTTTTTCTTCCAGTAATATTTAAAGGTTATCTTAATGAATAAGAAAGCTGCACTGGTTCGCCTCTTGACTACATTGAGTGTCTCACTATCCATGAGTTCATCTGGGGAACGTCTGGCCAGCAGAGAAGGGAATAGTCTTAGGATGTTTGGGCAAAAGGTTCTTGTGTGGAACCTTACAGGTGCTTTAAATCACAAATCACATTTCTCTGAATTGCTACTTCACAAGCTATTGGAAGACAATTTCTGCATGTAACTCCTGTCTGGTGAATCAGTGGGTTGAACTTCAGTTACCTCTCCTGCATTGTTTGCAAATAAAATCTTCTTTGGGGTAATTTGCAGATGTTGCCTAAATCCTCACCTGAAGGAAATAATGTTTACAGTAAAAGTCTGACTGCTTCAGGTGGCTATAAAGAGGAGATGTTTTAACTCCTAGATGTGTCTCTAGAAGAGAGACGCATCATGCTTTATAAAATGGTCCTGTTGTAACCAATTTAATAGATAAAGCTGCAAAAGCACTGCTGAGATCTGCACTTAATATATAAATTGATCACTGCAAAAATTCAAAACAAGCCCTGTCTCTGGCATATGCTTTTAATGTCAACTTTACTCAGTTTATGGTGCCGTCATGCAAGGTACACAGCCAAGCGGCTTTTTTTCTAACAATGAGACACAGTTACTGCTACACATTTGTTAGCACAGCTATCTGGATTCTAGCGTGGCAGAGCTGTCATCTTTGTGGTTTACTGGAGGTATCCATGTGTGCTTCCTCAGATTGCATTTTGTAGCCTAAGCAACAGGAGCAGCAGCATGAAAAGCAATGCAGCAGCCTGCAACTGGGGCAGCTGATTTTTGTAACTACAGAGCAAGTAGCTGATGTTGGTATGTGAAGGCTGTGATCAGGTAGTGGCTTCTACAAGAAAAAAAGTTATTTAACATCTCAATATGTGCATAGATGAGTAATGAAGAAATTGTTTACTCAGCAAGTAGTCATCAAAAATATATTATGCTCATTTGAAAATCCATGAGGTAGCCTCTCTTGAAATTATGGTACAAAATAGGACAGGAAAAAGTAATTGTTTAAAGTAAGTGTGTGGAGACAGTGCTGCCACAGTAGAAAGGCAAATGCTGCAACACGGGCTCAGAATCCCTCCATGTTCAGTTATGGGAATGGAAGCATTTGTCTCCCAAGAAACTGCTGCTGTCAGTCTTAAAGTGCAACTCCCAAAGAAGGTCCTTTGTGGAAAGCATTTTCTAGCCTCAAAAAGCAGGAAAGTTTAGTTCCAGCCTACCTACATCAAGAGTAAAAAATTATAACCTGCTTTAAGAATGAAAACAAAGATTCTTGCATCATCATAGAAAACATTTTATGAAGAAAAAACAACAGGTAACCTAAAAAAACCCAAAACAACCAAACAAAAAAACCCACTAAATACTCTATATGCTCCAGGTTTATAGCATATATTCTTACTGCTTAAAGTGTCAAAGATGACAAATCTAAGACATTTAAATTTAAATTAAATGTGTACACAGTAATTGTAGAACAATTCAAACCAGTCAGAATACAACCTGACGTTTTTCTTCCAAAATAAGAATAACAGATAATGAGAAAAACAGAAGTGAAAATTTATTTAGACTAAGTTAGGATCATAAAAACTCAACACTATTGACCCAAGTAATTTATATAGCCAGCGCTTCTCTTAGGACTAATATTTTCCTTGAAGGCTGGGGTGAATGTAGTACACACATGCTGAAGTAACTGCGAAAACACAAAAGGAAGGAGTCAATACGATAAACTGGTTTCCATGTTGGTGCTGATTGCAGATCGGTTTTCAGCAATCTCTGGTGTTTTTTGGTTTTGTTTTGTGTTTTTTTTGTTGTTGTTGTTGGTTTTGTTTGTTGTTTGTTTTGGGTTTTGTTTGGTTTTTGTTTGCTTTTTTTTTTTTCTTTTTCTTTTTTTTTTTTTTTCACCAAGTATACCTTCTGTGTACAATTCCTGCTGCAGAAAAAAAGCCACGTAGTTCTCAGGACATAATTCTTGCCTATGCTACGAGATTGTGTCACAAGGGTCAGCTAGAGCAGTTTTCTGCTGCTCTGGAAAATTCACTGGCAGTCAAACTCTTATCACAGATGTAAATGGAGCAACCTAGACCAAAGGGTTGAACCTGGCACTAAGTGTTGATAATGAGATTTAACGTGGCAGAGTGCAGAGGGACAGTTCCTGAGAGACAAAAGATTTTCCCACTGTTGTAACTAATACTATACAATTTGATCCTAAATCGATACCTTCTTAGTCAGCACTGTCTGTTCAGCATGGAAACACTGCACACAAGTGTGAGCAGAGACTTTGCAGAATTCTCTGCAAAACTGACTGGACTCACAACTATGCACATTTCTAGCTTCTACCAGAATACCAGATACTGCAAAGAGCAAGAACGCCATGGCACAGTGATTGTGCAAGTTACTGTAATAATCCCAAAAGACAGATATTAACTTCTTTTAGGAATACATTTTACAGAGTTCTCAATGCCATTTGGTAGAAAATAATTTTTTTCCCAAGGTACTTCTGGTTGGTTTTGGGGTTTTGGTTTTGGGTTTTTTTTATTGTTTTTTTGTTTGAAGACACTGATTTGACAGTGGTACAGCTGCTGACCGTGGCAGACATGGTAACTCGGTGCTTCTTAACTTTCTTCTCCCTTCTGAAAGACAGGTGGCTATTAGTAAAAAAAAAAGTGGGCATACCTTTTACTGAATAGGTAAATATAGATATTATCATCTTTGTATTATTGTTCCATATGAAGTGGAGGATAGGAGAAAAAGGCTGATCCCTTGCAAAGCATGCAAGAAAAAATACGCAACACTCACTTCAGAACATTGTAACAAAATGATCTAGTGAATTTTATTTTGGGTAACAGCCAAGAAATCTGACATTTTGCCCAATATGGCTTTCTTCTAAAATTAAAAAGTTGCATATACCTACAATTGAGTCCACCAGCTACGAAAAATCTGCTGTATACATCTTTAATCCATGGCAGCATCACCAGAATACAGCTTTCAGTGGCGTTTTCAAGCTGAATTATAAGATAGAAGTTTTTAAATGTGCATTTAGAAGATTTTTATACTGTTTATATGAAAACATACAAATTTTTCATTTATACATATGCTACATATAAAATTCATTTTAATTAGCAAGTATCTTCATCTGGGTATTTACCTTTGTGCATATAGCAAAAAAAGGATGTAGTTAGGGCTTCAGATGAAATATTAAAGTTCAAGACCTTTGTATATGCTAACTAGAACCTTATTCAAATAACTCAAACATATTTTTTTCCTGCTTTTAAAAGATAAGAGATTCAGCTTAAAAATACATTCATAAAACAAAGACAATGTTCTCCCTGAGACTACCAGTGTGAGTTACTTTGTGGTAATCTTTGAATGAAAAAATATAAAAGACAATAAGCTCTGGTTTTCTATATGCTACAACAAATTTCTCGAGCAACATTGACATCATAAAAGGTACATATTGGGGAATCATGCACACTAGCTGAAAAAACATATTCATATATCAGTTTAAGAAGAAGAAAATAAATTAATATAGACAAGGGAAGGTAACTAAGTTTTAAGAAAAGATCAGTATCTGTAGTATGAATAAATGGGAAAAGTTGAGTGGTTGCTTTTTGTTTGTGTATTTGGCGCTTTTTTCCTTTTTTTTTTTTTCCTTTTAGACATGAATTTTATCCAAAGCAGGACTATATACTCAGAATGTAGATTCTTGATTTATGCAGAGATACTTAGCACAGTTTTCTAAATATTTCAAGCATTTGTTTTTGTTCATATTCATAAAGGAAATACAGGACCTGTGGGAACAATTTCTGTTTAAATTCAATGATAAAATGTTTGATTATAACTAGATGGCAAAGCAGTAAGTGAGGAGTCAACCCCCATCCCCAGTGAACATCTCCTGGTTTGTGGCTTTTTTCATCCTCTATCAGAATGACTCTGCTCTGCAGGCCAGCAGCTACGCTGGTTTTATTTAGCATTCTTCCTTTTAAATGTTAGACAGAGACAGTTTTTCAACTGCTACAAAGTAACAGAACTGGGATGCATTAAACATATCCTGCCCAAATTGGGGTGAGAGATTTATATCTTTTCCTTTTACGATGTAAGTTGTATTTATAGTAACCATGCAATTACATTATTCAGGGGGAAAAAGCCTTACCTGAAATCAAAGAAAGCATTTATAGGAAAAAGGGGGAAAGCATTATGTTTGTTCTACCAAAATTTATTATGTAGTAATTACAAAGTTTAAAGACCCTTCAATTTTAAACAAAAATAATAGTTATAATTACACATATTGTATAGTACCATGTCAAGTGATTCCAACAAATATAACATGAAATACAGTGCAGTTTCAAATCAGAAAGACAAATACTTTCTCATTCACAGTGTTTGACAAATTACAGGAAAGCTTGTTCACATGAGGGTTTACTTAAGGTCATGCTCTTATAAACAGTCCACATCACGCTGTGCCACAAAAACAAATCATCTTTCAGAACGTGAAGTATCGGGCAAACCACTCCTGGCGCTGTGGATCTGGTGAAGCCACTGGTGAGGCATCAGTCAGAGGAGGGCTAAATTCACAGGAAGGAAAAAAAAAACAATTATCCCAAAACCACACAGAAAGTATAACTATTAGGAGGAAAAAAGAAATCACAGAGAATAATCAGTAAGGAACACAGTCTGTTTTTCCATGGATTAATTATCAGTGCGCCCCAGGACATGATTTAATGTCTCTCTATAGGATCTGTGATCATCCACTCCATTGGAGAGCATCAGCAGCACGGACAAATCAGTTCAGAAGCCACATTACAGGGTGGGCAAATAATATTTTGGAAAACATAATTTAGAATGTCATAAATAGCGGTAGGTTTTCAAAAAGAATAAAAAGATTTTTCTTGCAAAAGCGTGACTGTAGAAGGTCCTCTTTTAGCATCCTTTTCCTGTGGTAAAGTTAATTTTGAAAAATATGATGCGAGCATCATATTTGTAGACATGTGCTCACAAAGACTGGCTGGCAACTGAACGGAAATACACACTATTTTAATACTTAACACTGATCACAAATATCACTTGCATTGCTTCTCATGCACACACTTAAAATACTATGCTAACATACTAGGAAAAAAGAAACTGCTGTGCTACAAACAGAATTTGGTTCCTCCTTTATATTCTCACAAAATGAGCAGGAGAGAATAATTTATATTTAAGTACATAATTAACTTCCTTTATCAATAAAATTGCTAATAAAATGATCTCTATTATTGGGTAATACAAGGCACAAAACAATTTGGAGGGAAAACTCCAGCATTACAGTCCATGGGATCATGCACATGCACGTTATAGATATCTGAGCACGCTCATGCACATCACATGCATAGGAAAAAAATTAGCAACAGTACTTCGTTTTTCTAATTGTTTTCTTGAAAAATATTGTTTATCTTTATCTATTTTATATTCTATCATTTGTTTCCCATTATAATTAGCAGTTGTTAGGTATGTGATCTTTTGCATTAATACAAAGGAGAGAGCAACCAACCAACAGTGAAACTGGTAATTACACTTTGCCTTAACTCACCGACTTAGAGGTAAGAGATCAGCACCTCCTAAATACACAGTACAGCACTTCAGTGCATTTAATATGTAGGCACATCAAGCTTAAAGATTAAAATCCTGCCTCTAAAATGCCAGTTTAAAGTTATTCAATTCAGTAGATTATTTTGTCAAAGAATTACTTCACAGTTTAATGTTGGTTTTGGTTACTGGAAGCTCAGCATTAACCACCTAAGCCTGCACATTTCCTGTTGCTGTAGGAAGGTTACTCCTATGAAACAATTTGATATAGGTGAGGAAAGGGGAAACACATAACATTCACGTAGCACGGAAAGTAATTCCCTTATATAAAAATCATTATCACATAATGCTGAATAAAAGAAACTCCGTGCTATTATAAATTCCTAAATGAAAATCAGTAAATAACACAAACATTTAAAACAATTGTTCATATATGTAAACAATTGGAAGCACATGAATTCTACTAAGGTATTTATAGAGGTTTTCAAAGTTCAAGGCTTAGGAAAAAGTGAGAGAATACTTCACATTTCAACGAAGTCTACTACAAAAAGGAATACTATAAAGAGGTTATAAATATAATGTAAAAATTAAAAATGCCGTAAGAGTACTTGTACCTCGGAAAGGCTGATAAAGCAAGTAGGATTCAGCTCAATAGGAATGCAAAATTTTCCTGAATTAAGCAGAAAAAAAAAAAAAGACAAAAAAGATTGGTGAGGCAGTGCTCACCTCAAAAACGTCTTGGGCTCTTTGGGTGGCATTGGCTGTGGTAGTGGTTTGCTGCTGTTGAACTCAATATCGTGGATGGGTGAGTTAGGAATGGGGTCCAGGCGGTTAGGATGTCCATTGCCCACCACTCCGCTAGATTCCAGAGCACTTAGATTGGGGACACTCACAAACCTGTTTGTTGATTTATCGTTCTTCTTCTTTTGCTGCATTAAAAATAACAAACGTAAGGAAGGCTTCTTTTGCACCAGGACAGACGAGGACATTGGCAAACTTAAAAGTTTTATTGGTGGGTGGTTTGGAGTTTTTTTTGAAGGAGAGAAATTGTGACAGATGGGCTCTTTTTCCAATTGTAGTTATTCTGTTTGCTTTGACCAGACCTGAACACCACAGATTTTCACAGAGGTGCCAAATTTCTGATTCAGATTGATGCCTAAAGATTTTAGTGTATTTTGTAGATAGGCACTCAAGATGATCAAGTTACTATGACTTAGTGTAATAATCAATGAGTGTATCATAGAAGGTCTTCCAATATAACATTTTGCTCTATTTAAACATCAGACATTGACAATCTTGTGGAAAACTTCCTTTCAGTCTGTTAAACCTTTCATGTTTACTTAAATCTTTTTTTGATATTCATGAGCCAGTTCTGTTACAAATGTAATTACAGCAAATTTCAGTGAGGAAAAAATTGGACTTCTCCAACACGTTTCACCCCATCACTGAGGCACATTTTGGTAACTGCACCATGAAACTGGGAAAAGCACCTACACTTTTTTCACAGCGATCAACACCCTGATGGTCAATAAGCATTATAGCAATTTGTCTGAAGATAAAAGTATTACTGTATAGGAGTTCAGTTTCTTGCACAAGGAAAAGGCCAGACTTTGATGCCATTATAGCTGCCACTTCTGGACACCAGATGGCAGAACTGGACCTTTTTCTTTTCATAATGCTCTCTGTACTTCTCCTGATAGTATGTCAAGGGACTCAAAATACTGAAGAAATTTATTTTTATATCACTATTTTACCTTCCAGAACACATCATACAAAGGAGTCAGTGTTCATCCACTCTATTTTTATAGATATTGTAATGTAGAAGAATGCTTCAAATAATTCTATAGCTTTTTTTAAATGGCTTTGTGACAGGAAACCTTGTATATTTTCCGACTTCTATCAAATATTCCATGTCCAAAATAAAATATTACTATTAAAAGCACCTTTTTTCCAAAAATAGGATTTTTTAACATGCCCAGAGCAATGAAAAAATACCTTGCTCATAAATATAATTAATTATGTATTATTTGAATATAAAATAAATAATTTCTTTCAATTACATATATGCAACCCTAACAAGGCAGCTAGAAGAAGAACCCTTAAGGGCTTATGAACTACACAAATTTGAACTAAAGTGGAAGACAAGTGGAATCTCATATTTTCTCTATATAATATTTTCCAGCAGAATTCCACTTCAAACAGGAGAGTTGCTCTATTCAAGGGTGGGCACAAGTTCAAATAGAGACAGAGAGTCCTATTGTTTGTTTGTACTTTCTTCTCTTTAGTTCTTTGCTAGCTTTAATTTCAGTGCTCAGCCTCTCCAGGGTTGGCAGATGCAAATGCTACTAATTGTAGCCACACTGGTGGACGTTTTTGTCAAAATATAATTAAAAAACCCCACCAATTTAACCAAAAGCTATAATTGAAAAAAGTCTTTTTTAGGCATCACAGTGAAAAATCATCAGCTACAAAGGAGTAAACTAAGACTGTCCCATACACTGCTGCTGTAGTAGCTGAAAAAGCAAGAAATATTATGATGGAAGAAATAGTTTGTAAAAATAATCAACTGTACATAAAATACACTTGCAAGGCAACATATGCTGTAATTAAAGCACTGTGTTAAACTGTAGTTAAATCTGTGTGCTCCATATGTGGTCAATTTCTGGAAAATTTAAGTTATCCACATAAGTCCTTAGGAAAATACTACAATTTATATAATATTCTCTATTAAAAAAAAAATCTGTGGTTCTGAAACAGTCAAATCTGGAAAGAGAAAACTGTGTGTATTGTTTCCATGAAATTCATGCAAAGTATTAAGAAACTTTAGACATAACAGTGTAACACTAAACAGATCCATTGCATAAATTAGAGAAACTGTAATACTGCAATGGCTGTAATTTTGCATTAATATGCAAAAACTGTAGTAACTCATAAATTCTGTCTTTTTTTTTTTACAAAAAAGAAAAGAGAATGAGATTTTCAGTTTCTTTGTAATTCATTCTCCAATAACACCGTACATGCTTTAATAAAATAAAATAACATAGTCCACAACTCATGAAATGAGAGGTCAGACTGTTCTGGCATACAAGACACTTTTAAAGTCCAAACAGTTTTAAGTGATAGAAGCATATTATAAAAATATATGAATTATCACTATGGAAATCTGATGTTGAAGTACTTTTCCCAAACACTTCAGATTTCACACAAAACACAAGCTTATATACCAGATGGTTATATTTCACATCTTTATGAATGAAGGGTTCAGACAAACTTCCAAAATTTTCAAACAACCTTTATCACATAAAACCAAAGCATTCAAATTGTATCTGGAAGTCCTTGTATTGTCTCTACTGGGCCCAAACTACGTCCTTTTATGCAGTCAGCATAAAAATTAGGCATCCACAGGTAAGCTTGTGAGAGCTGCTGGGCTTCCGAAAATCACATAAGAATATTGAGATTTTGCAGCAGAGTTTGTGCAGAAGTGTGAAATACTCTGATCTGATGTGAAACTGCAACAAGGCTTGGCTAAATAACACAGCCTAATCTCAGATAATGGAGCCAGACCTCCTTTTAAGTAACAGGAGGCTGAACCCTGACCACTGAAGCTCTTGGGCATCTGAGCTGCTCATGTTGTGCCCCTTGGGTTAGCCCCTGCTTCAGAACCTTCCTGAGTTCTTCTGCCTCTAGAGCTGGACAAATCTCTTGCCCTTTCATGCAGGTGAAATCACCTATGGGTTATCACAAGGAGGAAGGAAATGTCAGAGGACTCATTCTTATTCCTGAAGTGGTGAAAAGAAATAGAATTAAGGTACCCTACTGCAGTCTATTCATACTCCTCACGCAAGAATGCTGCTGGCTTCTGAAGGGACAGGAAGGCTACTATGCCTGTTTGTACAGTAGCCTTCCCAGGCTACTATTCAGCAGAATGGAGAGAGCTGGAAGAGATTGCTACTGAAGGGCCTTCACTTGTATAGGTGTTGACAATAACTGTGAAGGACAGAGACTGACTTCAGCCTCCTGCTGCCTCCACTGTCCATACCTGCTTTGTGACTCCAGTGCTTCAGTCTTACCCTACACCTTTCCTTGTTCAGACTCATTCCATGCCCTTCTCATACTCTTCCCCCTCCCCCTTTTTAGCCTTATTCCCTTCTTTTTAGTGTCACCTCTCCCTCTGTCTTTCTAATGCTCTTCTATCCTGAGCACTTCCCAAGAAGTGCTAAGTGCCCTTGCGCTTTCCAAAATAACCAAGAAAAATTATGAAACTAAGACCAGTTAGGGACATCACTGCATTGCATGCTATAGTTCTGTGCTTTGTTGCCTTTCTGTCACTTTTCTATTTTGATTTTGCAGTTTGATAAGAAGGAACAGTGTTCTGTGTCATACGTGTCAAGTAAACTATGGCAAAAGCATCAGTGAATCTCTCAACAACACAAAAGAAACAAATCTGCACAAAAATAAGTAGAGACAAATGGAAAACTATGTTCCTTGTTTTGAACATGTCTTTTAAGAGTGGTTTATGTACAGATGCAGGCACACACACATACACATATATTTCTTCCTTTTACTGTATCTTAAGTTTAGATTTCTTTTTCTTTACTTTAGCAATGAAGTCCATGGAACATACCTTCACCAATGGATTAATAACACCAACATTAGGGCTTGCATTAAACATTTTGTTGTAGTTAGTCTCCCTGTTAACTAGTTCCAGCTGATAGAACTTTTTGTCCTCCTAAAAAGAACAACAAATAGAAACTTCTTTTTATGCATTTTCAACCAGTTAGTGGCCAGATCTGCCTATGAAATGTTCTCAAATAAATTTATGTTTACATTTTAAAATAAACTGGTAATTCTAAAAATTGCATTTCATGTTTTCTATGTTATTATATGTAACAATCTAAATAATTTCTATTTATGCAGTTCCATGGTCCCGAGAGTGAGCGTAGCCTAATGGGTTATACACTGGGAAAGACTCAGTATAGTTAACTTCTGGTTTTTTAATTAATTTTAACTTCCTCATTCTTTCTTGATTCTTAATCAGGATCTAATGAGATGAAAAAGTCAGGGTGTTGTGCTCTGAATCTGGGAAGCTCAGTGGATCAGCATATTGGTCTTAGAAATCTCACAGAAGAGACTATTTCTTACATGGCTTACATGGCTGGGTTATTCCAGGACTGGAGACAGGAGACATCTGATCAAGGACATAACAAAATATTTCTTGTAATAACGTATTATGCTTGATTGTGAAAAATGCTCTGTATCTAATTAGCTTTACTGTTATAAGTAATTGGAACCACAGGAATAACATGTTAAAGCATATGAATAACATGCTAGCAGGATTGATTCTTTAAATACATTTCAAACACTTTGAACTAGATTAACTTTTGTATCTGTCAAGATATTACACCAAGAGAGCATAGAAGTCTTACAATCAATTTCTTTATGAGCTGGTCCCGCTCTGCAATTAGGTCTTTCAGTTCTGAGATAAGCTGCAAGTCTTCCGGTCTTGATTCTCTGTTTTTATATTTTTCTTCCATTTCTTCTAAACTTTATAGAAAAGAAGAATACCCTCTTTAGCCTGATCCAGTATTAAATGATGAGTGAATAGTCACATTTTTGATTAGCACAAAAGAGAGTTCAGGGAGTAAAAAAAGAAGATGACTTTCTTATCACCCTGAAGGAAATTAATTTATATGTTTTCATTCAGCTTTAATCAACAAAACAAAACATAAAACCCCAATAACCATAACTTTTGCTCCAGCAACTAATAATCTGGGCAAAACTCTAAAAACGTAACATCTTTCCTGTACATGCAGTACTATGTGTTTGAAAAAGGCCTCTTGAAAGTTAGCCTGAAAATAAGGCATTTGAAGGCACAATAAGGATAGGAGAATTACAGAAGACAACGCTAAAATTGAGTCTTATGTAAAACAGGGACTACATAGCATTACATTTAATATTAATGTAAATTTTAAAAGCTGGCATTTCACTTTCCTAATGAGGAAAACCAACAGTATCTTTCTTTTTTTAAAAATTTTAATTGAAGACTATTCTGAATAAAGATGCATGCTTGTGATACTGGAGAAACTGGACAGACAGAAAAAGCTGGCAGCATCTTCCTCAGTTCATGTGGAACATACTGGAACAAAGATATCCAAGAACATTGAAGACTAATAGGTAACTAACTCCTCTCCACAAAAGCAACTTAGTACCATTAGAGATGACATAAAGGAATGAGCTGCAAAACAAAAGCAATAACACTTGGATATTAGAATATCTGGATTAAGAGAAATGTAACAACTGATAAGCACTTGACAAAAAAAGAAGAAATTTGAAATGCCTGGTGGGAAAGCATTAAAGGAGAGAAGTGAAATAAGCCAACTGAGAGAGGAATTGTACAAATAACTGCATAAATATCCTTTCTTGTTAAAGAACAAGTTTTGAAGACATGACAATTTCAAATGACTATGTCTCTTAAATAATGCTCATGATGATAAACATTGTTTCAAAGGAAACTGCTAAAATACTTGTCTCACATATCCAGCCCTCACGTAGATTAGTGAACCAAATTTCAGAACACATTGAGGAAATTTATCAAACTTAATGAAAAAAGAAAAAAAAATCCCAACCAAATGCTGAGAAAAATCTATGAATTTAAGTTGTCTAGATCAGGTCAAACTTAATTCCACAAGACACTTGGAAGTAGACATAATTTCTCACTTTAGAGAAATATTTTTTCTTCAAAAGCAGCTATATGATTTTTACTTTAATTTGCAGCTGAAAAAGAAGCTAATGTTCAATTGTATTGATAACCTTCAAATAACCTGTACATATTCTGAGGAGATTATATAATGTATTTACATAAAACAATATGAATGAGAACAACATGACTGTTTTTACTTGCAGAGAAGGCATTTGACTCAGCAGAACAGAAATAGCCTCAGCTGGCTGAGTTTTTGTGTATACATTTTATGCTGGGTTAAGCTCTTGTATACAGATCCCCAGAGTACAGCACATAGTTACACACAGCTGTCATTTTATTTTCAGATACTTCAGAGAACTGGAGTTTTTTATTGTTTCAAATAGATAATTTGTAATTTAAGGAATCTAGCTGCACAGCCTAATTAATGACACCCACTCTCAATTACTGTAAGATAGATTCTCCATTTCACAAACATTCACGAGGTCACTCTTTAGGTGAGGCTGAACCTGGAAACCATTACTTCAGAAACAGCTGCATAAAACTCTGCTTTTTTTGTGGGGTTTTTGTTTGCTTGTTTTTTTACATAGTTTCCTGTTTGGACAGCTTCTTGTTTCAGTGTAAGTAGAGAGATAACTTACTGAAAGCCAGGCTAGGGCATCCTGGATGATGCTTGCTCAGTTTAGGTCAGTGGCTGCTTCCTTGCAGCACTAAATTGAGCAAGAACCAGGAGTAGGGAGCCAGCTAAATTCAGAAAATTTCTGGACACTGGAAAGCAAACAACTAAATATGGAAAAATGCTAGGGTAAACAGTTCAAAAATCTAGTTCTGGTGGCTGCTCATAGGCCCCTTTCTCATATAAGCTAAATGCAGAAAACAGGAGGCAGCTTACACCTAATTTACTGGATGGCAAGTTACCACATTTACCAGGGTGTAAGAGTGTGCATGTGGACGATTACAAGGGAGTGAGAACTAGAATTTTATACCCATCTTATTTGAGGACAATTTCTGAGTGCTCATTACCAAAAAATTAGATGCATTTGGGCTTTATCGTCCATTTGTAACTCACATTTACTTAGAAAAGTTTTCTATCATAAACTGAGAACCACTTCTTTTCTCTGCCATAAATCCTTTGTGCTGCAAATACAAATCTCTCGGTGACAACTCTGTGGCAGGAAGCCCTCAATGCGGTATGGAACCTGATTCAGAAACTGTGACCAAACTGGGTACACATCACAGAGATACAGAATGAAGGATGTGGAAGACAGCAAAACAGTGGCTACATGACGCACTTACAATGACTTCTGCCCAGAGGTGGTCTAATCCCAGGAGTCTTTTTGACTCTGAGAAACTCTAGGTATTCTGTTATTGTTATGGTCATGTAATCCATTTTAGGCACTAATTTCCCTTATCTTAGCAAACCTGAAAATGTTTGCATCACTCATGCTATAATCACACTTAGTAGCAAATACTGTCCTGTTTATAACCTTGTTGAAGAAACTCTTGTGTTCTCAAAAAAGATGTATTAAAGTTTGAGAAAAAATATTTGAAATAATATTTTCTCCAATTTTCTAGGAAGTGCACAGGTTTAATATCTTTCCTACCTGAAATTTTTGGTCTCAAACCCCTAACAATTTATCTCACTACATTCTCCTAGGGGTTATAGAATTTGTTGCCTAAAGAATGCAAGATTGGGCCCCACACTTGATTGAAGTGTTTGTATATCTGCATCTCTGCAATATCTTCAGGAACTTACGGATACCAGAATAAACTATTCACTCAAATGCAGCTACATACACATTTTTTCAATGCAACAAAACTTACGAAATTTGTAAAGCTGAATTAATTTCCTTGAGCAGCTCTTGGGTCTTATTAAAATCTGCCAGCATGCTTTGTTTCTCTCTGATGTGATCTGCTGTCAAGACATCCAGCTCTTTCTCATGTTTCTTGCTTAAATCTTGCTCATGCATCCTGTTTAATTTATTTTTTGTTAAAAAAAGAGTTATTCTAAAATCAGACTTTTTTGTTCATTATGATTTTCTGCCATGCTTCTAATGGTTTTTACACAATATCAGACAACACAGAAGGAATTACTCATTTATTAAAACCCACTACTTACTGTTCTCCAATCTTCTAGCTTATTTCATGAAAAATGCATCTCCTTTAATGCTTTTTTAAATAAACAAACATAATGAATTTTGGAAAAAAACCAACACTTGAGCGAACTGTTACTAAAATATGCCAAAATGTATCACTGAAATGCAGCTTAACTGTATGGTATATTCACTAATTTTACTAGTAATGGGTATAGCTTTTTCTATAGAAGATTAAATGATATATAACATCACTTGATTAAGGATAAACTAAGGGGAAATGGGAAAATTTCTTAAGTAAAACAATAAGTGAAACAATACAGATTTGAGTTTAGAGTGAAGAAATTCATACCTGATCTGTTGGTTGGATTCACTGTGTATTCTAAGAATTTCTTTCCCTTTAAACTCTAATTCCTTTGTCAATGCACTTATATTTTCATGAAGATGCAGAATCTCTTTGTCCAGTTCAGCTATATGATGGTCTCGGTGTCTCAGTTCATCTTGTAGATCTGATATTCGGCATAAAAATTCTTTCTCCTATGATATAAGTAGCAGCATTTAAAAATAAAAAAAATATTTTAGATAGACTTGTGTCTCAGAAGCACAATAGTTGCTTCTTGAAGATGATAGCTGAGCAGAATTTTACATTCAACAATTTTTTTCAGTTTTTGATGCTGATACAAATTATAATTAAAATGAAAGGGTTCTTTTTTATTGTGTAAAAGTACAAAGAAAGAAGAAATCGAAGTTATGTAAAAAACAATTTCCTTTTGCCAAAAAAGTTAAAACCTGTCATTGTCACTGCCTGTTAAAATTTGTGTAGCTCATCACATTTTCTTTTGCCCACATATACAAAAAAGCCCCAAACCCCAGGTATTGCTAAGAACCAGCAACCCAGGCATTTAGCTTTCCCTGCCTCATCAGCATACAGGGCAGAGAAATGTTTTTTTCCTTTACAGCCACATTCAATGGGAGGAAATTGCTCAAGATATATGCCCTGCATTAATACACACTGATTCGCAAGTCTCTTATTTTACAAATATATACCAGGGTCACAAACATCTTGCAGCAGAGTATGTGCTAAATAGTTTATATAGTATTTATACTGCGTTCAATAAATCAATAGAAGTTCTTTTTGCAGAAGAAACTACTATAAAATGAACATCTGAGAAACTCATCTGGAGCCCATTCAACTGGCTTTGATAATGAGTCTCCTCACTTTAAAAATGTCTGTAATGGAAATAACCTTTTTCAGAATTTTCCATTTCTACCTCTTCCACTTCTTACAGTTTCACAATAATTTATGACCATATAGTTTGCACAGAGAGGAAATCAGCAGATACTTCAAAGTAGCTTTACGTATAATTGTGTTTTGTGCCTTCCTGCCTCCAGGAAATACAAATATATCCTAATGCTCAAATTTTATAGGACATCTTTAAGAACAGGCCATTACAAATAACTACCTACCTCCTTATACAGAGACTACATTAAACTTGTAAAAAAAGACATGTGGAAAATTTACATCCACATATTTAAATTTTTCAAAAAGCAGCAAATATAATCATCCTGATCAGACCACTCCGCATCTATTTCAACTGTGATCCTGTGAATTGATGAGCATTCCAACACAATTAATTGCTTTGTCCTCAGTACAACTAAAGCTTGTGCTTAGCAGATCATTATACTGAGGCCAAAAGAACACTGTAATAGTTGGATCAAACACTGGCTCTTGTAATTTAAACTTTTTGTCTGACATCTCCTCTAGGTGTCAAGACTTTAGGCTTAACACATGACTGAAAATATATCCTCCTAAATCCTGCATGACAGCCCCACGTTTTTGCCTCTAGGGCTCATGCTTCTAAACCAGGAAGGTAGAGATAAAGAAAGCCTCATCTCTGACTGCCTCTGTTTTTGTATAAAGGTTATGTCCAACTAAGCCTGTTTATTCTGTTAATGTATTTCTAAAACCACTCTTTCTCCTTGGTCCTGGACTACCAGTAAATCAATCTTGAAAAGCCTATTGTATAGGCAAATGAAATAATTTTCTGGTCCTCTTACTTCCAGGAGTCTGGCTTCCTCTCAATAGAGATTAAATGGAATTTTTAGTTACCAGTGAAAAAACCGATTATGTATAAAGTGAAAATGAAAGATAAAAGTGAATGAATCAGTTTGCCACTGAAAGCAAAGGTAGTCCATACTGGCTTTGGGGGTTTGATTTGGGTTTTTGCGTGCCTTTTTTTTTTCCTAATTAAGAAATAGTTGCAAGCTGTTACATCATCATCTCTGTTTTCTTTATATGCTAATTTATCTTTTCCAATTTGGCTCCTTAAAAAGAAAGATACTAAGATACCTCTTAAATTTGAAGCAATCATTTAGTGGTAAGCAACCACTTCTTTTTCTGTATCACTTAGGCTTCAAAGAGAAACAAATTTTTCCTTTTAAGTCCTGCTGGCAGCTGAGGATAATTTTGCAAGAATGGGCACTCGCCTCCCACAGCAAGGCAATGTACTCCCAGATGGCTGCACATTTCTGAGAGGAAAATGCCTTGATATGGGAGCCTTTAGTAGGCTTTGAATGAAGTTTGTAGAAGGAAGAAAAAGCTAAGCAAGGAAGTTTAGGAAACTGGTAGGAATGTATTAGCTGCTGGTGCCAGGTGACTTTGAAGGATTACATGTTTGTTGTTTGTTCACAACAGTTCTTGCCTCCAGCTAGGAGAAAAACAGATACTGATCACGCCGTTTTACAGTCAGTTGCCAACCATGCCTCTTACCTGTCGCCTGCCGAGTTCTATGCTTCTTTCGAGCTCCATTTTGGCAGCTACCAGTTCTTGTTGATGGTTGTGCCTTAGCTGGTCAATTGCTGCTGCATGTTGATGATTGAGCTCTGAGCGCAAGGAAGCTGGTTACCAAACAAACAGAAAAGTTTATTTTGGAAATGTTTACATTAACAATAACAACCCAGCTCCATCTAGGATTGTGGCTGACCCAAAGCACACTGTTTACATCAGTTAAGCAACTGTCCTGTCATTCTATTCCTGTTACTTTCTGAAACATTCTCCATCAGGAACTTTGGTCGCTTACCTCCTTCCAAAAAAACCTAGTTAAGACAGGATAAGGGTAAGGTATTTCAAAAGTGAACAGTTTGGGCTTACCTGTTAAGGCTTATACTGATTTTAAGAGGAATATTTAGGTCAACACTGAATGACTCTGAGATACACTATAGTGTTATAATACACACATATACATAAATATGTGCATGCATATTGGCATCAGTAGAAATAATGTTTTTGGACCTATTTTCAAAGTTGAAAATAGTATACCTAACATAGCTTTTCCTTCATCCTCCAGCTCAAATCGTAGAGTCTGAAGTTCCTGTTCCATCTCCAATTTAAAGCCTTCCATGGCTTGTTTGTGTGTTTCTTTCAGTGCATGAAGTTCTTCTGAATGCTTCTGTTGTAAACGTTCTTCTAATTCCTATGAAATCAAAATTGACAGAATTCATTCTGTACCAACTTAGAGAATTTATAAAATATTACACAATAAAGAACTGAAAACAAAAAGCAGGCATTGACATACTTATTAAATTATTGAAAATGCACTAATTTAACTCATAGTTTCTTATCTTACTACTACATTTTTTCTGTTCTGCTCACAGCTGGAAAAGAGAAAAAAGCCAATCTATGGATATATGTATAATACCAGGCAATGCAGTAAGCTGCAGATCCATAGATTGAGTTAGTGTGCACACAAAACACACTTGGGGATTTTTGCTCTCTAAGGACACCCATGTTTACTCCCTAGCAAATTGTATGAAGCATAATGTTCCTGGTGCACAGTTTCTGGTGTGATGTCGAACACAAGGAGCCCACCTTGCGTGCTCCAAGACCAGCCTATGATGTGAACCCAAATACATTAACGGCAGACAATGGGAAAATTGACTGCAAAAGTACACTTTAGACCTGAACTTAAAAAAACCTTAAGACACCCGCTCATTAAATACCATGCACTGCCAAAATTTCCATCTTAGAGCTGTTTTAGCCAAGGTTTTAAAAAAACGTCTTGGGTGGGACAAGAAAATGATCTTGCAAGCTATAGAACATAGCTTATAAAATTTTTAACAAAATGAAAATATAAAATACATTGAAAAGGAGTCAACTGATAGAAAATACATGCACAATTAGGTAACCGTAATAGAAAATTTCCACTCAAAATCAAAACCAGAATATAATATTAAGGGTAACAATATCAAACTACCACAAAGGAACATGTGTGTTGATAATAATTTTACATATATACACACACACCTATATACACGTATATAAAACAAGACATAAAACAATGCCAGTATTAGGGATTATTTTCAATATGCCTTGCTCAGATTTAACTGGATAACAATATTACTGTAATACATCAGCTGAAAAGGAAATTTAGTAGTTATGCAGACACTTTACTAATTTCAACTGTGTACATAAAATGCTAAAATGGCAACATTCTCTACAGAATTTGGAATAACCATATGAACATGCCTTTTGTTCTTGCTCTTTTGTTTCTTCCATGTTTTGAAAGGCAAGGATATGGGCTTCCTGAAGGGACTTATGCCTTTGCTGGTGCTCCTCTTCTAATTCCTGGATCTCCTGGGTCAGCCTCTGTCGCTCCTGACTGAACTGGGCTTGTAACTGTTGCAAAGAGCTCTGTGACTGGGAAAGCTGCATCTCCAGATTCTGCTTCAGTAAAGAGATCTAACCCACAACAGAACAGCAAATATCTGTTAGTCATTAATAATAAAATTAGCTGTAAAGAAGACATTCAAAAGAAGAAAACACTTGAAAATTTAAAGCCAATGCTAGCTAAAAGACAGACAAGCAATGTCATCCATGTACTGAATTTGTTGTCAATATTATACGTCAGAGATATAGTAATTACATTTTAATTGTTTTGTAAAGGTCATCATGTTGGTCAGTTCATACTACACCACTACCCGTAACAATTTTTCATGGCCAAATTATCAAAAATTATCTCCAGGTTTTATACAGAAGATCAATAAAAATGACACTATCAAGGTCTGAAATCAACCACTTGATGACTAAACTATTGTTCCGGGGAACAACCATTCTCCAAGGACAATCCTGCATTTGGATAGGGGAGGACAGCCTATGACATCTACATTGATGGATTTTTGTATCTTTTATCACAGATATATCACTGAATATGCTGAGTTAGAAGGGACCCACAAGGATCATCGAGTCCAACTGTTAGGTGAATGGCCCATATAGGGATCGAAACCATAACCCTGGTGTTATTAGCACCAGGCTCTAACCAGCTGAGCCATCTCATATGTTATGGCCCTATCTTACTGGTAGTTTTCTCATTTAGAAAGAAATGGCAGCATAACATTCTACATCACAAATAAAAAGTAACACTTGATGGATTCCCCCTCGCACACCCTAGCTCAGTAAGACTATGAGTGACTTTTATGCTTATTTTCAAGATCTAAGATATCTGAGTCACAAATAACTCATTTTCTTAGAAATACCTGATTTTACAAATGATACTTTTGATCCAACAAGAATTAGAGTATGCTGTATTCCTTCAAAAAGTCTAATTTTATTTTCATAATAATATTATACTTTGTTCTTCACATCAGATACCATCTTTTCAGACTGAAAGTACTAAACCTGTATTCCCTTTAGGGGCAAACATGAGAGGAATACCCTCCAATTCTGGAAATAAGATTTAACCAAAAGAGAATTTTGCTACAGTGACTCAAAGGAAGGGAAATAAAATTTCCATGCAACAAAGAATTTGAATCAGTAATGATACTTTTCAAGCCTCAGAGTATTACATAATATGAAATTATAAGTGAAAGTCTGATAGTGTCATTTGATTCAGCATTATCTTAAAATTAATTATGACCAATTAATAACGACATTGCACATCATTTTATTGTGTTAGAGAACATTAAAACCCACCACTTAACAAAAAATTAATAGAAGCATACCAAGTACAACTTGCAGCATGAACATTCTTGTCAAACATGTGGGTTTAGTTTATTTTTCAGAAAGACACAGCTTAAGCAGATTTGAAAAAAAGCTACACAAATAAAAATTAGCAGTAAAATAACAACGAAAAAGCAAATTAATTTAAATTAAATCAGCATGGCTTGTTGTATTTCAAATTCACCAGGTCTTTGTGTCTGGGCATATACACTCTATCTTTAATATATACTGTATCAACACTACTGTATGTCAGATGCCTTTGGAACAGATTAACTACAATTAAAGGAGTATAGTGAACACTACATTCTGCAATGGGAACTATACTTATAAAACTTTTTGCTAAGTACATTAAATATAAATTTCACATACAAATTGTACAGTGTCAGACCAAAGTTCTGTATAATTCTGTCTTCAGAATGGGTCAGCCAGGATTATTCAAGGAAAAAAAAGAGGCCAAGGCATAAATGTAGGGACTTTGACTCCAAAGTCTACCTGGATACAGCAATCCTTCTCAAACCAGAAGAGGTATTTAGGGCAGATTTATAGAATAAACATTAACAACTATTATCTGAACCCACAAAAGCTTTTAGTATCCATAATATCCTGTGTCAAATTCCCTGCAGACATGCCAATTTGACATGATGATCTACAATACTTGCAATGGAAAGGAGTCAAAATAAGTTCCCCTTTCATTTACTCTAGTATATTTGTGTTTCTATAGATCTCCATAATTTCCCTCCTTACACCCTTTGCTATACTGAACTGTTTTGGCTTAATTAGTTGCTCCATGTATGAAAGATATGAAATATCTACGATCACATTTCTCCTACTTTTAGCCCTTCTCTACTATTTCTTTTTAAGATTAGGAGACCAAAACAGCATAAGGTATTTGAAGTGAGAATGAACTCTGGTTTTATACAGTGATTTTACAGTGGTTTTACATGCTATGTTTTCTGTTTCTCTTCTATATTCCTCATGTTTTATTTCATTTTGTGACTCTTACTGGGCACTGAAGTGATGTTTTCATGGCATTATATACCATAGTTCCCAAATCTACTATCTCATTGTAACAGGTCAGGGTAAGGCTCATAATTTTACACAGTAACTTACAATTTTTTTTCCTTGTGTATCACTTTGCATTTATCTACGCTGAATTTCATCTGCCTTTTTATTGCCAAGTCCCTTGGCTTTTTACAGCTGTTCTATAATTCTTCAGCCCTTTTCCCACCCAGAATAAACTTTTATAAGCTGCAAAGTTTCCCACCTTATTTATCAAGAACCTTAAAATGAAAATACGTTGTGCATCAGTTTAACTCCACTGATAATCTTTGCTCACTGTGGTCACACTATATTTAGTACCTATTTTTCAACTAGTTACTTATCTATACAAAAACTCATATAGTGGAGTTTTAGTTTTCTCAGAAGCCCCAGAACTTCTTGGCTGATCTCTTTCAGCACACCATGGCTAAGGCTGCCTGGCTGGTCAGACAAAGCACCACATAAAGTATTTCAAAAAATAATAACTCAACCACATACTGTATTCTTTTTCTCTTTACCCCTAGAACCTCACTCCTCTGATGTGGCAAGTTTGTACCATGTAACTGCCAGCATGGCCAGCTCTGAATTTTCATATATGCATCACCTTCTAGTATTGTAATGTGCTATTGTCCCCCTTCTCCAGGGAAAAATAATCTATTTTAACTCAACTTCCCTTCGGTCCTACCACATCCCCATCTACTCTAATTCATCGCACATTCACTGCTGGCCTTTCTCTCTTTCCCCACCTTTCTGTAAGCTCAGTACCTACCTGGGTCCTTCTCTTCATCTGTAAGACTTGCCTTTATGTTCCAGTTCTCTACCAGCCTACACCTAGCAAACCCAAACCCTGTCTGGAGGTCTGTTTATCCCCTGCTCTTTTAAGACAACTTATGCTTCTTCAGGTTATTTCTGTTCCTGTTTAATCACCATCCATAAACTCTGAGGTTTATTTGGGCTTTTTTTGTTTATTTCCCTGAGACCGCTACTGCAACTTAGCTCTAGAACCACTATTCCTTCTCTTCCATCCATCCCATACTCCAGTATCTCTTCCTCTCCTCCTCTCCTTCTTTGCTCCTTTTCTTCTTCCTAACTTCATTTTTAGTATCATAGGAATGTGCAGTTAGGATAGTTTTAAGAGATTATCCAGTCCAATTCTTTGCACTAGGTGGGCAATTTATACACAAATTGTGGCTTAAAAATCTCATATAAAGAAAATCCCACAATTTTCACTCCAATCCTGTTTTTCCTCTTCTAAGTGCCTCTGGCAGGAACACTGAGATACTAGACAAATGCTTTGCCCATTCCCATTTGTCCCTTTCACTATGTTTCTGTCCCACAGTTTTCTCACCACTGTCCTATCCTGTCCTGTCCTGTTCACCACAACCACCTGGAAGTACAATTCTAGGAGAAGTCCGGCTCAATCCTGCAGAACCTCAGGTAATTTATTCATCACACTCTAACAAGCCTTTAATGCTAATGTTCAAATGGAGTCAACCATGGTAACAGCCAAATTTTTATTAACATGACATGAAAAAAAAAAAAGTATTTTTGGCTTGAAGTTAACTCTGTGTCTCATCTCAGTTCCTGCTCCAAATTCTGGTAATTCTCAGTATATCATTTATAAACATTCAGAGAATGGGCCGAGGGCAAAATGATTTTCTTTTAATTTCCTTCTTAGAAATGCAGAAAACATTTTAGCTGAGATGACCAAGAAAAGTCTGACCTCTGGCCAGGAATCCACGTTAGAAGAGACTGGGAATACATAAGGGCAGTTCATACTTTTATCAGATTAAAGTGACTGCAAGATCACAGCCTGAAATGAGTCAATGTCTGGACACATCTATTTGCATCAACAGACTACACAGAAAATAAAGGACAATGACGATTAAATGATGCTAACAAGCAAGTCAGATTAATTTACCGTTCTAGTAATTTTTTTTGATGTTGAAAAGTACAGAAAGTTAAAAATCTGAGTTTTTTTAGAAGACCACCTATTTTTAAACATTAGTTTGATTATTCAGTATACTGACATCCTTAAGAGATTTAAGAGAGAACATTATTTTGAGAACATTAGTGCCTCCCTTTGCATGTCTTTGGACCACTCCTTCTACATACCTCTGTATCGAGGATTCAAAAGAAAACAGATCCCAACACTATTCTCTGAACTTCCAATACTTTTACCCATGGTTTTCAGTTCATTAAAAACAATTAGTGAGAATTTAAAAATAAAATAGAAAGAAAGAATATTTTGGCTACAATTAAGACTTGCACTGCAAAACTGCAAATTATAATAGAGCATCAATCTCATGCTTTGTAGAAAGCTCTGCAATACATGTTTGCGCTGCCCACAAGCTTGCTTGCGTTAACAATGACGTAAAAATGCTGCTTATGTTATGACCACGCACACAGTATCTGATGCCCAATGATATGTACACAGATGAACAGATGCAGTACACAAGCTTTTCATAACTAGTGGCACACATTCTCCTCTCAAATATTACCATGTTTCCCATTTCGTAGGCTAAAGCTCTAAAGCAGTACCACAGGATATGCAGGTTGATTAGTGCAAGCATGCCCTGTTCACAAGCTGTAAGTGCAAATCACTTACATTGCTGATAGATTTATGCAAAGCTTCACCGAGACAGTGCCGCTATGAAGAAAAGATCACAGGAATAAAGGAAAACATTCAGAAATCAACTAAGTAAAAGAAAAAGGGATAAGGAAGGAAGGGTAAACATAGAACATTAATATAATTTGATCAGAGGAAAATAAGTTGAAAACCATCTGGAAAAATAAATATGAATACGTTGCTTTGACTCAGTAGATAAGCTACCAAACACAGAACAGAATGATGTGGTTTCCCATGTTATGTTTTGGACACACAGAATAGCATTATTTCTTTCACATAACATTACTGTATAGTCACATATTACACAGCTGCACACTTTTGAAGTTATCCACTTGTTTTCTCTTCTCCTTTATGCCAAATAATTTTAGGATGAAATCATTAAGTACACCAATTTGCATTCCTATTAGAAAAGACGCTATAAAAGGACTCAATCAATAATCAGCTGTGTCTCTGAAATACCACAAGCATATCAAATACATCATATTAAAGATCAAATTTTGCTGCTAAAGGGCAGAAAATTAGTCTGTAATGAAGACATTTCTATTAAAATACTTCTTTTATTTTTTTTGAAATTCAGAAGGTGGTGGGTACATAAAAGACTCATCCTGAAAGTCTCCAGCAATAAAATGACTTAATGTATCACTTTATACTAGTGTTGATTACTAATGAAAAGCAAAAAAAACCCCAACATATTGCCAAGTAAATGCCCTATGAAGCATTATTGATCATACAAATCATATACATAATTCATATATATATACATAAATGCCTGTGTGTTTTTATATATGAATCATATGGATAAGCACACACATGCACAGAACAGAGCCATCAGAAATTAAGTAGAGCAATTTCAAATTCAGCATGACCACTTCCCCCTTTTGGCTCAGGTCAGTCAAGAACATGTTTTGTTCCAGGAGACAGCAGGTATCTTGACACCAGCCTGGAAGCCTATAGGTGGGAATTACTAGATAATACTTTGTCAAAATACAAAAAGAAATTGTTATTCATTTTTGTGAATCTACAAAAAGGCACAACATAAAAATACATTAGTGTGAAATATCCAAAATGAGCTAATTAAAATTCTGAGAGTTATAAGCAGCAATTTTCTATTCAAGGGCAAAACACTAGGAGGCATCATACACCAGCAGACAAAACAACACACTGGCAACAGCTTTGATTCCAGCACAGTTTTTTGACAGTGCCAGTCTGAACAAATCAACGTAATTTTGCTGTGTTTCCCCTCCCCTCTGTTTGGTGCTGTTACAAGCAGGAATGGTCTCTTGCAAAATAAATGTTAAGTGTATAGAACATTTTGGACTTAATATTGGTGGACATATCTAGGCAGCACTGTGGTACAACTAAGAAGTATTTATATTTTACACCTGAAGCAGAAGGGTTCATATTGTTCTACACTGAAGAGAAGTTCCAAGTAAAAGTACTTCTGGGAAGCTGTATTCTGAGGTCTACCCTACTATAAAAAGGCCATTTAAGAGAGTTGCCCCCTGCCACTTGCAGAATAACAGATTTTTCACCAAGAAATTGGTCTTGCTTTGCCATCAAACTGATCTTACAAGTAAAAGTACTAACATGGGATAATCATTTTAATACATGTGATTTCACCAAATTTAAAAGTTTACTAGAGAGCTGCAGCAAAACTTTCCAGTTAAATTTGTCACAGACTTTTTAGGCTACATCACTCAAAGCAATCTTTCCACAACCCATATCTTCCGATTGTGAAATGAGATCAGAAAGTACCTTGTCCAAAAAAATTAACTAACTGCTCAGATCTTACTGGCAAAAAGAAGAACATGCAAAGACCAAAAAAGTTATTTTTTAATGAAGTTGAACTTGTACATTTCACATTCCTATGTGTTCTAAAAAGACACCCAGCAATGTTGAATACACAATAAATACAGCTTATTTATTTTTAACAAAACTTGACAGACACAAGTACTTTAGTGTTCAAAAACATTTAACTATAGGACAGCTAGCTACATATCAGTCTGGGAAAAAAGACTGGAAAAGATGATTTAGAAGTCAAACAAGAAAATCTTTAAGTGTAAAAATAAAATGATTTTCATTCAGCATAGCAATGGAATAAAGACCTTTTTACCCAACAAACTTGGGCAATAAATGCTCCTGTACAGAAATAATACTTGAGGAGTTTTTAATGGTATTCAATTTATTATCAAATGAGATTCTGATAAAAACACATGTGCTTGTATAATATTACCGAAGGATGTTTGAAAAGATTAAAAGTAGCTTACTTTATCTCAAAAACAGTTAGTGGTGTTTGATCACTGAAATCAAACAGGTGTTCACTAGGATTATTATTAAACCTGACCAGAATCTACTTTTTTCATCCTTTATTCCTAAAACCATACACAATACGACTATAGAATTAGATAGGCTGGTCAACTGGTATGGAGGCTGATTCCAGCCAAACATGTAGCAACATAATCAGATGCAGCTCCATATTGAAAAGTATGGAGGGCACATTCAGAATGCAGAACTTCAAAATAATGCTTGCTTAAGTATTATTAAAAAAATTAGTAAAAATTCAAAACATCCTCATGAGTACTTCCACAGCAAGGTCCATGTTCTGGAGAAAAAGTGTTAAGAAGCAAAAAGAATGCAGGCATAATTATTAGTCTGTATTTCATTGATGGGACATGATGAGAAAAAAAACCCCAAGGGTAAAGGTTGGTTTAACTATCACTGTTTTTGCAGGCTGGAATTCAAGATTTGGTTGTGATGTTAATGTGGTATAAGAAATCCTTGCTGAATTCTCTCTGAAATCAGACTGTAGATGGGGTGTACAAGTTAATTAATTTGCCTCTTGGAAGTAAAGGAACTTCTGGAAACATCTCTATTTGGTATATATGTATTAGCTAACCTGATTTTACTTGATTTTGCTGTCTCATTTTTTAGAAGAAGTATTATTTTTCCACCCTCAGCATATGCACAGCTAAGGCTCAGGTGTAACCAAGAGAACTTCATCATGACCCAGAGGAACAGCAGAGAGAGATGCAGCAGAGAGTAGAATACGCATCTTCATATGGAGCATGTTTAGAACCCACTGATCATTGAAGGCCATTCAGCAGGACCGAAAGATTTTGGACATACTATATTGGACAAGGTTGGTATTCCCACCTCTTTTTCAAGATCTCTCCTAAAAGAGCTGAGTTTTCAATTTAGTTGGGCCAATCTGTGTTGCAGTAAAGCATAGATTTAGTGACATGAAACTGTTCAATCTGTGGGTTTGCTTACTGTAGTGAACAGTTGCTGTCACGGGCCATATTTGGTGATGAAACGGTGTCATTTTCCTCAAGAAGGACATTTACTGCACCAGTGACATTTTCACATTTCCATTCAGTTACCTTGTTTTCTGCAGGACATTAAGTTATCGAATGTGTGGAAGTTCTCTGATTATTTCTCTGGGCTAAAAACTACTTTCAAACAGATTAGAGAGGCTTGACACTGAATTTCAGCATCAGTCTTCAAAGATCAGTTACATAACACTTTTTCCTCACTGACATTTCAATGTCAAATTGTGTCACAATCTGATTTTGTGGTACAGTTTACTGAATTTTCAAAATACTGCTGACAAACAGGAATTCTTGAATAAAACCTGAGACGCTAACTTGGAAAGGTCCTATTTTATCCGTTTTATCAAAGCACATCTAGATTGCTACACAGTCTTTCTTCACTTTAAGATAGACCTCCCATAGCTGCTGCTTACCTTTCAGAAGAAGAAACCCTATGTGTGTCCACTGTACATTAGTAAAAGAAACTAGTTTCTGAGGTACCTGGTAAAGAAGCCAAAGGGACCTTTGGCATAAATCCATTTCATCCAGCTAATGACAGCAACAACAACACTAAAACTCTCCCTCGAGATATGCCTTTCATCTGAAGAGAAAGACTGATTTGTCAGCAGATGTGCAGTCTCTGGCTGCGCAGTGCTTACGCGACAGATGACTCCGCAGAGATTTGGAAAGCAGCTGTTTGCTACTACAACGTTTTGTACTTGGCTCGAGGCTTGTGACATGCTAGGAATTGAAGAGCTACATCAAAGTTTGCTCTCTATGACTGGTAAGAAAAAGCAGTATTTGGAGCCCTTTATCTCAAAATACAACAGTTTTCTGATGAGGAAAATGAAGTATATATATTACATTCTAAAATTTGTGACTATGTCTGGGATCTAATTGGTCCTGATTTCCTCCTGGTTTTGTAGCAACTATTAGGGAAAGTGCTGCCTTCCAGGATATCACAGGGTGGGGAACTTATCGTGTTGCTTTAGAAAGATGGAGCTGTTCTCATTTTCAGTTGTAGGAATTTGTCAAACTTCTAGGCAAAATGATAGAATGGGCTGCGTTGGCCTAGGGGATTTGCATATTCGTATCCATGTGGATTTTAGAATACATTCTTTTAATCTGGCAAACTGCAGGTTCAATGGTCAGAGGAAAAACAGGACCATTTGAATCTCCTGATAATTTTTAAGGGTTTTGGAATGGTACATTTATTTGCCATAAAGCTTTCAGGATTTTAAAGTTTACGTACACACCTTGACTAATTCTTCCTCAAGCACAGAGGTATCACTGCCTTTAATCTAGAATTCTATTCATCTGCTGAATCTTAAACAAATTTTGCCCCACCTGGTAAGTTCTCTCTCGTTCCTTCCAGGGTCTGCTGTTTTTATTGGTTTTGAATGAAAAGCCAAAGACACTTGAGCAAGCATGGAGCAAACAGGCTAAAGGTAATACATATACAAATATAGGATGAAAATTTGTTTGGGGGGATGGTATTACTGTTGGATTTGACTTAGATTTCCATTTGCCAGTTTTGGAAGCATAAACTTCCAAACATCAAATTAAATTCTTTACTCATGCATAATTTATTACATACAGCACTAAGAATTTAATGTTCTTCTCATCTATTGACAAATAGAATTAAAACAGTTTTCCTCCCTCCTCCATATTTGCTAACAAACAAAAACTGCTGGCATTAAATTTCATTAGAAGTTTAGGATCAGATAGACAACTTTCTTTGGATATGAAGATATCAACTTCAAACACAGCCTACATATATTTTTAAATTCAATTAAACACAACACCATGGGACAAAAAAGAAATGAAATTAAGAAGAAACCAAAAAAGAGATGGAAAAGAAGCCCAGTGACACATTTATTCTATAACAGAGCAATGAACTCACATTTGTTAGTATTCCTACTATGTCCTACTGAAAATACTTTGAAAACACTGATTTGTTCTGTTTCTTTTGTTTGTCTGTATTACTGAGTAGCTCTTAATTGTAAATGGTCTTTAATGAATTTCCTCCCTTATATTCAGAATCTTTTAAACAAAGAGTAGAATAATGACAAAGGCGCGGTGAGGGTTGAATGGGCTCACTAAAACGAAAGGCTCATAACAAACAGCTGAATGTTAGGCATTTGTTTTCATTTCAGACAAAACTACAATGACCAATGTGGACAGAAAACATGCACTAACTAATCATCAGGATCACATTTCTCTATAGAATAGGGAGCCCTGAACAAGGGGGATTCCTTCTTGAGAAGTAGACAGTCATGAAACCAGGGGAAGCACCCTCAGTAGCTGGCCCTCAGGACTGCAGTGACTCTGGACTACATGATTATCTATATGCTCAATACACTAATTTGTGACTTCCTTAAAGCATAGATGTCCCACTGTGCTGGTTTAAAAGTAAATTGGCAAGAGAAATTAACCCAGCTCAAGGGAGATTACAATTAAGAGTTACAATTTACTAAGAAGATTACAATAAATACAATGATACAGAGAAAACTGGTTTTAACCCACACAGACAGATGTATAAGTCAGCATTCTGGGACAAGAACAAAACGGTGTTTGTTAATCTCTATGATGAGCAGCACATGGCCCACCCAGGTGCAAAGTACAAAGAAAGGAAAACCTGTTGGTGAGGATGATGGTTGCAGTCTTGTCAAGAGTGGCAGTCACAGTCCTCTTGAGGCTCTGGTCCTCCTCTCGATCTGACTAGTGGTACCAGAAATCCCAAAAATTATATATGCTCAGGCGGGAATGCCCAGTACCTCCCCCAGGGTGAGGAGTTTCACAATGGGTGATTTAACTCTGTGAGTCATGGGATATTTTTGGAATCATTGATGGTCTAGGTCCTTGCAACTGCCTGTTGTGCCGGTCCCTAACGGCCCATTAGCAGACATGACCCCTCAGGCTGGATGTGAAGGTGCTAATGACTCCTTGGATGGGAGTTATCACAGCTGAGTCACTGGTGTGAAGACAGAAGCATTTCCATGGCTCGCAGGGTTCTTTAACACCCAATTTGTAGCCTGAAGGGTCAGGTGTGCCCTGAGCAGCTGCTGCCAACAACCCATTATTGACAGTTCATCAGAAATGACACAGATGATGTAGAATACACAGTTTTGGTTATACCCACATAGTGATAAACTGGTTCTGGCCCCTGTAACTAGGACACCCACTTAGAATACAGGAGTACCATTCTTCTAAATCAGTGGTGAGTGGCAGGATGCACACAGACACTGGATCTAGGCAGAAACTCCCTAATCTTCCCTGATTCTCTGTGAGGCCTGCATAAGTTGCAGCACAGACTCATGACCAGAGTTTTGAGAGCTGTACTAACTTGTCAAAGTTTTCAAGAGTCAAAGAAAGCATGCTTCTTCAGAAAAACAGATATCTACAGATGAAAGAAGGGGCATAAAACCTTATCCTGAACTGCATTCCAGGTGCTCTCTGTTCTTTTCTCCCTCATTGGCATGAGTTTTTATTCTTTTGGATTTCAGCATTTTAGATTTTAAGTGCTTTTTAAATCTTGTTCAAAGTCCCTGACCATCCACTAGATGTCATGGCAGCCTTACTAGTATTCCTGAATACAAGAACTGCCAAAGTGAATTAGGAGGGAGTTACTTGAAATTTACCTTCACTCTGCTTCTGACAGACAAGCCTTTAGACAGTGTGGCCAGGACAGTATCAAGTGAGAGGAAGTTGAGTAATATGACTCTGTGCTGAAAGTTTATCTCTCTTCTTTTGGGAAACTGATACAGGGTATATGCAGGCTATTTCCTGTAGATATTTCCAGCATCCATTTGAGAACAAATCTACTAATGCAAGGATTACCCAGGCTGTACACCAGTAATCTTTGTGCTGGGGAAGAAAGGAGGGTTCCTGATTCTGCTAATGTGAATACACATCAGCTCTGCAATAAGCACCTCCACATGGGCAAGACAGAGCAATAATGGCCTCCAGCTGAAGCCTGATCAAGTAATTTACAGATGTTCACAGGAGCTCATGACTTTTCTCAGCACTCCACTTCATGAACAAGAGTATACTCAGGATTGTAAGACCAGTATTGCAAGATTGAGTTTGGAATTTTCTGAAAACTAAAATTCGAATAATGTATACATCAGAAGGAAATATTTACATTTTTATATAAGTTAAACTTTCTTCTATTTACTTTGACAGTTTAAAAAGGAACATACCATTACACAAAGAAACCGTATAGGAAACTTCAACATACTTTGCAAAAAAGAAGAGAATCTTTGCAGTAGGAAAAATATACAAAAGTTATGAAAGCCTATGTAGTATACTTTTGTCAATTCTCACTGTACTAATTCTGATATTTCCATTAAGAGAAGACTTCTGTTGTGAAAAGTTGACAAAGTGTAAAAAAAAGGATGTCACAATAGTGCTTGGTCATATATGAAGCTACATAAGAATGGAAAAGCTACATATGGGAAAAAGTGCTGACAAAACCATTTAATTTACTGAAACGTGTTACTGAAAAGTAATGAAGATGGGAGAACCAATATTTGCTCAAATATAGAAAAGCCCTTCCACAATGAGGATACCTGATTCAGTTTACAGAAAGAAACATTTATCACAAGAAAAAACATGTAAGAATACACATCTTAAAATGTACATTTCAGTGCCCAGAATGGAAGGTTGCACAAGACAGACAGGCAAAAGAGAGAACATGCTCATGCTTTTAAAAAAAAAGAAAATTCCTGCTATTTTATCCATGGCTGAAGCTTTCTCAGCAGTAAAATGTTTTTGAGAAAAGTGTTAAAACCCCATTATACAGCTAAGAGGAATGGAAAAGAGCTAGCACATCCAAACTCACTGCATATTTCATGATGAAACTCTCGCATGGATTGCTGTAGAAGTACTAGGTGCAATTTACAGGGGAAAAAAAAGGAAAAGCACTTTCTTTTTTTGTATTCCAGAACAATTTCTCATATCAGCAATAAGAACTACACACTTGGTCTCTAGACACTGATCTAGTTAAACTACCAACCACATTTAACTGTAGATGGTGAGGATATGAAACTGGCAAGAATGTGTTTAAGCACTTAATCAGCTGAATAGCATTTTATCTCAAGAAAATTATTTTGCTCATAACAAAGCTATACTGTTAGAATAATGATAATCCTATAAGCATTCTACAAGGCTCCACTTATCATTAGCCTGGTATAAAAACAAAACTATTACCTAGCTTTATGCATCAAAGGTGCAACAAACAGAAGTTCATAGATAAGTATAACAAAATCAAAAAACCCCAAACCAGCTTAGTATACTTTACAGGCATAAATTTTTTGATTTAACTGTTTGGGTTTTTTTAAATTGTTAACATTTATAGCTGTGTCTCTTCATTCAGTTCTTCCAGCACCAGTGAGCAGCATTCCAAGGTGGGCATACTCTATGCTGTATACTTCTACAGTTTAAGTAACTATATTTAAACGTATTTTTTCAACACTTCAAATACATAACCATTCCTGTACTTCAAGTTAGGTGATACATGCCTTTGTAGCTTGTTTTTAAATCAAAACAGAGATGCATCAATACCTAATAGAAAACTATGTACCTGTATGGATGAGCATTTAATTTCTGAATTCAACACTTTTAACAGCATTTATACAACTAAATGTTGAAGCTCTAGACATTTTCTCAACATAAAGAACACATGTAGGCCACATTTTTTGTCAAGGCAGGAGTTTACAAATAATTTAGCAAAGACCATTGTCTTGCATTATTTTGGTAACTCATTGTATCATACTACTGGTATAGACCAGACCACTATTTCGAGTGTAAAAATCTGAATTGCAGAAAGTGGAGCTGGATCCCTTCTCTCTTCCTAATTTTTACACAGGCTTCATGCCTTTCAAATGGGTTTTAAATGCATCTTCCCAAGAATGAAAGCCAGGGCTGGGTGTAACAAATACACAATTTTACAGTGCTACTGCAGTATCTGAGGCTGTTCTGGTTTAGTGTAGTTTCTAAGGCACATTTTCCAGGACTACTCATTTCAGTATTTTATCAATGATCTGGAGGAGGAGTATCTGGTGGAATATCCCTATGGAGTTTGTGGATGACACCAAACCAGGAAGAGTAGAAGGTGGAGGATGACACAGTGGAGAGGACACAATACACTGAAAACAGGGCTGCCATTCAGAGGGACCTATAAAGGTTATAGGTACGGGCCGATGGGAACCTCAAAAAATTCAACAAGGACAAATGCAAAGTCCTTTACATGGGATGGACTAAAGCCCTGCACTGGTCCACACTGCCTTACAGATGTGCTTCTCATGACCTAGTTGGCAGTGGGCTAAATATGAATCAGCAGTGTGGCCTGGCAGCAAAAAATGCCAGCAGCATACTGGGCTGTACTTTGAGGAAAAGGAATCAGTCCCTCCAACCTGGCACTTACTGCACATCACCTGGAGGGCATATTCTGTCTACTCCTCCAGTTCATTCATCTTTAGTACAAGACACATGTTGGTAAACTTGATCATGTTCAGCGGAGAGCTACCACCAAGATGACTGGGACTGGAACCTATATCCTTCTCAGGAAACTGTTCAGTCTAAAGAAGAGAGGGTTTTGTGGGACTTAATAGCTTTCCAGTACCTATGAGGTGGTTACAGAGAAAGTGGACCGAGCCTTTTTACAGTGGTGTACAACAGGGCAATGAGAGACAATCATAAACTGATACAGAGAACATCCTGTCTAAATTTAAAGAAAAAACTCACTACAAGGATAATTAAGCCCTAAAAGAGATTACTCAGAGCCTGTGAAGTATTTTAAAATTATGTTAAAACTACAGGAAGTTTAATATATCCTTTTCAAGACAAAATGCTATTTACACGTAGAAGTAAAGAAAGTAAATGAAGCTTGAGGGTTGTGTAATGTGAAACTTAAAATCAAATGAGCCCAAGTCTTATTATGTTAATGTTGTAAAAAGTAACAAACCAAGAACTTTGAAAACCTCCAGCTTTTATGAGCCTAAACCACAAGATTTCACTTAAATTCCCCTGTCAGCAAAATATATTGTTACATCCTCCTGCAAGAGGCTGTATAATCAAGTGTGTGTTCAGTTATTAGACTTCTCAAATTAGATAGCAAATTAAAGCCATCCCACAATAACACCCTGAAATCACAGTCATTTAATGAGTTTCAAAATCTGCTTCTCTCACTTTAAAATGTATTTGTTCATTATCAGCTACCCCTTCAAACTGGAGTCAATAAAACCAGTAGAACGCAAGTATTCTAGTTATCTAACATAACTGAGATTATATATTGTCATCAAAAAACCTCAGTATTCATACAAAATTATCCCAAAATAATGTTCAAAATCACTTAGGAGAAGACACAGCTGTAATAAACGTGTCATAGTAACTGAGGGACATTTTGACTTTTCAGTGACTTGTACTGTGTTATTCTTGTAAAGATAGGGAATTATTATTTTTGTAAAAATAAGGGATAACTCTGAGTCCAAGCAATTAGCATTGGCAGATATTTAACAGTAGAGCAGGTGAGCAGACAGAATCAAAAAGATATTGTAATGAGACATGAGACTGTCAACTTCTTCCCCCAAAACTGTAAAAAGTTTTATTCACATTTAATGTAAAGAATAATAATTGAATTATGTTAATATATTTTGTAACAATTAGGTTAAAAATCACTATGATAAGAAATTAAATTTCGAAGTCAGATGTCACAACCAATTCACTGTATTTAATTGGTAACAAACCACCTGCAGCTAAATTGTAATGGCTTTCCAATTCTCAAAGACACCATAGTTACCTGGTCTAAAAGATCTTCAACTTTTTTTTGCCATCCATCCCTTGCTGCGTTTTTCTCACGTTCTTTCAGCTGCAACAGTTGAGTCATGGCTGCCTTCTTATCCTCTTCGTGCTGCAGCCTCAGCTCTTCACGAAGCTTATTACATTCCTGTCTAAAAACAAAGGTCAAATAACTACAATGCAGTGGACCTGGTGCAAGAAGTGAAAAAGAATTAAGATTTCAGTAATAATTGGAAAATCTTAGATAATAACAGAAACATTTGCTTTATATTTTATTTGATAATACATTTGTGTAGTTTGTTATTAAAGAATAAAAGGGAAAAAAAAATACTTGCCGAAGATTTTCTGTCCATTTTATTTCCAAGTCACGTGCCATTCTGTCAACTTTGAACTTTTCCTCTTCCCTCATGGCAGCAATCATTGCCTCGTGCTGTTGCCTCTCCTGATCTAGTTCTCCCTGCAAACACAAACTTTACAATAGAGACTGATCAGCAGCAAAAACGTATTTTACACCTTAAACGAATATATGTATAATAAAAATACCAGTTACAATTGGCTCATAAACTTGAACTACAACTTCTTCAGTGTGTAACTCCTAATTTTGCACAATTAATGCCTATATATCTGCTGATACTTCTTACTTGTGAAATAGAAGTCTGCATTCCCATAAAAAGCAATTTTCCAATAAGTCATTCCGCAAGTAATCTTATCAAATACCATTACGTTGAACCACAGAATAATTTATGTTGCAAAAAACCTCAAAAGGTTGTTAAGTCCTGTTCAAAGCAGGACTAACTTTGGAATTAGAGCAGGTTGCTTAGGTCCTTGTCAAGAATGCTTGGATTGTTTTAATTTTTTGAAGCATCAAATATTCAGTATTTGAATTTCAAAGCTTGAGCTATCTGTAATTGATACAAAGTTCATATACCTTATATCTGTTTCTCGACTGGACAAACCTGCCAGAAACAAGGTTTCCCAGTCTGAACGCATAAAACACTACCTTTAAACGTCCCATCAATTGCTATTCAAGTTTTACCAGACTAGAATAGTAGTAGGTACTACCTAGAAATCACACTTACAGGAATGTTATTCAGCAGTGCTTGCTTCATACATGAGAAGCAAACACGGCCATCTAAATTTAACAGGACTTTTTAAAATGTAGCATTTCTATGTATTTTAAAATTTGTTAACATAAATGCTAGTGCAAGTAAGCTGCTATATATGAATATTTAAATGTTTTAATAGGTGAAGAAAGCAATGCTAGTTCATAAGGACACTTAGAGAAACTATGAAAAATACAGAGGAAGTTATAAACTATAATATGGTGCGCATCTAATGACAATAGATGAAAGAAATTAAAAAAATATACCAATATCCTGCTTCAGGCTGGTTTTGTTATGAAAATATGAAAACAGTTTCAGTAAAAAATTTTTTTTTAATATTTGCTACTCTACTTCAAACATTTCTGTGATCTTGTAAAATGTACATTATTTACTGAGGAAAGAAAAGGAAATGTTTACTTAGTATTACAGTCAATGAGATATTGACAGACTAATTGACAGTTCCAGTTCCATCTAAGCCAATTAAAATGACAATATATTTGTGCCTAGACAAATTAATTGCTTTACTGGTATAAAGTAATCACATTTTCTAGGTGACAGTCTGCTATCTTTTAAAATGTATCTTTAAGCTATCCTCAAGTCTCCATTGAAATTCTAAATTCGAGACTGAAAGGAAGACTGTGTCCACTACTCAAGGAAAACATTAAAAAGGTTTCAGTGAATTCTAGAGCCTGTAAACTCTGGAACTTGTTTTGCAGCAAGACATGAATTATCTGGAATAGCAATGTTGTAACACACATCCTTTTTACATTCTTGTGAATTTCTATCAAGCCTCTGAACATACTTTGGCACAGGTACTATTTGCACTAAACACAGAAAGATGTGCTTGCAGCACTACCTGTTAAAATACTAAAAATTTTCTGACAACAAAAAAAACCACCTACCCTGAAACAATCAACTATCTTCTCTGCTTGAAACAGAAATCTCTCTTTTAATGAAGCCACACGAGGCTCCTTCAATAATGTGTACACTGTAATACTTCTTGCCATTTTAAAAACAAGACCAAAATCACTGTGACTTGTGCTTTGCACAATTTATTCTCCAACATTACGGTTACCTCAACACTATACAATGAATCTGTGGTCTCTCGCAGTCTTGCTCTAGTTAATTCTAGTTCTTTCTGGAGTATTTCCTGGGCTTCTTGAAGACTGGAGATATGTCCTTCTGCAGTCCCAAGACCTTGCTCACTTTTTCGTACTAGGTCTTGCAGACGACACACCTATGATAAAACAAAGAAAGCTGTAATTTCCATAATAATTACTAATGGCAGGCAAGACAACCTGGTTTCATTTTCTTCCAGCGTTTTTCTAATTCTGAACTATGCAAATTTTTAGTTGCACAGCCTGTTCTCCTTTAATATCACTATGTTTCTGTACCCCCAAAAAATCCTGTAATATTGGAAAATCAAAGACTCACTTAAAGGATTTTTACAAGGAAAAAAAAAATAAAAAATCCAATGTGTGTTTGATGCACTTTGCAAGGTTACATAAAAGATCTGAAGTCGCCTCTAACTTTACTGTGGAAAATATGTTTTATGCAAATTAATGAGAACCATTTCAAAATATATAAACTCTATTCTAATACATAAATTAACTTGTGCTACATACACGTTTCTCTGTTTTCAGATTGCTAGCTGTCCACAAATTAGCCTGGTTAAAGACCTAATCTTTTTTAATCTTTTAAATCTAATACCTGTAGAGTGTAATGTTATAATTTCCTCAACTGCTATGTAACAATACACTTTTTTTCTGCCTGTTTGTGCTTCAGCTCCCCAGCTGCAAACGATGACACTATACTTCTTTCCTTCAAATAAAAATGTTAGAGAATCAACATTGTTCACCAGCTACAGGAAAAAAAGAAAGCTTTTGAAGTACGTAGGCTGAAAAAACTGACTAATGGGAGTCAGGTGGGATCAAAGAACAGCAGCTAATTGGAACTGAATGTGTAGCAGTAGCAGTCGTCTATGCCATTGCCTTTGTACATTGAGATAAATTTCCATCACAGTAAGTTAAGTGTCCCTGCTTTGGTTTGCAGGCACAAACAGGTAAGCGTTACAACTACTCCCTCTGTTAGAATAATTATACGCATATACCGTTTATAACATACCCAGGGGCACCACTCCTCCCTCCCATAACTCTCTCCCTCTGGAGGCAACCGTGAAATGTTTAAAAAGAGGATTTCCTCCTTTCCTTTCAGAAAAGAATAAAAAATTTCTTTGGCATGACAATTCTCAGAGAAAAATTAATGTAAACTTGAGCACTCATTTCTGTGCTCCTTTGCATTACATTCAAACAAGAAGTAATTCCCTACAAAGCACTACTATCTAAAGCAGCATTCTTTCATGGAAAAACTGCCCTGAAAACTGTATTGATATCCTGGAAGTGTACTGTTATCTATGTATCTGCATGAAACATGAACAGCAGTCCTGTAGATCTAAAGGATATGGGAGCATGCAGGAATGCCACTCATAGGGCTATAGACATATTCTGCTGACAAAGCAATGCTGGAGGCTGTTTAAAATGTTCCTTAGTAAAATCATTAGAAATCCTTTGCATGGAGACAGCAAGTCCTTAGATTACTCTGTCAAGTGACACAAACAAAACATCTTTCTAAAAGGTCTTGGCTGGTCTACACTAGAAGGAAACAAACCAATAGAGCCAAGAGACAGCCTCATCCTGAGATGCATTTGAGAAAGCCACTATCCTGACTTAACCTGAACTCTCAAAAAAAATCTCTGGCAAGTATTTTGGATTACACTGTTCATAAATAGCTTAGTACTAGGAGCAAGATTAATGAGGCTTGAATCTTCCTCATCCTTTCGCCAATATAATTGCCACCAAATAGTCCGTCGAAAAGAGGATGGTGTGTGGGTTCAAAAGCAGCTTTCTCAGCAGGGAAGATAGAACTAAGCTAATATTCACGGAAGGTAATAAATACATGCCTACTGCTAAATGACTTCCAGAAATTAAAACAAACCAAAAAAAGAAAACAACAGTAGCAATGTAAGAGCTGAGCTAATGATGTGCCAGACACATCATACGGGAGCTTTTTCCAGGTCAGTGAAGGTATTGAGAAACTGTTGTCTGTTGTCAATAGCGAACTACGGGTAAACTGTGGTTGCAAGTGAAGCATCTCTTTCATGTGCTCAACATAAACTTAGTAATAAAAACAAACATATCTCTTCTGTACTATATGGAGTGGATTTATAGACCACCACAAATTTATTGTCTGTACACTTTTTCTCATTCTTTCGATATGCAATATACACAATACAATATTTATTCTGGCATAGGAAGGTATATAAACTCAAATACTAAATAGCACCTGGCCCTAATTCACTATTTTAGTTTAGGTTAGTCTTCAATTCATTAGATATGCATTCTTAATTCGGTTTTCTTAATTCAGTGTGCTGATGAATTTTTCAAGCCTGTACTTCATAGCAGTTAAACAAAAATTCATTCTTAAAACATCTGGAGTTATTTCTTTCAAGGAAAGAGCAAGTTTATTGCTCATGAACCCAAGAGAAGCTAAGAAAGAGTAGCTAAGTTTAAGCCTACGGTGTTGAGTGACAATGAAAGGACAACAGTGCACTCCTCAGATCTAATCCAGCAACAAGGAAAGGCAGCATACAACAGAGAAGTTACAGCTAAAAAGAAATAACAAAACTTTCCTTAATTTTTAAATGAAAATGAAGTTGTGTATGACTTTGTTATCATAAATAACTAATACATCATATTTTCATCAATGTGAATATAGGTAAGCATACTGTTAAAAAAGCAGGAGCAGTTCCAGCTTCAATTAGCACCTTGTCTGAGCTTGGATGCACTGGCAAAGGCATACACAACCATTAGAAGGAAGCACAGTCTCCTGTTTAACAGGTAATTATGACAGACCAATCATCAGTCCTGCTTAACTTCAAAGATGGGAGTCAGCTGCTCTCGTAGTATGCAATCTCTGTTATATCTATCTATCTATCTGGTAGGTACTACTCGGGAAGTATATATTAAGACATATTTTCAGAATATATACAGTAATATATAATAATAGATTAACACATATATTAATATAGTAATGTATTGATATATTATTAATACGGCAATATATATTGGCACAAAAAAGCTATACTTTAGTAAGTTAATCTATACTTTCAGAACGGCAGTCTCTCACTTAAAAACAAGCACTTTTGTTCTTAAGCTAGTTTAGCATTTGTGCAATTTGCAAGCCACCAGAATAAGATACCTGTCCTCCCCAGAACAAGATACCTGTCCTCCCCAGAACTTGCACTGCATAGAAAACAGTAAAGAAAAATGTTACCGCGAAATAGTATTTGAATTAATGCTTAGGTCTGTCTTAGAACACACACTGAAATCCTATGTAGGGCTTGCTGAACAATGAAGCTGATGAATTCTTTTCTGGAAACGAGGTAAAAGTTCCAGAGAAGAATGGATTGTTGTTCTTGATTCAGTAGAATATATCTCCAGTATAAAAATATTATATTATAAAAGGGTAGTGATTTCAAACTCAAAAAATTAAAACTGTATTGAAATATGATACATTTAATATTGATTGCATATAACAAAACATTGCAAATAATTTGGGTCTTACTGTAAGTATTTCATATAATCTTTTGCTGAAAATATATGAAGATTATTTTCCAGTCAGGTAGCTGACCGGAATTTCCAATATGTCATCTGTAACTAAATATGGGTTTAAATACTGTTTATTTCTCTCTGTCTCCTGACATATTTAGTGTAGGAGTCTGTGTACCTAATGAGAATATAAGCACAGTTAAAAATGAAAAGCTGTTTACATCAACTGTTTTATACCTCCATCTCTTGCTTTGTTAATTGTGTAAAGCACAACAAAAATCAATGCTCAGAAGCAGTCAAGTAATTTATCATCTTTGAAGAATAGTCCATTTTAAACAGAAATAAGGCACTAAACAGGCTGAAGAGCATAGTCCTACCTCTGTCCTGGACTTTAAGCACAAGATCACTACTGATGAAATGTGGTCTAGCACAAAGGACACGCAGCTGAAACAATAAAGTTAACCCTTGCCTCCTGATTGGCAGAACTCAGTTTCGTTGTCAGCTCTTCCTTCATGTTTTCCAGCTGCTGTCTGAGCTGATTCTTATCATCCTCCAAATGCAGTTTCTCCTTCTCAAACTGCTGCTCCAACTCCTTCAGAAATACAACAGATGGAAGAAATATTAAATACCTGTCATACAGTCATTGCAAAGTACAGGTGTGCCACATGAAAATTATTCTTACTGGCATAAATATTCCGGAGCTCAACCAAGAATCACCCTTTCCTTAAACTCATAAAACATGAATATTTATTTCCTGTTACAATGGATGTCTTAATTTTTCAGTTTATTTATAATACCACATCTTTGGTTAATCACACAATAAAGTCAAACAAGTCTTTCTTCTCCTTTAATTATCAAAATCATTAAAACTATTATCTACTTGCACAGTTTTTCAATCTGAGTTGACAGAAGTTTTCACTTTTTATAAAATTACACCGATAATGTGCATGTCCCTTCAGCCTATAGCCATCTATTTCCTACACATAATCCCCACAGAAAATAGTAAATCTTAAAATCTGGAACGAGCTCTGAAGTTTTTCAGGCTGTTACAATAAACTAAAAAAAGGCTTACACCATATCTATAATATAAATTTACATAGAACCAAAAGAAATCAAAAATTAGTTTTCAAGTTTAACTACATGGAAAGAATCAAGTAACACCTCTGTTTTCATTCAGTCTCTGTGGTGTAACAGTCAAATTCTGACAGTAACTCTTGAATGAACTGTATTTTTCTTATCTGAGCCTATGTTGTATACATATGTTAGAAATCTTTCTCTTTTTTAACAAAAACTACAAATGTACACTCCAGCTTTATTAATATTCAGAATACCTTTTCAGAAGAACAATTTCTTTCACAAAATACTTTAAAGGAAACATATTCATTTTAAAAACTTTATTACATATTTCAGTGTAATATACTATATAATTTATTATACCACGATGTTTTATTGAAGAAAATTAAAGTTGCCAAACAAGGTGCTCCAGACTCATGTCATACACAAGTTCAAGGCTTTCTATGTAGCTACAGAGGCTCCTTTATTAACTCCTGTAATACAAGGCTTAGCATCCATTCAGTGCGTCTGTGTAGCCCTGAGCTAAGGTTACAGAGAAATCAATAATATCTCACAAACAGCTATGAAAATACACAGACCAGAGACGAGACAAAACAAAAAGTACAACTGCAGGTATTGGTAAGATTGTGGAGACAGGGTTGGGGGAGAGAGAGAGAGCGCTCAAGTATTAAAAAGGTAAAAAGAGTCATAAAAAGGTATGAACCTGTAAGGAAAACTAGGGAGCTGCACGACAGCAATGCAGTGTCATCCAGCTGACTCCAAGAAGCAATAGAGGTCAAGCCTTCCTCATCCAAAAACAGGCTCCTCAAGTGTTTTGTGGGAAGTGTAAGCACATTAAGCCTAGAAACTTGTTAGTTCTAGCACTACATTAGGGTATGTGGTAGGCAATAAATAATTTCTGTGTAAACTGCTTGCACAATCTCTTCCTTCATGGTGTAAGGTGGACAAAGTGACAAAACAAAGGGTTACACTGTCACTAAGGCTCTGCTACACAATGTTAACTAACAAGTGCCTGTTTTCTTCACTGGTCCCAGATCAGTCTCCAGGTGGGACAAATGCTCCTTGCTCAATGAAACTTGATCAGTTTGTCTTGTTCACGCTGAAATCTGCTGCCTGCAAAATTTCACTAGTGCTATTTAGACCCTATTCTGATAACAGAGCAATTAGTTCCTTGATGATACTTGTCAGTACAGCTGTGCAGTACTGCAAAATTATTAGCAACTCTATTTTCATAATCCTACTGATGCCATTTTTACAGCTCATTTTATAGATGGAAGAATTGAAGCAAAAAAAAATATTTAAGCTGTTTCTTGAGTCCTACTCTAATTCTGTAGAATTCTCTTCTATTCCCATTTTTTTCAGAACTTTCCAAACACCAGATGCAGTTCCCAGGCTTCCAGTCCTAATAAATCCTCATATCCTCTGTCTCAAGGATGCTGGTAACCATACTTCTTCCTCTCACTGAATTCAATTCTTCTCTGCATTTAAGCCTTACTGTTTTCTTCTTTGGATTACTCAAACACAAAACATGTGCTTAGTGAGACAGGTTTGACAGAGGAGCCAGTGAAATCTGATTAAGATCAGTGAAATCGGATTAAGAATTACCCAGATCTTGATCCTAACTTCTTTTCATAGTTAGTTTTCCCCTGTTAAAATCATTTCACATTTGTCACATTTATAGAAGTGTTCCCTACTTCAGCTAGTTTAAAGATTTAAGAAAAAAATATTTTTTGATCCTTTGTTTTATTTTCACATTATTTTAAAACAAGAAAAACCACATTTAGCCATGTCCTAATGTAGTGTCTTTTTGCCTTTCTGGACTGCCTATGAAAATATAAAATAAATGTTATCATAATATAATCTTTCACCTCATTCAGAAGACCTAATCTTGATTGATACATCAACCCTTCTGAATATGGGTCACAAATCCCAGGAAAAAACAATTATACTTGAAAAGACAGTTGCAAAAGTTGAGAGTTTCTCTTCTGTATGCAGACAAATGACAGTACATGTGCTTTTTTTGCAAGACATTTGTTATTTTAATAAAGGCTAAGCAGCTCTTTCAGAGAGGCCCAGCAGACCTGCAGGTAATTCCAAATTAAACTTGCCACAAAACAAAACCATGCAGTACAAGATTCAAACTGTAACATTTGATTTTTGTAATATATCTGATTACTAAGAAAACACAAACCTACCATCTGCAGTTTCTTCTTATCCTTATTAGCATTACTGTGTGCAGCCTCAATTGCAGTATGGTGTTTCCATGCCAGCTCTTCTAAGGTCTTGGAATGAGCCTCCTTTAACTGTGCAGCCTCTCCTTCCAGTCTTGCTTGCAATTTTACCAGCTCTTTCTCATAATATTCACGTTGTGTCTCCCTTGCTTCATTTACTTTCTATAAAATACAGGAAAAGTGGTTAGGGTTAGAAAGTGGTAAAAAGAATATGAACAGTAGGAATAAAAAAATACAAAACTATTACCGATTAAGTAAATCTACAAAAAATTAACTTCCATATAAAACAAACTAAGCAAACTCTAAGCACCGAGTACATAATTCAATAACCAAAAAGGTAGTTTCAACAGATCCATGCAAAGCAATATATCCTTACTAAAAATCTACTTCTTCCTCTATTTAATCTGGGATTAAATAGCAATCAGGTATCAAGCCCATAGAGAATTTCAGTTCAGTATTTTCAAACATGTTTAGTGAATTTTCAGCAAATGGCTTTTTAAACTGTTGTTAACCATTTCACACTTGTCCTTCCTGAGACACTTTAGATACTAGGCATATACACATGAGGTCATAAATCAAATGAAATTGCTAAAAGATGTCCAAAGCAGTCTGAACAACATCTAATCTGACTTCCCTCTAATCTCACTTTATATTAGTCATTCTATGTTGCTACATGAGACATACTTGAAACATAATGGTCCTAGTCCAGTCATGTCAAACAAAAATTAAAATATAGTTGTTTTTTTTTTCCTGTGAGAATTCTAAGTCTTTTGTTTTCATTCAACTAAATCCAATAAGGTGTATAACCTTCTCCAATGCCAGAATTTGCTGCCTTTGTCGTTCATCCAAACTCTGTGTTTTGCTTTGTAATAGGTTTCTTTCCTCTTCCAGTTGGGACAATTTTTCCTTTAATCTAGATTTTTCTGATTCCAAATCTCTGATTGTAACTTCTTGAGTCATTTGAGTAGCTTGAAGCATTCCAATGTGACCTAAAAACAAAACAGCTCTTTAAAACCTCACAGCATTGGTTTCATGGAATTGAAGTGCACATTCATACTCCAGTGACAGAACAAATATAGTGAAGGCTGGCATATGGACCTCCCTTGTCTTCACTGCAATACTTATCTTCCTCCTCTCCACTTCTCTCTTTTTTAGTTTTATAAAATATCCAAGAACAGTAGAGCACTTGGTGCTGGGACTCCTTCAGTTCCAATTTTCCTGGTTCAAAGTTGCATATTGACTCCCAAGAGAAAGCAGAAGTGGGCAATACTATGAACACTGACAATCTATCTATAGAACTTACCCCACCTAGAACAACCACGTGTTTTTACCCCACAATAAGCTACACAACAGAAATCAAAACATTGACATCTAAAGATAAAGATGTTATTGTTCTATCAAACTCATCATTTAGCCAGCATGCCAGATGCATAGCTTTAGCTGTTGTAAGACTTGCAGAATTATGCCTTGTTTATTCTGGAATAGGGGTATGACTAAAAGATGTAACAAAATTCATTCTCTCTATAGTATAATATGATGTAAAACCTTGCAGGTTAGAGGATTTTTATTTCTTTGTATACATTTTTAAAAAAACAATCAACCAAAAAACCCCCAACTTCAAACTAGACAATATAATCATCTGTCCTTCACATAACCAGTGGAAAAAGGTTTTTGATTTCAGAAACTTTTGTCCTTGTTCCTCCTGATGTATATATCTGTATTATTGAAAATACTACCACTAGGTAACTGACTAAAGCAGTGAAATTCCTGTTTTGCTGGGAGAGGCTTTGGAATGAATAGAAGACTGTTTTGGAAAAGAGAATGCTCCTAGGTTTGTTTGTTCAATTGAAAGATGAGAGGTATCATTTACTCAGAACAATTTTTTTTTTTATTTTTTTTGTAGCAGCAATTTCTAGGTAAGACTTTATTTTCCCCCTTCTCATTTTATTATAACCATAAAAAATTACAAATTAGTTGAGTTTTAATAACAGAGGATGGCTTTTAAATATAAGTTACTAAAAAATATCTAAGAAAATCGACTTTGTGCTACCATTTCTCACAAGATCAAATAATTGAGACTCATGATTCATTTCCATCTGTGGTTAAAAGCAAGATGTGTCAAAAAGGAGACTGTTTTAGACTTTGTTGTCTATGAACACTGATGTGAAGAGAAGAACAGTAGGACATATAATGAAATTTGGAAATTAAAAATGCTTCAAAATAGTTAGTGTTTTCATAAAAAATGCACACCTCTACTTGTACTAAGCCCTGAAGAATTCCAAGAATCATTTTGGCATTTTTGTTTGTAAAATTAGAAGCTGAAGAGAAAAACTTAAAATAATGGGTATTCTTAAGTTCTGTAACATTTAAAAAAATCCTTGTTTCAAAAGTTCAGCTATTTAAGAAAGGTATTTTCAAACCCAGAATTTCACAATGTAACAAGGAGAAGAATAATAGAAGAATTTTAGTTTTTCAGGAAGTATATCATGGATATTTTATTGTAAGCATGCATACACACTGATCTAGAGCTTTGGTCCTAGCAATACTGCCACACAAAACAGGTTACCCCTTCCTCATGCACTACACGAAAGGTACGAAACGCAGCAGTTTCCTTTCCAGTTGGGAATCTTAGGATAAATGGAAGAAGAACCTATTAATTGCCCAAAATAGACTCCGTACAGTGTTCTGAAATTGCAATATGATGAGTAAACATTCTGTATGGTAATTAAGTATGAGAATTCAGTTTCTCTGAGGCAGGATTTTTGACAGTGTGAGCTGAAAATCAAGTTGATGGCAGTGGGCCAGCGTCAGAAACCATTTTCAAACAGACTGGCAACCAATTACATCACATGGTGATGGCTTGGTGGCACCACTGTAAACTGGGATCCTGGTTCGTGTTGCACAGTGGACATACTGTAAAACAAAGATATACTGCTGACAGTGCTACTGAGCTTGGCAATAGCAGGACACGCTGCCATTTCTGGTAAAGCTAAAAACCTCAGTGCCAGAGGAGACCAGGGCTGGACTCAATCACAGGCTAGCTGACTTGATGCCATCAGTAATACAGAAAAAACAGTCTGGATATTTATTTCCACTACATTTGGGGTGGCCTGGTGAACCCCTCACATGCTTCTGCCTAAGGAATGAAACAGTAATGGCTGAAAAGTGTATGAGAACAGGGTTATTTTTCCCCCCAACAGTCTCAGGTCATGAACTTTTCTGAGTGCCTCACAAAACACCCGTTTGAGATACTCTTAGCAGCAAGTCTATGCCTTTTAGCTGTTTGCATCCAATAGGACCTTGCAGTCTTAGGCCCCTGTGGGCCACTATATTGTTCAAACCCTGAACAGGGTCAAAGATAAGCCAGTGCCTTTTTCTCAGCCCAAGACTCTACCTATCATATAGTTGACCAAGTTCAAGTACTTGGACCAACTCCCTACCACTGAGCAGTTCACTAGGAAGACAATGCCTAAAGAGGGAAAACAGCCAGATCTGAAACCACTTTTTGTGCCTTTCCACATGGCAACAAGCACAAAGGAGTGAATAAAACAGCTATAGAGAAAATCTTAAAAGATTTATTATCCGATAAGCTGCAAGTATTCTGACAGTAGGTATAAAGCAAAGTGTCAGCAGAAGAGAAAAGGCAACTGAAAAAAGATGGAGAAACAGGAAGCATGTCTCAGTGACTATGTGGAGAACAGACACACAGCAGAAGCATTCTGTGTAAGTACACTTCCAAGGCCTGGAAGATACACACAAGCCATTCTAGTAGAACATTCAGACAAATAAACACACAAAAAAAGTCTTAAGTACAATGCATGTGATATCAAAAAAATGCAAAACTGTCAGAAATTTCTATGGAAAACATTAAAAAGTCTTTAGGAACTCTAAACCTGCACAAGGCTGAAAGAAAAAGAAAAGGCTAGAATAAAAGGATGAAGTTCATTTCCAGATTAAGTTACTGACATACATACTGGCTTTGAGAACAAGATCAGTGGCCTGCTGCTGTAAGCGCTCTCTAGCAGCTGCGAGCTCGCTTTCCACTTCTTTGTGTTTGCTTAACAATGACATCTCCTCCTCCTTCACATCATCTAGCTGTTTTTGAAGAACCTAGAAGAAACACGTAATTCCTATTATCATCATATAGAATCATGTAAATTTAAACGAGCATTAGGTTAAAAGGTAGAGAAAAGACCTTTCAGCAAACAAGTTTTATTCATACAAAAGCCAAAATAGTGTAATATTACTACCATATTGATTTTGTGTTTTATGTAATGCCTAAAAAATACTTTTGGAAAAACAAGATAGTAAATACATGGCATGACAATAATGCATAAGAGAAATGTGACAATATTAAAAAAGGCATATGAAAAATAAAAACTATAAAATGGTCTACAGAGTTTTGTGGCCAACTGCAGACATCTGGTTTCCGCTATCTGAGAGTCTGTCACATTAAAAAATACATTATATATTCACAGCAGTTTATAGTGTTCTTCATTGCAACCTAGAGTGCTTAGTATTGACTCAGATTAAGCTGCACATGGATATACATAAAATGAGAGATGGGCATTTAGTTAAATCAGATGTTCCACAGGGGTTGGTACTGGAACCAGCGCTTTTTAGCAACTTTCTTGATGACACGGACAGTGGGATTGAATGCACCCTTAGCAAGCTTGCAGAGGACACCAAGCTGTGGAATGTTCAATGCACTGGAGGGAAGGGATGCCATCTAGAGAGACCTTGACAGGCCTGAGAGGTGGGTCTGTGCAAACCTCATGAAATTGAACAAGGCCAAATGCAAGGTACTGCACCTGGGGCGGGGCAATCCCAAGCACAACTACAGGCTGGGTGGAAAATGTTTTGAGACTGGCCTGAGGAGAAGAACTTGGGGACGAAAAGCTCAACAGGACTTGGCAATGTGCACTCACAGCCCATAAAGCCAACTGTTTCCTGGGCTACCTCTAAAGCAGCATGGCCAGCAGGTGAAGGGAGGTGATTCCACCCCTCTAGTCTGCTCTTGTGAGACCCCACATGCAAGTCCAGGCGTGGGGCCCCCAACACAAGAAAGACAAGGACCTGTTGGAACAAGTCCAGAGGAGGCCACTAAGTGGCCACAAGGCTGGAACACTTCTATGAAGACAGGCTGAAGTATTTGGAAATGTTCAACCTGGAGAAGAGAAGGCTCTGGGCAGGCCTTCAAGCACCCTTCCAGTACTGAAAGTGGGACTATAAGAGACTTGGAAAAGGACTTTTCACAAAGGCATGTAGTGACAGGACAAAGGGGAACGGCCTTAGTCTGAAAGAGGGTAGGCATACACTAGATATGAGGAAGAAATTCTTTCCTGAGCGTGGTGAGGCACTGGAACAGGCTACCCAGGGAGGCTGCAGATGCCCCATCCCAGGAGGTGTTCAAAACCAGCCTGGATGGGGCTCTAAGTAAGCTGACTTAGTGGAAGGTGTCCCTGCCCATGGCAGGGGAGTTAGAGCTAGATTATCTTTACTCTCCCTTCCAACCCAAACAATTCTGTTTCTATGATTCTAAACTTTTAATATGCTTTAATGTACTGATTCACAATAGCACATCTTGGATAGTGTGGCGATGTGTTCTCAGCCATGCAGGAAGGAAAAAGAAATCTTGCTCTGTTTTAAAAGAAAATACAGATTTCTTATAATTCAAGTTACTGAAACAGTAAATAGTAATTTCAGAAACTAAAGCAGAAAAGAGAACTGGAAAAAACACTGTACAGGACATGGAATGAAACACAGACACCAGATTATGCATTTGATCACCTGATACACAGCAATCAGAGTAGGACCTGACTTTAAAATCTGCTACCAATACTGTATTGACTCTCCCTGTTGCAGGAATGATCAGCATACAGTGGGTTTCCTCTTCACTGCAGCTTGCCAGAAACCCACCTCCTCAATGTAGTCAACTGAGAGGAAAAAGTTCTGCTTTGTCAACTGAACAGAACTGGAAATGAACTTTTGGAAGGTCCCCTGGGAAACTGGGAAAATGTATTCTGAATGTAACATCTACTAAAGGCAGCAAGTCTTCTTTCACTATACCTTACATAAGGAAGGATAGTCCAAAAGATGGGCTAGAATTAGACAGTAAATGAGAAAAGCTCATGTCCATCTTAACTTTACCCAACGATGCTTCCAAAATTACTAGGAGCATCACATTTAAGGTTTGCAAGTTAAAAGTAACTACAAATGCAAAAGACAAGACACTCAAGCTTACCCACAGAAATTACTGTTCTTCAAACCTCAGCACAGCTACCAAAAAAACAAGCAGAATTTCAGAATCTTTTTCTTCAAGTCCAGCATATCCAGTCCTATTTGTTGCTGACCAAAAAAATACCTAGTCTCTGTATTTCTGGGATGTCTTGTCCTTCTTTAGGGATAAGAAACTTTAGTTTGTAAATGTATTTGGTTTGTTTGGCAGGGTTTTGTTAGCCTAGGGGATGCTGCAGAGATGGCTCTTACGAGAAAGTTGCTAAAAGCTTCCCATGTGCCTGACAGAGCCAATGCCAACCAGCTCAAAAACAGACCCATGACTGGCCAAGGCTGAGCCCATCAGCAACAGTGGTGGCACCTCTGGGATAACAGATTTAAAAGAGAGAAAGAGTTACTGTGCAGAAGCAATTGCAGCCAGAGAAGCAAGGAGTGAGAGTATGTGAGAGCAACAGCCCTGGAGACCCTGAGATCAGTGAACAAGGAGAGGGAGAAGGTGCTCCAGGTGCTAGAGCAGAGATTCCCCTGCAGCCTGTGATGAAGATCAAAGTGAGGCAGGCTGTTGCCTGAAGTCCCTGGAGGACCCCATGCCAAGGCAAGTGGGTGCCCAAAGGAGGTTGTGACCCTGTGGGAAGTCCACACATTGGCCAGGCTCCTGGAAGAACCTGTGGACCCATGGAAAAAAGAGTCCGAAGCGGAGCAGGCTCCTGGCAGGACTTGTGACCCTGTGGAGGACCCACACTGGAGCAGCCTGTTCCTAAAGGACTGCACCCCTTGAAAGAGATCCATGCTGGAACAGTTTGTGAAGAACTGCAGTCCATGGGAAGGACTCATGGAGAAGCTCGCGGAAGACTGTCTCCCATGGGAGGGACTCCATGCTAGAGCAGGGGAAGAGTGGGAGGAGTTCTCCCTCTGAGGAAGGAGAAGCAGCAATGACAATGTGTGATGAACTGACTACAATCCCCTTTCACTATCCCTCTGCCCTGCTGGATGGGGAGGAAGTAGAGAACTGGGAATAAAGTTAAGCCCAGGAAGGATGAAGACAGGGGGAAGAAAGTGCTTTCAAGATTTGGGTCTACTTCTCATTACCCTACTCCCATTTGATTTCCTTTTCCCCAACCTGAGTTTGTTTTGCCTGTGATGGTAACTGGTGAGTGATCTCCCCCTGTTCTTATCTCGACCCACAAGCCTTTCATTATATTCTCTTTCCCTGTCCTAAGGAGGGGAGTGATAAAAGAGCTTTGGTGGGCACTTGGCATTCAGCCTGCGTTAACCCAACACACTAAATAAAATTGTGTTGGAGTTTAACCAGGTAAGCAGCTAAGTATGACACTGTCGCTTGCTCACTATCTCCAAGGTAGGATGGGGAAGAAAATCGGTAGGGTAAAGAGAGCGGGTTGAGATAAAGACAGTTTAATAAATAAAACAAAAGCCTCACATGCACAAGCAAAGCAAAAGAAGGAATTCATTCACCACTTCCCATGGGCAGGGAGATGTTCAACCATTCCCCAGAAAACAGGGCCCCCATCATGCATAATGGTGACTTGGGAAGGCAAACACCATCACTTCAAACATCCCCTCCTTCCTTCTTCTTCCCCCAGGCTTATACGCTGAGCATGACACCACATCGTATGGAATATTCCTGCGGTCAGTTGGGGTCAGCTATCCTGGCTGTGTTCCTTCCCAACTCTGTGTGCACCTCCAGCCTCCTTGCTGGTGAGGTGGGAAGCCAAAAAGGCCTTGACTCTGTGTAAGCACTGCTCAGCAATAACTAAAATATCCTTGTGTTATCAACACTGTTTCCAGCACAAATCCAAGACACAGCACCCTCCAAGTCATTATGGAGAAAATTAACTCCACCCCAGCCAAAACCAGTAACATACTGAGAATGTGTGCAGTATTTCAGTTACTGCTTGTGAAAACATGTTAATTAAACAAATGAGTTTAAATGTAAATAAATGAAAAACTTCAGAAGACAATAAGCAAGTATGAGTGACAGAAAATTAAGTTTACACACTCCAATTACCTCAACCTATCAGCCTTATGGAAAGATAGCATAAATAGGAAAAGAAAGTCCACAATCGTGGGAACAACACACCATCAGTCTCACCTGAACATTGTTTTCTGCTGTACCAAGAGCCACCTGAAGTTTTTGGCATTTTTCCCGTAGACTGGCAGCTTCATCCTGGACCATCTGCAATTCAGTTTTAAGCTTTCCCAGATTCTTCCGTAACATACTTTCCTGGGTTTGAAATTCTTTTCTTAGCTCCACTTCTTTTTCTTTGCAAGCATGTAGACTTTCTGCTGTAAAAAGCTGAGATCTTTTCAAAGAGTCAAGTTCATGTTCATAGAAGGACTGTGCTTTGCTGAGTTTGCCTTCATAGTCCTCAATGAGTTTTTTTCTTTCCAGCCTTAACTCTTCAACTTTACTGTTCAAATCTTCCAGCTCAAGCCTATGCAATTCCTCTAGTTTTTCTTGCCCCTTACTTAAGGTAGCATTCTGAGTCTGATGAGTCTTCAGAAGTTCTTGAATCTCAAGCCTGTGGGCAGCTTTTAAGTCTTCCAGAGCTGTACGCTTGTCCTTCTCATACTGCACTTGCAGCTGTATGAAACTGCGTAGCCTTTCCTCAAATTTCTTTCTGATCTCTTCTACTTCCCTTGACATCGTCACTACACGTTGGACATGCTGAGCTTCTGCACAAAGCTGCATATCTTCAACTCTATCCTTATATGCTTCAAATTCTGTCAAGGCCTGATGTTTCATCTTTTTATGATCTTCTAGAGACTCTTCCAAAACCTGAATCTTTCTCTTGAGATCCATTTCTTCCGCTACTTTACTTTTATACTGCAAGATCTTCTCTCTGGTCTCTGCAAGAATTTGCTGAATTTCTTCTTCATGAGCATCCTTAAGGGCTTGGATAGCTGCTTCGTGTTCATCATTTTTAGTGTTCAAAGCATATATTACCTGCAAACATGAAATAATATATTAGAGAAAACACATTCTGGTTATCAGCTAAATCCTAAGAAGAAACCACCTGGGCACTCTGAAAGTTACTTTGACAATCTGGCTTGTTTCCATCATACAAGTAAAACACCAAATGTTATTATGGATGTAAGTGCATAAATGCTTGATTAGTAATGATATTCTTATGCATCTTGTAGAATAGTTTTCCTGTACTCTTTAAACCCATAATTTTCCTGATGAAAGTTTGCATGTTGTTGCTGTAAATACTACTGTAAAAAAAGCACAGTCAACACATTTTAAAAACCCCAAAATTTATTTAAAATAATTAAAAGCATATTCTAAAAAATAACTTGAACAGAGGTCTTCTGTTGGAGAATAACACACACATATATCACAACACGAAATTAAACTGACACAAAAACCAAGTTTCAAATTCCTCCTTTCCAAATGCTAACTGTTGTTAAATATTTCATTTCAGAATATGAAAGAGCATCTAAAATGCAAACACTGGTTGTTTTGGTTTGTAAGGTTGGTGGTTGCTCAGATACAATTTCACTTTTGACTGCTTATCTAGTAAGCATTCTGTGTATGTGGATCTCCTAAGGTCTAAGGTCCCTCACTACATAAATTCACCAACAAAGTAAGTCAGCTGAACAGAAAAGTTCAGGGCAGGGCAGCCAATAATCTGGGGAGCCCAGGGAGTTAAGCAGTTCAAGAAGGCTGTGAAAGCAGTAAAACCACCAACTTTCAGTGAAAGTTTTAAGATAACCAGATGATATATCCTATGGGATATTTCAACTGCACCACAACATAGTAGATCATCCTCTTGGTTTTTAACTAGGAAGTGCGGGTAAGTATGTGTGAATGTAAGAGTGTATATATCAGTGAATAAAGTATTCATGCAATAGGTGGTGGTAACACAATCTTTTGTGCTTCAAGAACTCCAGCAAATGTCCCCACACTTCCCAGATATCTTACCCACAGCAGAGCTATAAAACACATCTGGGGGAAAAAAAATTGTCTTCTGACTGGTATATATTGTATATTTTAAAAATTAAGAGGAAGCAACAAAAATGGACAACAAAGAAGCACCAGGGGATTTTTTTACTTTTTTTTTTCCCCATGAGGACAGAACCTAGACCATTCCTCCATTGGCATTCAGCAGGGCAACAGAGGAAGATGATGCTGACTTGCTCTCAGGGCTGAAAGATATGAAGGAGATTCAGAATTGCTCTCCTAGCTCTAAGCACAAAGCCTCTATGTTCCAGCTAGAGAAGGTATCAACAGTCAAGTGTTCAGACAAGCTACAAACCTCAAAAGAATTCCTCTAAGTGAAAAAGGAGATTCAAGATTTTGGCCATGTAATATAATGTGCTCTGTTTTCTGGTGGTATTTTTCTTTGGTTGGGTTTTGTTTGTTTGTTTGCTTTAATGAAAGTCCTAACACATATTCTAAACCTTATGTCTGAAACAACAAACATACCCCATTCTGCTATCTGTGACACAGAAAGTTTTAGATTAAAATAGAAAAAAAGAAAATAGAAAAATAATAAAGTTCTGAACCAGTATTAGATGTAAACAAAAAAATAAACAACCTCACTCAATTTTATATAGCAAGGAAATAACAAAAATACCACAAAAGACACTTCAACTTATTCTAATTCAATTTTTTAATATATGTACACGCTATTTAGCGAAAGAGGAAAAAATACAGGTTTTTCATAGCTTTCATAGTGGTTCATAAAAATGCTTTTATCTCTGCAGTCAGCAAGCAGACTTTCAGCTTTTTTCCTCCTCAGATTAGAAAAACCCAAACAAAACAAAACAAACTCCTACTGTGAACAGGCTTCACGGTTAAGAGACTCAAAAAACTCCACCAATAAATTACAAAAAATGACAATAAAACAATGTGCAATTCCATTAGCAAAATCATTGCAATGCCCTTCATCCAAGGTTTCAACCTTTTATATTCTCACTGTTTTTGATGATGCCAACAGTACCTTCTGATCACAAAGCTTTCTCCTTCCTCCTGTCAGCAAGATACAGTCTCAGCTATTGGACCTAATGCTCCATCTGGGTTTTTATCTTGCATGAACAGGCCTTAGTTTTGGTTAGACAAGCTGGACAATGTGGTTTAAAAAGTACTATAAATAGAAATTTCGCACTTAGGATCAGGTTATTACAATAAACCCTAGGTCAAATTCCATACTCAAAACAATCCTTGACCTCTGTGTTTGTGCATACAAGTGCCATAATGTTCTTCACTTCAGGCAGTGTTCCAGTCTCAAGTTATGAGTTATGCAGCACTATGATCTGCAGAATGCATAAATCAAAGTATTTTCAAGGGTATTATGATTTAGCAGCAGGAACCTCACTGAAAATTCCAAGTGAAAAGTAAGTCTATAAGCAATTCCAGATTCAGCAGGTATCTTTAAAATCTCATCACTGACTTGCTCCCTACAAAAAGCACTGAACATCAACAAATTCAATAAGCACCACTCGTTCCCTAAATGAAGGACATGAGCATCTTATGGCAAACATAAAAATAAAATAAAATGCATGCAACTGAACATTGTGTCATAACATATGTTCTACAGCAGCCTGAATTTCAGCTCTATCAAATTACTATTAAACTCAGTATTTTTAAAGAAATGGAAGAGATGTATCAGATTTTATCTTTGAGAACTTGATGGGCTTGATGTATTAGCATAGGAACACAGGAAAGAAAGGCTGTATTTTAATGAAGCAAAAGCAACTTAACAGCATTTCAATGAAATGAAAGCAGAAATTGAAGTACCTTGGAACAAATTAATACATTTAAAGTTCCAGCTAAAACAAATAGTTCCTTCTCAAGTAAGCTTCTAAAAACTGAAAAGCAGTTAAAAGGTTGCAACCATTGGAGATAGGTAGACAAAACAAGTTTTGCACACGCTATTTTTAAATCAGAGGATGAGCCACTTGCTAAGCATGCTTGTAAATGCTTTTTAAAATGCTTTAAAAAATACTAACAGCTTTTTCAGTACAACTGCATAATACTAAGAAGCATAAACTGCTCATTTGAGTAATTCATATTTCTCCAGCTCCACTCTAAATGCATCATAACACATAGCAATTCCTATCGGATGAAAGAAATAGAAATAATCATGTTTTGCTGTATTTTCAGTCAGCATATAATTTCAGAGGTACAGACACAACCATACACTCTCCAAGGATACTGAGATTGCCTGCTAAAGGCCTTAATACTTTTTACAGAAAACAGTAACAATAATTAACTATTAATAAGAATCTACTGAAATACTATAAACCTTGGACTGAAGAACTACAACAGAGTAAGTCAGCAACAATAACAGTAATAACCTTGTTTATGCCAATAATTACTGGAGTGTTTAGTCATAGTCTGTCCAGTAAGGTGAAGCAGGTCAGTCACTGTATTAGCTCTGTCTTGAACTACATGGAATACAAACAAAATACATGTTCCACACTGTGGCTGAAAGATGAATGAGACATACTTTTTACTCTAAACCAGATGTTATGGAGTGCTGACCACCTCTTGCATGGTCAGCTGCACTTTGGTTCCTGCCAGCAATTTAGTTATGATGGAATGCTTTTCTAATTACAAATGTGTAATTCGCCTTAATACTAGCACTAGGTGCCAAATATATTTTGCAGCACGGAAAACCATATTCCAGGATTCCATGAAAATATCTCCAAAAACATGTGTGGTTCATCATCTCTAATTTTACATGAAAACAAGCTGATACCTGTAAGAAAAAAAACATTACTACACATCTTACATGAATATCAACCTTAGGACTCTGGTAAACCTTCATTTTACACTTGAAGTGCGGGTCCCTGGGTCAGAGCACTGTGTTCAGCCTCGTTCAGGTGAAGTGGTGTGTTCCCTGTGCTGCTGCCTGAAACACCAGAGCCTCTGGAGAAATCCCAAGATTTTGCTGATGCTGCCGGCCTATGGAGTGAACCACACAAGTACAGTGCCAACAAGGAATTGCTTGTGTATAACCTGCTAATGACTGGGAAGATGTGAACCAATGGGCCTGATCGACCCTCGCTGTCTGTGAGTAGGTAAAAATTGCTACACACAGGAAGTAGTAAAATACAGTGGGAATCAGTAAAAAGTGCAGTAGAATGCAAACAGAAAAGTAATTCCAGGCATTATAATGAATTAATTTTATGTAGAAATGTATCCTCAATAAATAGTCCAGAATGATCAATTTTTTTGTTTCAATAGCTGTTGCAAAGTAACGTTGCATTATTTTCTCCTTTCCCCCTTTATCTGTTGACCAAATAAGGCTGAATAATGAGATGTATGTTATATTTAAGCATTTATAATTTATATATTATGATCAATAAAAGGGTGATTTAACACAAAATAAATAAAATTACCAATTTAATACCCAGAAAAACTTTGTCTTATGGGACAAATTTCTTCTCCTCAGTATACTATAAAAATGTAGTAATACAGGAAATACTTCAAAGCTACTAAAAACAGTCTTTCAGAAAAGCTGACCACAATCAGAGTACATTCTTACAAGTGCATTACTACATACAAAGTAGAGAGCCAATTATAAAATGTATACAAAAACAATCCAAACCCCAAAACTTGTGTATGCCCATCTTTCTTCTTTACCCCCCACCCCATTTTGGGGAGGAGGGGGGGGGTTGTTCCAATTAAAAACCATCCCTTTATCTAGAAAGATATTTTGTTGCCTTATGGAAAATACTGCAAATAGAACATGCTTTGTCAATCCAGATCTTTGCATTGCTGATAACACAAACAGAAACAAGGCTAGAACTTTAGGCCGTGATTGCTTAGATACCATGGAAAAGGTGAAAGGAAGGCACTTGTTCCTCAGCTATCTGGTTCACTGCAAGTCTTCCTAAATACCTGGGCCAGTGCATTAGGGGCACAGCATCATGAGCAGGGAAGAGACAAATATGGTCTGCATTTGTAAAAGACGTGTCCCTTGTCAACAGCATCTCCCCAAAATACCTGGCATAAAAAAAACACTTTAACAGAAAATTTATTATTAAAATATCCTTTACACTATTCAACAGCCTTCATGTGTTAGCTTGATTTATGACTAAATACTTTATTCCTTTAGAAACTCTGAAAACAAATACTGAATTATTTCTATTGCAGCAACTAGCTTTCCAAAGTAATCTCTAACGACTTCTGTTTACAATTAATTCCTTAGATAACGATGCCATGAAGCTCAGCATAAATTCCAGGTATTGAACATGAGGAGATATCCATTATTACATAACCACCATCCTTTGAATTAAGACAAATGAGAACCATTTTTCATTTTCACACTTGTTGCTAAACATTTACACCTAATTTTCTGTCAAAGAGAAGTCTTGGTAAGTCAGAGACCATGCACTGTTCACCAACACCTACGCTTATAAAAAAACACAGGGGGAAAATTTATTTTGTGTTTCCAGGTTTCCTGATGTTTAAAACCATATACATAAGGCATAAAGCTTCACAGGGGCACGTACACCTAAAGATGCCTTCTTCATGCTACTCAATACATGCTTCTCAAGTACTTGTATTTTTACTTTTACAACTGCCAAGTACAGATCAGTATAACATTTAAATACTTGATATATCAGGCTTTTCTGTGTTTAGTTTGTTTGTGTATGGCCCACACTGAACTATTAATTCTTAATTATTTGTCTGAAAATCCCACTGGTTTGGAAGATACATCTGCATTTACAGCCCAGCATATTTACAAATTACTATAAGGCCTGTACCTTAAAACTTAACTATCAGAAAAAGGCATGCCACATTCCAATTAACTGTGGTGTAGGAGATGTCCTCACCTGAAGAAGAGATGCAGAGCACGCCTCAGCACAGGGACAGAGTGGTTAGTGTGGCCAATTCAGTCATTCCCTGCGGCATTCTTCCTTTCTTGTAGAGTTGTACCAGACAGCAAATGAGAGGCTTTCTGGAACCTAATAAGGAGCTTTATGTTACTACAGCCTATCTTGGAAATATGTACTTTGTCCACATCGAGGAACAGGGATAACTTTTATAAGCCAACCAGCTAACAGAAACAAGAGTATGCCAGCAAGTAAAGTTACAGTTACAGAGCACTCTGTAATCTGATTCAACAAGAGATGCTCATTATTCACCTCTTTTTATAGCCCAATGCACTGACTAACAACATGAAGATGGGGTTCACAAGTTCAGAAGCAGTGCAGTCTGCTGCCTCAGGCCTCGGGGCTAGGACACAAACCCATGCGATCCTCCAAATGATTTTAGCAATCACTAGCGAACCAAGGAGTTCACCCCATTACAAGGGGTCAAGTGGGCAATCAGGCTATGCTGTTCCTTCTGCTCTAGCAGCTGAGTGTTTCCAAGACTCGGTCTCCCCAGTGAAATGCTACCTTAGGGGAACAAAAGGGGATTTGACAGAGGTACTAGCATGTATGTGAGGCTGACAGAAAGAGACATTTGGGGGCAACTCCATTCCATTCAGCAGAACAAGGTCTTTGGATGCAGGGCGACCACTAGAGAACAGCTGGCATTCTGATATGGTTAGTAGAAAATTCTTATATGGCTATCTTGGATGTGCTTCAGAAAATAGACAAGTGGGGTATTTTCCTCACCCCAACAAATTATAACGGAGCGAAGGAATTTAAAAACTATACACTGTTTTCTGAGGAAAAAGGGCATATATCCCTTACAAATATTTATCAAAATAAAACAAAAAATAGGAGCCCTTAGATCTAGCTTTTTTCCCATTCAGAAAGCAAGACAGTAATTATGGAAAGCATACAATGTTTGATGGAAGTGAAAAAGAGCGTACCAGCTTTCTGTGGCCAGGTTTTGGCAGCGGGGGGGCTACAGGAGTGGTTTCTGTGAGAAGCTGCTAGAAGCTTCCCCCATGTCCTGCAAAGCCAATGCCATCTGGCTCAAGGATGGATTTGCTGCTGGCCAAGTCCAGTCAATCAGGAATGATATTAACATCTCTGAGATAATATATTTAAGAAGAAAAAAACCCTTATTGTGCAGATGAAAATTGCAGCCAGAGAAGAGCAGAGGAAGAACATGTGAACAAACAAGGTCAGTGGAGAAGGAAGGGGAGGAGCTGCTCCAGGTGCCAGAGATGAAGTTCCCCTGCAGCCCATGCAGGAGACCCATGCCAGAGCAGACAGATGCCTGAAGGAGGCTGTGATCCCATGGGAAGCCCATGCTGGAAAAGGGTCCTGGCAGGGACCTGCTGACCCATGGGGAGAGGAGCCCATGCTGGAGCAGTTTTTCCTGGTAGACTTGTGACCGTGTGGGGGACCCACGCCAGCCTGTGCCTGAGGGATTTCATCCCATGGAAAAATGATCCACACTGCAGCAGTTTGTGAAGAACTGTTGCCTGTGGGATGGACTCAGGTTGGAGAAGTTTGTGAAGGACTGTGTCCCACAGAGGGACCCCATGGGGAACAGGGGAAGGCCTCCTCTCTCTGAGCAGCAGCAGAAACAACAACTGACTCTAACCCCCATTCCCTGTCTCCCTGTGCCACTGGGGGAAGGAAGGCAGAACTTAGAAGATGGGGGGGGGGGGGGGGGGGAGGGGCGGGGACGGGGGGGGGGATTGGGATCGGGA
>JAWWTY010000106.1:65386148-65592998 GCA_035222235.1 Margarornis squamiger | reverse complement strand
CGCTGCCGCCGCGCTGTGTGCGCCGCCCGGCCCGCGTCACTGAGCCCGGCCCGCCCGGCCCGGCCCGGCCGTGCGCGCCCCCAGCGAGCGCGGCCCCGGCACTGCGCGCCCCCGCGGCCGCTGGAGCCGGGAGCGGGGAGAGGGGAGCGGGGAGCAGGGAGCAGGGAGCAGGGAGCAGGGAACAGGGAGCCTGCCGCCAGCTCCGCGGGCGGGGAGGGGGCGGGGGGAGCCGCTGCGGCGGCGGGGGGCTTGGGCGGGGATCGGGGTTCGGGGTTCGGTCAGCGCGGCCCCGCTGTGTGGGGCTCGGGGGTGGGTGTGCCGGTCGGCCGAGGGTCTTCCTCGTGGGAAAGCCCCGGGCGTGGGGCGGGAGGCGGCCAGGGCAGGGCAGGGCAGCTCCTGGGGTGCTGTGGAGCGGGGTGTGTGGCGGGGGGTGTGTGTGTGTCTGTGTGTGTGTGTCTGTGTCTGTGTCTCTCTGTGTGTGTCTGTGTGTGTCCGGAGCGGGTGAGGCCGGGCCGGTCCCCGGGGCCGTGCCGGGTGTGCGGTGCTCCCTGTCCGGGCAGCGGGGCACACGGGGAGGACCGGCTGGAAGGTGAAGCAGGCAGTGCCTGAGGTGAGCACGGCACTGCACGATTAGCTCGGGTTGTGAGGGAAGGTGGGGGCTGGCCTTCTCCCAGGCAGCTGGCAATGGGACGGGAGGACGTAGGCTTTAAGCTGAACCAGGGAAGGTTCAGGTGGGACATTAGGAGGAATTTCTTCACAGAAAAGGTTATTAGGCATTGGAATGGACTGCCCAGAGAAGTGGTGGAGTCACGGTCCCTGGAGTTGTTTAAGGAAGGACTGGACGAGGCCCTTAGTGCCATGGCCTAGTTAACATGGTGGCATTAGGTCATCACTTGGACTCTGATCTCAAAGGTCTTTTCCAACCTGACTGATTCTGTGATCGTACGACAAGAAACAGCCCAGTGCTTACAGATGCTGGCGTGACCTAGCTGGTGAGGGAGGAGGCATCCTCCTGAGCTGGCCAGTCTCTCCCGTGGCCACAGATGCTGCCTCTGCACATGGCCCATGGGCTGATGGGCATAGAATGAAGGTCCCCACCGGAGGGGATTCACAGCTGGATTTAGCACATCCTCTAGCTTGGGTTTGACTGCTCTCTTCTTCAGTTCCCATCCTGTGCAACTCCTGAGAACTGCCACCCTCTTTAACAAATTTAACATCTCTTTGCTAGGCTCTAGCCTTGTGAGAATATATATGTATTAATGTGATTGGACACATATGATTCCCTGATTAACATCTTCTGCACTCGTGTTTTACAGAGTCCTCAGTACTCTCTGTTGAGTAGTTTATCTTTTTACTGCTTTTTCCCTGCTCTAAAAATTTCTTCTTTGCCTGCATTCTCTGTAGGCAGGCAGAAATATTAAAAGGCAAACCACAAAAATACACAGCTAAGTCTGTGGTTTTCAGCAACAATATGGAGAAAAGTATCACTTAGAATTTGCAAATGTTAGAAGTAGGTTGAATAGTAAATTATAAGAAGATATTTGTGTTACAGAACAGTGTGCCTCACTTGCTGATAGAGATTCACACTTACATTGTATGATAAATAACCAACTAAACATGAATGGCCAGTTCAAACTTGAGGTGATGGGTTGAGGTTCTTTGGTCACTGTCCAGAAGGTACAATTAGAAGTTGGTACTTTTGTACAGATTGATTGTTAGAGTACGTGGGATTTACTTTCGTAGTGTTCTGGGGTCTGCAATTTCCATGCATCAACACACTGAAAAGGTGTTCAAAAAAGGGCCAGAAGAACTGCAGAGGTTCTGGAAAAAGTTTCTTATAGTTAAATAAATGATTAACACAAACTGTTCTGAATAACAAGGAGTCTTTGATTTAATAAAAGTGATTAAAGAAGTTATTTAATCCTGTTTTTTCAGTAGCTGTGTTGTGTTAAGCTCAGAATTTGCATTGTCCAGGAAATTCTGACACTGATTTTTTATTTTTTTTTTCCTTCTGAAGTGGCCCATTCTGGCAACACAGAACAAAGGACAGATGGTGCCTACCCAGGCACTGATTCATACAGATGAAATACAAGGGGAAGAAAGAATATTAGGAGCATCTGTTTCAAATCTGTGTCCATGGATGGCATCCATGAATAGCACATACTGTTAATTCAGTTTTATCAAATTAAATATTAATTCAGTGGCAAGGAAGACTGTGATTTTTCATGTCTAGGAAGGTCAAACTCCTGATTAAAGATTGTGAAGGCTTGGTTACAGATAATGGTTGAGTTTGGCTGATTGTGTGACCTTAAGCAAGCCTCTTAATTCTCATGCAAAAGGGCATGTTCTTTAGTGTACATAATAATGCCCCAATATTAAAAAATGCCTGGCTTAATTTATTATTGGTCCTAGAAATCTCAAGAGTTACAGAATATTTTCATTTTAATCTACACATTTTAAATATTCTGGATAGACTTATTTCTCAAATAAATTACAGTGGTTTAGGTCTATCAGCATTTCTTCTGAGACAAAAAGCCTCACTGTTTAATTTTTTCCAATTTCTTCTAAGGAATCACATTTGCTGTGGTTCATATTGGCCCCAAATAATTGTTTTGAAGCATTTAGAAGTGACTTACATATGCGAGATTTATATACGTTTGACAAAACAGTCGAATACTCAATTTTTGTCTTCTTCTTGTGCTGAGATGCTAAATACCAAGTTTTGCCTAGGTGCTTTTAAATTAAAAAAAAAGTGATTAAATATTCCTTGTCAACATTTCATATGCCTCTTAGTAGTAGTTTGCATATTCAGATTTTTTTCAAGCTTCTCTTTACACAATTTATGCTTTTAGAGCTCAGATAGTGACTGCTAAGCTCTTTTCCATTCAGGTCTGCATATGGAGAATAGAGCCTGTTTCCTTTAAGGTTGCTGCTGAAAAGGGGCTTAATGCAGCACCGCAGTCAGGATCCTAGCACTGTTTCCCTTGGTGGGATTTCATGTCTCATCAGTACAGTAGGATCTGTAGGTCTGAAGGCCTCCCAGGACTTGCGCTGGGGCCATCCAGAGGCAAATGAGGAGACGGCGCTCAGGGTTTGCTGAAGAGTGCAAAAAGCGATGGAACAAGGCAGGGCTCTAGATGTGTATCATTGCTGTGAAAGCTGCACAGTGAAACCTTGGGTGTCTCTGTCACCACGGGGTTACATAAGTGAGATACAATTTGTACCTATCTAGTGTCTCCATGTGAGCATGGGCACTACATAGGAGTGCTCTTGGTATATGTATACAGAACATTTTTTAATGCATTTGAAAATATGGTCAGTGAATATATGCTTTGAGATTGCATCTTTTATGTATTTGCTATGGATAGATTGCAGCATGTGGGCAAGACTTTGTACTTTTGCTTTTTCTGATGTAAAATCGACAACAATTTCTGTGTGAAAATCTATCTGTGCCTTTTTTTTGTATTCTACTACGTATCTATTTATATGCATATTTGCTGTTCAAATGTTCTGGTATGTGTGTAATGTTTTCTAAAATTATGAAATACTGTCACTGAGGTTTGCAAAACCAGGACAGAATTTCATTTACATTCAGTCCTCTGGAAATATTGTGGATTACAGATTTCCATGTGCACAAGCCCTCCTTTATTCACCTCATCACATCTCTGACTAAGATAAATGTGTGCAATCACTCTATGCCTTGTCTCCAAGCCATAGGCACAAAACTCCATATCTGATTCTTTATAGACAGAAAGTGTTACAAGGGCTAAGCTTGCTTTGTGATAATGTCTTTTGACAACTCTGAAGATGCTGGGAAGTCGGCAGCTTTTGCTGAAAGGATGGTTAGCAAGAAATTTGACCTACTGGTCTTTGCAGGTTTGTGCTGCTTAATTTTTAAGCCTGCAGCTACAACTCTGACCAGAATTTTCAATTTTTTTTAAAGAATGTGTATGAACAAAGTAACTAAATACTTAAAACTACTTAAATTTAGTTAAATTTAGTAACTAAGTACTTAAAATACAGAGATTCTCTTAAAAACTCTATTTCTACCGGAATGCTAACTAATAATTTATTGTATACATCCCTTAAGTTTGTATACAGATTTAATTATTTTCATAGAGAATTCACGCTTTAAAAGAATAGTGTCAAATATTCAAAATAACAACACAGCTTAAACGTATCTGTCATTCCTGGTTTAATTTTTCTGGTCCAAACAAACCTGGTGGAATATAATAACTGAATAAGCCCGTGATGTCCTACTTTAACATAAAGACCTCATTTCTAAGGCTGAGGTTAATCTAGGATGCTGAGGTCTCTGTGTAAGAAATCATACAAAACCATTTTGTATTGGGAGTGTGCAAATAACAAGCGCTTCTTATGTTAGCTGTAGATAATGATACAGAGGGGCATGTTTTCACATACATAAAGGATCGGAGTATCCAAAATTGCCTTGCTATGGTTGCATATATAATCATGAAAGATATGCAGGGGGTAGGTGAATAACTAAATCAAAATAAAAACTAAATATCCTAATAACTTTGAAATAATCTCATGACCCTTTTATTTGTGGGTTAGCAAGACTGTGATTTGTATAAGGTAAACAATCAGATCAGCATTTCAGGATACTTATCTGAGTAGTACAGTCACTTTTGCCTCTAAGTTGCAAGTAAGCTTTCAGTAAATATGAGGCAGTGGTACAGGGTGACAAATACAGTTTTGTGACTCTGCCTGGTAGATCTTTGGTCTTTACATCTTCTGAGTTTTATAATTTTATGGCTATACACTAGCTTGGCCTTCAAAGCTTGAAGGACTCAACCCCTGCAAGTCTTTAATTAATATGTCTAGGAAACCTGGTATAAACCGGTTATTTCAAATAAGGAAGCAGAGAATGTTGAACATACATCTGATACAGATATAGCTGTTGTCTTTATTATGTCTATTTGCCCATCTAGGAAACTGGTAGTGTTTGGAAAATAATTTAGGTCACAAATTCCTAAAAGGAATGATGCCACCTCATGTGTGTGTCCAAACTGGAACTACTGTCAAGGTATGATGGAGAAGAGAGCGTTTGGCCTTCAACTTGTGAACAAGCATATTTGAATGACTGGGATTTTTTACTGATTCTTTGAAAAATATTTTTCCAGATTCTGTAAAGGTGTGCACTGGCAAACAGAAAAATTCACATGAGCAACTACTTCCAGCTAATTCTTTCTTTCTTTAAATCCACTTATATCTTTTCTTGCACAACATTTTTATCTTCACATGGAAACATGCAGTTGGGGGCATATGGCTTTTTATTAGAAAAATTAACAGTGTCAACACCAACTGGTTTGAATCAGTAAACATTTTCATATTATTTTAATTTCAAGCACAAAAGAGTAGTTAAGGATTGAAAAATCCAGTATAAAGGAAAAAGACCAATAAAAAAAGTATAAGGCTCTATCTTTCTTCTGATGTAGTGCTCTCTTTTAATGCTTCTGATACCTTATAAGTTAACTATGTTCTTTAAGCTTGACCCAGTTTTTGGGGTTTTCTCAGCAGAGAAGTTGTATTTTAAAGAAAATAAAATTACAGAGAAAACACAGATCTGTTTTACAAAGTTAAAAAAAAAACCAAAACAAAACAGCAGGGGAAGCAGGAGCAAAGAAAAACTAATGCCTTGGGAAAAATATCTCACTGCTTACACATGACTGTCCTTTAGAGATGGGAGTCACACAAAGGAAGTGTTGGCTGTATCACTCAGTGTTTTTCTGGAAGTTGCTGAGATACAGCTGGGTAAAAGATGCTTCAAGAGTCTAAGCAGTGCAAAATATGTTTTCTCTTGTTTTAGAAAGAATCTGGTATATTTGTGTTCTATTTAGCTGCATAGATGGAGCAAACTGGATGAAACTTAGTGTTTCTATTAGTTCTCATAACTTTGTCAAGTACTAGTTCAGTCTAATCCCTTGCTAATTTATCAGAGCAAGAAGGCATTTGCTAACATCAGGAAAGTACCAGACGTATAAAAACCCAACTCTATTGCTTTTCCCATCAAAACAGAGAACTAAACCTAACAGTGCTCACCACTGGACAGAAAACTAATATCACAACTGGTCATTATGAAGCCAGAATTTCTGATGAAAATTCAAGTACATGTTAATAGTGGCTGTACAGAGTATTTGATGCCAGCCATCTGCATCAAGATGTAGTATGTAACCCTATAGAACCTCTCAGGAAAAGGCTTTTAGTAATTAGTCACTTCATTTCCACCTTAGAGACAGTATTTTGGCTGACAAAGTATATTTTTTGAAGAAAGCCTTTGTACTCTAAGTAATGTTTCATTTTGGGTTTCCTTGAGCTTGTTTTTTGTTTTGGTTTGGTTTTGGGTTTTTTGTTTGTTTGTTTTTATTATAAATGGTATACATTTGGTTTAAGTTCACAATAAAGTTCTTAAATAGCATATAATAGTCCTTATAGTCTTTCATGTCACCTGCAAATATTTAACATATAAGCTACTGCTTTAAACTTCATCTTAAGAAGTTTTCTCGGTTTATGTTGTGCTCCCTTTTTAAATTATGAATGTTTTTTCCGGTATTAAAAATTAGACCTAAAACAGGGAAGTTGGCAGCTCAGCTGAGAATGAGTACTTGAAAGGAATGGTGAATGGACAGGAGGAAGGGAACAGAGAGGTCTTGTCTAAGTTTGGGCCCTCTGGGGCAGGGTTGGCCCTTGTGGCAGGGAATAGGAGGCCAAAGAACTTGATTTTCAAACCAGGCCTACTTAGCAGGGCTCTCATGGTGAATTTAGCAGACATTAAAAGAACTGCCATCCTTTTCTGTGCCACCTGTGTAAATCAATCTTATTGATTTCACTCCCTGGAATGTCATACCAAATCCTGATCTTAAAGTTTCAAATGAATCTTTTTAGATTAATGCTACAAATAAATCTAGGGATGCAGAGAAAAACATTTGTTTAATTTCTCTGTTCAAACTCAAGTTTAGGTGCATTTCTGCACATGAAAACACAATTTTATCAATATATGCTAAATTTAATATAATTTTTATTATGTGGAATTATCTACTGCAGAGGAGAGATCCAGTCTTGCGTTCCACACAGACATGGAAATATAAATCTAGTCATCTGCCTAGGAGACTTTTATCCATGTATGTTAGAAAGCGTTTTTGGTTTTGCTCACGAAAAGGTAGCAGATAGGACAAACTGATGTATTAAGTTGAATTTGAAGGTCTTTATCATAGACTGTTGGTCTTTTACATTCTTATGGTCCTATGACAATAACTCATTAAGGAGACTGTTCAGAGTGAAAAATGAATACATTTCAGCTAATTCAATTAATACACTCATATTAATCTTTGTTAAGATGAAAGCCTTCCTCTTGAAAGGAGCAGTGACCTTTTATATACTATTGGAGTTTCTTCCAGGGATACATTAAGTAATCTTGCTGACTGAATTAAATGGAAGGGAGTTTTGTGAGTGGGGCTGTGTTGTTTCTAATGCAAGTGCTACCATGAGCTCAGAAAGGAGACAAATACAAGGAAATCTGCTTGGCCTTTTAGTAGCAACTGGTAAAGATTAATTTGTTATATTAGGGTGACTCTCTCAGCTAAATTCTGATATTGTTTTAATATGCTGGATTTGTTGTATGGAAGTCTAATGCATTTATTGCCTTTTTGGAGGAAAAGCAGCTTTACAGGCTAAAATATAAAAATAATTCTGACCAATAAAATTTTATTCAGACTATTAATATATGATAAAAAAACCCCAAAAAGCTGTGATTAGAATCAGACTTATGACACGGACCTTCCTGGGAAAATGTAGCTGGCTGATGATGTTTGTTTGGTTTTGGCATCATTATTGCCAGCTGGTATTTATCACATCTATTGTGCATGTTTGGGGAAAAAATCCTCAGTAGGAAAAAGCAGCTAGAGTGACTGTTCCCCGTTTAAGTGTCGCTGCTCTCAGCAGCTTGATCTAACATCACATAAGTGCCCATTGGTGGATGAGAGGCTGGACATGAGCTGGCAATGTGCACTCGCAGCCCAGAAAGTCAACCCTATCCTGGGCTGCATTGGCCAGCGGGCTGAGGGAGGTGATTCTCCCCCTCTACTCTGCTCTTGTGAGACTCCGCCTATAGTACTATGTCCACTTCTAGGCCCCTCAACATAAGAAGTGGGTGGACCTGCTGGAGTGAGTCTTGAGGAGGGCTGCAAAGGTGCTTAGAGGGATGGAGCGCCTCTCCTGTGTTGAAAGGCTGAGAGAATTTGGTCTGTTCAGCCTGGAAAAGAGATGGCTCAGGAGTGACCTAATTGTGGCCTTCCAGTACTTGAAAAGAGCCTACAAGAAAGATGGAGAGGGACTTTTGATAAGAGCATTTTGACGTGGACAAGAGGGAGTGGTTTCAAACTAAGAGAAGATTTAGATTAGATATTAGGAAGAAATTCTTTCCTGTGAGGTTGGTGGGACATTTGAACTTCCCAGGTTTCCCAGAGAAGTTGTGGATGCCCCCTCTCTAGAAGTGTTCAAAGCCAGGCTCTATGGAGCTCTGAGCTCCAACCTGGTGTAGTGCAAAGTGCCCATGGCAGGAGGGTTGGAGCTAGGTGATCTTTAAGGTCCCTTCCGAGCCAGGCCATTCTATGATTATAGGAGCATACAGAGTTAAGCAGGGCAAGGACTTAGTTCACTACTTTCATTCAGACTTCAGGATGCCTATAAAATTCACATGGTATTGTAACAGGCATCATGGATTAAATGTAGATTTATATTTAGTTCTTGGGGTCATCAGTGGAAGGTTGGATGGGACAGCTGAAAGGCACATTGCAATAGCACATCTTAACTACAGTGTAGGTAAAGGCACCAAAAGCACCAGAACTGCTCACGTTTTCCTTCTCCCTCAGTAGCAATGGGATCACTTCGAAGCAGCCACAGAAATGCTCCAGTAGGAAAGTTCAAACAGATGGCTAGTGTAGTTCTGATCCTGCCCTCAGGGTCATTCTGCAGAGCAACACAGACAACATTTGTCATCTGTATTTCTCACTATGATGGTATTGGAAATGGAGAGATTGGTTGCTTGAAGGATTTTACTGTAAATGTAGCTAATTAATCTCCAACATTGGTTCAGGATTTTCTATTCCACATACTTATCTCCAGTCTATTCCTTGACACATGAATTCAAATTGTTGTATCTTGGCAGTGTATTTGGGGGGATTTGAGCATGCAGATTTGGAGACTGGAGAGGATTTTGGTTATGCTTCAAGAAGGAAGACAGACTGGCATATTTCCAGAAAATTGACAGTGGTGGATTTATGGTTATGCGAGATCTGTGTTGAAGCCCCAAAAGCTTTGCACAAGTGTCAATATTCAAATAAAAATGGTTTTTGTAAAGATTTTATTACCTTCAGATAAGGAAAGGCTTATTTTTAAATGAAATATATTGAAAACTGCAATATTTTGACATGTATATGCAAATGCAGATTGCTGACTGAAAGTGCCATTTTATAGCAATGTTCCATAAAAATTGTGGTTAAAGGAAGATGAAGAGCACTTCTAGTTTATTACTGATCTTCAATTAACCTGTCAGAATCAAGAAGCATACCTCTTGAAACTGATACAGTAACTAAAATTATCAGGGGTAGGGTAAACAGAGTAAAGTTTATCTGCACTAAGTAGGATAACCTGCTATTACTCTAAGTTCTGATGATTGTACTTATTACCTGGTGTCTGTACCATCTTTATTCACAGTGGTGGTGATTTGAGACCTGCCTGCCAGACATGCAGATTTGAATTGAATAGTGAAGACTACAGCATCATCAACTGGATTAAAATGCATCAGACCTGAAAGTGTCCCATTTTGCTCTAACTCAAATCAACACAGCTTGCATTCAGCAGAAGGTAGGGTTCCCAGTTCTTGACAGGAAGCCAATTCACTCAACAATATTTAAAAATTTTGGAGGGATCAGGATTAGTGTTGCACAGGCCTGGTCCTGTACCAAGGTAAGAGACTTACTTTGAGAAAGGGCTGCCCGTGAAAGCTAACATGCATTTTACCCCAAGGCAGCATAAACTTGTGTTTCAATATATAATACATATAAATTTCATAAAGTGTGTCGTATCTTGTTTGGTGCATAATCAAGATAGTTTATAAAGACAGAAATGTCAGTATTTTTAATTATTATGAAAAAAAGGTTGTAGAAATGTTCTTGAGAGTGAGAGAAAAGATACAGATAATTTCTATGACCAGAATAGTACTTAAATTTGGAAACTATTGCTTATGAAGGTTAAGAACAGGCATTTTTAAAAAAACAAATAAGAGCTATGTTTCTCTTCACAAAGCATATAAATGGTCCTGAGCATCTTTTAAAATTTATGAACACTAGGGCAAAATTGTAAAGATTATATATCACTGATAGTAATTTTTACAGCATTGTTCATTTTTACTTTGCATCTAAGTTACAAGTGCCCCTAATTGCTATAATAAAATCTAGCTTTCTTCTTGTAAACATAGCCCGTTAGATACTAATAGGCTAATTCTGAAATAATTATTTCAGCTCTCTGTATGCTGAGCTGCTCAACAGTTTCTTAACTTACACATAAATCCATGTTTTAAACATTAAAATTTTCTTGATTTGTAAGACTAGAATTGCATAAAAGTAAATAAATATTTACAACACTTAGCAAGGGAAGTAATATAACGTTTGAATATCAAGAGTTACTCCAGAAAGAATTTCTTAAAGTCAAAATATATGATGAAGCAATGTGGTGTCTCTGAAGTAGGAAACCTGAAAGGCAAGAAAAGGAATTCACTTCAAGTCTTCATTCACTTAGAGTGAGCTTGGTGATTAGAGCCTCAGTCCAGCAGGTACATTTTTGGCTTTGAGTATTCAGGTCCTCTCTTTGAGATCAGCTTTCAATTGATCAGTCTTGTCACACACTCTACCAGCCAAATACAGAAACATACTTCTACTAGGAATTTTTGCTATCTATATTTTTGAGCCTAGTACAACTGTCAGAGAATGAAAATCTGTCAGAGGAATAAAAAATAGTTAATTCTTTTAGTAAGAAGGAACCCACTTCCCAGCTGATCTTTAGTTAAAAAAAAGAGATCCCATTTATCAAATTTAATAGAAGGATAAAAGGATTTTTTATTTTGTTTTAATCATGAGTATTATTTCTCCACAGTTTAGTTATCCGTAGCATTCTCTGATATCATTCAGGTATGACATTCATAGGGCTTAATCTAAAGTTATTTGGTTTTGGGGTTTTTTTTGCAAAGCTTATCAGAACCAGTTGAGTTATTTGAGACTGAAAATCCAAAAAGAACAATAAAACTTCTAGGAATAATTACACCTTGATCATTTGGAATCTAAAAACCTGTAAGCCATTGAAACTTAATATTCAAACCAAACTTTGAAGAAAATACAGTAATTCTAAAGTTTGTGAAAGTCTAGTTTGTCTTTAAAACTCCCTCATTTAAAGTACTTTAGGAAGTATACCTGTGTAATTTTAAGTGCCAGGTTTCTGCATAGTAACTGAGGTTAACCTTTCATTTTCTAAAAGCAGATCACTGTTTTTAAGATCTCCTATAATTAATAAACTTCATGCCTATGGGAAGCTCAATATTCCCATAGGCTGTGCAGCTGGCTTCTGCACTATTTGCCATGGTAGCTTTTTTATGCCAGACTACATTTTCATACTTAATGACTACCTACAGAGTATCTTGGAAAATTACCTGGAGAAAAAGCTTATATGGTAGTTTCACGCTTTTATATTATAAATTATATCAACCCTCATAAAGACATCTTAAATATCTCACACTTGGTTTATTTCAGGGTAAAATCATTTGCCTTTCAGAACCTTTTTTCTAAGCTAGCTCTAAGAGCTTCTGTTACACCACAAAGGGGTCCATCATAGTTGCAAGCAGCTCTCAGTTTGGCAACCAGCCAAAACAGAGTGCAAGGCCAACTAGATATTGAGAAGTAAGGGACTGATTCTACTCCATGTAGCTGTCATACAGTGTGTACTCTGGAGAGATGTCAAATTTGACAGAGCTGGAATTGTAATAAAAATAGGCTCAGATCATGTCCTGCAGAAATAGTGGGAAAAGCCTTGATGCTCAAAGATAGATCTCTATAATATAACTAGTGTTAAAGAACCCCTTCAGGGTCACATGTAACCCATATACGTATGTTGGAAGAATACTTTAGTAAAACAGTAATTTCTCTTATTGCTTATAACTATGCTATTTAAATACATGGGTAAATGCAGATTTCCAGTTTACATTATAACCTACTTGACATGCACAGGAATATGATACTTGTGCTCTAAAATAAAACTCAGAGTAAAAAGTCTGTGGCACAATCCTTATTCTATTTTTAAAAAACCTGGAACATCTAAGTCTAGTAAAATATATAAGTCACATTTAGAGAAAGAATATAGAGACTTTGTTGTCATGTGATAGACAGGCAAAGTATGAAAACTACTGGAAGATCTATACACATCTGTTTTTTCATTAAAAAAAGTATTTTAATTCTTCATGGAAGGAATTAATATTTATTTGATAATAATGCATAATTTATCTACTTAACTCTCATCTGACATCACTTGGGATAAAGGTGTCTGATTCATAAATACTGCCCACCACTCCAGCTCATTTTTCATCACAAAACAGCTCTTTCAGAATTATCAGTCAGCCTTAGAGGATTATCATGTACTTCTCTTTGTGTTGGCTTTGTAAATTACCTTTCATTTATTTTCCTTTTCAGTAATGAAGTATTAAGGAAACTATACTGTTGCCTATTTTTCATTCTAGTCCTCAGTTGCTTTAGCTAGTCCATAAATATTTAGTTAAATGGATTGTATATTTCTTGGTTGGGGGTTTGTTTGTTTTTTTTTTTTTGTAAATATTTTGACATCAATAGCTGAGAAAGTCCAAATTAGTGTGCAGGTTCATCCCCTCTGTGGTAGAAAGAGAAAAATTAATTTCGATGGGAAAACATCATGGTATTTACTTCTATGCTAAATTCCCCTTGGAGAAAGAAAAATGTAATTCCAAAGTGCATCTGTAAGAACTTGCTTAGCCTTGTTAGATATTTCTGAAAAAAAAAAACCAAAAAAAACATCAATGAACATGTACTAAAAAGAATATTAAGATGCTTGTTTTCAGCTACTTTTTGTCTGAAAGTATGTCTTTTTCCCCATTAATGGCCTACCAATATCTTCAATTATGAGATGAATTAAATTTATTTCTTTTTTAATAATAAAGTTTACAGATGATTATACATTTTTACCTGTGTATAAATAAAAATTCACTTCTATGCATATATCCTAGAATTTCTATACTGTGCTATGTAGCCCACTTCTGTCTTCCTCAGTGTCAGGTACTCATGCTAAAGAAATGAAACACCAAGTAATTTTGCAATCAATTTATAAAAAATTACTTTGAATATTTTATGCAATGTGCCACTGTAAACATGTTCTTCTGTTCTACTATTTTCATAAAAATAAAAGAGAGAGGAGAAAACTGTATGCAAAAAAAGAGATGCATCTTTACTCAGGAGAGATGATTAGTTCTGCAGCTCCAGTTATTTCCATATTTGAGAAACTAAGTATGAAAAATGGAATGGGTTTGACATAGCTGAAGAGAAGAATATTAACCTCTATTTGAATTCCTTCAGCTTCTGCATTTTAGTCCTCCTCAGTGAGCAGAGTAGTGAAGTTGACTTCACCAGATATTAGTCCTGGCCTAGAGGAATTAGCCAAACATAATTTCTTCCTAGAGAAGGACAAAAAAATCCATCAGCATTTTGTTTGATAGAGAGATGATACAGAATATCACTGAGAAGCCTCTACAACTGACACCTAGCACTTCAAAGAATCAGTAGTTCTGATAGTATAGAGCTAATTTAGAGTAGGGATGACATGGTTTTTTTTTTTTGTTTGGCAGGATATCAGAGCAGTTAATGAGACTGAACATCCTTCTTTTTCAAAGGCAGTTTCAGATCTCCAGTTCAATCTATATCACCTAGAGAAGACTGTTTTTACATCACTGTTAGAAGTTCTTACTGATACCAGTTTCATGTTATGATCCCAAGAGAAGTGTATAGAACAGCAGATCTAGGAGACTAATTACATAATACTACTGTAATCAAGATTTGACATCTTAACAAGCGAAAAATCCCTGTAATAATTTTACATTACTTGTTCCCCAAGTATTGCTACCTTGCTATTATATAATGAAGCAAAGATTTCATGCTTTTCTTGGATCCTTTCATTCACTCTGAGATATCTTCTGTACTTCCCAAACACTTCAGGTAAGAACAGTGTCTCTGTACCTTTTTACAGCAGTGCCTCTGGACTGCAAAATGTCACTCAACCCTTTTCAGTCTTGCACACATATATTAAAAAAAGAAAACCAAAACCAAACCATAGCAGTAACAAACCAGTCTTCCATAATTTCTTTCGAAGATATTTATTTTGTTATTGTTTTCTTGTTATTTTGTTATTTTCTTGTTTTTGTTATTTTTATCCTCTGCTAAATTTCTACTTTAGTGCCACTGTTTCTACTTGAAAACTCATGTATCTCACACAAAACCTACATATTTAAACTTAAAATTCATGGACCAGCTTTTAAAAAATGCACAGAAAGTTATATTTCAAATCATTTGAGAAATTATGCTTGTATTGTTTTCTGGCAAAATGACTTCTAAAAAGCAGGATTACATATCACTCATAGAAATGATGGATATATGTCTATGTTAATCCATTTTAGCGTAACTTTCTCCTCCGTAGGTCTTTTTTGAGGCTATAAATGTGTCTAAGAAGGAAACCAATTTCATGCTTTATTTTATGCAAAACTAATTTCATGGATTTTACTTCTCCATGGTACTTGCAAGGAAAAGCCAGGGTTACACATGGAAGACCAGGTGTTAGAGCAAACCTTTTTTGACTGATGACAATTCTGTTCTCCAATAACTCATAAAATGTCTTGTGGAATCTTAGTATTAGACAGAAAGTCAATAGACTATGTCAACTAGAAATCTCTTTATGAAACCAAAAGGCAATTTACTTCAAGTATTTGACTGCTAAGTAGTTACAACACAAAGTAATCACACCCAGAGAGGTTTGTAATTCTAAGTGTTGCTAGAGTAATCCAGATCAGGAGGAACCTCAGGGGCTCTCTGGTCCAACCTCCTGCCTTAAACAGGCTCAGCTTGAGGCCAGGCTTTGCCTCGTCAAGGCTGGAAAACTTCCAGTGATTGAGGCTTCACAGCTTCTCCTGGCAGCCTGCTGCTGCACTGCCTTATACTGTCCTCATGGAGAAAGTTTTTCTTTACATCCAGTTTGAACCTCTCGTTTCAATTTATACCATTGTCATAAATCTTTCTGCCATGCACACTACAAGGCTCCATCTTCTTGGTAAGTCCCTTGCAGGTATTAGTAGCATGTTACTGTTAGATCCCCCATTAGCCTTCTCCTCTCCAGGCTGAACACTCTCCGACAATGCATTTGCAAATCCATTCTGACTAGCTTCAAAAGAAAGCATTAGGAACAGGCACTACCTTACATTATTTGTGGGTTTGGTTTTAAAAGGTTGTCTGACATGTCCCTCCCTCTGGTTCCTTCCTTTTGTTAGAACTGGTTGAAGCCCACTTTTGGCATCTGTGACTATTTGAGTTAACCAGCATTATGGATGGCATTTCCCCTGCAGGCTTTAACACATATTGTATTACCTGACTCATCTTCCTGAGTGATAAACATCCCATTTTCCTAGGAAAGGATAATACCTGGAACAACAGATGATACTCTTAAAATAATAATTTAACAAAACACAGCTTTTGCCTGTGGCTTTGCTTCTCTTAATTTAAGAGCTGAGGTAATTCTATCATCAGGGTTTGAGAAACAAAAGGAGGAGGAGAGCAAATATGAATAGATGGGTTTTTTCAGTTGTATCAAGTCCTATGAAAAGCTTTTTTTCTTTAACTTCATCTGTGTCAGAGATTGAAAAGATGATAGGAGTTCTTTCTCAGACAGATATCCTGTATGTCTAACACAGAAGAATTTCATACAACAAAAAGAAGTGCTTCCTTTCCAGATCTGCAGGATGATTCCAAAGTGAAGCATAACCAGAAATGCTTTCATGTAAAATCATATTAGATGAAAGATACCTCTTTCTGTACAGCTGTTTCTTGATAGGCTTGTATGTTTAGTAGACAGCCCAGAATCCACAGGATTATACCAGGCCGGTAACATAAAGTTACCGAAATACAATGTTTTTCATCAAGAAAATACTGTCATAAACAATCCTTCACAACAGAGGTGGCAGGAGGGTCACCTGCTCTGCTCTCTCTTGGCAACAGAAAAGTGTAGGACAAAACTAGCAGAGGGTTTCTCTCTATAACTTCACCTGTGTACAGCCATGAAGCAAGTCAGCTGTGCTCAGAGTTATACCACAAACGTGTCTCAGCTGCTCACAAGGCTGGGACTACAGCAGTGTTACCACTACAGACAGTCTCACGCCAAACAAATATTTTTCAGCTCACCCCAAATGATACCAAAACAGTGTTTTTCTAACATATTCAAGACTGTATCAGTACACTACAAAACCAGTTACAGTTTGATGTAAACTTTCACCATTCTTTTTGTCAGGTTTTGGCAGAGGCAATTCACAATAGAAATATCGATACAAAGTAGCTGGGATCTCTCTGATAACGTTAGCTGAGACATCCTGCCAGCCTCATGTTCCTTATTCCCATATAAGCAAGAATTAATTCATTTAGGGATGTGAAGGAACTGTTGTTTACTAACGAAATGTCCACCACAAATGCTTGCAGTGATTAAAACCACTGAAGTTTTTTTCAAGATTATATTACAATATTTTATAAAAAGTAACCGTGTTAATTGGCTGCCTCTTTCTGTTATAAAACTTCCTATTTACCTCTTTCAAATTTCAGTCTTTCTTTGACTTGTCAGAGAATTTTCACTGCTGCTCTGTGGTGAATATATAGGATGAAAGTAGGTCACTTCAGTAACCTGGGGCTGTCTTTGCTCTGTCTCAGTGAACATTGTTGGGCCATGGTGAATGAATTATTTCTTTCCTTGACTGACAATAGAAGGAATTATTTTAGGAAATTTTATGCCCATTTTAGACTGGTTATATATTAATATGTAGACCACTAAGACTTTGGAGACTGGGACAGAATACAGTGGGCATTGCTCAGTAAAGACTACCCAGAAGAGAGCCCCAGAAAGGTCAGTCTTTGCTCTAGATCTGTTCAGTGCATGCATTTGTATCATTTTTATGTGAACAGAAGTAGGCAAATCTTGAACCCAGGTAGCACAAAGGTGGATGTAATGCTTGGGTTCATGTCCGCTAACAACAAACAGTGATATGACTGCCATCAAGAAGGCAAAGAAAGCAAATAGAATAAATTTTTAGCCACAATGAGCTCTTTGCACTTGACGTTTGTGAATAACATTTTATATTCTCTGTAGAAGAAGTGATGGCACCCTGTGTTAGAGAAGTAACTTCATCTAGAAAACAATTTCATTATGTCCCCATGGAACTTCAGCATTGCATCATACCTGAAGACAGCAGTTTAGGAAACAGCCTAATCTGAAACACGTACCCATGGCAGTGCCTACTATGAGCAAAAGTAGCCTTTTGCTATTCCTGATACTGGCTTCCTTCATGAAGCCACACATTAGGGCTTCAGTCCTTATTTTCAAGGTGCTTACATTCAAAAGATGCTTGAGAATATGAAAGTTCTCAGCTAGACTTACAATAAATCTTCAAGAGATATGTTTTTAGCACCACGGCAAAACCCTGGTGCTCCCTCCAGCATATATCGTTTACAGGCTGACCTGGGGTGGCGGAAAAGCTTGTATAGAAGCTACATCCCTAAAAAACCTTGCTAGCCCACAGGCTAGGGACAGACCATTTCCATCAGTTGCAGTAACATGAAAAATTTACTTCCAAAGGGCCTCTCTGGAATGCCTCTGAACTTTGTGAGGTTTGATTAGGCTGGGGAAGCACAGTATCATAAAATCCCACTCTTGTTAGTGGTTTCATTGTACAAAATGCAGTTTTCACTGCAGAAAATGCAGTTAAATGAATCCTTTCTCACAAGTGTTCAGGTTCTCAGTGGTGTTTGCCCACTCAGTGCCCTTCTCTAATGCAGCTCTCTCCAAGAAGGTGTTCAAACAGGAGTGTCCATCAGCCCAAAGCCCAGGTCCCAGCAAAACAGCGGAGCAGAATCACAGCAACCTCTGTCCCACCACGGTGCAGGCGAGCCCCTACCCAGAGCAGAGGTGGGAGGGCACCCCAGCAGCATCTCCAGGGTTTCCCTCTTCCTGCCCAGCCCCTGGCCCAGGACTGTTGCTCTCATCACCCCCAAATTGCCAGGAGCCCATGGCGCCCCAACCACACCACCCAGGAGGATGTCTATTTTGCCCACTGCTGTAAAGGATTGACATGTTTCTCAAAGTAGTTAATCCTTTGGGAATGGTTCTCTGGCTGGCAGGCTCCTCAGTGGAAAGGCATGCAGCTTGCCTTTGCTTCTCACTCCTGCTCACCCATGACACATCGGGAAGATGGGGCTCAGAGGCTTTCAGAGCTCTCAGAATGCTTCAATAGATCCCTACTTACTGGTAATTGGTTTCCAGGGGGATTTTTTTTCTGATTTTTCTGATGGAGTTCAGCTGCTTCACCTAAGCAAAGCGTGGGAGTCCTGCCTGTGTGGAGCCTGTGTGGTATGGATAACACTTCCCAAACATGATGGCTGTAAGGGCTGAAACAAAGCCACTGTTTGGTCATGGCTTGATTATTACAGCTGCAGTTGTCCCCAGTCCTTTCCCGCACCTCTTGTTTCTAAGTGGTGGACCACCAGGTCCATCTGAAATCAGAAAGAAGTGGCCAAATAGAGAAAAGAAGAGAAAGGAAATTTTTATGAATTCCAGACTGTATCTCTTGCTGGGCGGAGACATCCCACACAGTTTTAGCACAAACAATTGAAGGCTTCCAAAATTTGCTCTTTTGATTGCTCATTTTTGTACTATACTACAATTTAGTTTGTTCAGTCATGGCTAAAGCCATCCACCCACTTACAGCTATTCTCATAGAAAATAGCGTCCTTTCCCACTGATGCACGTAATTTGTGTCTTCTGATAATTGTACATCTGATGCATGGAGAGAAGACAATAATAGATAAGGGCTTCAGCTTGATTTCTGACATACTGCTGGAAAAAAAGGAGGCAATGGCTTCAGTTAATCTGTGTATACATTTTGCCTGAACGGTAAAAAAGCAAATGGAATGTTTCAATGGCATGATTCAGTAATGTCGGTAATGTTCTGAGTTTATGAATGACTGAAATGGCGTCAAATGGAATAAATAGAATAGATATACAGTCATAGGCATGATGATTTTGACTGTAAGTAACTTTCGGCTTTTTCAAACTAAAAGTTAAAAAACATGCCAGACTGTATAGATGCAGTTAAGATGCCCAAACTGCAAAATAAAATGTGGCATGAAATAGTCTTAACAAATGTCTTTTCTTGTCAAAGGGAACATTAGTTTCTATTTGGTAATACTATGAGACTTCAAAAATTGTGTGTTGCTAGTTGCAGTTTAAATGTTCATCAAACTAATAAGGCAGACAGCTTAGAAAAAGGGCTTGTTGCTCAAGCATTTGGAGTTCAGATGCTTAGAGAAACAATGGGCAAACACACAGATAAAAATCACAGGAGTTAGGATGCTTGGAAAAATTTTCTGAGTGCCTAGTGATATTTGCAAGGTAAATTGAAAATCTGAGGAGCTGAGATGCAGAACTTCAAGATGAAGTTCTAGAATTATGGAATTATGTATTTCAAGGTGAAGTTCTCCTGTGTTCTATATTCAGCCAACAGTAGTGTCTGACATGGCTGAAGACACAGTGTGCTGTGCCTCCCATCTCCCCACAGAGCTGCCTGACCACCAGTTTCTGGCTTGCTTGGGGGCTGCTCCTGGGCAGACTGATCAGGTGTGCCTGACACTGTGCTCACTGTCAGCTGTGTCAGCTGGGTTGCGGTGACTTCAACTCGTGTAAGCAGCAGGTTGCTGTAGCTAACCTGAGTTCATGCATGTAAATTTGAAGTGTGTAGACCTCCTTCTCAGAGCTGCCTTTGGCAACAGGGAAAAGTTTCATCAGAAAATCCTTTGCATCTGTATATGGAAGGGTATATGTTTACATGAAAGATACCAAAGAAAACACATCCTGTTGTCAGTACATATAATGATGCACCCTTTGATTTATGCACATTCCATTTAGTAACATCATACACATGTTTTCTCTATCTGAGATTGAAAGTATAATGTCTTGTGGTACTCTGTGGGACTGTTTCCTATGCAGTGCTCATGGAAGTCACATAGGTGGAAAGTACAGAACGTGTTAAAATTATATGTAGATAAAGAAGAAGGAATTAATATTTTCTGGCAAATATAGGTCAATTTTTTGTGCAAGTTAGTTTCACAGTTCACTGCCTAACCACCCACTTTTTTTCCTAAGGAGGGTTGTATAGCTAACACAAAATGAATATGGTACATAGACTTTTAATGTTATCTAAATATATTCTTGAGGAATGAAATTGAGAGTAATACAGCTAAGTAACAAGGAATGTACTGGATCATTAACACAATGAAGTTAGCACAAGTATACAGGATTAAGTAATTAGTACAAAACGCCTCAAGTATACTTACAGTTTTAGCAAGTGCATAGTTGCATTATTTTGCAAATGCCATGTGGTCATATCGTTTAGAACTGTGTTTTAATGTAGAAGCCCAAATGGATTTTTTTATGCTGTTATATTTTAGAAAACCAATGTTAAAAAGTCTTCAAAATACATTGTGCATGACAGTAAGGTACTGTTTCTATTTGTAGCTTTGTTACCAATTCCAGTCACAGAGTTCTTGCTATGGAGGCCATTTAAATGTACTCATTTCATAGACATAGGGCAAAATTAGTCATACCAATATTCCATAGCTCAGCCCTGAATTTGCACTTTATTATGAAAAATATAACACATTCTCTGATAGAACTGAAAAGTCATCTAGGAAAATATTTCTTTTTTAACCTGGATCAGTTCTCTGGTAAGACTTGCTGGAGAGCAGCACAAAAGGTGGTGACAACCCCAGTTTAGGGGTGATGGACAGAGCTGCTGGTTTTGGAAGCAGTGCCAATTTCTGCTGGCTTAAGATGTTTGTTTAACCACAGCTTGGGTATGCAATTCTATAGCGACTGAAGTCAAGCTAGCTTGTTGCTCTTACAGTTCCATGGCATCTCCTTCCTTCCTTCAACTGCACACACTCAAATTTCTTTTCTTTGGCACAGAAATTTTAGTTACCGCTTTGTGAGCTAGTTTGGGTAGTGAGAAGAGCAGAGATCTGTGCATTTTTCTTTCTAATTTAACTTTCTATGAAGCAAGCCTTCCAAACTGACACATCAAAGGTCAATATGAACACTATGGACATCAGTATGAGAGAGCAATACAAAGCTGTGAGCAGGATTGCAGCATCTAACTTGTCTTGGAAGCCAAACTGTTTTGTGGCATTCAAGGCTTACCGAGGCTAAGGTGCTGCAGCCCTGTCTTCATTTTCCTGACTGCATGTTCCAGCACCTTCTTCCTGGAGGCATTGACATCCATGGAAATTGGAAGGGGGTAAAGGGGGACCCCCATTGGTAAAGGGGTCAGCCGAAAACTAACTATGGTTTTTTGCTAAGTAAGATTAATTTTCCAATGGTCCAGCTCCTGAACCAGCTCCTGTTCTGGTCACATACGCACCCAGATAGGTTTTTTGAACTGCCCAGGAATTGCATTTCAGGGTGATGTCATTTATTCACCTAAAGGTCTTCTCTGTTGCATGAAAGCGTCTGGAAGTGAAAGCAGACAGAGACAAGAGCTCTGCAATGTGTGAATTGCTTTATCCTTCCTGCTGGGTGCTTTCTCTTCCCAGAGGCAATGCCTGTGGGCCTCTGATACATGTCCCCTGAGCTTGAAAGATAACCCAGGAGAAGCATGTTCCTTAGTTTTCTACTGAAATACATAGAAAAGCACTGAAGTCCGTGCACAAGCTAACATTCACAGCAATACCTCCCAGCATGTTCCTGCCTTTCTGAGCTCTATCACCCCAGTCTGTGAGACATTAATGCTGTCAGCCACTGAGCAACGTGACAGGAAAAGGGGAGGTTTTATTGTCCTGGGAGGGAAAGTGTTCTGTGACCTGTGTACCTTCTTACAGACTGCAGGCCTGGCCATGTTTCTGACTCACTGTCTACAGGCAAAAAAACACTAGCTGCACACTTGAACATACAAACGCTGACAGCTATAAATAAATCAGATTTTTCTAAAAATCTGTCTTATGAACAATGTGGCTTCCAGGTACTGTAAGGCCTCCTTTTAAAAAGTGCCAATAGATAGCATAAACATGCTTATGCTAAACATACATAAATAAATTACATATACAGCAAGTTAACTGTAAATAAATACAAAAAAGAAAGAAAAGGAAATGGAAAGTGCATATCTTTGGGAAAAAATTATGCTGAGGAGTGAATCTGATATGTTTATGTGTTTCTAAGAGAGTCATGCATTTTGCTGGAAAAGTATGTATGAGGTACTGAATTTTAAGATAAAATATTTTCTTTGTGTTTATGGTCTCATACATACTAAACCACAGCTTTCCCTGGGGCTGTTTTATTTATAAATTCATGCTTATAATTTCCATAGAATTACTCTGAAAGTATTGCAATACATGATAAGAAAAATTAAATAAAAATACTGCAATTTTTTAGAGGAAATACAGTGAAATAATACCTGCAATTGCCTTTAAGCTACCCCATCTGACAGACTGTATTTAGAATATAAATAACACTGCAATTACAAACGTGGGAGTATCAGACTTGCTCTTTTTTCAAAACATGTTGCCTTGGTAAGGCATGTGCTGCCCTTCTGCTGCTCTTCACCACCAGGGGTACCTGTGCTTAAACCCAATAATTTGTGTTATAATGAGACTGATGAAGACCCTGGAGGCTTCAGAAGGAACCAGTTGTTTTGTTTTCAAGGAAATTTTCTCAGAAGTCTGTGGCAACTCGGAATAAAAGTAATTGCATTTTTGAATCTGCAAATATGCAAGTAGGAACCTGTTTTGTATATCCGTAGCCTGTTACATGTGACAAACATGACATAGCTCTGTATGTGTCCTATGTGTGTCAGGATACCTTTCCTTTCATAAGTTCTAAGGTTGGCATTTCTCAACTGCAATGTCAGGGATGTATGCTGTAAATGGGGTGACTGAGGATCAAAGAGAACTGACCAATAACAGCAAGACTGTAGTTTTCAATAGTTTCATGTTCATTATAATTTTTAAAGCATAATTTTTTTCCTTTATTGTTAATTCCAGTTAAGGTGCCTACTGCATGGGTTCATGCTAATAGCATAGTCTGCTGGTCAGGGCAGTAGAAAAGTAGAGACACATTTCTTCTCCCACTGCTGCTACTGCAGCAGCACACCCTGGCACAGGGACAGTGCAGGTATCTGAGGATTTGGATCTCCCTGTAAGATTTGCCAGAGGGCATCTTCAGAGCCCAGAGAGGTAACAGCTGCACAGGGCAAGGTGGAAAATTTTGAAAGAGAGCAAGTACTGATAAGGAAAGAGGACAGCAATTTTTATCTGCCTAGGGCAGCAAAAAACCTTGCATCAGCTCTGCTCAGTTTTAATACAGATTTTATTCTGGTTTTGTTTAGTTTTCCCAGGCAATGTTGTGATGTGCATTTGTGTTGCATCTACTCACCTTATTCAGTTTAGGCAAAGGTATTCTAAGCAGAATACATTTTAGAGTTACTTTTCAAAATGTAAAGCACATCAACCTAATGAATAGCCTCTGGAAGAGTGCTGCACCCAAAAAGCCACATCATTTCATGCACTAGTGCTTAGCAGTTGGAAAGCAGCATTTAGAGACAAGAAAAAGGTCGTTGGTGCTAAAACGTATACCAGGGAAGAGGAGGAAAAAAAGAAAAAATGTGTTGCCATGATTTATTGAGGGAAAGGTACATATCTGAAGATTACCAGCATTCAGTGGGAAGGTTTGGCAGAAGTTATAAAATGTGCTTTTTCTTCCTTACAAGAGCCTTGTTTTTTACTGAATAAGCTCAAGCCTGTAACTTGCAGAATGACGTAGGATGTAGAACAAGATAATGCAAGTTCAGTGTAGAGACACTGGTGTTAATGATCCTCAAGAAGATGCAGTCTCACAGTGCCATCCAGTAGGTACAAACAGTTGTTGTTTTCATAGTTCAACTAATTTGTCCAACTCCACACAGAGCCCTCCACGCAGCTGGAAATAAAATAATTTTCCCCCAAATGAATCCTAGAGATGTTGTTCAAGATGCAGATTGGGTGTTACCTGAAATGTGCAATATCAAGTAGTGATGACAGAAGACTAGACTACCTGAAAATATGCTAATGAAACTTCAGAGGTTCTTGTTTCTCACTGTATACTCACTACAAGTCCTTCTTACAGCAGTCTTACTACTCTAATATGAGGATTAAGGTCTCCTTGCCCTTTTTGGAGAGCTCATAAGGAAGCAACAGTGATAGTTCTTCATGATCAAACAAATATTTTTCCTGCTTTTTTTCTGTTCTAGGCTCAATGAGAGCTGCTTGCTCCCTGTGGAAGGGTGAGCTGGGTCCTGAGGGTGACCCCATTGATGGCCATGCCCTCACTAGTGAGTGTCTTTGACCATGGTGGGCAGAGCTGGGGGAACAGGGTTCCTTGACAGCCACTGAAATGGAAAGTGAAGAGCCACAGCCAGGGACTGTCCAAGGGCTCCCATCAGGAATTACAGCAGAATGGGCTGGAGGCAGGACCCGAAACAAGCTTGTGGCATGGGTATGAAGCTCATCCAAGGGGCTGGGCCAGAGACTGGAAACAAGCTGCAACATATGACCGCAGGGGCCATCTGGGAAAGAATAAGTCCACGGGCATCCAGGTGGTGGGGCCAGAGAAAGAGGTAGGAGATTGGTGCTTTTTCCACACAGCCCAAGCAGGGACTGGCAGCCCCATGCCAAGCTGAAATGTGGCACGTGGGCCCCAGGTGCAGCTGCTCAGGTCCATTAAAGCCTATGGCTGCCCTCAGGACCCTGACATTTCCAAAGGAAACGTTTTTGATTTGTTCTTCCTATCACTCCCAGTAACTACCTGAAAGACTCTTGTCTTGTGGCTACTCTTGTCTTTCGCCGTCCTCCTGTTAGAGAAGCAACACTGACATGGTCAGAGCTCTCATGTCTCAGTTCCTGCTGGACTCTATCCTCAGGAGTCACGCTGAGGCAAGATACCAAGAAAAAGTGGATTAAAAGCAGAAAGCTTATTTGGAAAGCAGCAGCTCCAAAGTCCTGCTGAGTTTCTACCAGCATGCTTTCCTTTCATTTGGGATGAAAAAAAAATAAGCTGTTACACCAATTGTCAGGGGTCGCTGGGTTTCAGATTTAGTATGAAATCCTCACTGCACTAACTTCAGTAACAATTTTGGGATTGACTTCAATATTTTTTCCACCTGTTATCTTCTTACACGTAACAGGATGTATTTGGTGCTGAGGAAGCTACAAAGAAACCATGCATAAGTGCTAAGAATCAGCCTGTAGGCCTGTTTTTCAGCTGATGGGTTTAAAGCTCTCAGTTATATGATTTCTGAAATCAAACTGGATTTTCAATGCACAACTTGCATTTCGATAAAGCTTTGCTCTATGGGTAAGGCACATTAAAATACAGCTCCTGTGATCTCCTGGCCATTAAGAAAGAAAAGGAAGAATAAGGGAATTTTAAATAGAAATACGCACTATATTAGGAAAAGGGATAGATGTATACATAGGAGTGGAGGTAAAAGGGAATGGACAAGACAATAAAAATCATATTATCAAATAATTTAAAGCAATTAACTTTGTTAATAATTACCTGTATCTAGTGCCTAATGGTTTAGAAGAGAATGGATGTACCTCTTAAATCTGCATAGGCCTGTCTGAATATGAAAAAAACCTATTTTCAACAGCATGGCTGAATAGAAGTTGTTGGTCTGCCTTTCAGTGGTGTAGGAATCCAGGGCTCCCTCCACGTGAACGATGGTAAACATCAGTCTTAAAGTCACCTCATATGGCTTAAAATATGAGACTCAATCTCTGATTACTGTTTATAGCTGCATTGTCTCACTGCTCCTTTGTTTCAGTGATGGACTGAATGTTTTATCTCTACTACTGTAAGTTGTCTCAGGAAAGGGCAGGAACAAAGAACCATATGTTGAACTGATGACACAAGGATGTCCTCATAGACCCGGGCCATGAAACAATATCAGGCTTCCTGGAAATGCAGTCTAGAAAAGCACCATTTAGGCAGTATCCTGGGGTAAAACTTTTCCTTGTTCTTCAAGATCACTTTTCACTAATATATCCACTAATCTGCTGAGTTTAGACACATTCAGATCATCCTCCCACTCTGTTTCAAGGGTTCTGCCAGTGGTGTTGTAGCACCCCCCCAACTCAGTGATTTCCATACATGCCCTTCCCTCGATATGGTGCGTGTACTCTGTCACACCATCTGTTTCTTCTGTGAAGCCAGATACGGATTGTCTCCCTTGGTCTGCTCCCAGTCTATAGGTGTTGAGACCAGTCTTCTGGCTGGAAATTTTGCTGCCTCCATTTTCACTGTTATTTGTCCCAATGATGGTGTCCTCAGTAGATGTTTCCCCAATTATTTTGAATTAAATAATGAGGCAAGGACATGTAAGTGTCCTGTTCTACCAGACTTCCTTCCTCCTGCTGCTGACTGCAGAGCTGCAGGGACTGCTAGAGGGCCTGACAGAAGGCAAGGAGAATCTACAGCCCATGCTGTCTGTCATTTTTTCTGTGACTCTTTATGCAAGTGATTGGCACTTGCACTGGGAGAGTTGTCACCTCTCATCATCCACTGGCATTTGGATGTTTCTAAAAAAGCATTCACAAAAACTGTGAGCTATGTCACCTTGTAATTTAGCAAATGTGCTTTTCTTTTTAAATAGTTTTGTTTCTTTCTTTTATGCTAAAACATGTTTTTTCTTCTTTGTATATGGATCAAAGATTACCAGGGTGAGACTGCAGATATATTTGGGGGTTTGCTGCCATCTGCAGTTGAAATCTAATATTAATCCCTGTTTATATGAGTGATTCTTCCTTCCCTGTCTTCAAAGACATTCAAATCTCAGAGAAACAACAAAACATGCAGTAATGACTATCTTTCTGTCCTGACTGCTAAGCTCCTGCTCTAGCAGAAGGAAGAAGTGCTTGCACAGGTCTATTTAACTTCAGTAAAATTCACTGACAATTGGTATTGATAGTAAACTCTTGGTTATCTCTTCATCTGTACTTTTGGTCAATTTGTTCTTGACACAAAGCCACTGCTTAAACTTTGAGTGGGAACTTTTCAGAAATTTTCCAGTCATAGCATAGAACTTGACTGGTTTGGAAGTGAGAGCTGACTATCTGCATTTTTTGACCTGGACTATCTCCTTGTTTTGTTCCTAAAAGAAAGTAACACAGCTGGTGTTATAAGATAGTTATTCCTGTTCTCATTGAGATATATGGTGGATGGAAATATAGAAGAGAAAGGCATTAAAGCTTGATTCTATCAGACTGTGTAGAACTGTAACTTTAGGAAAATTTACCTCTACATTATTGAAATCATTCTAGGGAACAAAATATCGTGAAAAATCTAGATCCATCACAGAATATTTGGGATAATTAAAAATTCCTTACCACCACCACCCCCCCTCCCCCAAAAAATACCAACCCACAAAACAATAAAAAACTCACAAAACCCCTCAAATGACTTAATTCTTAATATTTAATGTTTTTGTAGAAAATGCATATAAAATACTAGGAGAGTAATTCGTGCAGTTCTTCACACATCCTGCAAATAAATACAGAATTATGTAAATAATTACATAAAAGAATGAGAAAGGCACAAGGGGAATGAGCAGGCATGATTAAATTGTTGTGGCATGAATATTTTCTAAGTAAGGATGGATAGTTTTGGGTTAGATTTTTTTTTCAAATTAATCTAGTCATGCAACATTAATGAGGTGTTACTGTAAGAAATTATTTTCAACTGTCTCATACAAAACCTAGGTATTAGTTTCTATAATATCTGAAGGTCTTCCTTGCATTCTGCTAAAGGAACTGTATCCCATTTCACAGGTATTTGTTCTAACTCCTCTTATACAGCACATTTACCAGCTAAAAATCTGTATTCAAAAGGATCTAACATGACAATCTCTTTTGATTTTTGTATCTCTGCAAACCATAACCAAATTATGAAGTATTATGTCTGTTCTTCAAGGACCATAAATCACTGTATCTTCATGAAGAAAATGGAGCAGCATAGGTTTGTAGAAACAGAAGATCTAGATTTTAACTGTTTCATAAACACTTCACTCAAACTCAGAAACATAAATGATGGTTCAAATGATAGTTTCCTTTCTGCATATTATAGTTTATGTTCTTTTGCCCAATTTGCGGTACTTAAAGTATCAAGAAATATAATAAAGTACAATATAAGTGATCAGCGTGAAGTGCATCAAATTACTATTGTTTAATCACTGAGTGAACTGCCAGCTTGTTTTTGCAGTCACACAAAAGCAGTGTCTTAATCCCTTCTGACAAATGGAGATTGTTACTTATGCAGATGGTCCATAGATGAAACATGAGTGCTTAAATTTTGCCAGCTTATCTTTTCCAAAAGAATGCTTAGCAGGACAATCCTAAAGTTCACATAATAAAAAACTGTTTCCGTGAAGAGATCTAGGTCAGAAATTGTAACCACTGTTACAATTGTTAATCCAGTTTCAACAAATTGTCTGTGTGGTTGAGAATTTGTTGTAAGGCATTTTAGGAAATCTGGAAGGGTTTCTGTTCACTAGGGAAGTGGACTTCACCTTGCTTGCATTTATTTTCTCCCCTTCCTGTTCACAGAAAGGAATACTTCACAACCCTCAGGTGTGCAGAAGTGCTCAGGTTTCTTATTCAGCTTCTGGGAATCATGGAATCAGGCTTGGGCTATGCAATTATCAGCCAAGGAACCTTGAGAAAGTCACTTAACTTCTTTTTAGTGGTTAAATTTGAATGTCAATTTTCACCCTAGAAAGTCAGTGACAAGGCTGATGATTCTGTTGGTGAAAATGTTCTAAGGTTTTTGACTTAGTGTCCTTTAAAAGCTCCTATTATGTATTATGCGATTTGTCCAATGATGAGCACATTCAGAATTCACAGATATAAAAATTATCTTCTGTATAACTATGCTAGTAAATTTAAGTTTTTATTGTAATGTGTCCAGATTGTACCTTGAAAAAAGGATAGTGAAAAACATTTCTCCCGGATTACATTAGTAAAGAGTATAACCAAAACAAATACTCAAATTCACTTCAGTTTGCCTGTTTCTTAAATTACTGGTATGCTTCAGAGTGACCTATCGATAAAAAACCACCTATCAATAAAAGAAAAATATGAGGAAATACCTTACATTTTGTATTACACTTCTTAGTGGCTAAAACTGATGTTGTTTTGGCTGGTTCTGTATTACAAAGTTTGAGTTATGAACTTTCTGAGAGACTATAAAAATTTAATTTGTAACTTGGTTCAAGATACTACACCTACCATAAGGCCAGTATGTGTGTTTTAGAAGTTCAGCTATATATGTAGCCCAGGCCTCCTTGGGAGCTGGCAGCTCTCTGAAACAGCAGCTCTGACTGTGTGATGGGATAATTGGCAACCTTTCTTGGGCATGGAGCTCTGCAGCACGTACCCACTTAGTGTGACACCCCTCGGCTCCAGTGTGCCTCCTGTGTGTGTGCTGCAGGCAGCCTAAGACTCTGCAGTACATGCTCACCAAGTCCAGCAGCTTTTGGAAGCATTAGTCTTGCTGTGAATCCTAGGAACACTGATGGGGGTAATTGTGCAGAGATATGCCAACAGGAATCACAGTAATAATATTATGAAGTGGTGGTATTGTTGATGCCTGCAGGCCTGGATGGGGCACCGATGTGGTGAAACCAGCCCACTTGGTCCATCTGTCCAGGTACTCTCTGCATAGGCAGGGTAAGCACCCACCCAGCACTTGCCTCAGCATTCCTGACTGACAGCAGGCCTGAGCATTATGGTGTGATCAACACAGGGTGCGTTTTTTTAATTGTCCTGCTCCAGCTGTGATGACCAAGTGCAGGAATGCCTGAAGGTATCCTCAAACAGCAGCAGGCACATGATCAGCAGCTGAATTCTCCTTTTCTCAGTCCTCTGTCCCCTATTTTCCTGTCCCTGCATCCTCCCATCTCCATCGCAGTGTTCTGAAAAATCAACCTGCATGTAATGACTTTTCTCACATTGGTTCTTGTTTTGCTCTATCTGTATCCAAAGCTGGTATTTCTGATACCATTGCCTAGGTAATCTTGGCCTTTTATTGATACAATATTGATAGAAATAACAACCTACCTTATATTGGCTTTGCAGGACTATATTCCCCAAAATGTCCCCGTTACTTCCTTCCTGTTCCCCAGTTCTCTGTCAAGTCCATCTGTATCTGACATGTCTCCTGCACAGCCCCCTGTGGTGTCCTGCCACCCACGGTGACACTGTCCATCACTTGTGGTTGTCTCTCACACCGCTACAGCCATCTCCACCAGCAGCTCCCCACCATCACAGCAGCTCTTCACCATCTTCTCCCAGCAGCTTTGGCAGCTTCATGGCCTCGTGGTGGATTGGGCTTGCCTGGCCAGTTCTTGCCTCCTCCTGCTTCCCAAGGTGCATGATGCAGTGAACAAGCCATGGTGAACCCAGCTGGCTACCTTTCCTCCTGGGTGAGGAAGGAACCCTCCTGGTTTCTCTGTGTGAAGAGAATTTGCTCATTTGCTGTATGATGGTGGGTTTGATAATAATTTAGTTCCCTTTTGGGAGCTATACGTTGTGAATAAACCATTAACCTTGCAGGTGACATGATGGGACTCCCTACTTTTGCTGATAAAGCTAGCTGCTGAGGGTAAATGGGCACAGCCGGCTGAGGGAAAAGCTTTAGAAACCCAAATAGCTGTCAATTACTGAGATGACTGAGGAACAGAAAGCAGTAAATAAGGATGTTTAGATGCAACTTGTTCTTACTAAAGAGGTAATTTTCTTTTCTAAAGGGTACGCGATTTTATCCGTATAGGTTTTTGCTTGGTTTGGTGGTAATTCACACAATATTTGAGAGCTCATGTGAAGATGGAGGCTTTGCAGCTGAGGCATCTGGAGGTATTTTATCTCTGGCAATCGTTGCAGGATCTGACAAGTGAAAAGAAGGGGCAGACCTGAACTAGGTAAAGGGAATTAATCCTAAAGTGTAAATAACTAAGGCAGGCTATTAAGTGGACTGACAGTTGGATAGAAGTTACTGTAGCTAGCGTGCTTTAAGGAACAGTAAGAGGGAAAGAATGAAGGAATATATGCTGGTATTGTGCAGTAGAAAGCGGCTAGCAATTAGAGTTGGTCTTAGCATGGCACCTGAACACAGGGAGCAGTTTGCCTTAGTTTTTAGTTATCTAATGCAATTAAGTACAGTAATGCAGTTAGAACAAGGTTAAAGGAGGCTAAAATAAAATTTTCTATGAGAATGTTTGGAAGCAGAAGTTAATGTTATTTAAAAAGCTTAGATGCTATCCTAAAATAATAGGAAAATAGTACATATTCTACTAATCAAAGAAATGTGATCCAGCCTGTTTGACTGTTAAAATATAGAAGCCTTTATAAACAACTTTGAAGTAAGAATATGTAGGAACTTGCACATAAATGGAAAAATGAGATGAAATGTTATGCATGTGTTTACTCACAGTAGATTGTGTCAGACTGACGTTTGTTTTTTTATTAGTCCTCCATAGCACTTGGTACAATTCTAGGGCATAAGTTGTTCCATGAGAAGACTCAAATTAGTAGAAAAATGTGGAACTGGGGGAAGCCAGACCAGGCACAGAGGTGCACAGTGGTAGGTTGGAAAGCGAAGGACACATGCTGCAACAAGAGAACTTCTAATTAAATGTTATTAAGAAGTTTTTTTTTCAAAGTGAACAGCATCAAACACTGGATTAAGGTGCCTAGAGATAAAACTTCACCCTTGGAGAAAGTCAGAGGTCTGCTGGAGATGTGCCTGATCTAATCAGATCTAATGCTCAGGTTGACCTTGCTCTGAGTGAGAGATGGGATCAAATGATGCCCAGAGATCCCCTTCAAATTAAATTATTCTTCAGTTCTTTGAAAGATCGTTTTCCAAGGCAAAATTTATGGATGAAAGGATGTTATCAGTATATTTTTGCAAGCATAGATTTTTGAGACTCCTAAAATGTTTTCTCTTTTTCCTGTTGTAGAATTCTGAGAAAACTTGAGAAATACTACCTCTGTGTAGGAAGATTAGTGTATAGATCAGAAACAAGTAAGACTATAGTTATAGCAGTGAAACTATTTTATGCGTTGCTATGTAAAAACCTGGGGACAATAAAAAGTCTTAAGGGAAGAAACTCATTAAATGAGGGTTTATTAACTGATTGCCACCCAGCTAGGCCACCAGTGCTGATACAGTCATGGGAAAGGCAGATATGGATTTAGGATGACTGACAGTCACTTCCAGTGAAATCAGGAAATATGAGTTCAAATCCAAATAAATTAATCAGTCATTGGGGGATTGGAGAGTTTATTTTCTTGAAAGAACTTGACTTAGTTTAGGAAGATTGGACTGAAAACCAAGATTTTAACAATTTTCAGTACATCAAGGTGCTAAACATCATGATAGAAGAAAGCCGGTTGAAGGTGCAGGATATGATGTTAGGCTCAGAACAGCTTGGTATAAGACCAGTAAACATTGAAGAAAGTTACAAACCACCACAGCATTTAAGTTCTGAAGTAACTTTTCAGAAGAAGTAATAGGACCTTGGCTGGTGCTTGATCTGCTGTTAAAATAAATTATTTGATATGGCTGTGGGGACAGCAAAGGACAAGAGCTAACGACTTTGAAACATGAGACTGGAAAGGACTTTGTCTTTTAGACATATAAGCAGAGCAGTTTGATGAAAAGCTACAGTAAATCACTCTGATTTTTTAAATGCCATTAATATTAAAGGGTTGTTATTTCTCCAAAGGATCTAGGACATCTTGAGCTACCAAAAATGTAAGAGATATTTATTGCCAAGGAGACTTAGACTGAGGAGCTGTCTGTGCCAGCATCCATACAGTTGTCATGGCCTTCTACTGCAAGGAGTTGCATGGTAAATGGTTGTGTTCTGCCTTGGCCCAGGGGTAAGGTTCCCTCAGCTGAAAAATTGCTCTGGTTGCTGGTCTTGACAGAAGGCAGACTGTGTACAGGAATTCCTTTATCTGAAGGACAGAATGCATCTGAACTAGACCTGTTTTAACAGTTGACTCAGCCTTGTCCATTTAAAGCCATTACAAGGGTCCTGTCCTGCCGAGGAGATAATGAGATGTTGGGTGTTTCTGCATCTAAGGAAAGCACTTTTAAACACAACAAAAATTACAGTCTACATTTGTCTTCTTTTCATTTTGTCTAAGCTCTGGGCATCTATCAGAAATTATTCTAAATATTTACTGCATTGAAAGTTTTCCTAAATTTAACTACTGTGCAGTGCTCATGTTCTTATATACATCTCTTGTTTGCAAGGATCACATTCATGTTTCCTGAAGGAAAAGCTCAGTTCTCTATCTGAACATGCACAAAAATATTTTGATGTAAAATAAGATAAACTTGGCTGACTGAATTATGTAACTACTGCTTTTGAAGCATCAGAAATCAAAAACCTTGGTTTTTGGAAATTACTACAGTAGTAGTCCAAAAATAATATTTTGGAAAAGCTCTGCTTAAGAGTTTGCAACCACTCCTGTAAAATACTGTGATTTACTTCATTTTATATAAATGCATATGTTATTTGTATATGGTAGCACTGAAGCCACTCTTAAAGAGGCAAGCATAGAATACAAATATGTACAAAGTGTAAACCTGACACATTTGAAGTGGCATCTGAATGAAACAGTGTAAAACAAGATTTTGATAAGGGATGTGGTGATGTCTTTAACAATATTAAATTATATTTATTTTCCATTCAGAATAAATTATAAATGTCACAGTTCTGCACAGCTGAAAAGACTGAATTAATTAGCATATCACCTGAGAGCTTTCGCCCTTTCTGGGAGGGAATGAAGTGATTTGAAAGAGCACTCGAAAAGGCCCTCATCCTACTTGACCTTTCCAGAGATGCGGCAGACAGATCAATAGGGAAGTGACTGCAATGAGCTGGCATCTTGCAGAAAGGGTGTACTTCAGAAGTGCTGAAACAGGTGACAAAAACATGGAGGTCAACTGCTTTGTTTTATGAAGAGGCTCTCCCTTCTTTTTGGTTAAAGCTGAGGTAGCATCCCACCACTTTATCAGTGCCCTGACTAATCTGGGGTGGCGTGGGGAGAGTGGTGGTGAATGACCTGAGACAATTGAAAATGTCTCTCTGAGACAGAAGTTCTAAAGATAAACTGGACTTACTATAGCTGTTTTCCTTGTTTGTTTTTGTTTGTTTGTTTGTTTGTTTTTGTCTTTTGACTCAAAATCAAAGCTAAATAGCATCACTGTAGGAAGACCAAATGTGTCTTCACTGGTGTTGGTAAGAATTGGTGTTGTCTACAAGCACATACATACATTGCTGCTAGGTGCATGCCCTCTATGGGATATTGATGTAGTGGTTTGTTCCTGTGATCCTTGGTCAGCTATTTCCTTGTGGGCAGAGAAGTATGAAAGAGTACAGAGAAGGGAAATAATTGTTGTTGAAAGTGTACACACTAGATTCTTGGCTTGAGGGTGAAGTCCACCAAATAAATCTCTCTGAGACCTGTTATGCAACATTAGTCTTTTAATTTTGAAGCTCAGTTGAGAGAAGTGATGTAAACTAGCAAATAACATGTGGGTTGAGAGTGTACCACCTAAGACACTCCTGAATCCCCTTTGATGAGCTTTCATGTAGTGAGGGTTTTTAAATATTTAGTTACTGGGGTGAGGGAATCCAATTTTGAGAGCCTGCCCTGACTTCTTCATTTGTTTGCCAACAAGAATATATATATATAATGTTTTGCTTTAATCTGTTTCTTGTATCAGTAGGCTCAGAACAGCTTACTGACCAAGAAAAAAAAAGCTGCAAAGCAACACTAAGTAATTACGTTGATGATAGCAAATAAACCAGGTGCATTTCTCCTAATCACTCCAGAAAAAGATATGGATACAGAAAATGAGTTAATGAGGAACCTTTGCAATGACACCACCTTTCTAAAATTAAGTCTTCCGGCAGCTCAGAAGTGTGCCTCTGCTGTACTGCCCTCTATTGCTGCGAGTCTGAATGGCAGAGAAATGAATGAACAGGAATTATAAATTGTGCCTATACCAGCTGTAGCAGAGTAGTCGAGACAAGATTCTTGGCCAGATGCAAGAAGTAGGACGCAGTTATTATGAGCATGATTTTACTTAGATTTATAAATAATGCCATATTCAAATATTGCCAGCACGAGTATTGTTACCTAAAATCGGAGAAATAATTCTATGGGAAATTTTGAGTATAGAAAAGTAGAAAGCAGCTCTTTAATTGTTGTGCCTTTTGTGCACCAAATATATTGCACACACAACAGTATAGACCTTTACAATTTTTATAATAACATCTAATTATAACATCTGGTCATTACCTCATTGATTATACCCATCCCCAAAACCATACCTTCCACTGTCCCACCCTCACCACACTTCCCGAATTTGAGTCTGTGGTTGCAAAATGACCACCCCTTCATCCCTATCCTCCTCCTTGTAATCATCTCTGTCCTTCCTGGAACTGCTTCAAGGCTTCTGAGTAGTTTTGACTTGGTTGCATCAAATGGTGTGACCCTGTTATGTCTTATTCTGAGTACATTTTCTAGATATAAGAAATTTTTCACCTTGCTAAAATCTTTGTCCATTGCAATTCTTGACAAGGAACATTAAACACATTTTCAGAAATCTTGTACAAAGGTTCTTAGTGAGCTAAAAGTGCCATACTAAAAGAGCTATACTAAAATTTTATACAATATAGGGTTTAAGGCATCAGTATCTAAATAACAACTCTAATATCTATTACAATGGATTACAGTATAATCCAGTCATGGTCCCTCCTGTTGAGTCAAGAGCTTCAGTGAGGCCCCTTGCTTCCTAAACTTCTCAGAGAAGTTTAGTTGAATCTTGGTCCACTTAGTCTCAGATTTGTTCAACAGGGCTATAATATAAGCAGGTTCAGCTAGAAATGTACAGGTTTACACTCTTTGGCTTTGCAGAATTTACAACTGCAAAGCAACAAAGCATCTATGTAGCTACTTTACAATTTTTATTTCTGTATGTGACCAGATCTTAGCACTTTTATACACCCATTCAAAAATGAGTGTACCCCATCTTAAGGCTGGAGGTACCCTGCTGGTGTCCCTGCCAGGGAGAAATTCAGTCAGAAACTGTTTGTAATCTTGGAAGACCAGTTTGCCCCTTTGGCCCAGCCTCCAGCAGCGTTTTATACTCATTTACAGGCCAATGTGCACTAAAGTAAGTTGAAACCTGCTCAACCACCCCATCTCTGGAATGCATTAACTATTTGAGCATCCAGACAGTTCTTCCTGCAATACCCACCTAGTGTTCTTTCCTTAGAACAGACCATATTGCTCAGCAGAGGCAGTACAGAGGGACAGGGTGTGTGTCTGTGTGTGGGGCAGGAGGATTCACACGAAAACCCAACTATCTTTCAGTGCTGCCACACCAACAAATTGATTGCTGTCTGGATGTTCATTTATTAGTATGCTATCTGGCTCCTTGAGTGGGTCATAAAGTGCTCTCCCAGCACAGGCCAAAGACTGTTCCCAGTATGAAGTTTGAATAGGGCACAACTGTTCTTAAGGGAAGGAGGTTTAATACTGTAGATGTGGCTGGTCTGAAACAACTGCTATCATAGAGAGTAGGCTCTGGCATTATTTAGCTTTCTGCATAGAAGTAGCCATCATCTCTGGGCAGAGCACTCTTCTAGAAAAGAGGAGACAAGCTGAAGCTGATTGAAATAACAAACTCTTTCAGCTGTTTCCTAATGTGTGTAGTGATGAAGTCACTCACTTGCAAGGTGATGCTCTAGGCTCTGGTCTTTGCTTTGAGGACTTTTCTGTATTGAAATTAAACAATTAATGGAGAAGATGAAGAGAATGAATCATTTCCCTAACAGACTGTAGCTGTAACTTAATGTCAATGTAGAGCCAAAGCCTTTTGTGCTCTTTTGGCTCATTTAATCTTGATTTCCATTTATTTTACACTGAGTGACTTGACCGGGAATAATGGACTGAGACTTTACTTAAAGCCATCCTCCTACATTGGTGATTAGGGCACTTGTGTGGAAGATGAGAGACAAGGATTTATAATTTATTCATATTTGTGCATCTAACTCTGACAAATTACCTTGAGGGGTAAGATGCAGGGTGAGACTGAAATGACTGGATTTTTAGGCCATGATTATATTGATCAGTTTTAAAACTCAGTATTCTGTGATACAGTTTAAGACAGAAAGCTGGATGCAGGAGGCCTACAGATAGACCTGTGAGTTACTTATATTAGCATGTATACTGTGAATGCCATTTGCTATGGCAAATCCCACTTCTGGTGTGATCCTGTCAGCAGTTTTCAGTCTTATTTACTGAGTAGTGATGGTTAATGGCTACTACTTTCCTGGCATCAAATTCTCCACAGTAAACAGCTTTCATACTCAGAATAATATGGGTACTGAGGGAGAAGGTTTCTATACTTTGCTCCTTCTGTGTACCCTCCTTGAGCATTTCCTGTACAAAGCTGTGGTGGTGTATTGCTGTGATTTTTCATCTATCCTGTCTTCTAAATAATCACTCTAACTTTGAAACCTGCTGAAGGAGGTTTTTTGGGTGCTGCTGTCTAGGAACTTGTCCAACTAATTCAGTGTTGTGCTCTTGCTATCTTTAGGATTATTCTGGGGTTGAGGAGGGCAGCACTGGATGACTTTCATCTTGAATTGCTCTCTCTCTTTAAAAAAATAAAAAGCAAGATGAAAATATTTCTCAGAATTTGTGCCTTTCTTATCAGTCTCTCTCTTTAGAGATCTCTTTGGCTAGAACCTATTTTCTGAGACATTGTTTGTTATCATTCCTTTTGCATTAAAACTGAATCTTTCAGTTTTAATCATCAAAGGAGTTAAACTCGTATCTGCCATTCTGCCAGTGAAGAAGATAATCTTCAGTGATCTGTGGAAATTCTGCAGAAACCAGAGAGGCTATTAAAGACCAAGTTATTGCCTGAAAGGGATCTTGGCAAAGAAGAGCACTTGGTCTTCAGTGTGAAGACCATTAACTTAATGTATGGAAGTTGTTTAAGTACCTGAAAATTCTTGTTATAGAAGTTCTTGCCTTAATCATGCAAAATGGGAAACACCTGAACTGCTGTTTTAAATGTGGAACAGCTTGTGGTTGTGTTTAAAATACAGAGTGATGAAGCAGTGATACTTCCTGACCTGCTAGAGAGGAAAACATTCTATTTTGATTTTTCTGTTAGAACTTGATGCATGGTCCAATAAAATGTTAATAACTGCTTCAGGGTAAAATGTAACCAGCCTAAAAGTCTAGAACTACTGCATGGATAGTGCACAGGTCAGTCACTGTGCTTCATATGGATTCATTTTTAACAGCACTGTCTATATGTGGTGTTCCAGCTTAATTTTCTGACTCAGCTGGTTTGAATTAGTCTCCAGGAGTGAAAAAGAAAAATCCCTCTGGTAAAGGGTCAGGTTGTTGTTGTTATGCTAATAAGACTGGTGGAGTTTGCCTGAAATAATCCAACTTGTTCAGCAGTTGCTGTTGCATTAGTGACCTTCTGGCAAGAAAAAAGAAGGGAATATTCATCTTAGACCTAGGTTCCTAGGCCTTTCAGGTAATGAATGGGGGTGAAATGTTTAAGAAAGGGATTGTTGGGCATCAGTGGAGTCAGAGAAGCAAGGCATCTATACATGCCAAAGATAAATAACTGCCTAATTAAAATAAATAGGTACCTAATTCCACATGTAACTCAGAGTTGCACACTGTCTTGGAAGGAAGGATGGGTTGTGTCTCTCAGAGCATGGCAAACTGGATTGATTGCAGTGAGTTGGACAATAGTCAAAGCTTTATTCAGTGCTCTAGGAAATATGCCAGAGGAATTTCCCAGATACTGGGAAATCTCACACCAGGTTACTGCTCTGTTTTCAGGATTTATGGATTTGTATGAAATAAGTGACTCTCTTTCTTCTCCTTAGTTCCTCCCTGCCCACCTCCTCTTTTTTATGTTACATTTTTGTTTTGGGGTTTTTTTCTTTGGTCTTCCCAGACATGTCAGAAATGCTGGACAATAGATACAAACTATATGACACAGTCCATATAAAGTTAGAAAATTAAAGAATTCTGCTGAAGAAACAGGGAGACATCCCCTGTGATGTAAAAGACTAAGGTTTGTATCTCCACTGCGAAAGATAAGCTCTGACCTCAGGTTTTCAGTATGATATGTGAGTAAATATAAGTTAGGCTGGCTTGGGGAGAAAATACAGGAATACTAGAAAACCAAAACTGACTCATGATGTCTGGGTGGGATGGAGTTAATTTTCTCCATAATGACTGATATGGTGCTGTGTTTTGGATTTGTGCTGGAAATGCTGTTGATAATTCAGAGATGTTTTAGTTACTGCTGAGCAGTGCTTACACAGCGTCAAGGCTTTTTCTGTTTCTCACAGTACCCCATCAGCAATAGCTTGGAGGTGCACAAGTAGTTGGGAGTGGACACAGCTAGGACAGCTGACCCTGACAGACTTGAGGGATATTCTATACTACGTGGCATTATACACAACATTATAAAGCTGGGGAAAGAAAGAGGGGGATATTCAGAGTGGTGGCATTTGTTTTCCCAAGGCACTGTTAAGTGTGTTGGAGCCCTGCTTTCCTGGGGATGGCTGGACACCTGTCTGCCCATGGGAAGTGGTGAATGAATTCCTTGTCTTGCTTTGATCATGTGTGTGGCTTTTGCTGTAACTATCAAACTGCCTTTATCTCAACCCATGAGTCTTCTCACTTTTACTCTTCTGCTTCTCTCCCACATCCCACTGGGAGTGAGCAAGCAAGTGGCTTCATGGGGCTGAGTTGCTGGCCATGGTTAAACCATGGCAATGTATCATGCAGTGGTCTAAATTGCTGTCTCACACATTCTTTCTGGCTTTTTTCCTGGTCATGAGTGTTTTAGGTGCTACTTATTATTCCCAGCTTGAGTCTGCCATGCCTACTTTAAACACAAGTCCCTGAAGTGGCACTTCCCATGGAGCAGATGATGATTGTGAGAAAATGGAGGTCATGGGAGATTCATGGAACAAACTTTGTGAGCCTAGAAATGCTTTTCTTAATTTGCAAAATCTTTAGCCATAGATAACTTGCCAGAGACATATATTTGGGCATGGGACTTAAACAGATGGATATCTGTCCCACATGACCATTTACAAATGTTTAACAAACCCAACAAAATATCTAACTTGAATATACAGCATTTTTTTGGGTTTATGTACCTGAAGCGAATGTCCAGTAGTACTAAGTTCCAGCAATCCAATAGGTGGTTATAGATTGAGTATTCTTAATTTGTCTCTTAGAATAGAAATCTGATTTTAAAAAACTGTTCTACAAATCAATACACTAATAAAACTGTAAGAGTCTTCAAACTATCATTCTTGATCTTGTGTGTTCGTGAACTGGACTTTAACAGCCTGCTGTGCCAATTGTACTAAGTATTCCATAACAAAATAGGGAGTGCTTACTATGCAAAAGCAGTTTTCCCAGACAGATAAATTACCAGGCTAAGGTGCAAGTGCACTTATTCTGACAATGAATTTAAATTATTGCCTCTAAAAATGGTGCATCTGTACAAAGCAGTGAAACATTTAATTTCTTTTTTCTTTTTTTTTTTTTTTTTTTAACAAATGTTTGTGGGCAAAATAAGTCATGTATAACTGCAGTATTACCTACATCTATCCTGGTTTGCTAATTTTTACACTATTTCACAAGCAATTGCAGATAGTTCTTCAGTGTCCTTTCAGCAGTAGAAAAGAAAAATATTTATGCCCTCTTTGGATATTTAACCTCCCTTAGGGGCTAGAAGGAAGGATACTGGGTGAAGTGCTGGTCGGAGGATTTTTCACTTGGCTGTTGCCTTCCAGTGTTAATGTGGACAAGTTAAACACTTTTTTTTTTTTCTGCTGGGGTTTCTGTAATATTGCTATCTTTCTCTCTCCCCCAAGTAGGCTATAACTTGTTTGAGACAATCTCTTACAGTGTCTGTAGAAGATACACACATGTCAAATTTTAGGCAGGCAACAAACTAGCTTGTTTGTGCTGCTCGTCCTTTTCTGGTATTTTTGTAACTGCTCAGCATTTAAGATTCCTTTAGGTAAAACCTTTTGAACATATGAACATGGCATATCCTGTTGGAATTTTGTTCATTTTGTTCCCTTTTCGGTGAGAAGCTGCTTCACCAAGCCTGCAGAACAGAACTATGTAAACTGTGGGGGAAAATAAAAAGTGAGTGTGTTTGTTTTATTTGTTGTTGGGTTTTGTTTTGCTTTTCTTTGGCTGGTTTTGTGTTTGTTTTAGTTTGGTTTTTCTTTTCTGAAGTGTTATAGTCTTTGCCTCTAGGAGAAGTTATATTTACAAGTGGAACTCTTTTCAGTTACCTGTGTTCTTGGTTATCTATTTCTTTTTATTCATCTCTCTTATTTACAAACACATATAATTTTCTAGCCAACTCACGTAATTCAGAATAAAGGAAACAGAAGATTTCTGTGACATCCTCAAACTTTTTGGCTATAAACCTTTTGAATGTAAACTTAAAAATATAAATGAGGAATGAATTAAAAAATTATGGCATACAGGGGGACTCTCTCTAGAATTGAAGTGTATAGAACCTTCCTTCTAGTTTTATGTGAAATTGAAACCTTTCGGTCAGCCAAACTTTGGAGCCTCACAAATGACTTATAGGCAGTCTGACACTCTTAGAGGAAACCCTGTTTCTTAGGAACCAGAGGAAACAGGAAGGACTTGCTTTGCTTACAGCTGAAATCCTTTTCTACCTGAGAGGACTCAGCACAAATTTTTTTGTTACATTTTAAGGTCACAGTACCAGGTACCTAGATTTCTTTTTCTGTTATATTTCTCTTAGTTTTCCTTCTTCCAAAAATCCAACCAGAACCTTGTTCCAAACTATTCACATTCCTGACATGACCATGACATAGCCACCTTTAGGACACTAGGTTTGAATTAAAGATTTTTTTAAGAGAAGAGCAACAGTGATGTCTGTGAATTGGAGGTGTTACCCAATTTACAACAGCTCTAAATTTTCCTTCAGCCCTTCTATTAGAAGGGTAAGATCTCAACTGTGCCTTTCCACAGCTCATTCTTTTACTGAAGACTTTCTACACCAATTTCACTGCTAGTTTCATCAGAAGCAAGAATAATCTTCGCAAGTATCAGCCGTAATTTGTTTCTCCCTGTTTACATTCAGAGGTCCTTCTGTGGTTTCCACAGGCTGAAGGGAAAATGCTATTACTCTACCCTGATTCAGATTTGCAGCGTGAAACCGTCACTCCACTTACACACTCCACACATTGCATTTCACAGCTATTGTCTTGATTACTGAGCTGCATTTGATCACTAGACAGCAAATTGAAAAATTATCTCTAGGCTTCTCTGTAAAATTACCTCTGATAGCAGGTGCAGTAGGCAGTATTTTAGTACTAACAGAAGGCTGTTAGGCTGTCACCTTCCCTGCTGGCTAACTCTGACTGATAGAAGAAAATTAAAGTCCAGGCTTAGAAACTACAGTCACTGACAAGATTCCCTCTGACGAATGGCAAAATATGGGTTGGCAGACCGAGAGGGAGAGACACTCTCACTATACTCAAGTAACTCAGCTGCTTAGTTGGCCTTGTAAATAATGGTGGTTAAAGAGCTCTCATACCAAAGTTGGTTAGAAAGAGCAATGTCCTTTTTATTTCAACATCTGTGGGTTGTACACTTATCTCCTGTAGGGAACTGTTACTCACTCATGTGCCTTTTTGTCACCCTCATCAGGAGTAAGAGGTACACCATAAAACTCAGACAGTAGCTTTAGAGCAGAGGAGGCAGCAGTCTTTCACACACTGTATGGTGAAGATGGAGGCCTCACTGCTACAGATGTTGTAGAAGCTCAAAGTGCAAATAATTTTGCATGAATGTGTGGATTTTTGTTTGCTTTTTTTAAAAATAGTTTCATGGAAGATAAAAGGTTGAGCAAAGTACTCAATTGTCATGGCCAGGTCTGTGTACATTTATGAGTAAGGATGTAACTGAACATAAAAAATTGAGACAAGATAAAAATAAGTTAAACTACAGCAATATAAACTTTGTTAAGGAAGATGTCATCTGGAATTTTAGGAGGAATTTTGGTACTGAAAAAGATGAAGGCCGAACTGGAAAAAAATAGTAAGTGTGGTAGAGATATGTCACTGAGGCAGTAGTTGTAGAAAGCTGGTAAGAGCAGTGGAGCCTCAGGCTGGTGTTGAGAGCCAGAGGGGAAGCATTATAAAGTCAAGGCTCTGTCTTCATGCTGATGGTGTACTTTGTGGTTTAATTTGGAAAACCAATATATTTGCAAGGAGAAAAACTGAAGGAGCTGTTCTGTGTCAGAGGCCCAGTGAAATTTCTTGTCTTCTAAGATCTATTTTAAAGCTGCTGTTGAGCAACAGGAGGAGGAAAGCAATGTTTGCGACTTTCTTAGGGTCAATGAATAGAGGCTATTTTTATACAAGGCTGGTTTTTTTTTTTCCTCTAGGAAAAAGGCTGTCATTGATGCAAGTGAAAATGTTAATTCCCTTCTGCAGAAAATTTTATGTACTAGTGGGAATGCATGGAAACACATGCATTATTCACATCTCATGGGGCTTTTTAAGGACTGTGATTTTAAGGTCGCAAAGTTGAGTCACACCTATTACAGTTTCTACATTGTCACTTTAGGCTCACAAGTACATGCATAGGTAGAATGTCATAGAATCACAGAATATGCTGACTTGGAAGGGACCCATAAGAATCATCACCCTTAGCCCTGCACAGGACCATCACCAAGCTCACACCACGTGTCCGAGAGTATCAACTTCATGTGGTTGGTGATTGCCCAGTCCTCTAATTTGTTGAGGTCTCTCTGCAGGACCTCCCTGCCTTTGGGGGAGTCAACAGTTCCTCCCAGTTTTGTGTCATCTGTAAACTTGCTTAGTGTCCCTTCCAGTCCTGTGTCCAAGTCATTTATGAAGATGATGCAGAGCACAGGGCCTAAGATGGAGTGCTGTGGAACCCCACTAGTGACAAGTTGCCACTGATGTCTTTAGATCTTACCTTGACCTGTGTATGTGGGTGCGTGTATATGTGCACACAATGGTCTACTGCTTAGTATGGCTCTTACACTTGCGATAAAGCCACAAATACCCGCAAATGTGACCTTCCTAGATGTAAGATGACAGTGATTTTGTCATTCTGCTCGGCATGACTGGGAGCTGTAACTGCAAAAGAGCTAAATGTCTGCTTTTCTATCCTTCCCTTTCACTCCCCACCCAAACAGAGTTCAGCACCCTGCTAACAGGAGGTTGGCTTTAGCAATTGTGTAGTGACCCCTGGCCAATTTATGAACCCTCCCCTGCCCTGAGGAGGAGGGGCTGACACATGCCCTTGTGTTTTCCTAGCATTCCTTCTACACTTTCTACTTTCTTTTCTTACCACATACTTTGACACCATGACTTATTTTACACGTACAGCAACTTTCTGCTGAGTGCTTAATGAGTGCAAAAGGGCACTTATGACTTCCAAACATTGCAAGGCATAATAGTGCCGTGAGGGAGACAATCTAAAAATGAGCAGAAATGGCAAAACACTGAAGGGCAAGCAGGATGCCACAAAGCCATCTAGAAATATCTGCATACCCTGAAATGACTTTGTCTCACCCTGAAGAACTAGCTTCTCCCCTCTCCCTGTAGTTCACAAAGCTCTGCCTAGGTAGTTCAAGTGTGCCTAAAGTTAGGCTTCGCAAAGCTTTGGTGCATTGCTAACACCAAGTGAAATCCTCTCCACGTAAGCTTGCTGCTGTACGGTGGAATACTGTTAATGCTTGACAGCCTCTTGAGAAATAGTCGGCTTTCTCTGAACTCCAGCTCATTATAGTAGATTATGGTGTGTATTTTTCTTTTCCCATGGAAAAAGCACACAGAAGAAAAAGTCTTATTGGCATTTATCCTTGTTTTCAGCTTAACGAACTGCTTTCAGAGTGGACAGAGTCCCTCAAAAGCAATGTTGGCAGCTCTTATGGAAAACTGAGTTTAACAGACTGAGGATGCTATTGGGCTGTTTATATTCTGTACAGGTCTGCCATGTTACCAGCCACAGGGCTCCTTTTCTTGCTGTTATTATAACTGGGCTGGAAAGGTGTGTATTTGACCTACTTACTGCTCAGAGTTTATTATCCTAGTGTTTCTTGTCATGGTTCTTGATTTCTTGGTGAAATCTGCCTACACGGGGGATTGGAAGAGTTATTTGGCATAGAGCTGAAGAACTGGAGTCAGGCACACTCTAGCCAGGAAGATGGAAGCTACTTTGCCGTTCCTCTTAGTTGTTGGGATACTGCTGTGCTGCCTTTGTGGTTGAGGGTCTGAGTTGTTTTTCAGTTCTCCAGCTATATTAAGAGCTCCACCCTCCCTCACAAAGTGACAAATGTCAATTGAAATGCTTCAACAAGTCCAGTGGTTTAAGAAGTGGGAGAGGATTCTGTGGAGAAAATAATTCTAGCTCTCGATTTCATAGAAATATTGGGGGCCAGCCAGTGCCTGTCAGTGTGGTGGGGAAGATCCCAAGCTTCTCTTTACAGTGACAAGCTGTGCAAAACAGCAGTCCTTTGGGACATTTTGGGACGTGCAAGGGAAAGCACATTTCTCCAGTGGTTTCAAACATGAGTCATACTGAATAAACACACCCTGAAATAGAGGAAACATACGTTTGTAACGATGCTTAACTTTATTTGTTTCTAAAAGCTATCACAGAGTAAATGTGAACTGGTAAAACAGATCTGGTCACCCTAAGGACCTATACAAAATCACCAGAGTAGAATTGGTTGGGTCCTTAAGAACCTATAGGTTTTGCTCCTTTTTTGACATGCTGAGTGCAGCTGCAGGTACATACAAGGCTGCTTCATCAAGGCTCTTCCTCTAAGCTAAGACTTTTTACCATAGGCTTCCCAAATGGTACTGTACCCACAGGCTTATGAATAGCACAGGATGCCCAGCAAGGCTTAATAGGCTTGGGAAGTGAAATAAACTCTCTTATGCTCTATAACTCGTCAGCTGCTTACATGATGTGGATTTTAACCTTCACAGATTTCCAGACTGAGCAAAGTTACTATCACCCCAATATTAATTGCTGATACCTAGAAGGGCTGAGGACAGAGGGTGGCAGCACAGCGCCGTCGGAGCTCACCCACACACATTGTAGAGGCTGTGGCAGCGCTGAGTGGGTGTGAAACATTTCACACACAATTGCTCCTAATTAAATGTACATATTTTTTTGTTTTGCTTCACAACAGGGCAAAAGTAACCTCTGTTTGTCTACTGTGTTTTAAACTGTATCTTATTGTTTGACTTAAGCTTATGCAGTGAAATTTAGAACCACAAGTTGTGTACATAGTGTATGCATGCAGGGAAAAAAACTTGCCTCAGAGATCATTCACTGATCTTTAACTTATTAGCTGCCGTAAAATTATTGCTTGTCCTGACAACAACTAACAGTCCATTTCTTAGTGTAAGGAAGAGTAAGCAAGAAACCATGGTACTGAGGCTATAATCAGATCTAGCCTGGAGGGACAGTGAAGAATTTTGGTACAAATCATAGCAGTGAGGAATGTACCACATCTGTAGGAGGAGACATGCTTCCAGGAGCCCTAAAATGCTTCTTTCTGCATTTTCCCTCTTTGGGAAAATTGAGGAAATTGAGATAACAGGTGCTTAATGTGCTACTGGAACAGGTTGGAATTTTGCAGTGCTGAGTGCAGTACTAAAGCAAACCAAAACCCTCCAGACCCCAAGCGCCCTAAACCAAAACTGGATCTATGTACCCCATTGAAAAACTGGTACATTCTTTATTCCTCTCTCCCATTCCTGGATAGGTGAAATGAAGGGGCTGGGCTGTTGCTATAAATATATACCATGCTATAAGGATATGCATATGCTGAGAACATTATTCCTGAACCCTCTTTGTTCTTTGAGGAAAACAATAAGTAGAACTACTGAAGGATCATTCAGAGTTCTTAGTACTAATAAAAGGTTTCCTGAGAGACTGTCAAAAATTACCTTTTCTTAAAAGAAGCTATCTGAGCATTGAAAGGAAGCCTTGCCCATTTCCTTCATTAGCAGGAATAGTCTTTGTGTCACGTGTTTTAAATGAAAGGTCAACTTTCAGATGGCAGACCAAAGTTTCTGGAGCCCACTGGTCAAAGCTCAAAGGGAAAGGTTTTGCATTGTTGAAAATTGGTGATCTGATTATATTAGTTTTAGTGTTTATGTTGTGCTTATTTATACTGTCTCAAAATGGTGAAGTGATTTGGACTGGTGTAATACATTAATGCTGTAGCTTGAAAATCCCTGTAAATCTGAGATAACAAACCTAACTACCCAATGATGGTTACTGGAACTCTATGAGAGTAAAATATAATTTATTTATGACTTGTGTTATAATAAAAGCTTCTCTGAAAAAGAAAAAGCATACACGCAAACACTGGGCCACTTTTACAGATGTCTTTGTCCTCATTCATTTTGTTTAGCACTTCAACCGTTGATTTAGATGAGATATCTTGCTTTTCCATCTCTTGGTTTACTTAATCTTGTATTGCTGGGCTCTTTTGGCTAATCAGGAAATGCATCACAATCTGTTTATTTGTTCAGACAAAATTATTTTATGTTTGCTAATTTCAGGAGAGGTTATTTCAATTCTGAATTGTCTCCAGAAGTCTTAAGTAGCTTACTGGGAAACAGGACCAATGTTTATATCAGTTTTGTCCTGGTCATAATTTTAGATCAGAACAGTGCAAAAGAACATTCCTGCGCTGAAGATATTATGTGTCTTTTTTCAAGGAAATGCATCTTTGGGATGGAAAGAGATGTGACACAGAGCATCTGAGTTTAAAAAAAAAAAAAATCAGAGGAGACCATCTTCCACCTGAACTCCTTTTGGATGGCAGGTCTCTATTCAAAAAGGTTTTAAAAATCCTTGAAAGGACAAAGGTCAGATCTGACCAGGGTAACTTCTACCCACCAGAAGGGAAATGGTACTAGACAAGTCAAGACCTGACTGATAGAAGTAACAGCACAGATTTTCTTTGGAACTGTTCTTTATCTTTGTGAAAAGAATCTGAAATGTTACTGAAAGATCATTTCTAGTTATACCTTTAAACATCAATTTGATAATCTCATGCAGTTGTGCTAACATTAGTGTTAGAACTTTATGTAATTTTTCTTGCTGACCTCATGTTTTTTATTAAGTGCACTCTGATCCTCCCAAGTTAGACACGATGTTGAAAAAATTATTTGCAATGACTCAGGTTCTGCAAATAAAGTATGGTGCCCTCTATGAACCATTGTTTCAGAAAAGCTTTTTCTGCCAGAGTTTGGCTGCCGGGTGTGCCAGGGCTTTCTCCAAAACATACATAAGTTGCAAATTATATATGATGACACACATTTCATCAACCTTCCATTTCTGCAGGGAAGGGTTGCACAAACTAGGAAAGCACCTGATTTTGGGCAGGTTTGCTTTGTAACTGTTTGGTAGCAGTAACTTTGTTCTGACTTGAAAGGTGGGATTCCCCAATTGGGGAAGTGCAGCTTTGGGATGGAAAAGGATGTAAGGGACACAGATTCTGGCTGTGATGTGATGGTGGGGGCTGGTCAGGTAGGTGAATGAATCTATCAAGCAGCTCTCTGTTTCTTTGCTGCAAATAAGATTAGTTCTTAGGTGGGTTCAGTTTGTGCTGGGAGCCAGCACAACTCCCCAGAATTTAGAGAAGTCATTTGAGCCAAGCTCAGGAAGACTCAATAATTGTGCCCTTAGGTTCTGAAGAGCAAGAAATGTTTTGAAATAATTGTTCCCGGTGGAAGCTGTAATGAGGTTAGGTTAGACACGATGAATAATTCTAATTCCTTATTGTCTAATGACACAATTTAAAATAGCATTTCAGACATGGGCCTCACAGGTAACTGGGTTAGATCAGTAATCTCCTGCTCTAATAGAAAGTCTTCTACTCATTTCTCAGTGCCTTGTCTTTCTGTGACTGACTGAACATAGGCTTTCTAGGTTTCAGTACAGCAATCTGACTATAAGATTTTCCTCTGTGACTGCATGTATAGACAAGATGCTTATTTGAGTGCAAGGTAGAATAGTTTTTGATATAAATATTCTGACTGGAGGAGAAAAACAAAATCCTTGGAAGTGATTCAGGGGAGGAAGATCTTTGTGAGCAGCTGTATCCAAAGCTAGACAGAATAGCTGCAGCACCCTAGCATATTGTCAGTAACAGACTGGTGGCTGAATAGTACTTTTTCTTACCAATGGTTTGAAATCTCCTTCCTTCAATTGTCTTTGGAGGGAAATCAATCAAATAATATTCTCTTCCAAGAGTAAAGATGTGTATAGACTTTACAACAGAGAACGTAACAGTGTGTCCACAGCAGTGACATTCTTAACTACCACAATACATATGCAGGGCTCCCAACATGACTGGGTCTTCCTCATACAAGCTGCTTTTATCTAGGCAAAACCCCAAGTTTTTCTCTACAGTCACTTGCAAACAAGCTAAGGAAGATTGGTAAAAGAAGTGATGCTGGGGAAAAGTATTCTACTATCTCCAGTCCCACAAAGAGGGTAAACTTTTATGTTTGGAAAAGGAGAGTGTTTAAAACAAGCAGATGTATTCTTTTACTTTCACTCAGCCCTGAAATTCTGTGACGTTAGTTAGTGTAGTTACTAAAAACTTAAGCTCTCTCAAGCATGATTCTTCTGAAGGTAGTCATGGACATGGAGCCCACGCTTATGAGATACACTAGGTTCCAGCTTCCTCTCTCAGCTGTACTTGCTCAGGCATCAGTTCCTCACTGCTCTGCAAGGACTGGCTGGTACACAGGACTAGGAAGTCTAAAACTATGAAGGAAAGTTCAGGTGTTAATAGTTCCTCCTTCTCCCAGAGAAAACAATTAAGAAATAGCGACGGAACCTGGAACACAGGTGCAGCTGTCTCAGTAAATTACACAGGCCTGACCTGCGCTTGTTAAGTACTTGTGAGACCGGGCGTGTCCCTCAAAAGTGAATCCAGCTTCAAGGGAAGCAGGGCTCATTTCTTCCCTGCTAGAAGGTATCATGGAACTATCTCTGCTGAACTTGAAGGTAGTTCAAGGGTTGTAAGGGGAGCTCTTTGTGTGGACAGAGAAAATTACTTTCATGTTGCCTGATGCACCAAGTCTGTATCTGTTGATGAACTCCTTGCTCCTGCTCTTAATTTCTATTTTTCAAGTTTGTTTGTATAGACAAAATTCATCCAGGTCCTGCACATCACAGCTCTGTAATAACAAGTGGGCCTGGGGGCCTGGCTAGCAGAGGAAGTTAGTGATGTGACCTCTATTCTACTACCCTGAAGGCAAAATGAATGCCCTTGAGATCTACTGTTTGCTGCCTGAGGTCACACATCAGTTATGTGGCAGTGTGAAGAGTGGAACATCTTCTGCTTGGAAAGGCAGCATAACTCTTGCCAGACTCTCCAGAGGGCTCATCTAGATTTGTATCTGTCTGTCCTCGCTGTACTAATCACCTTGTGGCTAATGCAGATCATTGACTTAGTCTCCTTAGTGGGGTCAGAGATGGGAAATGTTTCCCATCCCCTTATTACTCTGTTTGCCTTGGGTTTTTTTCTCAGCTTCATAGGGCAGATAACAGCAGCACTGAGATAGCCAAATATTTGGCTTGTATGAGTACATATCTTAATTAGCAGAGTTCTTTGGAAAAAATGTCTGTGGCAAGTGCTCCAACAGCAAGAAGAATCCTTCATGCTATAAAAAGCCTGGAATTGTTTCCTCTGGTGTTTAGTCACCTCTCAGGATGGAGCCACTAATTTCTCCTCCTCCCCCTTTAACACACACATTATGTAAATAATCCTAACAATAAGCTGTCTGGAGTATTTTATTGCTTAATTAATATTGTTTCAATATTATGAATAAATAAGATCATATTCAGATTGTGAGTATAGTAAAGTTAAGGGGATATGATCCAAGAAGGAGTTTCAAATCCCTTCGCATCTGTTCCTCTATTTTGTTTGATTAATTTTATGTTCTAAATTAAATTATTCTTATGAATCTGTTTCCTCTGATATTCTGCCCTCCTCCTCCCCATCTTTTCATCATCTGTCTGCTCAACACCTTTCATGCTCTTGCACAGGGAAATAAGAGCTACTTGACAGCCCAGCTGGATGAGCAGATCTGTGCTGTTCCCTTCCATCCCTTGTGGGGTTGCTGAATACAGTGGGTTTGGAAAGCTCTGGACTGGTTGGTCTCTGTTTCCAGATGAGTGCGGGCTTTCCAACTGGCATTCGTTGTTACTTTGATCCAGGTTTTAATTAAAAACTTGGGAATTCAAAACCCATTGAACTGTAGTAGACTTACTTTTTAGTATAAGATCCTTTTCCTGTCCTAAAATAAAACTCACACCAAAACACCTCCCAGGGCCTTCTTCATTACTGTTTAGAGAAGGAGAAAAAGTTGTTAAGTATTCATCTTCTTTACGTGGCTCCGACAAGGATTTTTTTTTAAGCTTTTGGCTGCAGAAATGATGATGTGACTATAGTTTCCAAGTCACCACATGTCAAAAACAACCAGAAAAAGGTCACAAGGGCAAGGAAAACAAAGTTCATGTAGGCATAAGAGGTGTTTATTTGGCAACTGAGATTTCATTTTGTTAAATTTTAAGTTCTCAATGATCGGAATCATCCCTCCCTTAGGCTAAGAAAAGAACCTGGCACATTTTGGGCATTCCCACTCGGTGATAATAGCTTAGTTGCAGGTATAGATGCTAAGAAGCTCCTTGTTTTCTTTGATGTAAAGAGAAGAGTCTTTGCTCAAAGATGCTTCTGTTCAGACTGGACCTTTTACAGCATGACCAAAGGCCTCTCCCCTGCTAAGTGCCCTCCCTGCTGCTTTCAGGATGCTGCAGCTCCTGCTGGGGTGGAGCTGCCTCCCCACTCATCCCTGATGTCCCTCTTACTGAGACCAGCCAGCGTTGCTGGGCTGCAAGTTACTGATGTCTGACTGAAGTTCCAGTTTTAACTAAAATAAGCAGCTGCATGTTCCCAACTGATTTATCCCCACCACTGCCTTTGATGGGATGAAAAGCCTGTAGCTACTGTAAATACTCTCTCCTTTTCTTAATGATGTATTTTCAAGGCGTGCAGTAATTAGTGGGGCTTGAGTCCTTAATTTTTGGAGAAAAAGTTGGCTGAAATCAACCTGACAGGTTACAAAGCCCTTAGAGAGGTACAAACTAACGTGGATGGACTAAATGGCCATTTAGAACTAGATTATAGTTAGAAATTTAATGTTTTTCCAGGATGTTTCTGCCTTGTCTCATTGTGCGTGGTGAAAGATGAAGACCAATATCTCCTGGTGTCCCCTTGGGATATCTTTGTACCAATTTATTTACTGTTATTCTTACACTCTTGTGTTGCAGATTCCTTACTGGATCTAACTGCTTGTGGAGCAATCTGTATGGTGTATGCCTTTTCTTCCTTCCCTCGCAGGGAATGCAAGGAAAGGATGCAGGAGGCATTCTGAGTCAGCTCTCACATGTTAAGAGACATGTGCTGTGCTTGTTTCTTCATGGTGATGTCTCTTTGACCCTGACTCCTGAAACTGGGAATACCTTTTCCCATTTAAGGCATATTAGCCATAATCTCTGCACTTCTAATTTTTTTATAATTTTTGCCTTCTTTTACTACTTAAACTTATTTCTTCTCTGGCAGTAAAAGAAACATAAACTTATTGCAGAGGAAATCATACCTGATTTATGCTTGTATAAATGGCCTGTATTTGTCCACGTACGTGTAAATGGAATTATAAAGACATTTGTGAATAAAATTTTGAGAAATGAGAGAGTTCACTAGAAACTCATTTACCATGACAGGAGATGAATAGACGTAATTTAGTCTCATAAAAGTAAAATTGGCTCATGTCATACATGGAGGTGGGAAAAAGATCATTGTTTAGCATCTGGAAAGCAGAGTGGAGTTGAGAATTGGCAGCTGTGCTGAGGGGGTTTGACTGCCTGGCTCTGTAACCTTGGGTGAGTCATTTTGTGTGCCTGGTATACATGCTGCCTCCTGTAAATACAGATCTAATTCTTGGCTAGTTTGTAGAGGGATTTGTTCTCCCCAAATGAAGCACCAGAAAATAAGACTCTGGTGTGATGCTGCTCTATTGCCATGTTTGAATAAGAGTTTTTCCTCCTGTTCTTCTGTGGCTGATTATACTTGCTCCGTAAGTGTATTTCAGCCTTCACATCTTCCTGGGGACAGAGAGAGGGGAATGTAATCCTGAAAGAAAAGCAAATATCCTTTGGTTTTAAAGTTATATAATAACAAGATAAAAAGATTAGGGCCTGTGGAACTAGGCATTATGAGACTCGGATGAATTATGTCATCTTCTAAAGTCCCTGCCTCCTTGGAAAAATAAGCTGGATTGAATGAAGTGTGCCTGGGAAGTTCTTTCTAGGACTTCCCTATTGAAAACTAAAGGCAAAAAGAAGACTGAGTAAAACTATGCAAGAAAAAAATTCCCCTTGTTACTAGTGAAAATGTTGTGAAAGTCCCTGAGTGAAAGGATGTTTGGAGCTGCTCTGTGGTGTGGGCTATCCCTCAGGGTCTAGGGATGGCCTGACGTGAGTGAGACTTGCTATGGATGAGGTGGATGGTTTTTTTTAAAAAAAAAAAAAAAAGAAAAAAAAAAGAAAAAAAGATTTTGCATAACTAACTTTGGAGCATCTTGTTCTGCCACTCTGGAGCAGAGGAACAACAGTGGTGGTGTGTTTTAATTTTGAAGATGGAGCAGAAAGAGTTCTGATGGTAAACTGGATTGGCTCTGACATGACCTCTGGCTTTCAAAGGTTCAAGAAGGTGCTTAGAAAAATCTATGGGATTAGCAAAAATACGTTGGTTCCACAGTGTGGGTAATGTTTGTTTACTGGTGTGAAGGGATTAAAATGCCCAAAATGTCTACTTTTTTCTAACTTGGTCACTTTCAGCATTTTTAGGCTCTTAAGAAAGCTAAGTAATGAGACTCTCTTATTTGTACTAGTGTTTTGTTTCATAAGAAGTGTTTGCATCAGTCTTTCTGAAGCTAGGATATTTTGGTAGGAAATGGAGTTACGAAACTTTACATTACCAGTAATTAATATAATGATTATGTTTCTCTTTTGATTTTTGTGGCTTTTCTGGTTCCTCTGACTGGTGATGATGCACAGACTGGCCTTTCTTAATGAATTATTTACATGTTATTGCTGGTAAGTGGAGACAGTAAGATCACTTGTGCCTCTTTATAACATTCCCCTAAATCACTCTGAAGGTGCTGTTGTGTCAATACTACTGTGCAAACTCTTTTAATCAGCTTGTTGTGCTGCAGATCTGTGAATACTAATGTTGTTTACTACTGTTTGGGGCTCTTGGCTAAACACTACAAACAGTGTTGGCCTGGGACTTGCTGAAGTCCCCAGTGATCGCTCTAGCCTGAGTGCTAATCCTCGTGCTTTGCAGCCTGGGCTTTGCCACTGGGATTTAAAAAGGCCTATTCCAATGCAGGAAGCTGTACAGATGCTCTAATTCTGGGTAGGCAGGGAAGAGCTATGTGAGTTGAGGGAAATCTCCATTTTGTCTAACCTTTAAAGGTCTGTGTGCATCTCTAGGGGATTTTCTTGAAGAATACCTCTAGATTCCCATCTCCCAGTGAAAAGACAAATCCAGTGAGGGGTTCAAGAGAATGTGAAGTGTAGAAGCTAAGGAGAGAGTTTTAATAAGCCAGGAAAGGCAAGCTATGCACAAATAATTTAAACTTTTCCTGGTGTCATGGTTTAACCCCAGCCAGCAATGAAGCCCCACGCAGCTGCTCACTCATTCCCCCACCAGTAGGATTGGGGAGAGAATCAGAAGAGCAAAAGGCAGAAAACTCATGGGTTGAGATACAGACAGTTAAATAGGGAAAGCAAAAGCTGCACAAATAAGCAAAGCAAAACAAGGAATTAATTCACTGCTTACCATCTGTGTGCATGTGTTCAGCCATCTCCAGGAGATTGGTCCTTTTGTGCTACCAGCACCCTTTTGTGCCATGGGGAAGCACAGATCATGGACACACCATGATGAGGGAGGGGAATTTTGTAGTTGTCAGAGGACAGGAGGCCAGCCTGCAGTGCAGGGTCATATTGGGGTACCAATTTTTTTCAATTTTTTTTTTTTTTTTTTCCCCTGGTTGTAGTTAATGTTTTCAATTACTAACTCTTGTGTTTGTTTTCCAAAGTCAGTGGCCCTGCAGATTCAGAGCAAGTGTGCTCCAGCTTCCCTGCTTTGCAGGTCTGCTCTGTATGTCTCAGCCCTGAAAAGGAGGTGCCATTTTTTTGATTCTTGGCCTGTTTGAATATGATTTTTTTGAAGTGCTCCATCTGTGTGTGCGAGACATACCCATTAATCTGATTCCTTCTCCTCCATTCTGAAGTATCTCACTGTTCTCGTGGTTCACCTTGCCTGGTGTAGTGGTTCCTGCTCATAAAAATTATAGCACTGTCTCTTCACCATCTTCCTTTCAACCCAATCTTTTCAGCAACTCATTTTGCCTTTTCTTTTCACTGCTGATCTATCTATGCTCTTTTTGTGTTTCAATAATTGCCCAGTGACTTAGGCTTATCTTCTATTGTAAAAAAATTTCAGGAAGACAATGTGTCTGTAGAACTTGCTTTACCTTTATGGCATTATATAGTATAAATGGTTGTTATTAATAATGCATCTCAGAATGATATCTGACAAGTGTACTTTTATTTTAACATATAATATTTATGGCATGCTTGTAAGTAGTCGGCAGCATATTTTATAAAATAAATGGAATCCCACAAAATGGGAACTTGTTACTGTGTCTGCCTGTTAAATTTTTGCTGAGAAATGGAAAGGGGCAGGATTCTGTATGCAAATTATGAAAGGCGGAGATTTGGCTTTATGTATGTTGGCAGCCAGTGTTGGAAACAGACCCCAATATGTGATATATTAAAATGTTTTAGATTGATAGAAAAAGAAAACTCCAAATTTTATTGAAGCTATTCATGTTAAGACATGCACACTTTAATTAAAGAAGGCAAACATCAGCTGAATGGAAGGCACTGATTTGTTTTTGCTAGGAAAAACATAGCTCTGAATGATTAGAAAATACAGAGTTTGCTTGGAGAGAATAAATACAAGACATAGTGTTTATTGTCTAAGATAACCATATTTGAGAAACAGATCATCTGCAGGATATTAAAAAATAAAAGAAGGAAAAGAAGAGACATAGCATATGTGCTGCCTTTTTTCCTCAAGCATTCCTTAGGCTGTATGTGCCCCATAAATCTCCATGTAAAATTCTATGAAATTGTTTTCTCTGAGTGAAAAATTGACTTCACTAAAATAGGCAGCTTTGCCACTGACTAAAATGGAGCTGGATTTCTGGCTGTATAAGTAATTTCTAGGAAAAAAAAAGTGAGCTCATTAATGCAAGAAGTTTCCCCCAGTTAACTCATGCTGGTGATAATGTGGATGTAAAGATAGAAGTTTTAGTGCCCCAAACAAATTGCAACTGTGAGCAGGGATTAATTCTCTAGTTGGAAAATGTTCATACACTTCAGTGTCATGCTGTTGCCTCCTCCCTTTTGCTTTGGAACAGAAAGAAATGAGAATTAGATACTTAGATCTATCAAATCCTATGGCAGAACTGGATACTTGTAAGGTGTGCTTAGATCTGTAAATGTATCTTTGTATAAACCACAAATGGAGTCTACATGTACTGTCATTTTCTCTTTTTTATTGAGAAGTGTTCAGACTTGAGATTAAAGTAAGATATCGACAATTGTATTTTTCTGGACAAATGTATTCCATTTTGGATCTAAGAAAAAAATTCAAAGAATACTTCATTGATTGCTTGGTCAGAGATGAGCATAAGACGAAAGCAGGTTTATTTTTTTCTATAGCCTAAATTTTCTGTAATTTAATATAGTTTTTCAGAGTTCTAGATGTGGGTGCAACAACAACTGGCTACACTTGTAAACTTTCTGTAGAACTCTCAGGGTGGAAATGGTTATGACAGCAGCCAGGGGCCCTTGCAGAAATTGCAGGAGGCAGTCCTGCATTGCTCTGTGCTGGCCTGGTCTTGCTGAGAGACCCTGGGGAGGCTTCTCAGATAATTGCTTATTATGTAGGTCCTACCTTATCTTCTGCCCCTTGTTTGCATCCCTGGGTATCAGGAGAGAGGTGATCAATAAGATAATAAGCTCCCTTTTTTTCATCTCTGTCCCGTTGGACCATGAAGGTGGATTTAATTAGTTTTCTATCTATCTGTATTCTTGCAATTCCGCCTTGACAGTAGAAAGGTGCTTTATGAAAAAAGGAGGAACTAAGAAGTTCTTTAGACTCTCAGGTTTTTCTAGCATCTTTCTTTTAAGCTTCTGGTTTCTCATCCTCCTAAGTATTTTTTTTCCTTTGCTTTTTGTTCTTTTTCTGGCATGGGTTGCATTGGAGCTAATCCACCAACTTTCCTTGGCCATCCAAGCAGTGGCTGTGAGAAGTTGCCACTCCTTTTAGTAGTTTTTCTCTTGTGTTTTTCTATACTCTGAGACACGAGGATGGGAGTTTGGCACTGTGGAGAGGGCAACACTTGGTTTCCAGCTTCCATGGGTGATGGTTGATTAATGCTCAGTCAGTATTTTATCTGTTGGTGAGGTAGATTTTGTTTGCTCTTAGGCAAGTTGGTGTGGTCACTCCCAAACACAGGGATCATTGTGGTCAGAGCTGGCTTTACACCGTAACTAGGTGTAAAAAAAGTATGTTTGAAGCTAAGTCTTGGCAATTTGCTGCTTAGTGTTAAAATAATGACACAAAGCAAGCAAGCGATCTTTCTTGCGCTGGAGTTGTAGATTAGGTGGTGGTAAATAAACTGTGATGACTGGAACTGCACATGAAAAATAGATTTTTAGAATAAGTGAAAAATACAGTTTTAGAATGGGTTCTGTTTACTTATGTACCATGGAATTTTAACTCAATATTCAAATGAACATGAAGTTTTGCCTTGAGTGTTTTCTTTCTTTTGTTGGGTTTTTGCAGGGTGTTTTTGTTTGTTGCGTTGGTGGATTTTGTTCTTTTTAATCAGGGAGCACTTATGGATGGTTGGTTGCACTGGGAAGCTAAAGGCAAATGTCTGAGGAAAAGCATTTCAAACAAGTGTAGCTAGCGATTATATCAAACCTAAAAGCAAATGAAATAGAAAGAAACTGTGGCCAAATATTTAGCTGTAGCTAAAAGATAATCAAACTATAATAAAACCTCTTGTAAACACAGACTTTGGTATAGTTTTGCTCATGCCTCGCTTTATCCCTGCTATACAATTCTTTGCACTGTATTTAAGAAATAGAACATTGTAATATTTTAAATTGCAAATTGAGGGAACAGTATGAAGCTTATGGATAGAGCTTTTTGCAGTACAAAGTAACATTTTTTTCTGTGGGGTTGAATATACAATTGTACATAGGAAATGTGAAAGCAGCAAGATTATGGGGCTACTTTTATTCTGAGTTTTTTGAAGTCAAGGGGTTTGGCATGCTGTCTGTTCCACTCTTTGAGTGTGGAGATGGGTGTTGGGGATGATTCTCATAGATCTGGCAGTAGCTGGGATTGGGTATTACACAGTGCCTCAGTATGTCATGGTCTGTGTGTTCCTTTGGATACGTGGTGATGAACTTAAAATCACATAACATACCATTACTGTAAGATTGCTATTTGCAGCCTCAGCAAATCCTTCAACTATTCCGGCTTGTTAAAATAAATATCTTTGAGCTCTTCTGCTATGTGCATTTCCAATCATAACACCTCTGAGATTCTGGAGTTCCAGCAAGTACCCTTGTCTTAGGGTGGTGCTGCTTAGCAGATGAATCAAGGGCCAGAGTTTGACACTATATTAAAATCACACTGCCAATACTGGTTGTGTTGTTTTTGTTTTTTTTTTTTATTTAACTAGAGGTGTTTAAGATTTATAATAGCTCTGTGCTACTCTGATTGATGGTGTGAAAGCAATACACAATTGGAGTGAAGGGATAAATGAGACGGGTCTTTTGTCCTGCAAAATGTCAGTATGGGAATGGCAAAAAACCCTTCACAACTTGGCCACAAAGTGTGCACAGTGTTTGGAGAGTGTGTGAATGTTTTAGAGAGTGGCTTCCAATGGGAAGGTTTATTGTGATTTTCTGTACAAGGTGAATGAGAGCTGGTGCAGAGAAACAGATACCTGAGAAATGAGAGTCACAGTGCTGGTTTTTGAGATACTGTTGAATGCTAAAGGCCTGCTCAGCTCTGGTTTTGATGCATAATCTTTCCTTATGCATTTGAAATCAACCAGGACAGACTAATCCCAAGAATAAGACAGATCACATGAAGGGCTGTTTCAACAGCAGATGCTGTCATGAGAGTGCTGAGTTCCTCTTGTGGCCACAGGGTAATGCAGAATGTGGGGCAAATCCTGTTTGTCTTGACTGTTAACTCAGTTCTAATTCCTGCAGAAAACAAACCCCACCAAACATCCAATTAAGGAGAATGAATTGGTTGAAATTCTAACCCAGACTCGTATTTACATCTTTTCTGAATAATGATCTTCAATAAGGCTTGCATTACTTTATGTTTGACTGGTTGAGTAGCAGTTTGCATAGTCCTGCAGGAAGGGACTGTCTGCTGACTGTCCCAAGGACTGCACTGTGTAGCTGCACAGCTGCAACTGTGCTGGAAAAATGTGAGAGCTGTACTCGAAAATTACTTACGCGGGTCTAATAAGCAAGTCCTTTGACAGAAATTGATGCTACTGAAACTGTTCTGTAAAATCACAGCAGTCTATTTTAGCATCATCTTGGGATGAGGCTTTCTACTAAACACTGAAAACAAGGTTATCTATGAGGTAAAGCTGTTATTTCAATATTTAGATTGGAAAGCTTAATATCCTTCTGAAACAAAATATAGTTACAGTTCCTATGACAACTGTTTCTCTCTCCTCTGGAGCATGGGCTAACGATAGAATTTCATTACATGGTCATGTAACACTGGGCACTGTGACAGCCTTGTCATCCCCACTCTGCTGTTTGCTCCTAAATGGCATTTAGCTGAAGCCCACTTGTATTGTGCAGAACATGAATTGTAGTGACTGACCGTCACTGTGCTTATTGCTTGCCACCTCTGACTTCCCAGCTTCCTGCTTTTCATTAGTAAGCTCACTTTCTGCCCAAATACATTTGGTATGCTGAATTTTATTGACAAAATTCTAGGAACTTATTTCAGTGGTAGAAATTCTATACACTGACATTAATTAAGAATAGCATCTTAACGAGTACACAGAGTACTGATCTGCTGACAAAAACTTGTGAGTATAGCAGCCAACCCAGACTATCCAGCAGATTCCTTAGTTACTTCTGCAACACACTTAAGAAAAACTATAACAAGTTGAACAGATATATTAAAAGACTTTATTCACAATAGAGAAATTTTTACAAATATAAGTTCTTAAAAATTAAGCATCTTGATCTCTTATGTATTCCATAATTTGTTTATATAAAGATGAAAAGACTAAATGGAATATGTACAAATCAAAAACAATTTAAATACCTGATAGAAATGGATATGTATGAAGTCACCATAGAAACAGTGAGCCATTGGGCATTGCAAAAATCTGTGTACAACCGACACATATGCAGTACTTATCTAAAAAACAACCAAAATTATTCCCCCCCCCCCCCCCCGAAAAAATGTGGGTGCCATTTAAACTGATCTATCTCTTATGATTTAACATATGCAGATTTAAATGCATTATCATGCTACAAAGAAATGGGCCATGTGTTTATGTAAAGATAATGTGTCCATGTCCTTGTTGTCCCTATCTGCGTGTCTTCTCCCTCCCCTCCAACAATAATTTTGAGCTTATGAATGACTGGGAACACAAAGTGATCATTACTAGCCACTTCCATGCAGCTAGTTAAGTGAATGTGAAATAGAATGCATGTTATTTCAGCAATCTAACAAGCAATGGTACGTGTGGACTGTTTCAAAATGATTGCTCTAACTTTGGTGTTTTGGGGTTATTAAAAAAAAAAAGATAAATCAATATATTCTCCATTTATGAAAAGTTTTTTCTTACAGTTGGCAGATCTACACGTTGTACAATCTTCTCGTCTACTTACATTAGTTTACAAAAAGTACAGTATAGTGCAGTTTGTACATACAACCTGAATACCAATACCAGTCACATCAAATTTGTGCTCTTTCAAATCATTGTAACTCCCACACTGAAAAAAATTCATATGAAATGTCTGTGTTACAAGGAAACAGTCATGATGCTTATATTTAAGTACATAAGACCCAATGCATATGCAGCTGTGTGTTTGAAGCCTGCTTTTTTGAAACATGAAGAAAACCTGTTTCCCTTAAGCTCGTTGAGTACCAACAAGATCACTAGAAACATCTGGGGGAAGCAAACTGTGGTTAAGAAGAGGCTTACAAAACACACTTCCCAGAGACTGGTTTTGTTTGAGCTGTTGCAGTTATTTAACCAATAGGAGGCCTATAGTAGCACATGCATGTGGTAGACGGCAGCAGCAGCACGTGACTGAATAAAGATAACTAAGAAAAAAGTAATTATTATTATTTTTTTGGTTAAAGAGGGAAGAGATTTTTTAATTTTCATTTTGTTTTTATTCCACAGCTATAATTTCTTTGTGGTACTTCAGGGGTTGGGGAAAAAATCTCCCTTATAAATTAATATTTCCAAAGAAATACAATGAATTGTAGTCCTTTGACAGTACAAATTCTGGAGCATCAAAATCAGCAGAATTTCTGCATTTCAACAGAGGAGAGATCCAAGATGTCATCCTTGCTTGTTTGGTTTCAGAAAACTAGTGTGACATGAAGGAATCCATATTTTAAAAAAGAAAATAATTACTAAAAAAAGAAAGGCAGTAAAGCAAAGAGTTTGGAGTCTATGTGCTGGCTCCATGAAGCAGGCTTTACCTGCACCTCCCTTTCTATCCATTCTCCCAGTGCTGGGTGGCCCAGGCTCAGCAGGGCCATGGAAGGATCAGCATCACAGATCCTTGCCTTGCCCCCTACATAAATGTCTTTGGCAGCTCGTGTGGCACATGCCATCTTCTCTGTCTGCAGGGGAAGGAGAGAGGCAGTGCTGTCTTTACAGACTCCAGAAGGTGAAGTCTGTGAGTCAGCTTCCAGCTGCTGTATATAAAAATGTAATTAGTTACTTTTGCTCTTGGCTTCTACCTAATAAAGCCTCCCTTGCAGACTTCTGTTAGTATAGGAAAAATTTACTCTGTACTGCCTAAACAATTGTGCTCCCTCAGCTGTGGTTAGCAATGCTGGACATGTGAGCTATCTTACTAAATACCAGTCAAGAAGATTACTGTTCAGAACCATATTTGTTTTGCTGCAGTCCAATCAGTGTATTATGTGCTTTCTCAGAATGGGAAGCCAGGTGTTTCCTACCTGAAATGTATGAGAGTCAGCCTGTCACTAAATGAAGACATAGGTAAACTTAAAAATCATGTAAACCACTCCAAACCAGACTTAAATTTCTTTTTCCCTTTGGTGATGACACAAAGCAAAACATTTTTGGCAAAGCTGTTACCTTTCTTAGTAAGCCAGGCCTCTATTCTAGGGAATATTTTTTAAGCATATTGCATTTTTCTTACTTAAGACAGTGCTGTCAAAAAGTTTTAGTTCCATGCAGAATAATTTCCTCTCTGAGTGACTTATCTTCTTTTGAGGAGACAAGTTTTCTTCAAGGAATCTGCACATCTAGCTTTATTCATATAAATACATTAATTGCTTTGTGACAATTAACTATCAAGCCTGGTGTCAGGTCTGAACCTATCTAAATGTTTACAAAAGTCCCAAAAACAAATTGTCTCTGGTATAATTCTCACCTTCCAGGAAAACATCACTGAGTATTTTTTTGCCAACCAACCAAATGAAAGCTACTGGACTAAATATATAAAGAAGGTTAATACTCCCCTTCTTAATAAGAAACGACTACCTTATTTTACTCCATAGTAGCTTGACTAAAGATGTAAGAATAACACCACTTAGAAAAGGTAGGGAACAATTTATTCTATTACAATATTCTAATCAAAACCTGAAAAACTAAAGTCTGCTAACTAATGTGCTAAATTCTTAGAAACTAGTCTAGTCTAACTTTAACATATACTGCAGTTTCAGAGTTGTGTCTGCATGAGATGAATATAACCCTATGTAGACTTCATTGGCAATGAAATAGAGATACTTTACCAAGTAATAATAGACCCGCATAAGAAGAGGCTGTCACAGTCACAAAATTTATCCTGGATGACACACAAAACAAATTAACATAGAACAAAAAAAAAAAAAAAAAAGGAAAAAGCTCTTTATACTTAATTCAATATGGCTTTTTGCAACATGGCAAAATATTACAGCTTAAAGCATACATCTCCTCACAGAGGAGAAAAGAATTTTGCAGTCAAATTAAAACCATAACAGTAAACTGGTAACATGCAGCCCCTCTGCTCTTTTTGGCCAAGATGAGACTGCAGTCTAACAGAATCTGGGGAGATGTCCTATTTCTCTTCTAAGAAGTTATTCATCTGGATTGAAGGACTGAGGTTTTATCATAATTAATTTGGGTCCATTTATAAATATTTATTTAAATATTCTTAAAGAAAATAGACTGCAAAACACTTGATTTAAAAATTTAACTCGGAATTTAAAACCAAATCATGTGCCCAAGTCCTGGAAAGAAATATAAGGAATGAAACGAAGTATAACTTCATCTATTTCTGGTTTTCTTCTTTATTCCCATCATCTTTGTGAAGAACAGGGAGAGGATGTGCCTCGGTGTTGAAAACCCAGTGTTCAAATGGAAGAAGATCATCTTCAGAAAACAGCAAATACAGGTACCTAGCAAGAAAAAGAGCAGGAAATGCAACCACAAAAGTGAAACTACCATAGTTTTCAGGAAAACATATAATAATTAATGTCATTTACTTGAGTACTAAACTTCCTGTTGAAATGGCATGACTGCTTTTTTTCTGGTCTTTGCAACTTCTCCTTGTACAACAAAAGAAAACAAGTGAAGAGACTAAGACAAAACTGTATCTCATTAAAAACTTAGGAGATGATGACAGATAATGAAATATTTTGGTTTTCTCTCTTAACAGGCCCTGCAAGCTTTCTGTGGGAGTTGACTTCTTTTTCTACAGTTTTAAAATTAAAAGTATGTAATACGAGCCTGATAAGGCTAGTCAATTTGTTTCATTAGTGCTGGCATATATAATTAGATCCTATCAAAGATAGGAGATGCAATTTCTCAAAGACTATCAAGTACCTTTATCAGTAGTAAAGATAGTTTCTAGAAGTCAGGGAACTTAGTTTATTGACTTAAAAGGGGGGAAAAAAAAGTGATTTGGCTTCCTGACACCAGAGAAAAGCTGTGCTATTCCACTCAGATTTTGTTATGTAAATGTCAAGGGTACTAATGATAAATACTTATCTGTAAAGATGATACACAGAACTACTTCACATTAATGAAAGTCAACTTTCTTAACTTACTTGAGTGTCTCTGAAAGGAAGAAGCTTTGCTGCACATCATCATGGCTTTCATGATTGTTATAAACATCTCTAATGCCAGAATAGCCACCATCTACTCTGCAGTGTTTTTCCAGTGCCTGAAGGGGGGGGGGGAACAAAACAGTGGGATTAATAAAACGGATCATCTGTCAGTTTTTCTTTGCTTGACAATAAGACTAGCCAAAAAACCAATTGTCACAAATTTTTTGATAAAGAGATGAAAACTAGATAAAGCTCTAGATAGAAAAAAATTTTTTTTTTTTAAAGACATATGCACATGTCTAATTTTACATTTAGGAAGAAAAGCAAAAAGATAAATGAATAAAAAGTGAACATGAACCAGACTTCAGAAGGAAAGATATAGGGGTATAAGGATGTAAAGGCATATGGATTTTCACTTAGTTTCTTTGTCCTCTTTTTAACAGGAATAACAACAGTCTTTCTCTCCCAAACTTGTCTATCAGGCTTTGGAGATGATCTAACATATACCTTTCTTGGTCATATTTTAGTACTTAGAAAAGATTGTGATAGAATTGAATACCATCCAAAAAATCAGTTTTTCCCTTGCAACCTACAAGTCCCTTCAAAAAAAAGAAAAAGCTTTCTGAAAAAGTTTGGTCTGTTACACAGAAGTAGATGGAAAGTCAGTGTGTGTCTGCACTTAACACCTTTCACCTGTAACAATAACAATGTGTTTTTCTCTTTTTTCCAAACTTTGTATTTAGTTAAAATGTGTAAAACACGGCTGATGCCTATTTCACAATAAAAAGGAGTAGACAGATGACCCAGAATACAATTTCTTTTCTGCCCAGAGGAATATGCTGTATTTTGAAGGAGACTTTTAATTTTGAAGCAGAAAAAAGATCAGATGAAAAGTGTATACAGAAGGGCAAAAAATATGTACCAAGTGCTGGAACTGTAGAAGGTATATGCAGTTAGACTATTTAATAAACTTTGCTGCTTTTCTTTATTTTAGACAGGTCTTTCCATTAGAAAGGTGGAACCCGTATGAGCCATAACTTCTGTAAATGTACTACTATCCAATACCTTATTTGAATATTAGTTATTGCTACCTTACTTAAAAACATTAATTCATCTTTTTTTTTTTTTTTTTACTTTATAATCAACCTATTTAACAAGGTCACAAGTATTCCTAGCCTCTTAATTTTTCTTATTCAGTTCTATAACTCTCTGGTATCCCGCAGTATAATGAAGGAGTTAGGAGAATCTAAGATGATTATATTTAAAACAACTCATTATTCAAAACCAAATCCAGAAAATGGTATTTAACCCTAAATAACTTCTCACAATGAAAATGATGGGAAGGATGGTGGATTGCTACATTTACTCAGGACTATCCTACTCTGAAATGTGGTGTTTGCTATGAAGATGGTATTGGAGCAACAACTTTCAGGCAGAAATACCTGGGGCTTTATCCAACCCCCAGGAGAGAACCTTGAGGTAACTAGTTTCTCTGTTTCTGAAGTTACTAAAAATATCACCTTCACCCGCTCTACAGACCTTTCAAGATCTGCGTTTTGCTGTGAGTGGATATCCTAAACGTCCTTGATTTTGCAGGAGTCCCTGTAGCTGTCTGCACACGTTTAGCTTGCATGTCAGGCTCTTCATAGTTTTCACTGGAGAGTATGCTGCCTATTGTATATTTCAAAAGGATTTTTCTCCAGGAGAGATCCTTTTAAAATATAGCAGCCTATTTGTCTTTTCTTATGTGTCTTTAGGTTCTTTAATTTTCCTGGATACTTTTACTAAGTGACAAATATTCTTAAGTTTAAACAAGTAATTTCCCCTGGCTGGTACTCTTTCCCTCTTGTCTACTTCAACCTGCAATGAATTCAAAATGCTGAATCTGTCTTCTTGATTTTCAATGTCAAACACAAGATGGTGTTTTTCAAGGCACAGCAGAAGGAGAACTTGAAGAATAAGGCTATTATGCAAGGGAATATTTGCATTCTAAACAGGGCGAGGTAAAATAAAAGCAAATTGCATTTGCCATTTATGTGCTATAACATGTAGTTAGAATCTTTTTTGAGTTCACTGTAGGCAGGCACCATGAAAGTACCTGAATACACTGCTATGATGGAAACTTAAGGGGTTAACTTCCAGAACATCAGCTATCTGATGATATCTACCTGGTGCAAGTATGAAGCATCTTATCCCTCAAAGCTACTTTCCCTGTAAGTAAAGGAACAGGACATTCACCTGCATGATTAGCAGGATAAAAAGACTCATGGTTGTCAACCTTTAACTGGCAGTGATGGGCTTTTGTGCTCCTACCTGCAGTTTCACAGTACTGTGATGTTCACAGTGACAGGGGGTAGTGGTGGGTGGGAAGAAACAATCAAACACATTTTAAATTAGTAGTTCTCAGAAAATGGGGGTGGCTAAGATCAGTTATGCTAGAGTAATGGAAAACATCAAGCATAGTGAAAAGTGGCTGACAGTCTCAAATGATCATAAAGGGGAAAAAAACAAGTGCTAAGAATTTAAAATATGTGCCACATTTATAATGCAGAAAGGGAGGCTTTCATGAGCTAAGCTGATAAAACCTTTCTGACTCAGTAACAGTGGATATTGCTGGTGGTCATAACTGCATTTTCTCCAGTTGCTGAAGTACACACAAAATGATGTTGGACTCAAAGCAGCAAAGCAAGTTCACAAAGAAAAAAAGGAGAGGCTATAGCATATTTTTAGTTAGAGAAAAGTTAGAGAAATACTTAATAGACTTGTCAGAAAGTTTAGAAGTCAGGACTTTAGAGCAGCAGCCTTTTCTACTACAAGGGCAAAGGAAACAAACCTAATGATTTCATATTGCTAGAGTAATGATTTGAAAATGGACATGAAACACCTGAAGAACAACTTTTTTTGGGCAAAACCCAAATGGTCTGATTGCTCCCTCTTTTTTCTTGTTTCAGTCTCAGGCTTCTTTTTGTGCAACAGGTACTGGTAATTAAACCAACCACCTTCAGTGCTTGGAGACCTCCCCAAGAACAAGGAAGGGTGATGCGCTCCCTGGGGCAATATTAAAGAGCAAGAGGGAGCAGAATTTATGAAATAGCTGTGATAAGTTATCATGATGTGTCGGAACAAAAACAATACATTATCAGGTGGAGCTGTATTGCTATAAACATCAAGGAAGAAGAGGAAAGGAAATATTTTAAACCTACAACTGACTGTATAACTTCTGTAAAATTGTAAGATCTGCTTTTGTGAAACACACAACCGCACGTTAAGGACAGTGGAAGATGGGCCCTGTGCAGAGTGGGACCAGCTGCATCTCCCACACACGGGCTGTAATCCACTACCTTAGAGCCAGAGGAGAGTAACCACAAGAATGTTAAACAGGGAACACACGGGGAGTGCTAAGCAGGTAAACAAGTGTACAACCTTGCAAGAAACACAAACAAACTGAACGAACAGGGTAAAGAATAATAATAAGGAAAACATTCCAATTGTTTATAACAATGCTATCAGAGCGGGCAGCAACCATGAGTAAGGAAAAACATCTCCTGGAGAAGGAACATTTGGCATTGCTGAAGCCTGGTGGGATGACTTCCATAAACAGCCATTGTAAATATGCAAATTATAATCTTCCTGGGAAGATTCCAGTAAAAAAATGTGTGCCTATGGGTGGTGTTAGCAAAGAAGAAAGGGAACAGCCCTTTAAATTAGAGGTTTTAAAAAAACCAATTGCTTTGGAATCATTAACTGAGGCACATGTTGTTTCAGTACCACAGAGCCTACACCTGAGGGAGGCGAATATAATACCCTAAATAACTACCTAGCTGAATACAGCACTCACTGCAGATACGGAATGACTGTGAATATTCAGACAAGAAGTCTGAAAGTATACTTAATGCTACTTACTAGTCTTTTTTTTGGGGGAAAGCAGATTCTGCCTCTAATTCTTCAAGAATATCTGATTACTAAACTTGAAATGCCCTTTTTTTCACAATGCACAGCATTTGCAATACATTCAGTACCTTACACAGTGAATACTGAATACATTTACAGATCTTGGTTGCTATTGAGGGAGTCAAGCACATGGAGTCATAACCCAGTTAGAGCTCTCCAACTGGGGTCCCTCAGGGATGAGAAATTGTAGTGCATAAGTCTACATGTTCTACCCTTAGTATAGAGCAACCTTCTACAACTACAAGTGTAGGCCCCTCCAAGAAAGTTGTAATCAGACACTCCTAGAGGCAAGAGGTGTTGGGTAAACAGACAAACGGCATTTTTGGAAACCAATACCTCTGCACAAGAAAGGTCACTGGTCCCTGTGAAAAAAATTCCACATGGGGTGTGGTGAGTTGTAGTGTCATTTTGGTTTGGTTTTGTGTTTTGTTTTGTTGGGTTTTTCTGCCTTGATTCTTTTTTCATTTTCATTATACAGAACCACATAAATAATGTTTCTTGGCTTCCTATTTCCTATTAGATCTCATATAATTAAAAAAGGGTAACATCAATGTGAGGAGAAAATAAGTGAACTCTATAAGTGTAATAAGGACCCATACCTGGAGGATGGAACATGGTAAATCTAAAGGCTCTCATCCCTAGGAGTAAAAGTGATTAACCACTGAAATAAAAGAAACAGTGGATTTGGCAAGCTAATTTCTGCAATATGGACCAGCTGCCCTGTTGGAAGGCTTGGGCTAGACACAAAGAGCTAGATTCAGCATTTCTGGTTGAAGATTGAAGCCTAGTGGAACACAGAAATTTAAATGTAGAAGAGATTACTATCATTTACGGAGTTTTGTCTAGACAACCTATGCTTTTTGAAAGTCACCCAGTTTTCAAATGTTTGTTACCTATCTAGTGCTTCATCCTGGCCTTCTTCATCCTAATTAAAATCACTTTCATAAAATTACTGTTGAAAATACATTTAATAAAACTTATTTCCATGTCCAAGGATTAAATCTGACACACGTTTGCACTTTCCATTCACATGCAACAATAGCTTGTGCAGTACATCCAAATGTAACCCTAATCCTAGAAGTATTTAAGAAGGAGGAATCACAAGGTATTTTTCTATTATACAATACCAGCAGTATTTGGGTTTGCCAAAATGATCTTAGTTAATCTATTAGTAAAAGAATCTCTGGAAATCTGAATTGATATTACTGATTTAAAATAAATATTTCCTCTCCAGCTGCTAAACAATATCTGGATATCATTCAATAGCTCACTTAACAAGATATGAGGATTTAACATGAAAAAAGTCAAATGGAACATTACCTCCACAGCTTCCCATCCCCACTGCCTGTACTTCGGATCATGAGTGAGCCGCCACATGTACATGTAGGTTTCTATGACTTCTGGTCGTAGGATGTAGTATTTTTCATTTTGTCTTGTAGCAATGGCCTCAACACCACCATCAAATCTGAAGGCTTCTGGTCCCAGTTTCATGCCTAGCCAATATTAAAAACATAGGCTAAAAATGCAACCTTTTTTAGTATCTTTAAATTATCTAACCTACCAAATCAACTGTTCCTTCACGTGGCACAAATCCAGGTTACCCAAAAGGTATACAGTTTATGAGAGATGCTGCAGTAGCTCATTTTTTAATATTTTGTAAATAATTCAGAGTAGGAGAGAGCTGTTCTTCACCAATGCCTTAAACAGTGGTCACAGTTTGAACAGTGATGCTAACATTTGCATTCTGGAAAAACTTCATATAACTAGCAACACGTGAAATTTTGCTTAAAAGATGAGGATATTTACTTTTCTCTATCAAATAGGAAAATGCACTCTGGGACCTGAAATGCTGCTAGGGTTATTTCTATAAGAAGATGAAAGAATCCACAGAAATTACCTGCACAGAAATCTACTTTCTTTGTGCAGTTCTATTGTTTGCAGCATTGTATCAACTGAACTGAGCATAAAACAGTTTTTTTGTGCATAAAATATGATTAACAGCTACATTGATGGATAAATGAACAGGGTCCCTCTCTTATTTCTATTCAGCTATACAGAAATTGGCATAGTGAAAAAAAGCTGTCATGTTAATTACTACAGCAATGAGATATGATTCAGGTGCACAGAAATTATTTATAAAACAGAGCATCCATTTTTAAAGCTACTCTTAAAGCAAAGCAGCATTTGCTCAGATAAGATGAATAGTTCTCCCTGTGCTACAATTTTCATTCAGCATTATGCAAAAACACCTTCACAAAGTCAAGCTGTGAAGCTAAACTCTGCAATACAGTACTCACGTGTACGATCATAGGATTCATGGCAAGTCCTAGCAATTTCAGCACCAAGCTCGATGTGATGGCCTGTCTTGTCATTAGGGGCTCCATCTGCTCCCAGAGCAAACATGCCTCCAGCAAAACAAGTGAGATGTCCCATCTTGTGTTCAAGCAATCCACCCTTCCACTCAGCGATGTATGTCAGCCCCCCACTTGATTTTCGGATGAGATGGGTCTCTATGGCCTGCAAAAGTACATGATGTCAAACGAAAGGGACCCAGTGGTAAAGTGTGAAGGACAAAGTTGTCTTGTACATTGGTTATTTTTGCTCTGTATTGCCTTTGCTTATAAAATGAAACGGATAACATGAGCTAGCATAACCAAGTGCAGCCAAACCAATGCAGATTAGCATGTATCAGTAACAATGACTAATTTTGCTACAACTTTGAGCAATTTACATGGTACATTTTACAAAAATTTTGGAAATATCTACGAAATACAATTCAATTTTCAAATTATTTTTTTAAATTTCTTTTTCTTTCTACTGTGAGCAGTTTTAGGTAATTTCATATTTAATAGTGATTAGCCATCACTTGAGCTTCTATATTTCCCATTTTAATTCTGACTTAAAGGATGTGGTTATTGATATAATTTCATGTAAAATATATGCAGACAAAATTCATATTCAAAACACTTGACTCAGAGAATCTAGATGGCATTCCCAAAGTCCAGTGAGTTTCCACTCCTAGGCTGAAATCCTCTACTTATAAATCAAGAGTAGAGTGTCACTGAGATTTCTGGGGAAAAAAATCTAAGCAGAATAAAAATATTCAAGTCTAGAGAGAATTAGAAGTTGGTGATGCGAGCAATGTATGGTCACTGATTACAAAATCCAGAAAAGCAACCTTCTTTTGTGGGAGGAACAGAATTAAAGCAATAAAGGAGATGCAGAAGAGCACATTAATTAGGAGCCCACAAAAAAGGTAAGCTATTACTCTTTAAAGGGTAATAGAGAGGACATAAACAACGCTATCATATATTCAGTTATCCTGCAGTGCTCTGAACTGATTGTTCTATTGAAATCATAAGATCCAGAAACAGTATTCAACATGCCTTATATAAGAGAAAAAAACATTAATAAAATATCAGTACAGACAACTATTAACAAAAAAGCCAGGATTTTTTTTAAAGCATTATAAAGAGAAAGTAATGATCATATGTCTGCTCATTAAAACATTTGTAAAGGTTGTTTCTATAAGCATGAAAAATCTTCTCTAAAATAAAAGCATCAGCAGAATAATTGTACAATTTTTACATACTGAGTATTTTTTTCGGGTAAGAATGTCACATTGAAAACTTTAATTTGTTTTCCACTAGTATTAGTGCAAAGCACTTAGTAGAGATGTTTTCTGTCCAGGTACAGAGTCACTATTAGCTCAGAAGACTCCTCCATCCCTTTGTTTCCTCCTTGATTGTACATTTTTTAGCACTAGGTACCTACTGGAAATCATAATTAAATTTTAAGCAGCAGTAAATAATGAAGATTCCTGTGGTTTAAACAAATCCTGCTTTAAACAAATCCTGCAGAATTTAACCTATAAAAAGAGGAATTAGATATTAAAGGGGAAAGGTGAGAAAACACACAACAATTTTGTGGGAAATACCTTTCAGGCTGCTTAGGCATTCTAAAAATAAGCTACCTAAAACCAAGTTCAGAAAGGAAAAACTTTAACTACATTTTATAAAATTTTTCAGCATGGTATCTCCCATCTCACCAAAACAACTATTTTGGTAGCAGGTGATAACTCTAGTGGTCAGTTAGATGTTGGGTCAGAATTTATTTAAAAAATAAACAAGTACAAAAATAGGCTGATGATTAAATTTATCTTTATTGCATTTTTAAAAAGAAAATAATTACTGCAAGACAGAATGGAGTATTACTGTGCCTGACAGAAATCACAGCAGTGATGCATTTTTGAACTACTAGACCAGAGTTGATTCTTGTAGTATGAAAATGGATTTTGTGATACCAATTAGTCCTTGTAAGTTTTTTCCCCTCTTTTGGCTCAACATTAAAGTTCAGGCTGAAAAAAGACAACTTCCACTTGGGAAATTTTAAAATTATTCTAATAAATGAGTGTTAAGGGACTAAAAAAACTGATGTTGATTTATGCCAAGAATGTAAAAAAATAAAAATATATTTCCAATTTAAGTATTCATGTTTCGTAAAGCAAATCAACCTGGTTTTATAAATGGATCCTATTAAGAACTAGTACATATGTCTATTAAAAGTTATTTTATTATGTAACCATCTTATTTAAAGCTATTTTTATTAGGTAGTTATTTGATATATTACATGCTCTCAGATTGCCTTGTCATACTTTGTACAGTCATGGGTCCCTGAGTGCTAGATAATACATACACCAATGTATATGCCTTTATTAATGGCATGCTAGGTCACTAATAATTTTTACCTAGATATGAAATCTGAAGTTTAACAGTAGGATGGGAAGGTAGTGTTACGTTCCCCTAAGGAAATCCTACTAGCCATCTGCAGTGTTGTGGGTGCAGCTCTGGCAGAGAAATAAGTGAGTAAAACAAGTGCTTATAAAAGGAGAATAGGTATATAGTGAGAAAGATCCATGCAAGTGAAAAGCTCTGTCTTGCAAAATTAATTTTGCATTTCATACTTAAAATCACTTTACTTTTGTTTTGATATCGTTATGTACTCATTTAAAGGGACACATTCATTTGAATTGAAGCTCTATTACAAGTTGCTTCCCACCTACAAATAATTCCATCCTGCACTGTTTGCAGATCAGGTGGTGGGATGGAGAACTGATCCTATGAGCAAGGAATGAGAGAATTTGGTTTGTTTGGCCTGGAAAAGAGACGGCTTTGGGGTAATGTAATTGTGGCCTTCCAGTACCTGAGGGGAGCTGACAAGAAATATGAAGAGAGACCACTCACAAGAGTGTGTAGTGATAGGACAAAGGGGAATAGATTCAAACTGAGAGTATGCTTAGATTAGACATTAGAAAAAAAAATTCTTTCCTGTGAGGGTGATGAGACACTAGAACTGGTTGCTCAGAGAAGCTGTGGATGCCCCATTCCTGGCAATATTCAAGGCCAGGCTGGATGGAGCTCTGAGCAACCAGGTCTAGTGGAAGGTGTCTCTGCCCCTGGCAGGGGGGTTGGAACTAGGTGATCTTTAAGGTCCATTCCAGCCCAAAACATTATGTGACTATATGATATTTATAACTATAGAAATTATAATTTTTTCTTGCTGTAATGAATATTCTCTGTACAAATCAATAAACAGTATCCGAAATATAATCAAAAAAGCTAGAAGAATGTGGTGTTTGATTAGCTGAAAATACATTACTTAAGGATAATTATTTGGAGCTGGTACAATTATTATTTTAAGTAAATGGAAATTTCATTCCAGAATGTATCAAGGTAAGGCAGAGAGACTGTGCAACATCAAAGTTTGGAAAGAGAAAAGGTGGCTACAAATGTATGTTGCCAAAGGGAGCAATAGCAGATGCTACCTGCAAGTGACCAAAAAAACCAAATATTGAAACAAAAAAAATAGAGGTGACTTGAGATTGTATAGACAAAAAAGAAGAGGAAGAAAGAGAAACTAAAAGTAAATAAATGTTTTCCAGATATTTAAAGAAATAAATTTACTACATGTAAAGCTGATATGGCATTATGGCATATAGTTTATCATGTACCCACACGTACCCATAAGCTCTTAGAGCCAGACTAACTTTTACAGCTGATACAGTTCCTGGCAATTTTTCTTTTTGAGCTTTTACGTAAGGCTCTGCTTACAGACCTTACTGCAGTAAAGCCTTTAGCCAAATTACTTTTTCTCCATCTTGTGGGAAATTATTCCTTCGATACAACAACTGCATAAATGCTTGAGCATTCAATTAGAAACACTAACAGTTCCTTTTACAGTTTGAATTGTGACTCAAGTGCTCCTTGTATTATTACTGGCATCTTTCTCATGAGTTTGTGTGTTAAAATTATGCCCTTGCCTATCTGTCACAGTGAATGAGACATTAGGAATTGTTTCAACTACAGGATTGCAAATTGCACGTTTGGGTAATCTCTGTTATTGACAGCACAAAAGAGAAACTCTTCAGCTTTTCCTAACCTCCTTTTCTTCCCCTCCTGCCTTCTTTGTTAAGGCACTGTGTTTTGTGTTCTCTGCTTATCAGCCTGTTCCTTAACCTATACGCTATACTGCCAGTTCTCACCCTTGCACAATTAAGCAGAACTGGACCCTCCTAATAAATACCCATTTTCCTTCATTCAGTTCTTCACTCCTTTAAGCTTTTCGCACAGCTTAAATGATGTCTTCACCACCCCCTTCCTTCATCCCTGACTTGATTTTGTGGTTGGGAAGTCCTTCATTTACCCTTTGAGTTGTTTAGAACAAAACTGTATTGTTTATAGGGAAACACAGCAGATGCAGAACTGAATCATCTCACTGTTCAAATGAGTTAAAAAAACTCCAATCAACAAGTTTGTTTTTTGGTTTTTTTTACAGGTATCTTCTTGGTGGATTGCATTGACAGGTAATAAAAACACTAACAGAGATGCCTACAGAGCACAGATGGAGACTTCTGAGGAAAAATGATCTGCACCTCAAGGCTGCTCAATTCAAAATAAACATGTGCCACAAAAACATTAACGCTGCTAAAGGAGCAGAGACAACAAATTACAAACCTCAAATTGCCATGTAATCCTGCAGTTCTACTACCTCTAGCACTTAGGCATTTTACCTCTCCTTTTACAGTAACTTCTAAATTATGATTAATGAATTTCAATGATTACTGCTGTTTTAACAAAAAACAGGCGTTTCATTTCCCACCTCAAGATGTCACTGTAGCTGGAGATAAAACTGCCCTGCAAAATAGTTACATATTTCCATATCTTAAGAAATTTGAAACTTCAAAAATATCATTCTAGTTCTAAATTTCAAGTGTTTATAATGTTTGTTTTGGGGACAATTACAACTCTGCAGGCATCTTCATAACAAAGCAGTATAAATTATCTCAGTTCAAACTTTTAATATATTTCTCTTCCCCTAGGACTGTTCAAGAACAGTATTTTGATGATTTAAAGCAGCAGTGAGGATGAAAGAGAATTCTACCATTTGATATGTACAATAATTCAAAGATATATAATGTCAATTGCTTACTTGCTTATTTTTATATTTACTGCTTGCACCAGTACATTTTGTTGCTTTGAAAGAGCACACAGCAGGCAGGTCAGGATTATTGTGGGTTTTCATGCAGTTAATTTCTAAGTAAATTGTCTCTTTTCTTGACTTTGTTACTTTCCTTACTCTTTTGAGTTGATCTAATGCAACAGAGACATTTCTTCATCGGCCTTCATAACAAATCAAATTTATCCTTTATCCAAAATTCCAATGAGTTTATTATGAAAAGTTTATAGTTGGAATAGGAAGTTTAAGCCCTTGCTACAAATAAGTTAAATACTTCTGCCAAAGAGAAGTGGCATCTTATCCTTAAGTCCTCACTGATTACTAAACTGAGCTTTAAAAATCAAAACTGAATTCTGAACACAAGAATTTTCATTTGTTTAAACATAATATGCAAGAAACATTTTGAAAGCCCTAAAGCACTTGCTGCTTTTGGACTTAAGACATGTTATGCAGAAAAGCTTACAAGTGCAATGAAATATGAGTGATGAGTGCTTGTAATGGAGATGCCTACATTTTTAAAATGGAAACATTGGCAATCATTTAACTACTGTGATACCAATTCATCTGATCACTAAAATGATGATTAAGTTCTAGGGGAAAGCTGACAATTTACTTTTGTCTGAAAAACATTAATTTTTCCCCTCTATCAGATCTATTAGTGTCTGTAAGAGCCCCTGTGTTCTAGCACTAAATGTACTTAATGCTGTCTTTTACCAGAAGGCTAAATTTATTCATATCTTTAAAACAGTATTAATGGTTTGTCGAGAATCAAATCAAGTCACTCTCAAAATGTTACATTATGCATTTTCCGAATATTCTAGAATAAATACCTATTACTCCAGATAAACTTTTTTTGGTCATCAGAAAAGGAAGGGAAAACAGCATGAGCAGTAAGGACATGGCTGCTGTGATCACAAGAGCAAAGCCATGAGCAAAAAGCTGAGAAGATCTCTCTGGACTTTTCTAGCTAAAATCCTTTTTAAAGACTTCTAACAACATTAGAGCTTGCTGCTTCTCCTGACAGTCCATAAATAAGCAAAAATTTGAATAAATACCTTTTATCTTCTAACATAAGACATTGTGCAGTTAAAAGTGAACTATTAACAATTTAAAAATCTGCAGAAGCCTGTCTTTAGTCTTGCTGCTTTCTGTAAGCAGTTGTAGAGAGCCTCAAAGCTCTTGTTAAGAGGGGAAATATAGTGAAGAGAGTAACAAGGAACAGTGAGTCCTCTGGACATTCTCATCTGCTAAGTGTAATGAATCTTGTGTTCCTATATAATACAGCTACGCTATCACTGTGCACAGATGCACAGTGCATCTGGATGATAAATATTTTAAACACGACTGCTGACAAAACATGTAAATAAACTGCCTGTTTATTAATTTTAACACATATAAGTTACAGACAATGCTCCCCACTGCTACACCAAAAAAACCCCAAAACAAAGTATGCCCTGGGAATGCTGGGTCCCCTGTACCAACTGCTTCATTCCAAGATGGGTTCCTATTGTAGCACCCTGCTTGCCCTGTTTATGTATTTTCTTCAATGCCATGAAATGCTAGAGTACTGAATGTTCAATTCATTAATATACTTTTCGCTTTATCCACTATGACAAGCTGTTATAATTGAGGTTGTTGCAGTTCTGTCACTGTCCACATCAGCTATGTAGTTTTTAAGATCACTACAACCACAAGGGAAACAATTTCAAGCAACTTAAGGGAAACTGCAATCAGCACAGACCAGCCACCAAACTGGCACCACAGTTAAACAGACCCTCGTGAAACTCCAAAGATGAAAAGGGCCTCTCTGCCAATATCATGTGTTCAGTTTGCTAACAACAGTTTGTGCTCTCCCTTGCTTTACCTCACTGACACCACAGAGCCACCATGGGCTGCACTGAACTGAGCTGACTGGGAAGTGCTGGTGAGGGATTCTCCCTTTTCTTGTGAAGTTCTTCTGGGATGAGTTACATTCTCTTTACAGCCTTTAGATATGAGAAATGCACCGAGAAGGGGATGAAGGCAGCATCAGAGAGAGAGAGAGAGAGAGAGAGAGAGAGAGAGAGAGAGAGAGAAAGAGTAAATACATGAGATGCAGAAAGATTGCAGCAATGGCCATAAATAGACGTAATGGGAAAACTGGGAAAAGATACCTGACCAGTTCAGACATCACATGTGAGACAACCTATTTACAGGAGCAGTGGGAAATTATCCCTTCAGTTTAGAAAACAAGGGCTGACACATTCAAGAGGGGAGGATACGACACAGTTGCTTGTGACACTGCTGTTGCCAGACTAGATATAAGTCAACCCACAAGGTCCGTATTTGCTCTAAATTATCATATTCTCCTATTAAACCTACTCAATTGTGTCTCAGAGATGAGCTTGTTAATTGGGAAGAGTGGGATGATTCTTGTCCTGGATACTTGGAAAGACTGATAGATTATTCTATTGGTAGTTATATCATCAGAATATGGCTGAAAGCTGAATACATGTTTGTTCTGTAATTAAATGTTGCATACTATCCATTGAAACCAGTTTAAGAAGATCTCTTCATATATGAAACAGGACAATATATGTATTGCTTTTCAAAAGAGAAAGAATAACTAACATTAAAATACATTCACTTGTCTTTTGTGTGAATTCTAGTTGATGAATCCCTCTGATGGCCTTGTATATTCATATTATGTTTTGGTATTTAAAACCCTTGTTCCTCTTCCCATTAGAAATAAATTCTTCTTTAAATGGTTTCAGCCAAATATGCATCTTATTCATGGCAAGCAGAAGTTTTTAAATCTAGTTTGACATGTTAGTTATTGCTTTTAACTTAAGCCATTATACAATCTATAGGTGGTACAAAAATTCTAATAGAAAGAATTCTCTTTTTTTAATATTATTTACAGAACAATGTGAAAATTAACCCCAAAGCTTTATCTAAATAGATTTCAGCTTTTCACAGTGAACTATATAACTCACCATATATTTTCATTTGTGGTTTCTGGATAGCAGATGATATCGAATTAGGCATCAAACCTTCACATCGCTCTTTCAGAATTTGGTGGGTAAGTGCTGGACCGAATGGCCAGGAATAATCACACTGTTCCCTTTGGCATAGCCTTAAAAAGATTCTGAAAGCATCGGGGGAAATTTATCTAAGAAAATACAAAGCAGACTCAGAATGCCCAACCCGTGTAGGATGAGTCTTAAAGAAAGACTGTAGATTGTGCAGACTCTTAAATTAGCTTTAATTTAGGTAAGTAATGGATCAATAGCAATAAAGCCAATATCAGGATGGATTTCAAATTGGGCTGGTTGCTCTGGGGAAGAACCTGGCATCTCAGTGGGGCACAGCATTCTGCAGTTTCTGTGAGACTGCAGCTTTGCCTCTGCTTTCTGAACAAGCCACGTTACAACATCAAGCTGCAACCCCTAATGCTTGCATGTACAGTTCCAGCTTTGGTACAGATGTACCTTGATACAGAAAACAGAAAATACTGGAAATGGCACTCATCCGCCAGCATAAGGAAATCTAGCACATCTGTATAGTGATCACCTGGCCCTCTCAAACACTAATCAGACATGATGCTTGGACTGGGGTTAAGAGCTAGTACTACTAAAAAATATTAATAAAATAGGTATTTTAAATATAGTTGTACACAGTAGAGCTCAGACCCTGTCATTGATATCGTCACATCTAGTGATGCTGCTGACCAGCCAGTTCTGCTCCTCCAGCTCAAATCCAAGCAGGGAGAATAGTCCCATAGTGTGGTGGCCATCACCACTTTTGCTCCCTGCTGGGACCTCAAGATGTCTTGGACAACTTCTGTACCCAAGAAGGTTGTTATCCTGATATAGCTAAGTTGTTATTCTGGTATAACTAAGGCGTGAGTCTAAAGAAAGCGATGCTGCTACACGCCACATAGAAACACTTCAGCGCACTCCCAGCCCATTTCTCTGATGATCAGACAACAACAGACAGCTCTTAACCTCCTAGGCAGCTCAGGCGAGATACAGGCATGCTGCCACCCTGCAGCTGGCATGGGATGCTTGTGTAGTGTAAGGCAAGAGAGACTTCCTGATGTACCTCACTCCAGCTGTGCTCACAACAGGGGAAGGTGAAGTTCTGCCTTAGTAAAAGAAGCCCCACAGTGGCCACTGAGGCATGGGGCTCTGTTAGACTCTCTGTTATCAGCTAGGATCAACCTGCCCCTGCTGTTTCCCTGCAGGGCAGGAGGCAGTGCACTCAGGGTCCTGCCAACAAGGGTGATGGTCACACCACATTTGGATCAGTCCACGTGCAGTGGTTTCCAGAATAGCTGTACGAACAAAAGCACATTTTTTTTACTGCACTAGCACTTTGTGTGAGAATGTATTTAGAAGAAAAACCTAATGTTATTAAACCAATGGAAGCAGAAGGCTAGAAGCATCTTTGAGGGGCTTCAAAATGCCTTCCACGGTAAGAGGTATTGATACCGTATTATCAGACACTTTGTTCCCTCTGCTTAGCTGCCAACCAATGGTTGAGCTATTACAGTAGCACTGTTCTCATGCTATAGCCTCAAATGCACTCAAACTTAATTTAAAATCCACCTTTTGCTCTGAAGTTGAAACTATGTTAGGAGTGAAAATGAGGCCGACTGCATCCAAATCTGCACTTACAAAATTAAAGGAAAGATTTTCTTAGTGGGGGGGATACTTGGTAGCCAAATTTACTGCCACCAGAGATCCCACCCACCCTCAAATCATCCAATACGACTTTCTAATGAAAAAAAAAAAAAAAAGATAGTTGCAATAAGCCAGAGTTGTATTTTTTAATGACACCACTTTTTGTATATGGGTAATAAAAAGAGACTTATGACTTCCCTAGGGACAGCACATTTTCAGACATATGAAAGAACAAGCAGATATTGCTTAGCGTCTTGAAGCCTTGTGTATAGAGGCACTGTACATACATACAGTTAATAAGAGATAAAAGTCTCGGCCCTAGACAGCTTCCAGTCAAAACACATGAAAGGACAGGGAAAAAAAAGAAGTAATATTATCCTCTTTTATATATATATATATATGTGAAAGCAAAGAATTGAGAAAATAGGTCATTTGCCCAAGACTGGAAGGAAAGCCTGTAAATATAAATTTAAACTTAATGCTTCTCAGTCTCAATCTGGTGTCACAAGCCCATTATTTCTCCCAAAACAGCACATTAAGGAAATACCATCAATAACAAAGCAAACTGCAGACCAGCAGGACCATAAATAAAATACCACATGGAAATGTAAGTATGGACAATTCTGATTTTTGAAAACTTTCCCTTGTGTCCAATTTGATTGTTTTGCAGAAGCTGGGTAATATATGCTCTTGCACCAAAAAGTCATTGTGCAACAAACTCTCTATTTTCATTTATAATTATCTACCATAATACATTGATCCATGTCTGGACTGCAATCAAAACACTTTTGACGGTTGAAATATGAGACTGAAAGACAATAAAGGCATTCCCTTCTGGATATAAGGGAAAAGGACAAGAGTAACACATATTTGGAAAAGACTGAGGAAAAACAATTGTCTGAGAGCTACTTGCAGATGCATTTTTTGTTGCATTTTATTTTATACTTTTTTCCTCCAGACATGACTATATTGCAGTTGAAAAAAAATAGTTATACTTCAAGATTCTCCCCTTTCCCACAGTATCTGTATTTCTCGAGCACTTCTGTTTGAAGAAGTCTTTTTAAAACAGAAACTAATTCTTTAAAAAAACACCCTGTGGTGGCAAATACATAAATCTCTCACATTGTCCCTGGAGCCTATCTCTTTAGGATTATAATAGATTAGATTACTATGGAAAGGAAGATTTAAATATCTTATTTACCTGAACAGCATCATAATACATTTTCTTGCCGTCTTCATCTGTCTTGTCTGACATCAGCCATGCCTTGAGCAGATATTCATAAAAGCTATCTCCAAGCCCTCCAATGGAGACATGATCTTAATAGGGAAAGAAGAGATTGAACAGCAATTTCATCTTCAGCCCAGGCAATAAAATACAATTATAGTTTGAAACAGTGTACTTAATGATCTCTTTCTACAACATCCTCAATAAACATAAGCCTGGAACCTTAGGAAAAGCTTTACTGGTGTACACAGAGAATTATTTCTTTAACTGCTAAATTTTTAATCTAGCTAAAGCACCATAGTTATTTAATAACCACAACATGCCTCAGGAGTTCATGGCAAAGAAAAAAGAATTTATATGTGTTAATTCTAATTCATGTCTATGGGACATAGTCTATCCCATACAAAACCATGTTAAAGTAAGTCCTTTTCTAATCTAAAAAGGGAAAAGAGTAGAAAGTGCTCTCTAATTTGATAAAGGCTTTTCCTTTTTAATGTGCAGGCATTATTTTTATTTGCTCTTTTACTCACTATCTTTCCATTTAAGTCACTTCTCAAAAAAGGCTTTTAGCTCCTTACTGCAGAATTGAGTTTCAAGTTATTTAGCGGTATTTCAAAACGCTGAGCCATATGTTTAAAAATAATACAGCATTTTTGAACATCTGACTGCTCTCACAACTCAGCAGTGGTTCTGGAAGGAAAAAAAAACTTATCCACACCTATAAAGGATTATTGCTGTGACACTGCTTTATTCTATCCTGTGCTCACTATGTGAAATGATCTGGTACTCCAGATGCTGCGATTATTCAATTGCACAATTTAGGATGTGACTCTGCAAACACTAGCACCACACAAGTCAGACATTCGACATCAGTTGCACCAGTGATGGCAAAGTTAGTGATGCTCTCAGTGGCTGGTACAAGGTTGCACCCACCTGCTGTGAAGGAGCCTAGAAAGTTCTTGGCAAAATTTTAATGGGCTATCATAATTTCAGCATAGATCCCCTTAGTTCAAGAAATACTACAACTATATACATCTAGTGTTTTTCTAAACTCCAGTAAACTAAGAACAGTAGCTAGAGGTTTTCTTTTAAAATTTGGTGCTGCCTGGTAAAATTAAGTGGTTTGGCATTTATCAAGTCTTCAGTGAAAGGATTTCAAATTGTTTTATCAGGATTACTCATCTATAACTGTCAATTTCACAGCAGGGAAGGGATCCACCAATTCCACCCAAGACATCTGAGACAGACGTGTAGTTACACAGATCACACAGCAAGTCCATGAGTCATATCACAAAATTACGGGCATGAGAAAAGCAAAAAAAACCCTACATGGGATAATCCAGGCTCATAAAGTGAGATGCAGAAGGGTTAGTGGTACTGAGCTCACACTTCCTGACACCTAATTCTTATCTTAGCTTCCAAGTTATGCCTCTGTTGGTGGAATTCAAAAGAACACAGAGAATTTATTTTTAAACTCCATTGTATCTTCTTTTCATTGAAAGCCTCCTTTCACCTTCCAGACAGGTTGCAAAGACATGCAAATGTAAAAGATATATATTTTTCTATTCAAACTTGACTAACAGTGTCTTTTTCCTCCACTAGCCTGTGATATGAGAAAAATAATGTAGTTTTCTGAATGTATTCTGTCCCTATGCCTACCAAATACATCAAACCTGGGTTTTAAATAGCCTTTCTTCCCCTCCCTCCTCTTTTGAATGAGATATATTAACCTTCTGGAAAGACTATACCATTTTTTTAATTAAATGTTCATGATCCAAAAGGAAAAGAGGTAGAGGCTTCTTAAAACAATGGGAATATTTCCTATGATCAAAGGCTGATCTTTGAACAGCAGCATTTAAATGACCTTTACAGTTTCCTAAATAAATTACCATAGAAACCTCTGACATTTGCAAACTAAATAGCACAAGCACAGTTTCATCAATAATAAGCCCTGTTATTATATACATTATTGCAGTAGACAAATCCAATTGACGCATGCTGCAGCAAATCACTGTCAGTTTACTGTCAAAATAACAAGGGCTAAACGAATTTACAGGAACAATGGCAGAGATCCAGCAGCGGCTTTCACAGTTACAGCACTGCTGGAGAAGAAATGTTCAGAAACCATTCTTCCCTCCCCACTTGATGTCTGAGAGAAAACACTTCTGTCTTATACCAATTAAGGGTCTTGGTTGTTTGGGTTTTTTCCTTCTGTTGTAATCAACTGCAAACAGCATAGAAAAGCAATCTCAAATAAAACATCTTTCAAGTCTCACATACTGATCTTCTCTACGGGAAAAAATTAGTCAATCAGTGTCTGCAAATGAAGGCAACTGATATGGAAGAGATGCAACAAGATGGAATATGTTTTTGCTGCTTCAGGATGCTAGGGATAGTCCTGCATAAAAACCTGTGTTCATCATTTGCAAGCACAGGAAGCTAATTATTTGTCAATACTATGTACTACTGGAAAGCAAAGCTGGTATAAGCTACAAATTTTCCTGTGCACACCAACAAAAACTGGCATTCCATGTGACCAAGGAGTGTATAAGATGCAGTTATATTAAAAATATGAAAATGGCAAAGGTTGTAAGGCAGAGTAAGTGTTTTGACTGCTTTAAAATATATAAGGCAGAGCCACTAACTGCCTCAGCCACTAGAAAGATCTGCTCTCACGCATCTCATCAAAAAGCTGAGTTTCCATGGCTAACAGAAGCCAAGGAAGGAATTAACTGGACCTGGCTCACAGATGCAGTTGTTTTCTGCCTATCTCTGCAACCTGTCAAAGTCCTTCTGAAGGGCTTCACAGCACTCTGGGGGATCAGCCACTCCTCCCAGCCTTGGGGCATAAGTACACTTGCTAGGGAGGCATCTGCCCCTTCATCCAAACAATACTGGGCACAACAGTGAACCTTGCGGGACACCACTAGTAACAGGCCTCCAAGCAGACCCTGTGCCACTGATTATGACTCTCTGGGGTCTGTTTTTCAGCCAGTTCTCAATCCATCTCACTGTCCACTCATGCAATCCACACTTTCTGAGTTTACCTATGAGAATGCTGTGAGAGACAGTGTCAAAAGCCTTACTGAATTTGAAGTAGATAATAATGAGTGCTCTCCCCTCATCCATCCAGGTAGTTGTTTCATCACAGAAGGCAATCAGGTTGGTCAAGCATGATCTACCTTTAGTGAATCCATGCTGACTACTCCTGACCACTTTCTTGTCATCCATGTGGATAGAGATGGCCTCTAGAATGAGGTGCTGCATCATCTTTCCAGGGATTGAGGTGAGGCTGACTGGCCAGTAGCTCCCTGGGTCCTCCTTCTTGCCCTTTTTGAAGACTGGGGCAATATTTGCTTTCTTCCAGTTCTCAGGCACGTCTCCTGAACTCCATGACTCTTCAAAAATGATCTTGAGTGGCCTTGCTATGGTGTTTGCCAGCTCTCTCAGCACTTGTGAATGCATTGCATCAGGGCCTGTGGACTTGTGGATGTCAAGTTTGCCTAGGGGTAGCTTTCTTGTCTAATTTTTCCTTACTGTGATAACTCCCTATATTCATTCCAAGTGGCCTGACCCTGCTTCCAATCTCCTGTGTATTTCCTGCTTATGCTTGAGCAATGAAAGGAGTTGTTTGTTCATCCATACAAGTCTCCTGCCCCCTTTGCCTGATTTCTTGCTTATCGGGATGCATCATTCTAGAGCCTGGAGGAAGTGATCCTTGAATATCAACCAGGTCTCTTGGACCCTTCTTCCTGGCAGGACCTATTCCCATGGGATTCTTCCATGAAGATCGCTGAAGAGGCTAAAGTTAGTTCTCCTGAAATCCATGGTTACAATCTTACTGCCCTCCTGTTTCCTCCTCACCACATACTGAACTCCACAGTCTCATGGTCCCTATAGCCGAGGCTGTCCCCAGCCTTCACATCTCTAACAAGGCCTTCCATATATGTCAATATGAGATCACCCAGCACACTATTCCTTGTAGGATCCTCTACTACCTGTGTCAGGAAGTTGTCATCAGTGCTTTTCAGGAACCTCTTGAACTGTTTGTGCTTCGCTGTGTTGCTTCTCCAGCAGATGTCAGGGTGGTTAAAAGCCCCCCACAACAACCAATGCCTGTGACTTTGAAGGTGCTTTGAAGTGCTTATAGAAGGCCTCATTCACTTCCTCCTGTTCAGGTGGCATTAGCAAACATCCGTAACAGTGTCACCCTTACTAGTCTGCCCCTTTATCCTAACCCATAAGCTCTCAACTCACTTGTCATCCACCCCTGGACAAAGCTTGACGCATTCCAAGTGTTGCCTCCTAGAGGGCAACTCCACTACCACACCTTCCTGATCTGTCTTTCCTAACCAGCGTGTAGCCTTCACAACAGCACTCCAGTCACACAAACTATCTCACCACATCTCTGTAATCACAATCAGATCAAAGCCCTGTAACTGCACACAGATCTCCAGTTCCTGCTGTTTGTTCCCCATACTGCATGCATTGGTGTATAGGCAACTTTATAGGAAGTATTTGATTGTGTCAATATCCCAGTAGGGGTGCAAAGGGGATACCCCATAGTCCTGCCTTGTTATTACACCTTTGGCTGTTTGTACTTGCTGGAGGTATCCCCACTTAAGCCTCCTTTTGCTACTTGGCTGATTGTTATAGTTCTCCCCTTCCCCACACCTTATCTCTGTCAAGCCTGGCTACTCCCCTTCCCCCTTCAAATCAGTTTAAAGATCTCTCAACAAGCCCTGTAACTCCTGAGATAAGTTCCTTTTCCCACTTTGAGACAGATGGACACCATTTTTTGCCAGAAGGCTTTGTGTCAGTTGGTGACCCATGATCAAAACCCCCAAAATTCTGCTGGTAACATCAGTCTTAAAGCCAGGTATTGACCTGTTTCTTGCCCCATCATTCCCTGTATCTGAGAGGACAGAAGAACACAGCTGTGCTCCAGATCCCTTGACCAGTTATTCCAAGGCCTTGAGGTCCCTCTTGATTGTCCACAGCCTTCCTGCTGGGACTTCGTTACTGCCCACCTGGAAAACCAGTAGCATGTAATAATCAGTGGGCCATACCAGGTTGGGAAGTTTCTTGATGATGTCCCTTACCTGGACCCCAAGGAGGCACCACATCTCCCTACGGGTTGGGCCCAGTCAGCATATTGGGCCCTCCAATCCTCTCAAAAGGGAGTCACCAATGACTACTACTCTTTTTTTTTTTCCTCCTTAATTGAGGAGGTCATGATGCAGTGGCACGCTGCCCTGCCCCAGACAACCCCTTCAACCCAGACAGGCCTGTGCAAACACTCTTATTTTCCTGGTCTTCAGACTCCAGGGCCTCATAACTGTTGTTCCTTGTGAAGCTCCTGGCAGGTGAATTTGTCTAAGGCATCACAGAGAGCAGACACTTGTCTTTGTGAAAATTATTTTACCTATCCAAACTGTGGCCAGTCCCATAAGGAGTGCAGAACCTCACTTACACCCTAGATACATACTAAATGAACTATTATATTCAAAAAGCTCTCCAGACTTTTCCCTCTGTTGTATTGTGTAACCAATTTATACACTGATAATCTACAGGACCAGTTTATCTGCCTGTATCTTTTCAGACCATGACAGCATATCTTGCTTGTTTACATTCAATTATATAAGGAAGAAAAAACAGAAGGACACTGAGTCACATGAACGAGATGGTGGTAGACTGAACCTAAGCAAGAAAAGTGGAAAAAGCAGTAAGGTCTCTACAATCATGATCCTGCACACTGTAGGTTTTGGTCATGTTATGAAGGTTAGAGAAAGCAACGTACAACAAGAAAGGCTCAGTCATCAGGAAGGGGCTAGGGAGTTCAAATCCTTTAACATTTTATACTCCTTCCCTTCTAATTATGTTGTCTTCAGTAATGGTTCCAAGGGAATTAGTGACATGACACAGTTCTGTTTAGTTTGCTTCCTCAGTTCCTGGCATTAAACATCAACAGAAATCACAGCCGGTATTAACTGGGAAGACTTATCTTATTACTTTTTTTTTTTTCAGTGGAGCCACACCACTCTAAAAGTACAGAATTTGATTCAGATGAGCTGATAATATTTCCTTAAACAGCTACTTCAGAGAGCACTTTAGATTTTTGAATGAGACTTATGTAGTCTACCAATTCCTTTTCAAACTCATACATATTCAGACATTTCCCTGCTTGTACAAACCACAGTGAAAGATCAAAAAAAAGTACATTAAGATACAGCAAGTAGGATTATTATTTTACATTTTATAGAACCTCAAATATAATGTGACTTTCTATACATTGTAAAAGTCCATGCATATACAAAAAACATGTAACAGTGACTGAAAGAAGTTAATGACTGCAGTCAGCACACTGAAAGATGGGTTACAGTACCAAAGACCTGAGCTACTTACGCTGGCCCCATTGGCCACTGCTGGGATTCAGATAGTTGGGGTAAAGTCCCTCTGGTTTATCCAGTCGATTTAGAACTTTTCTAATATTCATTACCTGTTGGAAGGGTACAAAACACTGAGCACTGATCCATTTTCCCCACAAAATAAAACAAAACAGTGCTGATACAAAAGTCTTAAAGTGTAAATACACCTAAAAATAAAACCCCCTGTGTTACTCAACACATACACCTGAATCTCTCTATGCAATCATCTTACTATTAAGACTCTCAGAGCTGATATCATCACGCAAATGATTTCCTCAAAGCCTCTGAAGTTTCTGTGTCAAGTCAGCAATGAGACACCACAACAGAAGCAAGCTCCAAAGTTCAGGACTTGCTACACAGACTATTTCACTCTTTTCCAGGACACTAAAATTGACTGAGGCTATTTGCCTTAACTAAGTTCAGCTGTGGCAGCATTATATTCCTCATACACGTAAAAAAGAAATGGCATTAAATATTAAGCCTATCACCTAGTTTGGATGTTGAAGTGAACTGTAAAGGAGTTTTGCCTGGAAAGGAGAGCACTGCTGAAGCTGAGTTCCATACAACCAGCTTGCCCAGCAGGAACCCAGGCAGCCCTGAGCACTCTGCTGGCACTGCTAAGGAACTTGCTACAAATGAGATGTCCGGGGAAACAATTACAGTCCAGATGCTCTGCAGCTGGAGTCATCCAGCAGTACAATCCAAGGTAGAGCACATGCAATGAGTTACACTTTTAAGATTCACAGAAAAAGCAAATGTAGCAACTTGGGAGAATGAGGATCCTGAGCAGTGCAGGCCAGAAATTGTAACAAAAAGGCACTGACAGCTTCATTATAACACCCTGAATGCCTAGAGATCCAGTGAACCAGCTACTGAAAAAAGAAGGTAATTTAGTTTACACCAAGCTGCAGAAGGATTTCTGTTGTGGTACACAAACTGCCTCCTGCATCTTGACACTACTCATTGCCCAGATGCAGGCTGCAATGAGTCCTAGACCTTAATTAATGAGTTCTTCTATGAATACTTTCATGCAAAGCTTATTCCAGTGTTTCTTCTTCTTTATCAAGTGTACCAGCCCTGGAATGGCTTGCCTCAGAGGGCTTTGGAATTGCAATCTCTAAAGGGTTTTAAGAACAGCTTATATAAACAGATTTCCAGCATCTTGCAGCTAGAGCATGATGCCACTCTGTAAGAGAACCATAGGCTAGAATTTTTAAGATACACACTTTCATTGTCTCTTAGTAGCACAGATGTTATACATTAAATTACCATAAATGTCAAAAGATAATTAACTTATGCAATAAATTTGTTTTTGGCTCTTCCTCAGTGCTGCCACTCCCTCCCCATCTATCCTCACCAGATCACATTTCTTTAAGAGAACCTCTCTTTAAATTCACCCATAAATACATGAAAATTGCTAGGAATTTGTTTCACACAATTTATTCCAATGCTGACAATGGTACTGTAGCAAAGGCATTCAGTCCTTATCCAGTAACAATTTTAGATTTGACCATTGCTATTAGACCTACTGCTAAACATTTGGAGTCTCGCTATTAGTTAGATTATTAAATGGATAATACCAGTTTTAGCTAACATCGGCCAGCTGCAGTAAGAATACAAAACCAAAACAAGCATAAGGGGGAAAAAAGAAGATAAATGATACAGTGTATTATCAAGAACACGACTTGCAGGCTATTTAAACATCAAAAAGCAAAGCAAAATTGTTCAGGTGGGAAATAAGGGAAGGAGGAGTTGCTTTTTATGGCTCATGTATATAAAATATATGAAAAAATGTTATCAAATTTTGGAAGACCTAGTATGCACAACAGCTGTTTTGTCAAAGGATGAAGTGTTTTTTCCCTTCCCCAAAAGAGAGCTCAAAGTGTATTTCTTATAGGTCAGTGAAATGGAAGTGCTTTCTGACCTTGCTGACAGCAGTGATACTACGCAGCATTTTGAAGAATAAACTTATTGAAATCACCATAGTGCTTTGCTTTCTCTAGGTATCAGTTACTATCCCCAATATAATGTCAGTATTTGTTTACACCCCATTCAGGTGAAGAACTGAAGAAAGCTCTACAGTCTGACTGTTTAATGTGATAGCAGTTTAGAACATAAACAGAAATTATGTGTTTTATGGGACCATATGCAAGAAGATGCATTAGAATAATTTTGGAAAGAATTTTTGACTTTTTAATACAAAATCATGCCCAGGTGATTAGGGAAAATGCAACCAATGCTTACAGCTGAGGAAATTCCAAATCTCTCTCCACTGATACTAGTCTCCCATTATGTGATCTATCTATTACAACATGATTTTGACTGAGCAGTCTAACCTTTTCAGCAAAGACAGGGTTTCCAGACAGGTGGCTCAAATGTACAAACTCCAGATGCAAAGTCCCAAATTCTGCCAAAATGCTGCTTCCACCAGAGGCCCATGGCCAATTTCGACCGATTCCACTAAGATGGGGGGAAGAGAAAGACAGAGAATAACCATAAAGCATCTATAAGGCAATGGTAATAAAATACAACAGGCAGTAGCTATACTGTTATCATAAGAAGATCATTAATTTAAAGTCTACTTAATACATATGTAAGGAGCCATGCTTCAGCAGCCTTCCACGACTTCAACACAGGACGTTGAATTACTTCAGTCCAGTTCTGTTTAGGCTTGTAAAATTGCTTTTTGCAACAACCCAATCTTTTAGCTCATGAATATCTTTATTACACTTCTCACTGCAGCTGTTTCATTGCATGATATCATGTTTAAAGACATTACAAAAACACTATGAGAAAACATTCTCATACTTCACCTGTTTTCCCCTTGTATTTAGCACAACACTTGCCAATTTTCTTATTTGTACAGTGCAATTGTTTATTAACTTAAAATAATGCATATATACAGATTAGGCTTTAAGTTAAAAGTACTGCATGCAGTATATCTTTCTTAATACTTGAGACTTTAATAGGGTTCGATATGGAGACATTGTGTCTCTGGGCACTCTTACCAGGATGAATAACTTCAGTTTTAATTAAGACCTAAAGATACTTCACAGCAAAATTAATCTCAGGATTTGTGCTGAGAGTAGAGAAAAGCACATTTATTGCTAAATCCCCACCAGAAACTAATGCTGCTTGAGATTCAGGAAGACAAATCTACTGAAGTTCCATTACAGAAAGGTGGTTTTCTTTTTCCCCTTGAAATTTCTAGCAGCAATATTCAGAAAAAAACCCTGATATTAAAGAAGAGCTAGCCCACTTTTTGGAGCATCTAGGTGAATAATGACATATTAGAGTGGCATATTATTAGCATGAATGTTAGATATAAATACACTTATTAGGTACTGGAATGTCTTCTTTATTTTCAAGTTGTAAACAGCATTAAAAACAGATACATATATAAATAAAATTTTAATTTTACTTTTACACATAAGCAGCCACTACAGTCATCAGCAGTTGCACAACCATGAAAACAGGGTATTCTTCCTCAGTTAAAATGCGACTTATATTATGAAAAAACAAAACAAAGCAAAAACCACAAGAAACCCCATCTTCAGTTCATCATGATGGATGTCCTCAGTTATATGAGAATCTCTTTTTCAAAAGGTCATCTATAACTGAAGTTTATCCAATACAAGGAAATTAAGACTTCATTAAATTAATTTCCCCACTAGCTATATTAACACATTATTTTGAGATTTTTGCCAGACACAAAATAACACCAAGTCATTAAACTTTAAAAGCAGAGAAAAGGCTACAAATGGAGAGCACAAAGGAAAGAGATCAGATGAAGCTCCCCGGGCTGACCACAAGGGTGCAAAAGGCTGGGACACACAGAAGTCCTGTACTGCAAATGACTGCCCCAAAATCCAAGGTATAAAAATGTTTTTAATCTTCATAGATGCAGACAAAAGTCAATGACACAATGAAATCAGGGAGTGCAGTAGCGAAGATGCACACTATCCAACTTTGGTATGGTATTTGTGTGATTGAAACAGAAGTTTTATGGGACCGAAATATCTCATATAAGAGCTATCTTACAAAGACTCGAGTGCGTTTTACATTGGATTAAAAGAAAAAGTGAAGAGAAAATCCCACCTGGTTTACAAGCTGTCTGCACTTCAATCTAGTGTGGCTTAGAATTTTCCCAAACGGTAACATAAAACAATCAGATACTACAGAAAATAGGATTCAGGTGAGTACCACAGACAACATATCTGGAAACCTCTTCTCTACAGTCTGAAGAACTTACAGCTACAGACTGGTTATTCAACCAAGAACAGGCACCATCTCTGGGACACACTGGCTCAAGTTCTAACTGCTGACTTGTAGATGAAAATATTTTAGCTTGTTTCCAAATCACCCAGATTAAAAAAGTTGACATAAGACACTACTGGTAAATAAAGATCACCAGGGGGAAAAAAAATTGAAATATTTCAGGGTTTTGAAAAGTTACTATGTTATGGTGCAACTGGAAAAAGCCCTCTTGGGTCTTTTTTTTTTTTTTTCTATTAAGTTTCTCAGTAAATCTCAAAGTGAAAACATTGAGTTGTTCCTGCAGTAAGGCATCAACCAAAGGTGACAGACAAAGTAATAGAGTCCCTACTTCCAGTCCACCCCAATGTCTGCTGATATCAACACAACCTGTCAGAATATTATGATGCAGTGCGTTTTCTTAACCAGAAAAATTTCCAAGCACAGCTGTCAAGAGGGTTTCTGCATGCACCAATGTGTTTTACTGTGAATAGAAGATTCTTCTTGTTTGTGATGGCTTGAAAATTACAAGCTTGCATTCTTTATGCTTAATGCAAAAATAAAAAAAAAGTACAAATAAATATTGATGTTGCATTTATGTACTATTTAATGTAGCTTTCATTTTTTGCAGTTGGGACAGCTAGTTAGGAATAAAACCCAACATCTACATATTTCTGTCAAATCTGCAAAACAATGAGACTATCTGTTGATTTAGTCTCTGATGTGAGCTCTGTCAAAAGTGATAAGCTCATTTGAATAAGTGGTAGAACCCAAGAATTGCACTACAGTCCCTCAACTATTTTTCATGCAACCTTCAGCTATGGATCTCTGGTATTCTCTCATATCACAGAATGGTTTGGGTTGGAAGGCCCCTTAAAGGTCATCTAGTTCCAAACCCTGTCATGGGCAGGGACACCTTCCACTAAGGCAGGTTGTTGCTCAAAGCCCCATCCAATCTGGCCTTGAACACTCCCAGGAATAAGGCATCCACAACTTCTCTGGACAATTTGTTCCAGTGCCTTCCCACCCACACAGTAAAGAATTTCTTCACAGTATCTAATCTAAACCTACCCTCTTTTCAGTTTAAATCCATTCTTCTTTATCCTCTCACTACATGCCTTTGTAAAGTCTCCCTCAGCTCTCTTGCAGGCCCTCTTTGAGTACTTACTGCAAGGCTGCTCTAAGGTCTCCCCAAGGCCATCTCTTCTCCAGGCTGAACAGCCCCAACTCTCTCAACCTGTCTTCATAGAAGAGAGGTGCTCCAGCCCTCTGATCATCTTCATAGTATACATTTCATCTTTGTGAGCAATGGGACAGGCGGATTTTCCATATTCCCTCACACTAACGGGAACAGCCACAGTATTGCTTCTGATTCCACTTAACTCCATCATTGTATTTCAGGATGATACGCCAGTGGGCACTATGTAGACAGTCAGCTCCTGAAGACACATTACTAGAGCCCAGAAGATACTCAACACAGCATTCAGCATACAGAATGTGAGAGATTTCACACATTTTTGACTGGGAAAGTAGACTCGCACTTTTGTTTAACAGTCTCTTGGCTTAAAAAAAAAAGGAACTGAAGTGTGTGCCCTTTATTCACCACTCCACATCCCCTACTTCTCCCCCAAAATATTCCTAAATACTGTATATTTTTAAAGAGAACAGAACTTAAAAAAGAGAGAACCTGAATAGAACAAAGGATATGGTGAAGTGGAAAAAGACAACTGTGTCAGGGACTATAAACAATGAATACATTTATAAATTATTTGAGGTGCCCTAGAAAATAACATGCAATAAATAAATGTAACAGCTCAGTAAATCTTAATAACCAGGCACAGTAAAATACAGATTTCTGCCCATGCATGAGACAACATACCCAGTGCTCCCAACTTGGGACATTTTTCAAGCTCTTCACCATTATTATCATCACAGTGAACAGAAACTACTGCAAAGTTAAAAAAGTCAATGCTAGGTACCTATTTACTCTTCAGCTTTAAAGTTGATGTAAGGTATCCTGTTACTCTTCAGTTATGAAGTTATGCACTATCTTCATGAAGTCTTGAGATGCAAACCTGAGGCTCTGGTAAAAGGTTTTATTTCTGTTCCCAAGTTTTAGCAAACCTACATAACATTGCAAATTCCCCCAGTTTTTCTTCCAAGAGCACCCATTACTCAGGTCTGTAAATTACAGCAGCAATCTGAATACAAAGATTTGGGGTATTTTCAAAAGGTCGCTTACAACTCTGAGATGCACAAGCTTAGATGACGATCCCTCCTCCCAGTCAAAGGAAAATCTGTAAAGCACTCAAAACTTTTTGCATCTTATTTTCATTCAGTTACTCTTCCCAAATGGTTTCATGTTCCAAATGTCTTGTAAGCTGACAAATGCACTTCTCGGAAAGAGATGGAGGACAATAAAGGGGGCCAGGACTGATACCCTTTCTATTTGCTGCATTTCTTTACCTTGCTTTCCTCTTGCAATTTACTTTGCCACTGCAGTTTTACTATGTTGATACTCAATACAACCTGTACTGTGTGAGTCATGTACTAACATCAGTCAGAAACAAAACTCCTACTATACACTTCAGGAAGGAAGACACACTACTCAAACTTCTTTGAAGATCCAGATTACTACTAAAATAATTTCAGTTTACAGGGCACTATTTTGATGAATCTCAAATCACTGTGTCTAAAATTGTACTTTTTATACTGCTTAAAACACGTAAAAATTTTCAGTAACATTCACAGAACTTTAGGACTTACATTATTATAACTAGTATTATGTAAGTTAGTGAAGTTTTAAGTGGGGATCTGAATCAGAGAAGTGTATTAAAGCAGGATCATCACTGGTTTATAACATTTCTCATTTATCTTACAAATTTTGTTTCTGAACACTGAGTGCCACAGAATCTGAAAACCAGTGTTTGCAATTCTACTGTCATTCATTCTCAGGAAATATGAGCCTGACTGACCTGTGCTGCTCATAACCCAACTCAGTATTTTTCCAGTAGACTATTGTTGGTCTTTCTGTACTTAAGAACAGAACGTATGAGATCAGTATCTCCTCTAAAACGTACAGAATGTACCAAGAGAGGGAACCATAGAGGAAACATAAATATTCAAAGGCTGCTTTTTAAAAATTACTGAAATTCAGAGGCACAAAAATATTTAAAAGATTTTTTTTCTTTTTAATTACAGTACATCCCCAATATATATATATAAAGCAGCAGCTGAATTTCAACAGAAAGGAAAAGCAAATCCTCAGGGAAACCGCACAAATACTTCAAAGGGTCAAAACACTTATCAAAATTCTTGTCATCAGTGAGAAGAACTGTTTGTCTCTGCAGACAGCTTGTTTATTATACCCCAACTTTTCCTGGAGGATGCTAGGACAACTCCACAAGCTGGAGGCAGAGCAAGAAGTCAGAATTTCAATATTTAATGCAAAATGCATAAGCACAACCGAATAGTCAGTATGCTCCTGCAGATACAGCCAGTAAAAAAGGTGAAAGGCCAGAATAAGAGAGATCCAGCAGCAACAATGTGAAGTGTTCAAGTGCCACTGTTACAAAAGGTTTTAGGATAAAATATGAAAATAACTCCCAATAGCCCCTTTGGACTTTACTAGTGCTGTCCTTTTTTTAATAAAACTACCCCTATGATGGTAGGTGAAAATACAAAACACTACAACAGAGAAATGAGAAGATGATGCTGCAAAGGGTCCATTGAAATTCACCAGAGCTGAGCCTCAAACTGGAGCACACAGGTTGTGCCTGATATTTCCAGCAGTGCTGAGGGGACAACAGGAATGTTCTCAGAGAACACAGCTTATGGCTGGAATTGGTTGGGCTTAATCCTGTTTTAACAGCAACCTGTAGGAGTGGAGCACTGCTCAGCCCAGGCCACAGATCTTGGCTCACCTGCCTCACTCCACACCACCACTCATCCCTCAGACACCCAGGAGGGAGAGGTAACTTCCCATATGGAGGTCAAGAAATAGGCAGAATGGTGCAAAGGACACAGAAACTTTCCTGCAGCTATTTTCATCGTTCTTCCCCCTCCCAGGATGCACTTCCTTCTCCCTGAGTCTCAACCCCCAAGCATACGTGTCTTGAAAACAGATATAAATTAGAATTATCAGGCTTTTTTTGTGAAAGAAAACATCATCCCTTGCTTTTTTCCCTATAGGAAGCCTGTGGTCCTCAGATAATTTTGAAAGCATAATATCATCACTTTTCCATGTTTTAGTCTTAAAATTATGACCGCATGTGACTTGGCTGCAAAACTCAAATCCCAAGCTGTAATTCAGCAGACATACACTGTGTTCCAGCTACAGGGCTGACCAGGAGAGAAGGTGGGGAAATGCAAGAGCACTGCACCTCCAGCAAGGGTACTCACAGAAATTAATCTCTTTGGGGCTCCCCTGCTAATCAGTACAGCTAGATAACAGAATTAAATCACCTCACAGAGGAGATTAAGCTGAAGATGGAATCTTACCTGCTACAGAGTAAACCCAGAGAGACCAGTCTTCTATCATTATCCCTTGCCAGGTGCCCAAATCTCAAAATTTCAATCACCTTCACAGGTACCAGATGAATTTTTTAACTCTCTACAGGCTAATATATATATATATAAAAAGAAGGACTGGAGATAAACACTTTATAATATTATATTTTTAATTATTTAATGATATAAAAAAGGTTTTTCCTAGCTCATAATTTATTTTTAATGGTTTTGTTTTGTACTGGCCACATTTGCATGACATTTTTATAAAATAATGCAAGACAACTTACAGCAGATTAAACTACAAAAATAAATACACAGAAAATCTTTCTGCAGTACTGTGGCATGAAAAGGATATCTATACCTAGCCAAGCAAAGCCATACAGCCAGTGCCACATATTGTGAATTAGTAAAATAAAGAAGTTAACACAATGCATTATGTCCAAAACATCTGTCACATAAGTAATACATGTCAATTTATTATTTTCTCTCCCACTTTAATGGGAGATGTCCCTGCCCATGGCAGGGCAGTTGAAACTAGATTATATTTAAGGTCTGTTCCATTTTGTCAGAATTGCTCATTATTGCTATGTCTTCCTTTTATAAAAAGTCAGTATAACTACATAATGTCCAGTCACAGCGTTTCTAATAAAGTGTTTATATATTGCAAAAGCCTTCAGTCTATTTCTTTTCTGCCACTACCAGTCATCTGTAATGTTTTAATTTAATTAAGTCAACTAAGTCTCCTTAGAACAAATGAAGAGAGGTCAATAAAAGCCATCAGGTTTTCATTTACGTACTCAGTATTTATTTGTCAATTTAAGTAAAATATATTTAAAAATTAAGTTGGTATAGAACCATGGATGGCACAAAATACATCAGAACGCTAAATAAAACTTAATTGACTTCAGCATTTCCTAGGCAAAGGAACAAACTCACAACCAAACAATTATTATCTTCTAAACGTACTTTGTGACACACACCTCAACATAAAAATAAGCAAATAATGGGGAAAAATATTTCATGGATACTATAGAGGCATACTCTACGAGTGCTTTAGGATAACCCTGCTTTGTAGGGAGGTTGGACCAGATGACTCACTGTGGTTCCTTCCAACCTGACCCATTCTGTGAGACTGTGATCAGAGGCCATTTTCAAAGAATATCTGTTTCATGCGTTATTTAGAAATATCATATCTGAAAATATTTTCATAAAAATGATTTTTTTGTTTTGCCCTGAATGATTTGTCAATGTCACAAAAGAAAAAAAAAAAAAAAAGTGGCTTTTTCTCTTCCCAGAAACCAGTGCTGACCATTAGACACACACTCCTTCCTAACAACTTACTAAGAGAAGCTAAATCCAATGCCACAGACCACACTGGGGAAGTTAAAGGATGATCTTCTGTTACTACGTTTTAGAAGAGGTTTTCTTCAAATTCCTGTGCTACATTTCTCCTTTTAGTACTGCAGTTAACTAAAAATGCTAGTAAATTATGAGGTATGATTGAATTTATTAAGAAGCTGTGATGAAGAAATTTTTTAATTAGAGGTTCATACTTTTAAAAGCAGAAATAAAAAAAAACCTCAACCATGGAGCATGCAGGCAATGCTTGCTAACGTTTTGACTACTATATTTGATAAATTACATGCTCAAAAGATTTTTTTTTAAATTTACTTCCTTCACTCCTCCCCCTGACAGTACAACACATGGGATCTTGGTGTAAGGGCCTGTCTTCACAAGAACTGAAATCATTGATTTATTTGATGATTGATGAATATTTTAAAGATATTTAATATGTTTTTGTTTTCCCATACCTGGCAAATCATCTGTATTCCTGTTTGAAAGAAGAAAGACAGGAACAGAAATCCCATGTTTGTGCACACGACTGACACTCAACTCTTCCACCCAAGTCTTATGGCAGAAGCTCCAGGGCAGGGTCAAATGGGGGAACCTGTGACAGGACTTAGCACAGTAGCTGTGTGTTTTCTACCCCCAGCAGCAAGTGTGAAACACCTTCCTGTCCAACTTCCAGTAAATGGCACTTAACTTTTTGCAGGCCTAAGTAGTCCCAGCATCACCCAAGGCACCCAGACTTCTGCGGGAGCTCTGACCTTTCCACAGTATCCCTCCTCTGAGACAGGAAAATTATTACAAACTGGTTAAGCATCTCCCACTCACTGCCTTGACAGCTGGAGACAGCTGAAAAAGAAACTGAAAATCAGCTAGCTAGCCTACATGTACTTTTTGATGTCTGTTTTACTCCTCAATGAAATGAGGCTTGTTTAGGCAAATTCTAACAGCTGGTTAGTTTTTCAGCTGTGACAATAAATGTGCAACAACTGTCCTTGCCTAACCACTGTCCAGCTGGCAGCTTCCTGCTCAGCTGAGCTGCCCTCTCTGAAGACTGACAGATGCCAGCTATTACCAGGCAAGGTGATTTCTAGGCATGCTGACTTAGCAGGAGAAGGCAGACAGTGAATTAGTACCATCAGCAACTGTGGTACGGAGACTAACAAAAATAGCTACTCAATTTTATTGTACGACAGGGAATAAAAAAACTTCCATGCTGTAATGTCAGACAAAACACAAACACTTTTTACTGTAACAAGTGAGATAATGAAGAAGTATAGCCTCAAGAGCTATTAGTTTGAGAACATTAATTTTTTCTCTTTGTCTAGTCCTATACAGTGTTAGCATTAATATACACTCATCTCCTGGCCACTTCAGTGCTGGCAATGCAGGAGATGCATCCATTTGTATTGGAGGCACATGCACATTATCATCTGTCTGGACATGAGAGTAGAAAAGTCAGATTACTGTGGCTAACTGTTCATCTTTTGAGAAACCACCAGCATAGCACCAAAAAGATGCTAATTTGAAACAGATGTTAAAACAAGATTCTGACTTTTCTCCATGAAGCTCATCAGGTCCTTCAAAGGCAATGTGTATGGCACACTTTCACATCCAAACATTACAGAGACGTCCATCTGTTACCAGAACAAGGTACAGAGAAGAAGGAACAGTCTCCTTACTACCCTTGTCTATTTTAGGGAGATGGAACCAGTCAGAATAGTTTTGTGGTTCTTGAAAATTAAAAGTTGTTTCAGAGACCCTACACTACCTTGGCACATCAGTTTCACTCTGTGGTTACATTTTTCATGAAAAAAATCATCTTCCTCCCAGCATTTTTGCTTTTTACCTTTATAAGGAGACCTACCCAGTCACCTTTAAAGCTGTCCTATAATGGTCACTGTTTCCTTACTGTACGTGCAAGCAAAATGTTAAACTGTTCAACAATCATGGGATGCTATCCAGTAGGCTGATCTTCACTGAGATGACCATCTGACAGGTAATTTCTCTTGAAATTGTATAGACGAGCAACAGACTGAAGAGCACTGTTAATATAAAAGCATGAAGCAAGCACAAGGTGTGTGAAGTACAAACTTTCCAGTACCAACTTGTGTTATGGCCTGTGACAGGACAGGTTCCCACCTCCCAGAATGATCAGTCAGCAGTGCAGGACACAGGAGAGGTGAGAGACTTCTGTCTGCTCCACGTCCAAGTCATAGTACATGAAAGCCCAGTAAGTATCCTCTCTGGTGAAATATATCTGCTCATGATTAGGTCAGAGCAGTGATGGCTCCTGGAGAAGCATTGAAGTGAGTGGACACCACAGTGAAGGGAAAATGCTGCACAGGGAGCAGAAGGAGCCAAGACCCAGGTGGCGACCAAAATGCCAGAGAGAACCAAGCTGAAGAGGAAACAACCTCATCTGCCTCTGGAGAGCAGCAGAGAATAAGCAAAGGCCAGTGAAATTGCCTGTGGGAACATCATGCTTCACTGTATGCATTGAAATCTGACAGCTGCTGAGAATAAACATAAATCACCTCCTCCGTGGGCTCCAAACCCCACCAGACACTGTTGGATACTTCTTTACTGGTCTGATATATGGTTTTTGAACACCTGGGTCTAGTGATACTGTGTCTATTGATGCTTAAAATTATCAGAGTATCTTTTGGGCTGCTTTGTTTACATTAAATTTCTGTAACATTTCTCTGTGGAAAAAGGCTGAATTTCTTCAGGATATCACGGGCAGGGTTCATACAACCCTTTCCTTATGGCTGTCTGCCCAGTGACACTTCTCATGTTACTGGTGCTCTAACGGAGCATCAGAGCTTGTGGAACTGGCACTCTGCAGCAAACACACAGGGCAGTAAGGTCACATGTACACACCCACACGGAGGGGTATGAGAAAGGAAGAGACAGTTAGTAGTCAGGCAGTACATGATCTGAAATATCACTATGAAGCATGTCAAGTGCTGATATGTGATTTTCAGTGTCACAATTTAAAACTGTACTAAAACTGTACTTGTTACCATAATAATTTCTGATGAAAGTTGTCTGAGCAGAGCACAGACCTACATGTCTCCCACAACACACTAGTGAATAAACTAAACAATTCGTGCATCCTATTACTTTATGCGCTAAGGTTTAATTAATCAATTCCAAAGGCTAAAAAAGCAAGAGGGAATACAACACAACAGAGCAAGGCTAGAAATAATAAGTACTAGCATGGACTACTTTTAATCAGGTCCCCATAGAAAAGTGAAAATGAGAGGAAATGAAAAGTCATGAATGGAATTTCACAGTTCTGTCATTCATGCAGTAAGTTAAGATGGTGTTAGAGAGGGTGGCATTACAATGAAATCCCCTGCTGTAGCAAGTGGTATAACTCAGTGTCACTGACAATCAAAACACTCACAAAACCAAATCCAATGAAAAAATAAGACTCTCCAACTCAAAAAAACCCCAAAAAACCCCAAAACCAAACTCAAACCAAAACAAGAGAAACTAGCTCCTGCTCCTGAGAAGCCGATGGAAAACACCTTCTTAACAGATTCACTGGAAAAGAAAATAATAAAGAATTCTGAAGGAGTCCATGAGAAAGACCATTTATATATGCTCTTTTCCTCTCTGCCATGCCTTTTAGTACGAAAAGACAAACTAACTGTGTAAGTGTAAAGCTTACTTCAGAACTTTACATTTCACATTAAGAGTGCATGCTGCCTTAAACCACAATAGCCACGGCAATCAGCACTCTACTTTAGTCAGTATATCTCTAAGACTCTGCTCCCAGTTTTATATCACTTTTCCAACATTCAACTATTCAACTTTCAAGTTATTTTTTTTTTCGTATTGTTGTTTTTTCCCCCCTTGCTGCTCTTCTTTTCTGGCCCCATAACTCTCCTCTTGCTATCCCAGGTGACTTTCTTGTTACCAGATATTCCCTTTACTGCCAGTCACTAGAGATCTTCACGCTGTCTCCATGCAGCCTCAAGTGGAAAGCAGCAAGATGTGTTTGCATGATGGAGATCCTGTAACAGCAATCCCCTCCAGTTTAGGTTAAGGACCCTCACAATCCAATCAGAGATATTAGTATACTGAAATACTGTGAAAACAATGGCTTCTCTATCAAAAGAGCCGTAGTCAAATTTTCAAGGAAAGCCACCACTGATTTCCTGGACAGGACAGAATCCCAGTATTTGGTCTTTTCAGTCTCATGAGGACTTATAAGAGCAGGTAAAGATTCAAAGCACCAAAGCACAGATGGCAAGTGACAGCTATATGAAACTTCTCAGCCACTAATTCTCACCTTCTCAATTCCTAGCAGTAATTTTTCAATACCCTTAATAATCCTAATCTCAATCTCAGTCATTTTAAATGTATCTGTATCCCTCTTGTTTATAGAGTTCATATTCATTCCTTACTGCCAGGTGGTAAATTTAAAAAAAGTGGGTTTAATCTTTTACTTATCTGAACTCAATTAGCTTCTATTAGCTTCTCACATCATGGAAGTATTTTATGTGGGTTCACAGTCATTTAAGTTAAAAAGTCTATCAAAGCATCTAGTCACATTTATTGTGCTTGATATCACATGTGGTGCCATCAAATGTTTGAATCATAGAATCAAAATCATTACACTAACTGCATGGCTCCATTACTAAAAATAATGGGCTGACAAGTTGCAAAGGTCTGTTTCAAGCAGCTTTATAGCTACCATTCATTGTAAGGAGCCTATGTCACAGGCTTGCTGACTGACAGTCAATTATTTCTCTTTCTAATACAGCTGTTGAATCAACAGTGGTTTCAAATGCTGGACAGGTTGTCACAAGACTTGCAGCTGTGATATTCATCTGATATTAACACTAACTTACAAGTACTGTAAATTACACTTGCATATGCATTTACAGATACATGTATCAATCTAAACATGTAATATGCAGAAACACCACTGTTTTTGAGGGAAACCTCTCTTCAAATATCTGCTTCCACAGTTGCAGTGACAGCTGTATGAAACACAACTGGAATGGCATTTTGGTGCACTGGAAGGGAGAGCTTATCCAGATAAAAAAACCTGGAGTAGTCTTTTTCAGACCAGCATTGTTAAAGACATAATCTGTTCTGACAAATGCTTTACGAAAAGTATAAATGTCCCCTTTTCCCAATCTGAGTCAATCTTCTTGTTCCTCTTTACCCACACATTGCTCTGCCATATAAATCCATTTCTTCTAGGATCAGATAAACATTTGTTTTTCTCAGTGCCAGTCACTAAGGGCTTGATTCTTTCTTACAGCCAACAGAAAGACTTCTGGTGGCTTCAACAGGCACTGAGTGAGCATTAAAATCCTGTAACTGTCATTGAACCTGTTGCAGAGACAACAACTTTTGAATAGAGGGATGGATACCCTACAGTCAGATTGAACCACCAGTATCACTGTATAAAGCATGTTCATCAACACCATTCAGATTTGGGAACTGAGAGCTGGTTCTCTTTCTGGAAATCAGTAATACACTGTAAAATAGATGCTGGTGTCTGGTTTATTTTCCCAGCAAATAACACATTTGCTTATGCATAGTTTTAATCTTCAATGCCTATTAGCTGTGTAAAAATCAAGACTAAAGTCAATTATTTTAAAGTATTTATTTACATGCAATTTACACCTTTTTTTTCCCCACCTTTATACATTTATAGAAGACAGATATTATTCAGTACAATCCAGGTAATTTAAAAATAAAGAGCCATCCTATTTTTCTCAAATGACACTAGTTTCAGTCATATCACTAAGCTAGAGAAGATATACATGCTATTTATCAGTTTTTTGATTCTGAATGTTATGCTTGTACTCCATGTTTAATAAAAATTAAATGTTATTTTATTGGATGACAGATTTATAAATGAATCAAGTCCCTCATTGTTTGTGTCATCAAGGAAAATCAACCAATGGCTAAAATATGATTAAATTCATTAACTAAGGGATGATCGAGAATATTTCCTTCTGTGTAGCAGACAAACAAAAATAAAATTGCAACAAATGACACATAATCTAATACACACCTGATTTTCAACTGAAGAAATAACCCTATTCCACTTGTCTTGTGATCATCTCAATTATCAGTTTTTCAATTGTGTTCTACCAGACCTGAACTTCACCATCAATCTACTTATTATTACTTCACACAACGGGAATACTTTTACACAGCTGCTACTCATCCTATAGATGAGCTACTTACAAGAAACCAATGCTGATTATCGCAGATAGCAAAGCACGGCACAATACATCTTAATAACATCTTAATTCCCAGATTTGCTCTAAAAATTGTGATCCTGGACAGTCTGAATACACCATAAAGAGAAGAAGGTGGGGGGAGGAAGACAAACATTATATTGAAAACTCAGTAAAATCAGATTAGGCAAGACTCATATTTTTAAGGAGAAAGTAATTTTGATCCATAATATTTTTGCACTAATCCATGTATTAAATGACAATACAATGACATTTTAACTGTAGGGAATATCCTGAAGAAGGAAAGGAGTTTGCCATCCAATTACCTAACAGTCCAGTAGAGCTGCAAAAGGCTGAAAGATATTTGCTACCTTGGCAGAGCAGAAAAATGAGAAGTACCAAACATTCCTCCTAGAAGTACTTAAAAAGCAAAATCACAATCCATGCACTAATACTCATGACCACACTTAAGATATTTCTTGGAGGATTCTGTAAACCAGATTATCAGATAATAAAGGACCTGGCATCAAGTAGTCAAATAAGCTTTTCTTAACAATAATGGGATTTTAATCAATACAATGAAAATAATACAATGAAGGATGAAGTGAAATCAGCATGAAGGGATTACTATTTAAAATAATAGAATAATAAAAAGGCTCAGAAAAAAACCTCACACTTCTGGAATCCTGCTGGAGACAGTAGTGTACTTCTTGTTTCTGTACCAGCATACAAATTTTCATTAACCATGCTGAAAAAGCTTCTGCATATTGAACAATGTATACAGGGAAAGTATCTTACTATTTTTTTAAAATAAATTATCAGTGAGAATAATGATGCTATAGTTTTACAAAGCATTTAAGAAAATAAGATTTCTGTCCCAATTCCAGCAAAACATTTGGTCAAAGGTTTTAAATGTTGTTTGTAATCTCTGACTGCTTTTGATGGCTTTAGTACAAGAATCAGTATTTTAAGCTTTTTTATTTTCTGCCCTTTTTTACCTTTTTCTTTTTTTGTATTTCCAGCTGTAAACTGGAGTAATATAATATGGAATATTTTGCAAGGATCATCATGTAAGAAGCACCATATTTGTTCTTCAGCTGCAATGAAGACCATGGCGCATATTCTGGATACATTAGGCACATTGGTTAGGTTATTTGACACTTTGAAACACAATGTCAGTAAAAAAACCTACTTTTGGTAAGATGTACAATTGTCTTTTCACTACCAGAGAGAGTTTGAACTCAGAAGTTATCAAAATAAACTATCTTAGGTCTCTTATGAGTAAATTAGAGTATGTCTACTCTAGTAAAAGTATTTATTTCTTGACTTGTTATATTACGTATTTGGGAGTTTAAGAGCAACTCCCTGTCCCAAGTCAAAATGATCAGGGGTAAATAAAAAAAATTGACATGACTCCCTTTCTCACTTCTGTTTCTTTCAGGTAGGCAGATTTCCAAGGGGTGTCTTCAAGGGCCAGTAACCAGAGCCCAAATTTTCTTCGATGTGTGGGTGAATGCAGGGATAGAATGCAGGCTCCCTTCTCCTCCTTAACAAGCAAGCATGAAGAACCATCTCTGCTACAATTGCAGTCACTGTGGACAGCAACAGGTTTTTCCTAATCCTCTGAAGTACCCAAGACATGTTTAGTCCATTCATGACTGACTAACAACAAACCAATCTGGCTCACAAACAAAATGCTATACAATCACAAAGGATTATAAAGGGAAAAGAGGAAAAAGTAAGCTAGTTGTTTACTTCAAAGTGGCTCGAGAGACACTGAAATATTAAGTCTCCCATATCAGAGAAGCAGGTACTGATATGGTATAGAACAACACAAAAATACATTAAAGTGATGGTGATGTCATAGTTCTGTCCAATGTTTGTTTTCTCCTTCTGTTGTGTGTGAGTGAGGGGAAATAAACAGAAATTATGCTGAGTGAATACAAGAGTTGCTCTGAGAAGACAAGTATTTTGCTGGCTCAAAAACATGTGTATTGAAAAGAGCTCTGGAGAAATGCAAACAAGGGTGTATGATGTGACTTAAATGTGAACTGAGGAATAAGGATGATGAAAGGCATATGTTACTCATGGAAAGGCCTTCCTTGAACTCCATCCAATACCAGAAACCAACCATATTTCAAGAAAGATGGAAAAAATTTAGAAAGCTTAGAGAAGAGTAACAAGAACTCTCAGGAAAACATATGGCAGGGTTGAGGGGAGAGTCATCTCATTAATGGATAATAGATTAGACATGTCAATAGTCTTCTTCCAACACAGAAAAGGGGGGAAATCTTTCACTGAAACAGTGAAGTATTTAAGTTTCAGAATAAAAAGTACAGACAACATTCAAAAAAACTCTCAACAGTGAAGACACAGAAGCTCTGGAATCAGCTCCCTCAGAAAAGCATGGAATCCCCATGCTGCAGTTCGTGAAGAAATGGGTAGACAAACATCTGTCTGTGATAACTTAGATGGTGCTGAGGTGTTCAGTATATGTATCGATGACAGGATTTCTGTCTTATTTTCTGTGTTTAAATAATTTCTGAAATATCTCCAAAAACATCTTATAAAGCAATACAAAGCTAAATCATACATTCTTGAGGAACGAAATTTCTTTAAAAATAGTAATTAAAATTTTACAGTATCCCATCCCTGTGGATTACAGGAGGAGGGAAGCAAGTAAAGCTCATAAGAAGTCCTTTTCTAATTTTTGAGGTATGCCTTATCAAACCATCTGTGATAATGTCATGCAGAAGAAACAGTCTATCATGCAAAAACTGGACAGTTTAGACTTCATTAAGAGGAGAAAAAGAAGCAAGTTGGAACCACTGCCCAAAATTTACTTACTCAAAATCAGGCTTGTGAAACTTGTACTATTCCCAAAAATCTTAGATGCTAGTAAACCATACAACAGACTGAATACTCAAGTAACATATTTAAGCCTTCAAAGACTGGCCCAAAAGCTATTAGCCATTAAAACAAGGCTGACAAACTTAGGTGAGCAAAACTCAATTAATTTACAAAAGGAATTCTGGGTAGAATATAGCATAAATAGCTTATTTATGGCCCCAGTAGAATATTGTGACATGATGTGAAACAACACTGCTGAAATATTATACATTCTAATGCCTGTTAGAAAACATTCATTTGAAAAGAATTCAAAACAAAATTATACGCTTTTCAAATGTTTTTTGCTCCAATAGATTTCATTACCTAGAGAGAATGCTGTATGACATGAAATGGACAACCTGAAAGGTCAACCAGAAAGACTGTCAAACTTGCTGCACCAACCACAATTTGTTGGGATGTATTTAAAACCCATAAGACTCTTTAAGGCAAAGTATTGAATCAAGACATTTACATTAATGGGCCTTTGACAGACTAATACTCAATTTTCTTATACTAAACAGAAACCGCACAACATGAGCACCATTATAAGATATATAGCATATGGATACCATTAAAGCTCAATTATAATGAATACTTGCTCATTTATTTCTCTAAGTAGTACAGCAAGGAATGTAGCAGCAGTTTCACAGGTGTCAGCTGGAAACAGTAGCCTTTCATTTAATTTGCTGAAAGATTGTTCCCTCCTATTAACTTCCTCCTAAAGATGTGTCAGTGTTATAGCAATAAAAGTGTCATTTAACATGAGGTTTAAACCAGTGAAGGAAAATTTCTGGAACAAACTACTCAGCTGTCTTGCCAGCTTCTTCTTATTTCTCTCTCAACAGGTCTCAAACTACCCCATCGTAGTACAAGTCTCGTCTTGTCTTTACCCCCTGCTATATGGATTCCTCGAGTGGCATCCATGTATCTAGAGCATTTACTGCTGGGGCTTTATTACTGCTTGTTGGGGAACAGTGGATTGTTTAATACAGAGCAACAGACTATTCTGGTAAGTCTTTCAAAACTACACTCAGTTATACCCAGGTCTACTCAGTTAGGTTAAGGTGTGCTACAGTGAGCAAAGTCTGCTCATTTAAAAGAAGGAAACACAAGGACATTCAGATTTTAATAGGACATTAGAATGAGAACACCACTTATTTTGGTTGTTGCCTATGTGCATCCACCTAACTCAACAGTTAGATAAGAGTCCACATCAGCCCACTGGACTAAGAATTCAAGTTGAGTATTTTTTGCAACATAAAGACATGCTAGTGAGCTCTTACTCTTCTTGGCCCTTGCAAAAGTCAGTCTGAAATGACTTAAAGGTCAGTCAGAGCAGAAAACAATGATGAAGGTATTGCTCATTGGGGTATTCATTCTTAAGGTTGACTTACCAGGCATTAGCTCTCTGCTATAGTAATTCCAAATTATATGGCAATATTAGGGAAGAAACAGCACAGTCAGCCTACATAGCATCAAATAATCACCCTAACACTAGCAGGTTCCAGCAGCAAAAGGAACACTCACATCAAAAGTTCACCCAGCCATAACATTGATATGATAATGCCATACAGTTTTTTTGAATGCACACAGGATTTTTATTATGAACTCACTGCAAAACAGCATAGAGAAAAGGGAAGATACACATTCTTTGGTAATCTGTATTTCTTCTGATGAAAGACTTTAGCATCTTCTTTTACAGGCTTTTTCTCAATATAAATATCATGTTGGCCATCACAGTAGAAACCCAAAGATATGACAGAGGATCAGTTTTCAAAGTTATATGTACATGCAACTCATCAGCAATCAGGAGATTAAAAAAAAAAGCTAAAAGTTTTCCTTAAAAAGAAAAACAAAAAAAGAAAGACTACATTAAAAGACAAACTATCTCTCTAAACTGGACAGAAAAATCGTGCAGTTAACATTCCATACCTTTTAATACTATGAGGAAAAGCCTCAGATAGCTACAAAAAGCCCTGAGGCATTCACATACATGACTGAATTTGGTTTTGGAGGAGCTCTTGGTCTATACTCCTCATGTCAGTTCTGCAACCATCCATTTTGTCAGCACAGCTGAATAAGTTACAGAACTGGATATCATTTAAGGTTATATTTTATCCTGCATATCTACAAACTAATTCTTTAATGTGCACTCTTTGTTAGTAGTAATATCTTGTAGTACATAAAAGCACAAAAAAAAAAGAGTCCAGCTGATCTAACTGAAAGTTACAGTGTGATCAAACTGATATACAGTACTGGAATGCCTAATCCACCACAGAATGACTTCAAAGAATACAGAGGACACTTAAAAAAAAAAATCTCTTTCTGCAAACAGCTTCACGTCATGTAACTACTCTTATTTTGCCATGTGCAAACTGAGCTTTATTACTACAAATGCTCATGAAAATTGTGTTACATTGGTGCCTGCAGAAAAAATAGTTAGCAAATGGCTAGTTATTATAGAACAGTCAAATCTTTTGATTTCTGCTTAAAATCTTTGATTTGTCTGGCTCTGCTCAGACTGAGCTGGATCAAAAGACACAGAAGGCTTTGCTTTACTTAGGTATCTAAGACCAAGAGAGCAAGCAGGTCAATGGTGCCAAGCAAATACCCACTTTTAGGCACTTTGATGTTTATCCCATAAACCACAACACAGTAACTGGGGAAGACTGGGAGGAACACTTCAGAAGTTCATCTCCCAAGCTGAACTAACCTGCTAATGAAGACACCTATATTGATTCCTTGATCTTAATTATTCACAAGCCCTTAGGCATAACATATCCACCATTCACCTATCAGTAAATCAGACTGATTTAAACTCTCTAGCTAATGCCTTCTTTTAAAGGAAGAAATAACCTAAAGAACTGAGAAGTAAAAAACCTCAGCTTAATTCTCCTCCAGCTGAGAAGCTTCAAACCCATGCCTGTTAAATTCCTGGAAAATGTCTTAAGTACTAGGCAAGACGCTGTTCTGGAAAAGGCTGTCTATCTTTTCTTCTGTTGAAATTGTGCCACAAAACAACTGAAAAGACAGATTCACTGGACTGAAAACTCCTGGCTTTTGGTCTCCCAGAACACCTTCTCTGATGCATTCCTAATGAAAACTTAAACAACAAGAGAAGCAAACTCCCCACAAGTCTTACGTAAATAAAGCAGGTTGTTTTAACCATCTGTTCACCAACAATGTAAAGATAATGAATAGTTTTAGACAGTTTTCAGCATCTGATCTATAGATGCTTTGTCCTTTTTCCTCTTCAGCTGTTAAAAATAGGATTAAATATAAACCTTATTGACAAGATTACAATACTTGAGTATTTTAGTAGATCAGATTTGATAGCATCAAAAGCAGACAGTCTGCTAAAGAGCATTTTCTATTATCAATTCCACTGCTAGGATCCTAGTTGTGGTTTTTATGCTGTACCATTTGATTTCCTACTAGACAAGAGGAACTGAGCACGGGGTGATCCACAATAACCTTCACACTTCAAAAACAAGGCAAAAAGGCCAAAAATACTCCCTCCCCCACCCCCCAAGTCACCTTGTCATGCTAATTAAATACACCTAGGTAAATTCGACTGCATTTCTGAAAGGCATTTAGGGATAGTTTATGAAAAATGCCAACTAGTATGACCATTACAGTAATTCCACTGGTTAAATTTATTAATTTGTCAAAATTAAGTCAATAAGAGTTTTAGTAATGCCATTATATTACTTGATTAGTTTTGAAAGTGATTATCCTAAGAACTCCATTTAATTGGAAGCATCTCAATTTACAGGATACATTAAATTCTCCATAGCATTTTAAGATGATTCAACATATGCAGGTCAATTACCAGTAATCACTGTTTTATACAACTGCTTCAGAAGAAACTTCAGTACAGCACAGAAAAAGAATAAAAGGAGGTTCTAAAAAATACAACTGAACCCCAGTTCTGAAGGGTACAACTGAAATTCAGCACACGTTATTATGGTAAAAGGCCCTACATAATATCTAAGTTGTTAAAACTGTTCTGAAGTGGTAAAGGTTATAAAAATCTGAGCAAAGATTAAAGAACAGTTGTCTACCTTAAAATGGATGATGATAATTTGTCAGGACTGCCAAATTACTGAATCGCACTAACTGCACTCATGCCCAGCTGCACATTAATTACCAGATTAGAAAGTTATAATTAATTTTCTTAATATCACTACACTGCTTTTCTTCCTTGAGTTAATAAAAACAGATTGCAATCAATCTTTGTTAATTCATGCTGCAGAACAGAGCTGCTGTAGCTATTTCTATATGCGAAAAACACCGCATGCATAGTTCTTGGGGTAATACTCTGCCTAGAAACTATCTTCTGACATTTTAATGAAGTGTTGTAATAGGGCAAATAAATTATAAATTATAATTTGACTTGGTATAGTTAGCAGAGAAACTACATAAGCTTAAAAATGAATTTTTAAAGAATCTTCTTAATGACAAAATTTAGAAGTGGATATTATATTTCAACATATTTTGACCTGGAAAAGAGGGCTTACTCATAGTTGTACTGTTGAAATCCTTCATTCCTGAGACTTTTAAAATTTCTTCATCAGCTGACTTCATCATTAGAAACCATCAAAAGTGTTCCAGACCCGTCTGGTCTTTCCAGTGCACATATTGTAAGACATTTTAAGAACTAGCAAAAGAAAACAATTTTATAGAGATATAGACTACAGTGCATCAGAGGTCTCATCAAGAGCATTCAATTATAAATACAGTAAGGATAATTAATGCAGCATTCAAGCAGCATACACTTTTCCGTGTCCATATCTGCATTAGTATAAAAAGGTGTTTTTATAAGATGGAACCATTTATTCAAGAGCTGCCACGTGAAGAAAGGAGAAATGAGTAAAATCAATGTGCCTTTTTTTCATTTTCCATTATGCCCAAAAGATGTTTTATTTCTTCAGTCTCATTACTGCTTAAATTTTTTTTCCCCTCCTCACTTCCCTTTCTTTCTAAAAGATAAGAATGAGTGTAGAAATATAAGAATTATGACATCATGGCTTCCAAAGACTGGTAACCTATTCTATTTTGATCTAATAGAACTCTTCACATGGTCAGCTCAGATATCAGAAAGGGAAGAGTGAATATCAGTAACAAATGAAGGCTGAAACTATTTTTAGTTTGGGTGTTTGTGGTCTTTAATGTTTTTAAAGTCTTTCAGGGAATGGTAAAGAACAAGCAATTGTGTATTTGTGAAAGACTGGAGATAAGGGATTTTAAGAGAATATACAGCCTTCAGCAGCAAAGCCAAGCATAAGCTTTTTGCTTTATACCTTTTCTTCCAAACTTTCCTTTAAGAAGCCCAATTTGCCTTACACCACTAAATATTATGTCTTTTATATATATTTACATATATATATATATAAACATGTATATTCATGTGTTGCGGTATATACACACACTCCCTCCCTCCGCACTGTATACCAAAATACACATAAGCTTGATTATCACTCTTTCCAGAATATTTAAATACTTCAATGTATTTAAGACCTTGAGGATCAATTTATTAGATTATAATACACTAAGAGAAGTAGGATTTATGGATCCACTCTTCCATAAAGCATTGTACCTTAAAGCAGCAACTCTAGTATATGCCCTGTTTGAGGTACTGCAGAGAGGCAGAGAAGCAGACCAACTAGACCTCAAGAACGTGAGGGACAGAATGAGGGAAGAAGGCAAAGAAGGAAGGATGTCAGGAGATATGGAAGAAAGGAAGGGAAGGAACAGAAAAACAGTCAGACCAGAAGGCTCGGAAGACATATGTGGGACAATACCAAGTACAGTTCCCAAATATTAATTTTCATGAGTCATGAAACAGAAACATCTGAAAAAAGACTCTGAAGCAACCCATAAATCTGGAAATAGCAATGCATCCAGGATTAAGATTCCTGTCATGTGGGGCAAGAATCACATAATCACAACAGAGAAAACTCCTATCAGAGCTGAAAATGATCAGTGCTGTGCTTCTCCTCCAAAATAAATATGGATTAGAGGAGGGCAGAAAGCATGGAAGAGGAGTAGCAGGGTTAGAAAATACATAACACAGGGCAGGATCAAAGACAGATTGCAGTAATTTTGATTTACAGAAAACACACCACTAAAAGGCACTGGATGATCTCAGAACCTTTAAATAAGAACTTGCCACTACATTAAGAATTCAATTGAGACACTATGACAAACAGTGTAGCTGTTTTCCAATGAAAACCTGCTTTGTTATATTGGCCAATGCCTACATAACAAAAAGTAACAAGCACAGAACTACAGGCGTCTGTATTTAATGCTGAAATTATTGTTTAAAAACAATTATGTGTTCTATATTCAGCTGGTCATGAAGTGTGTGTATGTATACTGCAACACATGAAGGCGATCGTAAAGCTGAGGAAGTCCAAGTAATGATCAGCAATTACGCCAGCAAGGAGCAAAATAATCATTTTAAGATTCCTGAAAAGAAAGAAAACTCTGCAATTCCCAAATGCTAACCATAACTGAACAATTAACAAATAATAAACTTTTGTTTCTGTTAAAATTTAAGGCAAAAATCTGAGTAAATGTTATTCTGATACAACAGGCTGATTTCTAGAGGGAAAAAAATAACCTATTTTATGCTGATTTGTTATTTTAAGGTCAATCTAAAAGATTAAATAGGAAACTCTAGTGCAAGAATATCTGATGGGTATCCAATGAATTTCAGAAGAACAAAAGATGCCATAAGCAGTTATGACTAGTCAGCTTAAAATTAAATGTGCTTATAAAAATGGCATAACACACACCCATCAGCATTGGTATGATGAAACTGAAAAACAGAAAATTCAAGTTTCACAGTATTAATAGGATTATAAAGTGCTATAAAGAGAAGTTGAAAATTCAGATAAGTAAAACTGTTATTTGTGATAGATATGATGCATAGGAACTGTATCAGTTACAGGCAGGGTTTCAGCTGTCCAGATGTGAGGTTATAGTTTAGAGAAGGTTACAGAGAGAGCTTCTCATATCAGCAGTAATGGGAAACCATAAAATGACAAACATAGATTTACCAATACATACATAAATCTATGTGTTTATCTGCAATGAAAGATGTACTTCGAGAAGTATTGGAGGGAATTGCTTTTTTTCAGTGAGGAAAAAATGCAGTATTCTGTGAAGATAAGAGCAGAATCTATTCTCAGTAATGATTCCTGAAAAAACATGGTTAACAATTCTTGCTCACGCTCATAATTTTAGGAGAGTAAGAATACAAACATCAGTTAGCTATTTAAACTACTGCTTATTTTAGAACCTAAAATAGTCCTTACTTTTGATACTAGGGAAAAACCTTGTTTCTCTGGTCTTGTAATGCTGACCAGGTATCGTACTCTTACACCAACAATTTACTTAGACAGTCAAAGTACAGTGCTTGGTCGATCTCAATCCTATTATCTACTAAGTCATAAAGATGCTTAAACCACAGTAGGAAAAAAATCCCAGATAACCCCATATGACTTTTAATTCTGAAATTATTATTTAAGAATGACCTGCTCAGTTTGGGAATTTAGCCAGGTAGAAGTATCAAAGTAATTTCAGCTAAAACGCACAAGCAAAGCACTTCGTAAATTACTCCTCTCCCCTTCTCATAGTTATTTCAAGAGTTCCCTAATGAGAAATGAGTGATGGATTTTGCAGGCAAACAATTTATAAGCGCCTTTGTAATTTGCCAGTTAGAAAATTCTTAGGTGGAACAATCCCAACACAACTATGTGTTCAGATGATGTGTTTTCTTGAGGTGACTTGACTTACAGTGGAAGTGACTCAGAAGTACTTGTGCTCATTTTATTTATGCAACGAAACCTGAAATCTGTAGGAATTGATTCCCTTCCCTAGGAAAAGAAGCCTCTTCCAACAGTCACATTTTGTCTAAGATTATCATTTACTATTCTATTACAATTTACTATAATTTTAATCTATCCATATTAGGACATACACGATGCAAGCAATTGAAAGTGAAATGATCTTTAACCAGTGCAAAGATTAATATGCCTACACTCAGGTGTTGGCGTCCCCTGCACAGTTAACAAGGCCAAGGAAAAGCAGCTCAGCAGGCCAGGCACTGGGCACTTGATTTTAGGGAAGGATAACTGCTCCTCAAGCTGCATCATAATGCCTTTGCAGTGTCCCAAATGTAGTGGGAGCTTGTTCCTGCTGCACTGGTGTCTCATACAAATGTGTCTCATCTGGAATTGAGCCTCAACCTGCACATCTTTACAAACAACTCCAACTCTCAAGTATGTTTGGCAATTCAGTGCTAAGCTTTCCCTTCCAACTCCTAGGACATGGGAAGGTATTGTGTAGGCGCAAAAGATCTTCAGAAGTAATAGCGAGGAGGAAGAGGTTAGCACACACTCAAGCAAACTTTTACTGCCAGGGAAAAGCTTTAATGTGGGAAGGAATTTGTTCTCATGCAGGACGTGTATGTTCTCTTTCCATGTCTGCCGAGAGGTAACTCCTTTCCTACAAGTGATAAAATACTCACAGACATGCCTGGAGGCAGGTCATAGGGCACAGGAAGAGAACACAGCCTGGGGTTTTATTGCGCATGCGAAAGGTGTTAAAAAGCACCAAAACGGCACCTTCGCAGCCAGCTGTATTGATCATTTAGATAGATAGATATATATACATATATACATATATTGCAGTGTTCTTGACTGCTAAAATGAATTTTCTTTAAAATTTTAGCCACAGCCTGGTGCCTGGGGTTACCTGCATGCACATCAAGCCTTACCTATGGCATACAAAAGTAACTCCTAATTATCTGCCAGTATCAAGGTGATAATAGCAGTTACCCAGCTAAAGCAAGAGTACAAGCAACACCAACATCCATATACTAATTTATAAAATCCTGTTTTCAATAATTGTAATTTCAAAATCTTGCAGGCAGGTTTCTTTGGGGAGAAAGAATGGTTTTAACTCTCAGGAAGTGAAATGAGGACCTGATGCAACTTTCCCACCCTATGTCATTGCGTTTCAATGAGAGACTAGTTAATCTACAATCAGACTAGAAGAAAATTTGTCATACCTGCTTGGTATTTGCCACCTATTGGTACGTGCCATAGGTGACATGGGTGAACTTCTTACTCCTGATTTCTTATAGGGCAAAACACAAAAAAGTTCAACCTTCTTATCCTAACTCAAATCCCTCTTCCAGTGCAGAAAACTTTCATATCTTCTTTATAAATAACATACACACACAGAAGCCATTTTCCACTTTTTTAAACCATCAAGACAAAATGTTACGATAGTAGAGGAAGGTTTTCATACCCTGAAGACTGTCTGCTGAGAAGTGAAGACCAAGAACCTCCTCTAACCAGTTGGCTTCTGTGGGGCTGTCGGGCACAAGGTTTGTTCTGTATTTTCAAAAGAACACTACCTATTATTTGTACCACAGAGATCTATAAAGTGTTTGCAATCATATGTTTTATGATGAGGAATCACGTTACTAATGCTCACATAGGGTTTTACACAGATAAATAGTACGGTAATTATGAACTTGTAAGTATTTATATTCATTTTACACTGCACTAATAAACTGTGGGGAAAGAGTATTTAAACTTTGGATTTGGGATTAGAATCTCTTTCTTTTGGCTATAAAGAAAGCACTTAAACTGAGAAGGATATTTTCCAGTAGTAATAATAGGTCCCAAATCCTTCCTGTGTTATTGCCAGAGGGCAGCCTCCCACACAAATGCTGCATTACAATATTGAATTGAAGCTGGTATTTGAGTAATACAGCCTATCATTATGGGCTATCATAAAAATAATATTTTTTTTTTATTCTTTTTCTTCCTCACCAAACAGCTACATTCCTTGAACAATCTCATAGAATTTTTCCGATATTATTATAAATAATTTTTACATTGCTTAATGGCAAATCAGACATCACCACAGGTCAAATATACTGAATATTGAACATAAAGCACTAGTCACGTAATGCTGAACTGGCTACTCATTTCAGACCAGGCAAAGACATGGCAAGGAATTAGTTTACTGTGGTGTTCTAACATGTCCTAAACCAATGAAATTTCTTAACAGATGACATATAACATGGTGATATCAAAACACCCCAAACACGAAACTATTTTTCCAGTTTGTTTTGCATTCAATACTGACTCAAGAAATGTAAACTTGTTTATGAATCATGCAATGAACTGAAATGTCTGTGCTGAAAAATGTACCCTGTGCTGAAATCATTCTTGTCACTAGTTACTTACTTATAAATTACAATGGAATTAATTTACTCAACTCGAGATGTTAGTTCTTTCAATTATTTGTGTAAGGTCTTCTTTAGCCAATGGAAAGAGATCAGTATCTCTAGACAGAAGATCATTCTATGCCAAAACATATGTTTAAGACCAGACAAATAATTTTTAGAGAGGTAAAGTTCAGCTAGGATTTAGCTCTCTGCATCCAGTGCTAATACAAATCCATACCATGATCCAAATGCCTGAAGGCAAAAGTCTGCTATCAACTGGTCTGTTGTGCTACAGGAGAAATCTCAGTGTTTAACTCAATATCCAAATCCTTTTTGTTATTATTACCACTTTATTACATCAGTGGAGCCATTTGCCAAAACCACACACACAAAGCCTTTACAAAACATGTCTGCTACTCTTAGCTTTTCTTCCTTAGGTAGTTTTGAACTCTTCCCCTAAAATTATGCCAAAATTACACAGAAGGGATAAAATTAAAGATTTCATCTAAACACAACTTCTACATGGTCCTACAATAACAAATTGTGAATGTAAGTTTTTCCTCTCCGAACTTTCTTCAAAAAAATAGGTTTGTTTTCACTAAAGTCAGTAAATTTTGAAAAATAGGCCTCTGTAGTCTTAGGTTTGATTTTTTGTTTGTTTTGGGGGTTTTTGTGTTTGTTTTTGTTTGTTTTTTTTTTTTTTTTTCAAATTTACTTTAGACACTAGAGTTAACAGTCCAAGTCAAAAAAAATTAAATTATCCATCCTGGTTGAATCTCTCCAAGAAAGCGCTTGTTGCATCACTAAGACAAGTAAAACCACAAACTGTTAATTCTTATAGATTATAGTATCATACAAACAACTTGCAATAAATTTTGCAAACTAATGCAACAATCACACTTCAGGTATTTCTGACAGTGTAAGTGGGAGGATTAAGCTGTCCAAAAAGGTTTACTGAATTTACATGACCGGATGCCTTCTTCGTTACATTTTCAAATTTTCTCAATGTTTTAAGATTCCTTTGCAAACTATAGAGGTATATACTCTTAAATGCATTGATTATGATATTTTGGAAAATGTCACAGAACTCAGAGACAACTGTTTGGTTATATGCTAAAATCTTTCCTTAGGAATACCAGAGTTTTTCTAATGAGGTAGCACATTAAAGGTATTTTGAAGACCTCAAGTGTTTTAGGTGCATGAGACCTCAAACATGTTTTGAAATTGAAATTTGGGAATTACTGTGAAACTTTAAAATATTGTCAAGCAAGTTCTGTTGCCTGAAGACCAACATTTCATACCTCAGTGGTTGGTTTATTGGCCACATTTCCACCTAAGAGGAAGGTGCTGAGAGATAAGCTCCTAAAACACTGTTAGTGGTCAGAAGCCCCAGAACAAGTGCCTGATAGTCTGAAATACCAGAATGAGCTCCCCATAAGAGAACAGCCCTGTGCCTGTGTCATCCTGGTAAACACTGTGGCCTTTTAGCATGAAAGTCCTCTCCAAAGCAGCCAGGTTCTGCTGGGCAAGCCAAAATGGTGCTGAGAATCATCCTAGTTGGCACTACTGTTGTGGAACAGGAATCTTAGCTGGTGGTAAAAATTAATTCAATAAAAAAAACTGTGGGTGTATTTTTTCTTGCTATTTTCTTTTTTCCAAGTTATGTGAGATAAAAAAATTGGTTTTGGAGCTGCGGGTGCATCTTCTTGTTCTGAATCCAAACAGACACTGCAAGGGCTCAGCGGCTCCAATAAACTTCTGTTCAAACTTTGAGGCCTGGAAAGGCCTGTGGCTCAACTTAAATATTCTCTACAAAATGTAGTAATTTTAATAATGCTAATAATGATGCTGCTGCTAAGAATAAGAAGTCAAAAGAAGACCTTGTATAAAAATCATGCCAACAACATCCCAGTGGCATAAATTGCAGCTTTTGTCACTTCCAACCTCAGTTACTCACAAATGAGTAACTACTTTGTGCAAACAATTTAGCAAGGCCTCTGCCATCTCACTTCACAAAGATATGTTATATTGAATTCAACTCAGGTCCGCTATTAATGTACAATCAATGCTAAAGTGTGAAAGGTAAAGAACCCTGAATTGACATCAGGCACAGTAAACATTTTATGTTTATGTTGAGTAAATCTTACCCTACACTGTGGTTTGATTTCAATACATATTAATCATGTTTCTTTTTAATTTCTGTTAAGCTTCTTTGCTCTGACCCACTCCAACCACACCTCAAAGCTTTTCCTTCTATACAGCACTTCCCATGGTTGCTATAGCTATAAATGCTTACATAATTCAGCTTTGCCACGGAGACAGAGGAAAAGGCATGGCATACCTCTTATGTACTGTGATACCCTTAGATATCAGTTCCAGTTTGTTCTATTTCCAGAAATAAATATATTATTTACTTCAGTTGAAAACTTTTTCATTAAGGTAAGGCATAACTATTTTTCAAAGTTTCAGTTGCACTTAAAAGTTATATGCTACATTGATTCTCCATAAAAAGGAAGGCACCTTAATGCCTAACAGTATTGCTATATCATAGCCCACAAGGCACAATAAATAACCTTATAACAACTATGCAACTGGTCAAAGTATAGAGAGCAAACATTTTATGGAAAATATATTCTTTCATATAAGAATGCGTCTTGGTTGCTTATTAGCAGGTAGTAATGTGATCCTATCGGAAAAATAGTTACTAGAACCCAGATACAGGCCTTCTTTTAAAGGGGGGAAAAGTGTGATAAAGATATGATTTCCATCCCAAAGAAAAAAAACAAAAACAAAACCACAGAATCTTATACTCAGAAGTTTATTCCTGACTGACCCAACAGACTAACAACCATCTGGGTTCTTCTCTGTATTTCACAACTAGCCATCATTCCATTAACACAAGCCCCATACAGCTTTCCTTTTAGTAGTTAGAGGGGTAAAAATAAATAGATACAGTAAAAACATTACTTGATCCTGCAAACTTGATGCAAGGCTGGGTATTTGTTAAGCTCACTTAACTCACTAAGAGAGTTCTAAGTTCAGATTTTTTTCTTTCTATAAACCTGAGAGGTAAATTACAAAAATACACATGCAATCCAATTTTCAATCATAAATTACTTAAAGTTTTTAAAGAGAAAAGGAAACGACAATTTTAGCATGGAGAAGCCTGACTGTCACAGCTCACTGAGAAGAAAAATATAGGATCATGAATGAGTGGTATTTTAAGAAATTGCTATATAGTTGGTGTTTTAGAAGTACTGAAGACAAAAATATCTAAAAAAAAGGATTTGTGTGAGGGAGGAAAATCAATATGTAAGCAAATAAATAAATAAAAGTGGCTTTGCCAGCTTGTGCTCTTCATCTCCAAAAATAAGGCTTAAACCTGTCTGTCAACCCACTACCGCTTTATATACTTCTCCTACTGCAGCCTCTCTTTGTACTGGCATTTTTAGCCAGAATAGTCAGAAAGTGCTATGCAACACTGGTTACTTAAATAAAAGGAACTTCAAATTTGGCAGTACAAGCAGAAGTGAAAAACAGATGCTGCAAATGAAGATACAGAGAATATCAACAACATCAGAAATATGGAAGTGCAACAGAAACTTTAGAAAGAAAGAAAAGGAAATCCCAGTACAAACAACCAATCTAATTACTGAAAATGTACTTTAGAGACCAATGGAAATTTTACAAGCAAACACACTCTAGAACTGGCGAGTAATTTTAGCTGTACAATGAACTTTTTAATATATTTGATAATTAAGGTTCCACAAATAAGACAGTAAGTGTCCCACAGTCACTAAGTGGTTAGGAAAGAAGCAAGATGAAGAAACGCAGTGGAGAAGATAAAAAGAACAAGACTTCAGGTGCATACCTTTGGTATGTAAGCACATATATATGTCAGACAAAAGCACACACACACACACATATATATATATATTTACACACAGGGGCATGCAAGGAGAGAGCATGTCTGTCTGGAGATACAGGATGAGCAGAGAAAACAAACTATTTTGTGAAGAACATTTGCACAGTGAAACAAATATCCAGTTCATCTGTTAATCCAAAAATAGTAATTTAAAAAATAACACTGACTCCCATAATCTATTGTGAGTGTTCTCCAATTTGAAGCGTAAATCAAACTAAAATCAAATAAAATACTAATCAGAAATGAGGCATATTAGATCCATAATATATGCAGGCTTCGGTAGCTTAGCATTTCCTAAGCCCGGATGACAGCGTATTTGTTTACTCACAGTATTATGGAAGAGTCATCTATTGAAGGTCAAACCTAGGCAGATGTGCAAGGATTCAGAATGAATAACCAAGAAGACAGCATTTAATGTAAATTTTTCTGCCACAGCAAAGGAAATTCTTTCAGCAAAGGTCCTCTTCCACTTTTGTGCCAGATAAGAAATGCATTACCACCTTGCAGTGTTTGTGGCTGACATTTGTACTGCCCCATAACAGTTTTTGTGAGAAGGTAGAATACAACCATAAAGATCTACCACACAGTTTGACCTATATGAAAAAATACCTTTGATTTATTTAGTAGATAAGCAGGGATTTAAATAAAAGACAATTTTCTAGCCTGAATACCTTAAATATGCTTACATATATACCATGTAGAGCCAGCTACTGTTGTGTTGCAATTTCAAACGTAGGCTAGGGTTTTGTATTCAGAAGTTTTCCCAACAGCTTAAAAACAAATAACCAACACACCTCAAGCTGTTGTACTATTGAACTCGTGCAGAACTCATTAGAGCCTGTTGAGAAGAAATTATTAGCATGCGTGTAATTAACCAGTGAAAATCCAAGAATCATCACCAGGCAGCAGTTAATCAGCTCTTTCAATTATGAGAAATTTCAGGAGTTGCTAATTCACTCCCACTCCTGCACACAGATGTGCTTTCTTTACCTTCTACCTCACAGCTGTTTGAAAGGAAGGTGGAAGAAAAGCCTGTCTGAACTGACATGCCAGGGGTTTTTGTAGGACTGGCTCTGAGCAGTTTAGTGTGAAACCTGAAGCAAACACAGCCAATCAACCAACATGTCAATATACGTCCCACTCTGGGGAAAAGGTGTGCTCATAAATACAGATCAAGCAGAGAACAGTGGAAGATGCTGACTGCCAAGGAGGGAAGCATCCAAAAAACACCATAACACCAACACATGCACATGTGAAATTCTTCCTGATTCACTTTCTTGTGATGAGTGATGCTGGGGATTATTTGCAGCATGAAGAAAGCTCATGTGTCCTTACATATACACTCCTTGGGAGAGGGTACAGTGAGTCACTTGTGCCAGGTAAGTTACTCCTGTTTCTTGATATGAATGACACACTGATGCTACATTTGAGAACAGATTAAAGTAAAGTGGCTAGAAAATTTATCTTTCAGAGTAGCACATGCCCTTTTGCTCTTAACCTTCATAAAACAACAGTCAAAGCACTTAAAGACCATAGTGATTAGCAACATGCTAATTGACAAAAATGCAGCCAGTTGTGAGATGTTATTTCTATACGTGCTATTGTGTGTACAACATATATCCACTTAAATTTCCCAATTTAAACTGTAGAAACAAAAGGACAAAAACCATACAGCAATTGTAAGAGTTCTGTGGTAAAGAAAGGGTCAACATAATTTTTCATATGTTCTAGTCACCAAAAAGCAGTCGTTTTACCTCTTGATATTAAGCAATGCCCAAGGAATCCCAGTGGGAGTGTTGAAAGCAGGTAGCAATTTCTCTCCAAGTTCCACGGCCTTTTTTCGGAAAATCTGGAAGTTAAGAAGAAACCAAGTGTTGGAAAATGGATTATTGCTCCAACTAAATTAATTTAAATAATACCATTATTGAGCATATGGTAGAAGCCATCTTAGCACAGTGAAGCATCCCTGCTCTTTTAGAATGACGTCAAAGGAATGAAGCAGCATGACCTGTTTTCCATTAGAGTTAGTAACAAGAGAACTCACACAGCAGTGGTGACAATGGCCAGACGACCTGACTCTGGCATGATCAACACCAAATCAGAGCCACCAGTGCAGCCAGACTGCTTTGGATGTCACAGAGCAGCTTATGCACTCCTGGCTGCCCCTGCCACATACCCTGAGCTCAGGATCATGAGCCAGGTATGGTGCCGGCTGGCTGGCAGCTCCCGGCCCCGAGCAGTGGGGACAGATGCAGAGAGGCCGCCTTTACTTTCGGTGAGGTTTGTCCACAGCGGCTCAGCAGGCTGTGGGAGCTGGGGCTGCATCACCATGTACCTGCTGTACTGCTAATCTGTTGCACAGGCAATCTGTGGCACAAACACCCACACAGACACCGAGAAAAAAAATATGATTTTGCAGCACTACAGTTTTTATGGACTCAGCTGGCTTATGCCCAGACAGTGTCAATGCCACAATCAATCAAAAAATTAGAATATACCCCTGCAGACAAAACTGAGACTTAACTGATATTTAGCATCTAAAGAGTTTCAGCTTTCATTTTAAAAACATGAAATACAAAGAACCGAAATGCTTAACATATGCTCACAAGAAAGACAAACAATTTAACAAGAGGAACTTTTATGAGTTAAAAAGCTGGAACAAAGAGGATTTTGCTTTCTTTCAATTGCCAGCTCAGGTTACACTAATCTGACTTTTTGAGCACTGAGTGCTCTACTAAGAGAGTTTTTAATTAGAGGCAATATTGTTCCAACTTAAATATAGAAACCTATTTAGTTATTTCAGTATGACAATGTCCAAGGCCTATTTCCTTGGAACTACACTGGGATCTTGCGCAACACTGAAAGGGATTATCCCAGGTGTAGTAGTCAAAATAGCAAAGTCACCTTCATTGTTCTCTCTTTCTAATAATGGCTCCTTTCAATTCATTTTTTTCTCCTCAGACAGAATTATGATGAATTTATATTTATTTTTGTATTAGAAATCAGCTTGTACATCCGATACATTTTGTGGTGTAGCCATGCATATATGTTTATGTGAATATATAAAGACATTTGCTGGTCGAAACAAGGTTATGAAGAAGTTTCTTTCCACACAAATAAAATACAATTTATAAAATCTCACTTTCTAAGACCCACATTGAAGAAAGGTTTTTATTATTGAAAATATATGATCAGGAGTGAATATAAAATTCTGGGATAATCATGTTACCATAAAGAAACTCCAAACTATCCCACCCTGCAGTCTCTTCATATGATACATATCTCAAGATTTAGAATTACAGTACAAGATATTTTGAGGGAGGATAAGTAATTTCAAAGCCAAATTACAGCTGGAGTCAGAAAACTCTCTCAAGTAGATTGCATGTGAGTGCTGGGAGAAACTTGAAGTAAAGCACCACAGAAAACAATCTGCTTGGAAATCCCTTCATAATCCATGATATTTCTCACTTCCCAGTTTACCAATTGTGTGGATTCTTATAAGAATTAGCTATGGATTTGTGATCTTTATCCAGCACATAATTCAGTCTCCCCAAGAGTTAAAACCTTGATGAACGCTCAGAAACGGTGCAGAACAAAATTACCTCTTAGCAGATTTCCCTGGGAGGAGCAAGTGACAATAACACAGGAGGACCACCAAGCTTTTCCATCATTACACTATGCAGTCACATTTTTCACCTTGGTTTGTTGAAGCCAAACCTATCCTTTGCTTTTTTAGCACAAGACAGGCCTCCCTCAGCCTTTTACAACATACGGTGAGATCAGCTCCTCAGCCTACCGCAGCACCTCTGCTCTGAAACCCTGAACAATTGACAGGAGAGTGTCTATGATGATCCTCCTAAGCAATGGGCACACCAGGACCCAGAATTTCTGTAGAAGCATCTGTTGCACAGCACAAAACCCTACATTTTGCTGTATGTAAAAGGGCTAGATAGATATCTCAGGGAATGCGGTTAAAGTTGCCATATGTATTCTTTTTACACAGGTATGTAAAGACAAGAAGAGAGATCTCTTTTGAAACACGCACAACACTTAAACACAACAGACACAGAAAGGCTCAGTAACTGCTCTACCTTACAGGCTGTATTAATCCTCCATCATTAAAAAGATTACATGTGAGCTCAGAAAGAGGTCTATTATAAAAATTGCTTCTGGACAAAAATGTGACATTTCAGTATCTTATTTAAAGGTTTGATGTACAGCAATAATGCTTTTCTGTCAAATATTTCCACCAACTCCCATATGTTTTAAATTGTACTGTATTTATTTTATAAATGAACAACACAAATTCTTTCAAAATAAAAATTGCCTACTTTACAGAAATGTCACAAACAATGGTTATCAAAAAATAAACACATCCCATACAAAGAGGTAAGGAAGAAGTGTTCCACATACGGATATAGAGGAAAAATGTAATTAATTCCTGCTAAAAACAGTGCCCTGAACACCAGCAATAGAATACAGTGAAGCCAGGCATTCTAACTTCTTTCTTGTTCAAAATGCACCTCTTCCAATGCAGTAAACAATTTTTCTAGTAGGCAACTAGGAAAAAATAATTTAAAAATATTTTTAGTTTTAGGTCATCATACAATTTTGGAACAAGTGCCAAGGTGAAGATGCACTTCTTATTTACATGAGAATTTCAACAGGTTATTACTAATGCATGCTAGTGATTTTCCTTCCCCTTCCAAAGTTTAAAATAAAAGTCAACTATGGACATTATACAATTTTATCTCTAGGTCTAATTTAACATGGCTGAATAACTGACTGCTAAATCACTATCTATTAAGTAGCACAGTATAGACGAGAGTGACAAGAATACAACAACACTTTGAACAACTGAACACAATAAATAGTAGCTCCATGCAGTAAAATTATACTCTTTCAGCAGAGGTAAAAGGGGGAGGATTAATAAAGGAACCACTTTATTTCTCAATTTGTAGCTTCAACAGTTAGGAAAAAATAAGAAGAAAAGCAGGTTCTGCAATTATTGCACACCATCCACAATGTTCACTATTTTTCTTTTGCAGGAACTTCTAGTATTGGACAAGAAGTAAATATTGTGCAGGGCATGGTATTTTTTTGAATAATAAAACTAAACAACAGAAACTTCTACTTATTATCTCTACTTCTAACATGAATGTCAACTTTTTGCCAAGCCCTGATCCTCCCCCACTATCATTCAGTAAATTAATATCTTGGTAAGCACAAATGATAACAGCTGTGCTGAGAAGCACAACAGAGTACAAAAATGGGAAACATATATAATAAAGGAAAGTGTCTACAGCAAAATTTCCCCTTCCGGTGCTTATCTTTGTTGGCTCAAGAACCTTTCCTGGCTTTTCCTCACAAATGCTGAGCCAGCAGAAGTCCCCCAGCTGGATCAGACCTGGCAAAAGCTGTCACAGTCCCATGCCTGCACCCACCCTTCACGCCACACTTAGTTTAAATATTTACCTACAAGTCCAAAAGTCTAAAAACCACTCCCAAGGTCTCTATCACTCTCTCCAATGCTCTACCATATCTAGCCTGCATGCTTTTTAAAGAAGAGGTAGCGTGGAGCTATTTACCTGACATATTGGCAGTTCCTTCATCAGGTGATGCATAGAGTAAGCTACACTGTCATCAAACCTTTCTTTTAAATTAAGGATTCAGAGGAAAGTACTACAACTACCTTTAAAGAGCAACAAAACTGCTAAAAATGTCACTGATATTTAACTCAGCTAGATACCATATTACAACAATTATTCTAAGTGAAGCATTGTGATTCAGGAAAGAAAATGATAATCAAAACCAGTCAGAAATATACGATCAGTTTGTAACACTATGAAGTTTGTCAGGAAATTAAATGCTCTTTCAAGCATTTCTCTCTAACCAAATTTTTGCCAGCAGTCAGGCTTTGTATGTGAGATAATTATCTTTTTAAATCCTAAGGTATTACTAATATTTTTAAAAGGTGTAAGACTGATTCACGCTGTGTGACGGTCCTGTGTAAAATGGACTCCTCCATGAAATAAGCATGGATTCCTCTGTAATTCTATTCAAAATTAGCAAGAAAGCAAATTAGATACTTACTATAATCATGCAACAGATTGTATAGAAGACAGAATTATCAGATTTTCTATTGCAATCTCTGTTTATATTAGTAAGCTGTGAATTGTTAAAATAAGCTCAGAGCTAATAAAGCTGCACCTTCATTGTCCTTTGAGTTACCAATCTTGAGTGCCTTACAAACACAAAAGTCACTCCAAACCACTCCAAGCCAGCAATTCCTTGAACAACATTTGAGTAAGCAGTAATACGCAAACAAGAAATCCAGCTCACTGCTGCACACACTCGACTTTCCTTTTACTGTCTGTTCATTCCACAGGCAATGCACATACAAAGCAATGGAAAAAACATAATTTTCTTTCTCATTAGCTATTCTTAATAAGCATTTTTGGTCTTTGTAAGAGAGAACAAACTAACTAGCTATGAGACCATACACCCAGAACTGCAATGCTCTTGTTAGAACACTCAATGACACAGTGAATCAGATCTTGCAGACTTTCCTATCCATTAACAAATCTTATTAGGGAAAATAGTGTTCCCACAGAGAAATGAGGATTTGCCTGCAAAGATGCAACTGCAGGGCTAAGACCAGACCTGTCATCTGGTGAGCACTGACTTTCATTATAGTGCAAGAATGTTATTTCCTCTGGATAAACAAAAATGTTTCCTCTGGCTGGAATGACAAATCCCTTTGAAAATGTTAGATTACCTCATTGTAGATTTAATTGCTGTTGCTAATCAGGAAGAAAAGAAAACACAGGGAACATCTTAGCATTGTGTAGAAGGCACGTCTAATTAAAAAAGAGCATAACATAGTAAAATATAATAAATTAAAGAACAGACAGACTTCCACCTTAAAAAGTCCTCCATGCGAAGGAAACTAGAAGTTAAAATTTAACACCAAAGGAAGTAATACTATTTTTTTTCAATTGAAAAAGACATTTTCTCAACATTTCTAATTCTGTCAAATTAAGCATTTCTCATTTTTGTTTTTGTTTTTACAGATAGAAACTGATAAGCCACTAAGTAAGATTTATTGCTTTCTTTCCTGTACCCGACTGCATTTCCCAGTAGGGTAAGGAATGAATATTTCAGTGCAAAAGCAGAAAACGAGAGCAGAAAAATGAACAGGGACAAGCTGCTCTGTTGCTCTTCAGAACACTGAATAGAAATCCTTCCAGCGTAGCAAATGTTCTTTTGGGTTCAAAGGGATCTGCTAACAAAATAACTCTCTCAGAAGAACTTGTTCTAACACCTTCTTTACTGAAAGACAATTCAGCATTTTTGCTATATTTACATTTTTCTTATTTTTACAATGAAAGATTAGAAATGCTACAAAAATTGCAGTACTCCACCCGACACACCGGAATACTTGAATTAGTGTAAGTTGAATTCTGCCACTATCTGCAATACCAAGTGATACCACACCTAAGTGCCGTATTACTTGAAAACATTTCCTACAATACATTTGCAGTGTTTATGACACCTGGGTAAGTTACCCAGATGCTGGCATTAATTCAGCAGCAATTATGGCTTTACAATTACTGTCACCTTGACATTAGCAGGTGGCTTTGAGTTTAATTTCATTCAGTCCTCACTCCTGGCTGAGCCAAGTCAGTTATGAATTTTCTGTGCTAAAAGGTGAGGAGACAGTTAATAACATTTCTGGAAACATTTCTGTAATGAGTCATGTCAGCGTGCTAACAAGTACCAACAGAAGAAGCCAAATGGACTTCACTGAGAAGCTGTAGGAATATTTTGTACATCCAGATCCAGAAGTGTCAGGAGTGTGTTTTGAGCATTTTCCCAGGAAAGAGACTGTGTTCAAGACCAACTCACTAGCTCTGGACCAACCCCACTCCTGAGGGACTTGAGCATGTGAATTCCCACACAAACACATGAGCCCACCTCCAGCCCAGGGCTGTACCCAACCTCAAGTCTTTCTACCGGCATCAGAAAAGGAGGACAGTGCATTAAAAACAAGTGGCTTCCGTTGAGCCTACACCTATAGTGGTCAAAGACTAGCCAGAACAATTAACACAATGGCACATGCTGACACCAGTCAGCATCCCGTTCTTCACCATTCTGAGTTTTGGGAAGACTTGTCAGTTTGCAAGCATTGCACTAACACAAAGCACCTTTTTCCAAAGCTGATAAGCCTCCCTTCAGTCCCCAGGACCAGAGAGTTGCACAGACCTGGCTCTCCTGGGGTTGCACCAAGATGAAGCTCCAAAGACTGGCTGGATGTGAGAAGTTTCCCTACAGAGGCCATGGAGGGCTTCTGCACTACACACCCTAAGGCATCCCCACCTTCCTGTACTGGACAAGCCAAGTCCATCCTCAGGGGCATCCCAGGCACAGTCAGACCCCCGCAGCAATGAGATGACTCTCCACTGGAAATTTAAATTTGCATCAATTCTGTAAAAGGACTGTGCAAGAAACACAGCATGCTTTAGCTCCTTCACAAAGGGGTTGTCACACCTTCACATGAAACTATTAACTGGAAAGAGCAGCATTTTACTTTATTTTATTAAGAATTTAAACAAGACGCCCTCTCCCTGGAGATTAGCAACATACAACTGGTTGTGTTCCTAGCCGATCGGAATATCAGCAGTGGAAGCACAAGTGAAGCTGCTACATAGCATGACACAAGGGCATCTTGGGGTTAAGAGATGTCAGGAATCCCAGGAAAAAGACTAAATTTAAATTAAAAAAAACCTAACATACACTTAAGTTCGTGAAACAATCTCTGATGTTCCCCTCTCATTAAAATTCTCAAAGTAGCTAGTTTTCATACAGATCTCCCCCTCACGCATATAAACAGCATCACAGCTGAATAAAGCAGGAGGAATGTCTCATTCAAAAATAATGCCAATCTGCAGCCATTCCCACAGTCCTGCCCAGCATGTGACACCATACAGTGCTGGGCTGGAAGATGTTAAAAGACAAACTGTTTTAAATGGAAAGAGCTTGGAAAATATAGATCCTGGGGTAAAAGAGGGCTTCCTATCCAAATCTAAGGCTAATCTAACTACAGCGTAGTATTTATAATGATATCTTCAGTACAGGAATCCAACTTCTGTGTGACACACCTTTGCCAGCAGCAGGCATTGGTGCACCCAAACCTTGTGAAATCTCTCACCACCCAAGATGACGTGGCAATTTAGGAAGGTGCACATAAGTTTTCAGCTTTTGAAAGTAGTGATGGCAGAAGTATGCAAATAAATTACTGGAGAGATTCAAGCAACTTGTGGTATCTGTAAGCAACAAGTCTATTTCACCTGGAAACTGCTAGAACAGTATATGTCTTTCTCAACTCAAGGAAATAACAAATGTGAGTAAGCTTTTTGATTTGTACCACCCTTTCCAGAATAGTCCAGTATGCTGATCACCAGCTCACAGAAGAAAATCCACTTTAAAAAGACACTTGCTACAAAAAGTAGTTTAGATCAAAAAATAAAAAAATTAAAAATCCCTTTTGTTATTCAATTAGCCTTTTTTGTTATGATTTCCCTGATGGAAAGAAAATTAATTTTCTTTTCTAGCTGGCTGTTGTACTAAAGTCACATAATACTATGAAGAATATCCCCTCTGTAGGAAAGACTGCAGAGAACTTAATCAAATGGAAGTAACTGGATTAGTTAGAGATTTCCAGATTTCATCCAAATGCACATAGCAACAAGCACAAACCCCCTCAAGTTATCAGCAGTAGCTAACATATGTAATTACTTCAGTTGTTTTTAAACTAAAGAATTTCTAAGTAGATCTACTGTGTTTGAAAATCTTATTTTACGAAGGCCAGTAAAAAACAGTACAAACTATCGGAAACAATGTCAGGCATAAACCAAAGAAATATTAATGTACAGTAACTTATCCACATCTGAGTTGCACTTTAAAACTCAAATAAAGGAAGGAATTTCTAAATAACTGCAGAACTAAAAAATCATAAAAGAAGAGTTTGTTCCTGTTATATTTAGTTATTTCCTTTTGTACTATTCATGTGCATTTAAGATTGCTTACACAGATAAACTCCAAGAACTATTTAACAGGAAGAACTTTTAGGCCACAAAAGTAACTGCTAATTTATCTACTAATGTCAGGAAAACATAAGTTTTTTCATAGCTTATGTATACATGAACAATTACAATCTTAGCTACAACCCATTAGTAACTGGAAAGCTCATGAAACCAGCCATTTAGCAATATCTCTGCTGTGATAATTCAAGAAAAGGTGGTGATGAATTCAGTAAACAAACTTTAATGATTGCCTGTAATAATAAAAGGAATTTTTTACTTATAAAAGCCTTTGGGAATTCCTCACTCCAAACTCAGGGCAGCCCTAATTTTTCAAGAGGTGCAATACACAGCATGCACAAAGAGTAATGGGTTGGATTTGCTGCATATGTGCAGGTTGGCTGTGTGCTGGCAACTGGCTCCTGAGGCACAAAATACAAGTAACAAGCCTAACACCTACAAAAACTACACTCAAACCTTAAGACTCTGAAACACCACACCGCCCCAAATATATAAATTATGAAACACCTCAGCATCAGCAAATTAGTGTAAAAGATTTCGGATGCCAGTTTTGCATCCTACCAGCAATAGAAAGCCTGGAACATTGGGTTTCCAGTCAAATCAAGCATGCTTTTCCAGCAAGGTCATATGGCAAGCTTGCAGGCATTATAAATGTCAGCAGCCTACCATGGAGGACAAAGTCCACACCTAAGAGCCAGCGGAAGTTTTAAATCTCTGGTTTTACACTACATAGTTGGAACAGGCTACTAACCCACTGTACACCTACTAACACTATGGTATGCCCTGCTTCGAACAACAGGCTGCACTGTAAGAGACACTATACCACTGCACAACTAAAGTATGAACAGACACCAGCACTAAAAAACTCATTCCCAAGACCCCTCTGTGCCCAGCAAAATAAACCCTTTCCAACCTGTGGAAATCTGATACTCGTATGCTTGGATGCTGGTGAGAAACACTGTTAGCCCTAAAAGCAATCAGGCAAGGATGTCAAGAGCACAAAATAAGTCACATATTTAGTCCTCCGGTCTTCTGCAGTTTAGGAAGATGACACACGTATTTGAAAATATATTGAATATAAGTAAATATGAAAGGAATTAAAAATATGGCATATACAATGGAAACTCCTTATAATGTGAAGCAATACAGAAAACATCTGGATGTCATCTTAGAAGTTTGTGTTTTTCCTGATTAAGGAAACAGCTGCCTTAGTAAAATTACTCATATCCAGCAGTAATGAAGAGTATCTTTTAGCACAATTCTTCTGTTAAGCCACAAGCATCTGCTTCCTAATTTTCTTTTTATTTAATCTTGTGTACCCAGCCCAAGTGCTGTAACAACAAATTTAAATAGCTGCCTCATTTTATATCTTGCAAGCTATCATAACTAAACAAAGAATAGTGCTTTGCATATGAAACTCTCCTTTCAAGCAGGTGACCATTGAGAGGTGATTTGCAACACCATCTGTGTGAAAGCAGGGGGTGGGGTGGAGGAGTCTAATAAACTTTGCATGGTGAATCAATAATTACATCCTTAATGCAGCATAAAGTGCTAACAGAAGATTCATTCCTAGCCTTGTAAATTTGGCTGTATATTTTAATTCCAATACCATTAAGTGATTTAGAGTGATGCCTTCACTCTAAACTATGCTCCTAGACCACAGTGACAGGCACAGAAAAGGATAAAATCACTTTTTGTACATAAACAGAATCCTATTTGCTTTTTAATGGTAACTCAACAGCAAAGGGAGATCTGTTTGTTTCAGCCAGTGTTATGTGACACTTGCAAGTTTCTTCCAGGCGTTAATGGCAAGAGTTTTAAAAGATGGTTATCAAATACACAAGTACAACAATGTGAACAAGATACCAAGGATGCCTACTTTAATTGTTCTTTCGCTCATATTTTTCTAACTTCATTTCTAAGTCACTTTAATATTTTACTCCAACACCAGAGCAATAGCTTAATGAAATGCCTTCTCAGCAGCTTGTATCAAAAATGTCCCTGGATAAAAGAGTCCAAAGGCTCAGGATCTCCCATATTCTGCCATCTTCCTTCAACCGACCACTAGCAAATCTGACCAGCTCGCCAAGCAAATGGAAAAACATAACTACTCTGTCTTTTTGCTCTGATTCTCCTCAGAAGGGTAGTCTTTCTCAATCACTACATCTTCCTCGATATGACATCATTTACAGGTATTTTAAGTCATTTTTTTGTATCACTCAGAGGCAGTGCTCAAATGGTTAAAATTTGCATTGACAGTGTCCTCAGATCAGGCAGCACAGAGCACCAGTTCTCCAGCCAGCTCAGGGTTTGTTCTTTCTGGAGCTACACCTGCTGCTGTACAGCAACTGCCCTGGGTCTGCAGCTGTAGGGCAGTCATCCTAAGAAAGAAAAGTTTTCCTTTTCCCTGTTGTTTTTATGCAAAGTGCTCCAGATACCCAAAGGGCTGTGTTTTTGTAGAAGTTCAGAGAATCAGAGAATGGTTGAGGCTGGAAGAGACCTGTGTGGAGGGAGCTCTGGAGGTCATCTGGTCCAACCCTCCTTCTCAAGCAGAGCCACCCAGATCCTGTTACCCAGGAATGAGCACAATTAGCTTTTGAATATCTCCAAGGACAGAGATTGTCTCTGGGCAATCACTGCAGTGCTCAGTCATCCTCATAGTAAAACATGTTTCCTGATGCTCAGATGTCTCGTGTTTCAGTTTCTGCTGAAAGTTTTATATAAATGTTATACATGTATCGTGGCACAGCATTAGGACATGTACAGGGCAGTATCATAGTACAGTCCTAAGTGACTATTGTCCAAGATATATCTTCAGTAGACACTGCAACAAAGTATTTATCAGGCATCTTGTCTGACAATATAGTAGTGTCTTGATTTAGAACGAAGCAAGCAGCAAACTCATAGTAATAACAATAAAAAAAACTACTAATAACTAGTGAACTACATGGAGTATAGGATATGAAAGGATTAGTACAAGCAACGAAGTATGATGAGAAGCCAAACTGACACATTTGAATACTGGTATCTTAAAAACAAATCATGATTTTAGGCACAGAAATACCGAATTCTGGGCTTTACACAGTCTTCATTAAACACAAAACCCTTAAGGAGTTCATTTGCATTAGCCTAATGTCCTTTGTCAGAGACCCTCTGTTCCTCTTCATGCATAGACAATTCCACTGACCATTCATTTGATGTGTTCATGGATAAAAGGAGAATAAATTAAATACTACTCTTTTAGCATTTCTTCTTTAAACATATAAAAAATAATGAGTTTCACAGCATATTAATACTGTGTTTAAAACAATAAAATGCTTTTTAAAATCCTTTTACTAGGATTGAAGTTAGCGCATTTCCAAATGTTGTGACTGCAGATACTGGAAAAAAGTAAAATGATTACAAGTACAAAGACAGTGTCAACTGTCACTCTGTCAGATCTACAGCCTGGATCACTTAGGAACAAGCCATTTGAAGAGAAAACTCTCTCATTGATCTTTCTCTACCACCAGCAGCTACAGACTACTTCTGTCTCACATGGAAAAGAAATAAACTGTTCTATCTGTTCCAGCCCTCATGTTTCAGAGGTTTCACAGATTTAAGTAAATTTGTTTTGGTAAATTCCATTATAAACAATGGGATTGAGAAGGTGCCATTTGAGCAAATCCAGCTTGGATTCACAACCATGTAAACAGCTCAGCTTGACTCCATGACAGGTGAGTTTGGTAACACTAGCAGTTGCATTGATGCATTTTTAAGTTATTATTTTTCAGGGGGAGGAACAGGTTAAAATTTATCGTACTCTGCAGGTTTCTTTCTCCACAACACTTCTGACACACAATCTAGCTGGCTTTTTATATAACTAATATAATGAGAAAAAACTGCTATATAGCAGGACAAAAAGATGACAGTTCCTTAAGTCAGTGCTTGCTTTCTTATTGTTGAGATTTCTCTAACAGATAATAGGCACTGAATTGTCTGATGAATAATGGACATGTCCAAAATGAGCCTAAATAAAGTGCCTGTGCATTTTCCTTAAATTAAATATAAGAAATGTGAACTCTTATAGTTCTTTTTATGTAAGCCAAACAGAAGGCTTCAAGAGGGAAGAACTATGATTTAAGAAGCTGCTTTTATGTTGTAAGTTAAATCATCAGGCAGACTAATTCAATTTCTTTCTGTTTACTGTAAGACTATTTCTCTTACTGGACAAGCCATAAAACTAAAGTGACTAAAATATAAGGAGGCAAACAGACATTTCCAATTCTTAAGAGTTAGAAACAAGTCTTCTGACTGAGCAGCAGAGCTGCCAGCACGTCAAATTTATGAGCAATTCAATTGCTTCTCTGAATTCCCTGCAGTTAAAACTTTTTTCATAGCTAAACCTCAAAATCATTTCTGTAATTAAAAAGCAATAATTTGTTCTCTCTGAAGATTACATTATTTTTGAATACAGCACATATTTGCAGGAAATAATGGTTAGAAGCATTTATAAAGACTTCAAACATACTTATTAGCATGTGTAGGTATTATTACATTGTTTGACATGCCCCCACCTGAAGCAAGAGGAAAGAAAAAAGACATGACAGTTATGTAAGCTCTCTCCATTTTTAACAAAACTCATGACATGGCTCTAGTGTTTTATTTTACTCTTTGACTGAACCCTTCCCACAGACATTCCTAAAGAGAATACCTTGCAGGTTTCACTAAATTATTTTTATATTTGATGGCATGTAAATTAAAACATTACAGTACCGTAACTGTAATTTCAAGTTGAAATTAGATACAAAAAAAATTCTTCAAAGTATGATTTAGAAAAAGGGCATCTTAGCACCAGATCCATGATTTAGAAAAAGGGCATCCTAGCACCAGATCCACTCATTAATTTTATTACCAACTGTCATAGTCCATCAAGGAAAAAAAATAAGATTGAGCAAGTTCTTCTCATTATCTCAGTAAGTCTTTACTTTTGACCTTGCGTCATTTAATAACCATATCCACTTGACACAGAACCTTCAAGCAAATCAGAAAGGGTGATGGTATTTAACATCAGAACAATCCTGCTCAGACGTGCTGAGAACCACCACTACAGTTTCCCGCAGCCGTGTGGCAATGTTGGCCCTGAGCATCTCAGCAGTTATAGATCTTGCCTGAAATCAGGAAGATTATTTGTTCTTCTCTCTAGAATATAAATGAAAATAAAAGCAACTCTGGAAAGAAAAGACTGAGCACAGACTGAACGATGTTTGTAAGAGATACCCTACAAGTCACAAATGCTGATGAGAAGCTTTGAGTTATTCACTGGTTTTGCATGATAAAAGGAAAAAAGATTGAAATTGTCTGTATACCATGAATAGTGTTTTTTAAGAACAAGTTGGGGAAAATAACATCCTTTAAGAAATGGCATTGTAAGCTGCTGACTTTGTTCTGCAGCTGTTGGTTTGAAGAAAACAAAAACAAAACAAAAAAAAAGAAAAAAAAGTTTTCAAAGAAAAATGTAAGGGAGTGAAGTTCATAGCATATCCATTTCACATGATGATCCTTAGGATCTACTGGACTGTAAAATTATCTAGTCATGCTTGCAAAAATTAAGGACAATTTGCCCTCCAAGGGACAACATGACTTTAAAGGACTGAAACAGCTTCCAAACCAACTAGTATGGTTATTTTGCTTAGCCTGCAAAAGCAGATGATTGCCTAAAGACTGAAGAAAAGAAACAAACCAGACACATCTAGTTCTTCAGATTAAGCAGTTACAGAGCCTTTCCGATAGTTCAATGCATCTGAAGCATCAGAAACAATGGAACTGGCCTTTGATGCCAGAAAGAAGACAGCTTTCTGTTAATTGAAGGTTGACTCTACTCCAGTAACACTGCCCCTGGAATCATCTTCCTTGTTTGCTTTAGAATTTTTGTAAGTTTACATAACGTTGGGGTTTTTTGATGTTGAAATAAGCTTTTGAGCCTTCAGGCTGAATGACAAGAGTCCCCTCATATCGTACTATCTTAATTAGCCACTATTTGAAGGAGTTCATCAGGGTCGGGTGGGTTAATGTAAGCAATTAAAGGTGTTGAATAAAGAATATCAGAGCTGAACACATCAAACAAAATCCAAGTTCTTCAGAATATTTTATCACCTCCTGACCTCCCTCCTATCTTATCCTTTACTAGGAAATTAAACAGTAAGATAGCTGACCAGCTAACACCTATGGAATACAAAAGCTTGTATATGTGTTGACAAAAGACTTGCACTGTAAACAGTGAACTAAGAAACCGAATCTGCTGTTTAAGTACACCCTAAATTATTTTTCCTTGAGGGAAGTAAGATTTGTACGAGACACTGGCACTATATACCACACCTCTTTTTCAGCTTTCATGTTTTCATGTTCATCCTCTTCTCAGTCTTCAGCTTAAGAAAAGTTTGCAGTTAGCCCAATTCCGTGCACTTAGCCCTGGGTAACACGAGGCTTGCATTTACTGATTTGAGGAAAACAGATTTGTCTTTCAAATACTTCATGACAGCTCTGTTTAGGGGCAATCACCTGACAAAAACACAAATTCCCCTTAGCATTCATCCTGCTGGAAGTGGCATAGGATTTTTCGTGCAAACATCTTTTCCAAATTCCTTCTCAGTCATTTGCAGATAGGGTGCAAACACAGTCTGCGTATGGCAGAGGCAAGCTTTTGGCACCGGAGAGATAGGAACTGCACTCATTTATCAACCACAACATTTATCAACATTATTCAACTGTTGCATTTTTGCAAACAAATGGAAAACAAATACCATGTGGATTCCTGCGGTTTCTGAAAGATATAGAAGAAAGCTCCCTCCTCGTCTTACAAATCTTTCAGATTTCTGTTGTCTGAAAAAAACAAACACTAGATCCTGCCAAAAAATGCCCCCGCAGACAGGCCAATCAGCCAATTAGCACTCACCATAGATTTATCCCAAGAGTTCATGCTAACTTAAAGCCAGTGAACCTTGTTTGTATCTGTTTCATGATCTGCTGAGCAAGATGTGTTGCTAAGTGCAAAGAAGACTAAAAGAGTATCTGTTTCTTCTGAAGCCAAGGTACTATTATCTCTACCTATTGCATGAAGGGCATGCAAGAACAGCAATGATGTCTGCTTCTAATTTCAGGCATTCAATTTTCTCAATGATTTTCAGTTAGCTCGAAGCAGCAGAACTCGTATGTGGCACAAAGTGGTGGTTTGTAATGAATTTCTAATCTGATCCTTCAAAGAGCAAATTGGATAAGAAACTTCCCCAATCTCATAATAAATTTCTGTTCAGTTGATTTGTATTTAAAATACTAAGAATTAATTAATGCTTACTTTTTTTAATAGAAGTAATTTAAATTTTTGCAAAAAGATACAAAAGTAGAAAGATTCTTTGCTAAAGTCAGCTTTGGGAATGTGACGGAATGCCTTCATAGTGCCAACAGAATCAAAAACATGGTAATCTACTGGCTGGTTTATGCTTTTATCTTCTCTAAGCTAATAAGAGGAGAATGTTATCACCTACTTAACTTCCAACTTAATGAAAATAAGTTTAGACTCAGTCTATGGAGACAAAGCACAAAATGGAATCTTACATAAACTAGTTATGCATTGTGAAATATTTAGATGAAGAAATGAGAGTTACTCCACACCCACAGCACAGTAACATTTTCACATGTACTTTTTTTTGGAAAAAAATCAGTATGATGATTCAATAACATCTACTACTTATCACCTAACTGAACTTTTATGCTGCATCCACAGAGAGAATATACTTTCCCAAATATTTCACACAGCCTAGAATTTAAGCAAAATAAATTAATGCTGATCTATTCCCACTGTCAGCACTGAGATATTTTTATGTTGCTTTCATGTGCAGAAAGAAGCAAAATTCTCAGCTGTGATATTATACATAAGCATTATTCTTTAGATATGGATAGTATATTTGCAACAGTCTAAATTCTGCTTGCAAATGGCTCCACAGAACCCTGTATCTAGCCATATGTTGTATATTTTCTATTAAATCTGCAGAACTCCACCAACTCTTCAGGCAGTATGTTTTTACCCTCCTTTTACTCTTTTTATTGCAACTGCATTTGATGGTGTAAACTGACAGAACTGAATACTGAGATAAACAAAACAGAAATGTCTTGGAAACCACTTCTTTGCAGATGCATGGTGACTCTGGACAGACTGTTAAGAGCCTATCACTTCTGTACAATGTATTAACACACAATCAAAGAATTCTTATTTTGGGTCTATCTAGAGCTGCTGCTTGAAAGGAAAGCACAACACACTGCTATTTCTGATGACATTCTCCCTCCAATGGTTCTGTAGAATGAGAATGAAGTGAAACTGCAGGAGTTCACTGAGAGCCAAATCCTCAGAAGAAACAAAAGGCTCCTTCTCAGCTGCTTGAATTCTACATAATAATGTAGCCCACGAGCTCGTGTCAAATAGACCAGCTGTTACAATCACAATCAGGTAATACTTAGCTCTTGTTATCATCCATTCACCTTTCTAGCAATTTGCTATCAGACTGCAGCAGTCTGGAGGTGAGCAGGGAGTTCAGTTAAAATTAACGTAACAAGCAATGAACTTTATGGTTATTTCTAAAGTCAACATCTGAATGCAAAATCATGTCAAATAAGTTTGCCATGGGACAAAACAGATCTTTTCTTTTTTTGCTGTTTTGAGAAAACTCCCCAAACAAACTCAATTCAGTTACAAGACTGAGAAACCACTGAAAATGACAAACATGGTTATGTACAGGTGGGAGTTCTAAACTCATGTTTCTCAGCTCAAAATCAGGGCTCTGACTCCTGGTTTCATAGTAAGCTTAGTTATGGCAGCTGCAGCAGGCTATCACCACAGCTTCTCAATTCCCTGCTGTGGATATTCACACTGATGACAGAGAACTGAAGGCAAAACGTACCCACTGCTGGCCTCCAGCGGACAGCAATTCACTGAATTAAGGCAAATTGCCACCGTTCTCACTTGACATTTGTAGAGTAGCCTGAGGGCCTTTATTCTGAGGCACAAAAACTGTTGGTGATGGCAGCTGACTGTGTGACTGGTGGTGCTGCCTGATTGTGGTTCAGGTGGCAGAGGCTCTACAAGGCTTCAAGTACTTAGACCTGAGAAAGAGTTCCCTGTCACGGTGTGTGGTGTCAGTAACTCCGAAGCAAAAAGGGAAGAGAAGGAAAACAAAGAAGCAACATTTTAATTTAAATGCAAGACTGAAAATCCACATCTCTGTTACCATTCTTCGAATTTTCCTTAGAATTATGTGTGGGGCCAGCTTGAGGGGCAGAGTTGCACAGAGCAGCTGAACAAGCAGCACTGGGAGAAAGGGGACAGAAGTAATAGGAACGAGAAAGCTTTTGGTATAAAGGGAACCTATTTAAGAGAGATGGGTTTCATCAACAGCGACCGTATAATTGCACCACAGGAACTTAAGAGACAGAAGACTGAAAGGCAGTCTGCTTGCAACAGCAGCAGAACAGTCTACATGAAAGAAAATCTTAGGAGTCAAGGTTATCTCCAGAATGTGAATCCACAGGGAATCTGTAGTACATTTTGATGCAGCTAGCACAGAAAGTGAACAGCGTTAGATTTATTAAAGGTGGTGAAGAGACTGAAATACTAATGGAGATTACAGACTGTGATTGTGGGAAACAGAGGAGTGCTTAAATCCTCCTCTGTCCTTGGGTAGGCTGTTAAGTGTTACATCAGAGCTGATATAAACCTTGCTTTTATACACTGTAATGACAGCTTCTAGCAGAAACTCAAAGTCTACAGGAGAAAAAGTAGCTCTTAACTTAGTTTGACATATTACTGTCTAACAGGGGCCAGAGCTCCAATTCAACATGCTGTTACAAACAAAAGGTTCCCTTTGGTAATGTTTAAGTTTGGAAAGACAATGGAGATGACCAGCTGAAATGAACTTAGAAGAAAGAAACAGCCAAATGGGTAAAATGCTTGGAGGTGTCTTGGAGAATAAAAGATGAGGTGCAGAGTCCAAAATTCTCAAATCAAAAGGCTCAGATGACTTCTACCTTCTTTTGGTATGATTGTAAAGAAGTTAATTGAAAAATATATTGAGTCCGATTAAGAAATACAGAAACTGACAAAGCTTGACAAGTTAAATGAATACTCATAAGACAGGCTAAAGCTAATTTTTGAAGAACAAGTTTTTAAAGTTAAAAAAAAAAAAAAAGAGAAACGTGAGGCTTGTAGAGAGACAGGAGAAACAGTAAGAGATGATTGTGCATCGGCATGAAACAAAGCCATTGCAGAAGAAATAAATTTGCCTCAGTGTTCAGTCTTGAAGAGACCAGGCAGGTCCTCATGCAAGGAGGTTCTTAAAAGGACCAGCCTAATGCACTGTTGCAATATTGAGGCTGAACTAGATGACCTCTTGAGGTCACTTCCAAGTTGAATGGCTCCAGGATTCAATGAAATAAGAAGTTACAAAAACATAAATCTATAAATATAAAACAAATCTTAAGGATTGTTTCAGAGCTCTAAAGAAACTAAAACATGACACCACTGAAATACTGATGTATTGCTTAAAAGTGGCAGCAGATGGATGGTAGGTGGGAAAAAGGACCCAAATCTGAAAACAGGGCTACAGAAAACTATAGGCAATTGCAGTGTTGTAGTTTGTACCACACAGAGAAACTCTACTGCCAGTTTGTGAAGACGATTAAGGAGTTAAGTGGTATTCACACAGAAGTGATCAAGCTGATACAGTATGCCTGGAGTTTCAAACAGCATTAGAAATCAAGCTTCCAAGGCATAAAAGGAAAAGGCCTCTTGTTAATTAGTGTCAAGTTAAGTGAGAGGAAGCAGGAGATAAAACATGCGGTCAATTCTCACACTGGTGAGCTAAGATCCCCAAAGCACACGCACTGGAACTTACATCCTGATTTGCAGTAATAGGCCAATATCTTTGTATAGGTGAAAAATGTCATTTTCCTACCATTCAAGACTGCTAAATGATGGAGTATATTTTTTTTTGTATTTTTGGAATTTAAATATTCTCTCTGAAGAGACAGGTCTACAAGAGAGGGAGAGACAGATAAAATAGCTACAGCTAAATTCTGGAGAATGTCTTAGCACTACATGAAGTCAGCAATCTTCTGTGGTCAGCCTGGCAGAGGCAGCTCTAGATCAATAGCATCTGCATCATTATTTCATGCCTACTCCTCATTAGTAAGACAGCAGTGCAATCACTGAGGGATGGTGATTTAGAGTGAGCAATGGCTGGGTCTGAAGTCAGACAGGAGGCCAAGATCATCAAATGAGGTTGAATAGTGGCACTGTAACTCCAACTCTAAATGCAGATATAAACTAATTGGTGATACGTCATCATTTTTTCCCCACCTTTTTTTTTTTTTTGAACTTCTAACTAACAGCTGTTAGAGTGTAATAGGTGAAACTCAAACAACATTTATCATCATGAAGGACAGTTTGGTTTATGGTTTGGTTAGGTTTTTTTTTGTTTGGAGCTTTTTTGGTGTGGGCTGTTTTTTTTATTCATTATTATTCCTTCACCCTGATCAGGATAAATTCATGTTCCTTCATACAGATTATACTGCCAGAGGAAAAGACAAAATCTGTCACATTTCTGCTTCATGCCATGAAGAGGAATGGCAGTATGAGCATATTATGCAGGAAGAACAGCTGCTGACTCCAAAATATTTTAACTCTGGGACAAAAACCCCATTACTTATCCCATTCAAAAAACAGAAAAGCTTCAAAGGAATCTGGGAACTTACCAGCTGGATCTGAAACTTACAAGTTCCTTATTCACTTCAGATCATTTTGGATTTACTGTTCTGCTATTCAGACAAATGGCAAATTAAAAGCTCCTTCTATTTCTGCCGATGCAATGTATTCCCTGACTGAGGAACCAATCTTCAGGTAAAACAGTCCCCTTATTACACAGCTTTGGTAGTGCCTTTAGGAACCAGCTGTGAGTAAATCAGAAGAGCTAGAGAACATACAAGCCCAATCACACAAACACCAGTGCCAGACGCTTACCATGACTTTCAGCACCAGTATCATAGTTATTCCCAACAGTGAAAATTACAGTGATCACAAGTAATGTTTGTCATCTCCACGAATTCCAAGAAAGACCTTAGTTGCTGTTAGAACATACAATGTTGTCCTCCACCAAAAGTTAACAAATTATCTTCTCATACCACTACAGGGAGAAGTATGTGAATATCTGGGTCTGCAGAACAGGGTATCTTGTTGCATGCAATACTCCTGACCCTTGGTATACCAGAATTTTACAGCAGAGTAGTAAGTACAGCAAACCAGTTGTAAAACAAATTTCTCCCTTACTAGACACCTTATTTTCCATTTACCAAACAAAACAAAAAATTGCTTAAAAGGGGAATTGCACACCTAGTAATGAATTCAGGTTTCATTTAAGCAAAATGATCAAAAAAGTTTGCAAAAAAAAAATCTGTCCCATTCTGATGAGTTACGTTGATCATATTACAGGCTCCTACAGACACTTTCATACAAATAATAATAATAATAAAAAAATTCAATACTACCAGGGCTTTATGGGATCCTGGTTTATTTTTAATAATCCTTACAGCCACTGACTCATAAAAAAATACCAGGAAAGCATTCACATGCACTATTACTATGAGTGACTTAAAAAAATAAAACAAAACAAAAAAGAACAAGCAAAAAAGAGCAGCGCTTAAACAGTTACTCAAAATCAAGTTTCTTTGAGATTTGTAGCTGTTTTACAAATGAAGTTTTTTATTTGACTGGAACTCTTTATAGCTCTATGGACAGTAAGAAAATTTAAAAAAAAAATTAAAGCATATGACACTTCTAGCATTTTTAGGCATTTCATATTAATCCTAGTAAGGCAGAAACTGTAGGAAGTTTAATAGAATGCATTTCATAGCTCTATTTGCAAGAGAGCAGTACACATAGTTATCAAGAGGCAAAGTATTCCATTTATTCATTTTTTGGAATGATTCACGTTGGTGCCTTTATCTAAATGAACTCTTATGTGAGCAGGATGTTTTAGGAACTACTCAGTATGATAGGATATTCTTTAATCATGATTAGTTAGACTTACAAATGATTATGGAACATACAATGTGTTGCAGCTTTGGATCATTACCCTTGAAAATGTAATTCAGAAGTACAAACAATAATTATTTCCATCACTCCTTTTACTGAAACATAGCTTTCTTTAATTAGGATATTGATAAGTGAGTACAGCAAATGTAAGATTTGTTAATAGTTAATCTGATAAAGAACTAATTGAGCTTTTAGCTGAAAAAGCTTAATCCTCCCAAGAGTGTGCATACAGATTATGCCACCTCCTTAGGAACACCCACTAATATAATGGACTAACAGATTATTAAAGATTTATTTTCTATGTTGGCAGTCAGGCTCTGGGCCTGCATGCCTTTCCACACCTCTCAGCGGCACTAGTGAAGGACAGACCCATGTAACATGGGAAACTTCACGCTGCTGCATCCCATTCTTTCCACAGGCAGCAGTTGGTTATTGCTTCAGCAGCTTGGATTTAGGAGACAAATCATGAAGTTTCCCCAAATCTGACAAAGGCAGCCTATGATGCCTAAGGCACCAGGACAAGTGTTTAGGAACATCATGGCCTCCAAGAGCTCGGCACCCTCCTTAATCATGCACCTCTTCTTTGTGTTTAAGAGCCCATTTTATTTTCATTAACAAGTCCATCATTTTTAGAATGGGCATTAGCATCCATTATACCCAATATTCCACTGCATAGGGTTCCACTTAATTATTCACTGTGTGAAACACTTTCTTTTGCTTCAGATGTCTCCTCATTTCATTTGTACAAGAGTTTTATTGGAACATGCGTATTGCTATCAATCTAGTCCAAGAAGTGGTGGTAAAATTCCTCTCTAAGGATGAAGGAATGGTCGAGAAGCAATGACTAGGTGTTATTCAGGAGAAACTATAAGCACGGATTGAAAGCGAGACTGCACATAACAGACACAAGATATAAACCATTGACATATATACAAAATCACCAGCATTGATGACAAATGGTTCAGGCATTTCTTGGCAGGCAACTCCTGCTTAATGTAAAGGCTCACATGCATTCATCTACTAGCTTGTTGTCTGCCAAAAAATATCCTCTGCTTCTGTCAGAACTGGCTAAAGTGTACCAATGGGTTATACTAGAAAAGTTCACTCATGTTTGCCAGGTAGATCTGCAGTGAAAGATACAACTATTTAATCGCAGAAGAGCTTTCAAGTAGAGACATCCTTAGATATGCTTATTTCTGATGTTGAGTTACTACAGAGGATAAGTGATTTCCTTCAAGAGTCAGAGAAGAAACATAAGTAAAACAATATTTTGGAAAGATCAAGAAGCCAGCTCTCAAGCATGTCTCAGATTTTTCTCATCACTATTAAGTGTCTAAGTGCAATTTTTTCCTAAAAAAAAAAAATTACAAGGCAGTTAAAATACTAAAAACGTTGTATTTTAAGAAATGTCTTTTCAATACACCTACACTCAGGACAGGACCATGGAAAATAAACAGGTAAGTCTACTTCAGACATAAAAATGTCAGAGGAACATTGTCTCCTTGTAACTGCTTTATCAGGTACATGACTCAATAGTACCTGCTAAGACAGATTTAATATAATGAGAAAATTTAACAAAAACCAACATGTACATCATTGATTTTAAGTTAACGTAAAGTGACAGGCTCAAAACAGAGCTCCATCTAGTATTTGGGAAATTTACATAGGAAAATAGTACTTTTTTAGGGTTTTGTGGAGTTTTAGGGTTTTGTGGAGTTTCCACCAGTAATTACTTTGGATTTAAAGAAATCCAATGATAAATTCAGCTTACAGTTAAAGAGTATTAACTTGTGGAATCCTACAATAAAATACGACTATAATCCAGAGACAGAAGTACAAATTTAAACTAGTAAGATTAAAGACTTTTCAAGTGCCAAGCTAAAAATTTAAAATATCACAGTACCTGTGACTTAAAATGGTACCTGTGACTCTTTTGTTCTTCTCCAAAAATATTACAGAATTTCATTTAGTCATAGCTCTTAGCTGAAATTGTGTATTCATTCTCTCCAGAACCCATGACAGGCAATAGAGATCAATAAGTTATTAATGTTTTAAAGGCATTCACATGTATAGGTTTACTATTTATTTTTTCATGTCTTTTCCACCTCGGTTGAAGCTTCAACTTCAGGAAGACCAACAGAAGTAGAGTTTATAGGAAATCAAAGATATGCTTGAAACCCATTTGTGAAGAAGGAAGAGGATGCATGAAATCTACTACTATCATAGCACTGGGAATCTATAATTACACACTCTAGCACAAAGCCCAGTAAGATGTACTGGGTATGGTTCCAACTCACAAAAAAAAACCCTGAACACTTAAATGAAATAATAGCTTTAGGACTTATACAAAGCAACAGTAATAGAAGCAAGAAAATGCATTGGACTGGTCTTTACTGTACAAGCCATTTTCAAAGTTTAAAACAAATTTAACTGGGATACATAAAATTATTAAACTAAAAGTTTACAACTTATCCAGATGATATGTCAGATAAACCATATGTAAATATCTTACCTCTTCTCCTGAAAGATAGTAAGCGGAAAGTAGTCCACCGACAAAACGGATGTTCACTTCAAATACAGAAATTTCAGCATTCTGTTGAAATAAACATACATTTATTACTATACAGGTTTGTTTGTTTGCTTTTGCCTTCTCTTTTTTTTTTTTTTTGTAATATATATATATACATGGAGGTATTAAGCTACAACAGCTGTACATAGCAAAACACAGAAGATAAAGGGAAGGTTAGGTTTTAGAAAAAGGTTCTTCACCCAGAGGATTGCTGGGCACTGGAACAGGCTCCCTAGGGAAGCGGTCGCAGCACCAAGCCTGACAGAGTTCAAGAAACATTGGGATGATACTGTTAGGCACATGGTGTGACCCCTGGGGATGATCCTGTGCGGGGCTAAGGTTTGGACTTGATCTTTGTGGATCCCTTCCAATTTGGCATATTCTGTGATTCTGTGAAGCATTTTAAAGCATTTTCTTCTCTTCCTCATGTTAACAAAACAGCCTCTCCTTTATCCTCATGCTGTTTAACTTTTCATCTTTCGTTTGTACACAAGGCTTTCTCTAAATCCACAGATCTAAGTACTTCCTTACAGATGATTCAGCACTTGCCCAAAAAGTGCTCTCAGATCACATCCCACACTATCTCACACCATACCATCTCTTCTCAGACACTGTATGAGAAAGTTCTTGATCAGAATGTGATATCAAGACTACTTCAGTCTAAATGGAGGTTATTGTAAAAAAGGAGCTAACAAAAGTTAATTACATGTTCATCATAAAAATGTAACTATGTGTATCCATGAGGAAGCAGGTATCTTCCACTAGTACAGTGGCAGCCCTTCCCAAGCTGGCCTGGTCTTTGCCAAAGATAGAGACTAGGTCTGTAGTAGCAAGCAGTATAGATCCAGCCATTAACTATCTCAAAACTCAGAGCACATTCTTCCCTGCCTTTTAAAATTCAAACATAAATGAAGAATCTGAGTCTCATGATCACTACATGCTCTTGTTCTTCACCAAATCAATTCCAATTTTACCCTAGCACATGAGATTCAATCCACTCAAGGCACTCAGTTGAAAAGGCGATGTAGCAAAGTTCCTAAATTTCTGCTTTTTTATTATGTAATATTACTTTTTATATTTTTGTACTTCTGTAGAAAAATGGTGCCCAGCAGTCAATCTTCTAAAATTTTGAGCATGTAAATAAGGTGTTTGACTTTCATTTGCTCTGAGTTGCTCTTGCTTCTATTGAGTTGCTTTTCCATTTCCTATTTGCTGACATACACTATTTAATATAAATCAATGCATGGTAGAACTTTGGGATTTTCCTCTCAAGGGCTTGCAGGCTTTTTTCATGCAGCTAGGTTTTGTGCTTTTCCAGTTTAAACATTCAGACGTCAGTTTATGTAGGAGGGAAGAAGTTGCTCCCTGTTTTCTATGGATTTTAAATTGTAGTAAACTGTCTGCAGAAAACACCCCAATAAAATAACCAAAAACCAAAAAAAAACCCCAGCACTTGGCTACTTATAAATATTACTTTATGCTTTTCAGTTTGCAATGTGCTCTGATTAAGAAAAGGTATCTAGACACATTGCAGAGTTGCTCAGTGTTATACAAGTTGTAAAGGTAGAGACTTCAAAACACACAGGCTTGCTACAATACTAGCTGGTTTACACACAGACATTTAACTTTTCTCCTCAAATCTATTCTGCACCTCTCCCTCTAAAAACTGAGAATATAATTTCATTCACAGACAAAGTAAAGCCATCACATACATCTGCCTATTGAAAACTCAGACTCATACCATGTGTTAAGACTGCAAACTGAAAAAGCTATCTTGCTGTCTCTTGCAGTGTTCAGAACATAATATTTTTTTCAAGTTTATTTTAAGCATCCTAAAACTCTGCAATTTCTCCTCTGTCACTGCTCTCCCAATACCAGTCTGCTCTTATTCTTTCTGGAAGAAAGTACAAAGGAAAAAAGCAGCTGAATTTCTGTTTCCAAAATTTCTGTTTTGCAAACCCTGAATTTCTGCTTCCAAATGTTGTCACTGTCCTGCTGAATTCATCAAGAAGGCAAAGGAAGTAACTGAAAACAGGTATTCTTCAACTTTAACATTTCTGTGCATGCCTTTTTATTATATTAGGATACATGTTAAGCCTGGGGAGATGGATATAAAAACATTTAAATCCTCTAGAAATCTGAACTGAATAATACACCTGTTCACCTGCTAAGTCGGCTACCTGTGTAAGAACCATACAGGACATACACATTAAATACACAAGTCTACCTTAACTAAATCCAACACCGAAGACAGATGGTAGAGAATTGATCTGACTTAAGAAAGGTTGATCTGACCTGATCTGATTGAAGAAAAGATGACTAAACAAGTGACAGGGGCAGCTTCTCTTCCCCAGAGTTTGAGCTAGCTGAAACTTCTATGGATAGTATTCTATATAAGAACCTTCTCCAGAAGGTCAGGTTGTTTCCATTTTACTCCTAAGCCTCAGCACACATCAAGAACTTTTCCTTGTTGTGGAAAAGTTGAAGCTGTAAAGAGGTAGGTATTAGATGAAGAAATGAGTTAATCAGATCCCCCAGACACTTGTGTTTCCTTTGAGGACTGAATTAAATTACATTTTGATTTTCAATTGCTCGAAGTAAATTGAGTGATGTATCACTTTATTTTGTCTCCAGAACCTTTTGCCTTTCTGGGTTTAATACGACCACTTAATTAACAAAATCATCGCTATCTTTCAAGGAAGGCAAAGGCCCTTTAAGAAAAGCTCAGTACATATGCGCTGACATCTTTTTCTGGAAATCAGTTACAGCCAAAAAGACCACTTGGAAGTATTGTGAATAAAGGTTTTACTGCTGAGCCACAAAGATTAATTGCGCTGGAATCTTGAAGGTTTGTTGAAGGGGTGATCTTTCAGGATATTTCTTGAAGGTAACCATTGTTTTAATGTTACCAGATTTCCAATTTGTCACTCAAACACACCTCTGAACCTTTGTTTGAAATTCCTCTCTTACTAAAATCTTTATTCAAGCCCCTGAAGCAGATGCAATTAATGAAATGGACAGACATTTCATTAATGGTGGATTTGCAAGCTGTATGCTTAATAACTATATATTACAGTTATTCTTAAACTAATTATACCAGGTTAGTAGTATTTCAGCACAGAAATTACAAAAGTTTTCAAAACATTTAAAGTTTCATAATTTCATGTCAAAGATACATTCATGTCTACATGGAAAGCTCATATAAAGAAACAGCCTGTTAAGAGAAGTGAACTTGCCCCCAGAGTAGCAGATTTCTGCTACAGCAACTTTACCCTTCTTTCTGGTTTGATTTTTTAAATTTTTTTTTGAATGACACGTTGAAGATTCCACACACTAATTACTATCCTCTTTTCATATTTTTAATCATCCATATACAGCTTGCACAAATAGGTTCACATATTTCTACTCAGCACTCAATCCCTAAGTAAGAAATACTATTTTTTATTCTGCTCTGAGATCCAGCTGTACATAAATACCTTATGATCCATTTAACAGTGCCATAATATAACAGGAAAACTTTAATCTGAACTTCCCCAAATTTCTACCACCTGCAGATGCAAGAATTATTTTACTTTTTTCTTTCAAATTTAGCCTTCTCTGTCAAACTGTCATTGTATCATCACATAGCAGGTCTGAGAAGTGGTTGAATTAATTCCATTATATTTAATGGAAATTTTGTAAGAAGTGACTGGGCATGCTCATTTCAACATGACTTTTTTAAAGATTCCAAGTGTATAAGATGGCACAGGCCAACTGCATAGATACAATTTGTAATTTTATGGTTTTTTCATTAGTAACTCAATTAGAATGCATGCCATGTGCTATATATATATATATGAATATCTGAAGCACCTTTGTGAGTACACAACTGTGTGATCTTACTTTTTCTATGCAATATCAGCTTGCTCTGATATTTGGAGGCTTACATTTTGTCCTGACAAGGAGAAATGCTAGAATAAGAGAAAGTTTTTAAACAAAAGAAGAACCATAGCACAAAAACACTCAAGAAGGTGGAGAATGATACAGATTTAACTAGCCAACCTATTAAAATAATTCCTTTTAAAGAAAGGGAGGGTGACAATATCTTAGGAAATCCCATCTTCAAAAAGCAACAAATATAATCAGATGAGGGTGGTGGGGATAAATAAAGTACCAAGAACATCAGCTAACTTGTGTTACTCTGCATTTCTATTTTATTTGCAAACTTACAACATGGCCAATCTGATCTCCGCTGCATTGCACCACTTTACTTTCATTACCCGTCTGTAAACTGGGGAATTAAGTCTACAGCTGATAAACTACTGAACCTTTAACCACCTGTGACTGAATTTAATATCAAAAGCACTGCTCAGACAACAAACTACTGTCAGCTGGGCTCTCCTGGAGCCCTTTGCCTACTGGACTCCTTCAGCTTCCCAAATATCTGCATTCATATCTTTCTGGATAATTTCCTTAATGCATCTCTTTCCTGAAAGTCTTCCTCTCCACAATGCATACACTAAGGCCAAAACAATTTCCATCTATATTTTCTCATGGGAAGTCACTCTCATTTATGAATACATTTGAAATACAACTCAATTTTGTTTATCCGATATCAACTTCCACCTGGCACTCACCAGCACTGGTTGCTTGTTCTGCTATTCATAATTCAATTGGAAAAAATACTGTGTGCTCTTTAAACAGATGAATGTATTCCAAATAATCAGGTCACCTTAATTTATATTTGATAAAGATCTTACTGTCTTACTTTTGATAGAGATAATAAAAAATAACGCCACAAATCTTAGCAAATAATTTCTCTCAGTCTTATTTATTGCACAGATTCTTTCCAAAACTTACTTTCCTTCAGTTCTCCTGTTCTTGCACTGCCTGCAGTGCAAAGAACTTCAGTCACCTCACCTGCATTTCAACCTATTGCTCCTGCACACAAGGAATACAGTGACTCGTCCCGTTCACATACACCATACTGTACCATGGCAAGCAGCCCATATCCTGCAGTTTAACAAGCTGTGCAAGAGAACACCAGGGACACCACATTGAACAATGCTGAATAATGTATATAATTCTAGACTAAGAAGTGGACACAAAGGGCCCACATTTCCTGTGAAATGAGATGAACTTGTAATTATTATTACTATTAAGTAATAATATTCCCTGTTGAAGCACAAAGATTGGGAACAGCAACAAATCTTAGCATTTTCAAGCAGTACAAGAAGTATGATAGAGCCATAGAGAGTACTACAATAGCTCACTTTTAGCTACTGTAATTAAACAAGATTTTAATTACTTGCAATTGTGAGAAAAAAGTTTCATTCACACTCCACAAATGAAATTTACTGGCTACTTGCTAAAATACTCATTTCCCAAAGACAGGGGAAACAATTTTAGCAACCTTTTTATTGCAAGTGTCAAAGCCTGGTTATTGCATAACATGGTATTTAACCTTGCTGAAGTCCCTGTATGGCAAACTGCAAGATCTTCAACAGGCACAAAAATAAAGTGGTACCGAAGGCATTAACAAACTCTAGCAGCAAAAGAACTGCATTTAGTAATAAATATGCAGGATCTCCTTTTAGCCTATCAAAATAAGTTCTTACACAGAATAATAAAAAAAAAATAAAAATCAAGTAACTTTGAAGTCTGTCATTTAGAGTGTATTAACAAGTTATGCAGCAAACTAGTAATCAAATAGTCCCAAAACCTAAAGAACTATTTTCAGCTGCTGCATTTCTTAAGATACTTCACAGACCCATTATACATGTATTTGAAGTCCACTTACTCACACCTCCCACACAATTTTTATTTTTTTTTAAATAGGAAAGCTATTCTGTTCCAAATTGTTGTATCAGGAAACATTCTGATTTTCTCACTTGAGGAGAAGAAAAACCACCAAGAATGAAGTGCCAAAAACCCATCTACCTCCAAGTCAGAACATTAGGTTTAGGAGTGTTAAATGTAATTACAAGTCAATCATAATACCTACAGTTTGAGAGTAGTATGATTTAGATTTGTAAATGCTGAATTTTGAAATAAGCAAACTGGGTTCTAAAAGTCTGTCCTGATACCGACTGCCACACAATGGATAGATTTGAGACAATGATAAATGCTGGAAGCATTAATAATTAGATGAAAATAATATTTGCTACTCTGGGATCTTGGAAAAGGGGTATGTTAACCTATACATATCCATAGAGAAAAAAAATGTAACTTCAAGTTTCTGTATTTTTTTCCAGTTCTTTTCCAGTTCCCAAAATAGTAGACCTATCACTCAGAATACTTCCACATTGCATGAAGCTGCTGACAAAATTTCTTTAAAAGATATTCAGACTTGCAGAGCTAAGCACAAAGATGAAAATCAGAACTGTTAAGCTAGCCTTCAAGCTTCAAAGTGACTTACAAAATCAGATACAGTGACTGACCTCTGTAAACAGCTTTCCTTAAGAGCATTGGCAGGACTGAAGGTATCCTCACCTTCTTATTTCATTCCCTTCTCTTTATACAGCACCTCAACTTATTAGTATCTATCTTCGAGAGCAAATAATGAAATGCTCTTCACACTTTCCCCATTGCGATCCTGTCTGGCTACACTTACATCAGACAGCTGATCAGTGGGTGAGGGCATTAATTCAAGCCCTGTCCCACATACCATTAGACTGTTAGCACCTTCTGGTCCAGTGTGGCCTCTGTTGTTCCAGACAGTGCCCAGATATCCTTTAGGACTGCGCCCAGTATGCAGTATGGGCAAGACTGTCCTTTTGCAGGGAATGAGTTTAGCAGGGCTGAAGAAGATGGGTACAGATCACTTAGTCACTCATCCTAAAGATCTGGGTGTAGAAGTGAAGCATCATCAGTTCCAATACTTAACGACTCCTGACACATGATCCCTTCATTTGCCTCATCAAGATGCCTCTTTCTATCTCTTCCCAAGCACGGATTCAGTGTGGTTCAGCCCTTGTGTTGCAGAGACTGATAGCTCTTTCCTCCCCAGTGTGAAGTACAAGTTGGGCGGTGATACAAAAACTCTTTTGGAAAGCTATGAATGCTCAGTGTGTGTGTGCAGGTTCTGAAGCAAATAAAAATAAGGGCAGAGAAGCATGCAGCAGTGCATAGTTGTAGCTAGGAAAAGCTCCCTAGAGACCCCATGAAAGACTGGCTTCTCTTTCCTATGTTGTAACGTGCTGATAATACAATCCAGCCCGGTGCAGCCTGGGGCAGTGCACAAGCACTGCAAAAGGGCGTGTGGGCAGCAGCACATGTGGAGAGGTCAGACCAAATCCTTAGTTATATTAATTAGAAGAGCAAAGATAAATCCCCCGGGGAGATAAAGTGATTTAACAGAAAACAGAGCACACATCTATGGTGCAAAGACCACGGATTTAGCCACTGTAAATGCCAACTTCTTCCAAAGGCACGAGTATGTCTAAATCTCTTAAAATACTGACAGAATCAGAAAATGCAACTTAATGCCTGAAGGAACTGCTCGGTTTGGCTGAAACTTCAGCAAGGTGTCAAATACAAAAAATTTTAGTAGTTTTAACAGAAAAACAGCTCCAAGCATTGCAATGTGGATATCTCAGTTATAAAATCGCAGGGCTACTACCTATAGCTATAATGAAAATAGCCTAAGTATGTTATACTCCACAAGGGATCTTCCAAACACATACACTCACAAGCTTACTAAAATGTACGAGTTTGCTGAGAAAGGTGCCATTTACTTATCTAGAATTTTCCTTCAAGATCAAAACCTATTTTCACAAAGGTAAACAAGAGTAACCCTGACATCCAATTCATTGAATTGCGAAACTGAAATCTAACACATAAAGAGATGATGCCACTTCCCATTAAGTCATCTTTATTCCATAAATCCTTTCATGTGGATAAGCTAGTGCCTAGTTTACAAAGTAACATCAGGAAACTTTTATGATCAAGTGATGAGAATGATCTGTGTGCTGGTCAAATAATTCAACATGTACAACGAGTATCTTCCAGAGCTTGTAACGTTTTCCTTTATTCAGCTTCATAGAACATAAAGAAAAGACTCTGCTACAGACTACACAGCTATTTTTGTAAAGAACACCTTAAAGAAAATTTAACATTTAAAATATATAGTTCTAAGAATAAATGGAGAGAAAACATAATTCCATTTATGCAAATAAAGCCCAAATATGCCTTCCAAAAACCTGACTAAGCAGTCACTGTCCAGGAAATGGCCAGAAACATTAAACACAAGTTTATACTACTCACAAAAAATAACCCTTAAGAATATGTCAGTGTGTCAGTTATTAAAACCAATTACTTTCATAAGACAAAGGTTTCTAAAACCAAGAGCATGTAAGAGTGTACAGAACACTAATGCAGAAAATGTCAAGTAATACCTGATACAGGATAAATGCTTAAACACAAAACAGAGGACCCTCCTTAAAATATAAGGTACAAAAGCATTTAAAACTAGAACTTATATGTAAAGTGGAAAAACTAAAGAGTGCAACTCGAGTAGCTTCCAACAGTCCAGCAATTAAACAAATGGAGATCCTTTATTAAGGTTGGTGTTGCAGTTATTTATTTTCATGTCCTTTTTCCAGTTTGGGAAAATTACTCGCTGCTGATGCCAATGTAAAATTCAACTTTATCTGATTATGAAGTATTATGAGAATAATTCTCTGAGGTGTCAAACTCAATACAGCTATTTACAGGAATATCAGGGACAAGATATTGTTACTTATGCATATCAATCTGTTAAGTAGCTCTGGTAAATCGGCTCAACGGCTGCATTGACTGACTAAAGCAATACAAGATTTCAGACATTTTGAAAGACTTCATAGCTTATAAGCATTACTGAGAAAAAAAATAAGTGCATTAACAAGAAGAGCTGAAATTGTATGCAATACCATCTAAAAGGTTCTAGTATGATGTATAGCAAGATCTATGCACTCCCAAAGATTTCCCTTTTAATAATGTAAATCACTTTACAAGACTTTATGATATTTCTCCAAGCAGACCTCAGCTCATCCTTTAAAATGGAGTTTGCTATTTTCTGTGTTGTTTTGTTCTTAGATTTTTAAACATCTTAATAATGCCAAACTAATAAGACAGGAATTCAGTACTACTGAAATTCCTTTAGAAAAAGACCCCAAAACTTATGCACAAAAAAAAGTTAGCAAGTAATTCAGGCTCCTGACACTACTTAGAAGCACTGTTTAATATCCTGTATTTACATTATAAATGTAAATACAAATGCATATTAAATTACTGCTTATATAAACTATGTAATATACACTCGTATTAACTCCTTCTTAAAATGATAATTAATTCTGAAGCATGTAAGAGAAGCTAATTAATCCTGACTTTTGCATAACTTATTGGAAAGAGTACTTTGTTTTCAGAAAGTGTTTCTAACATTACACAAATCAACTGCAAGAGCCTCTAAGTGCTCTGTGTACTATGCCTACAATGTTTTTCTACTTTACTACACTGATCAACAGAGGTACTCCATTAGCTCTCTACATCCAGCAATTACAATAAATCCTCTGGCCCACAAAAGAAAAGAGAAAAAAAAAAGAAAAAAAAAAAACAAACAAAGAAAAAGACCAAACCCAGGACTTCTCAACTTAATTGATGTTTTTCAAGGTTCTTGCCTGTTCAGGTCCTTTCTAGAATAAAGGCTTTTTTGCTCTCAGCTGCATATTTTCCAATTAATAGTGTGATTTGTACATGCAGTTGTGAAGACCTGGTGGTTTAGAAGACTAAAGCACTCAGTTGTGCCAACAGTTCAGTCTAAGTCATGGGGTTCAACTTTACTGGAATAGAGAAAGGAATCTAAGTAGTAAGTATGGTGTGCAGCTTTCTCTAAACATAAGTCAGATTTGGGGAAGATTTCACAAAGTGAAAATGGTCAGCGTTTACATAATGAAAAAATTAATGCCGGAAGCGTCTGGATTCTTCTATCCAAAAAAGCTGAAAATGTTGATATTTACAATGGTAAATACTCTATTTCCTTTTTCCTTCCTTCAGTCCTGCTTGTTGCCTTCCATCTACCTAAATCACTTAGATTGAAAAAGAACATATAAGCAGAACTATAAGTTTCTTATGTTCTGGCTTGTTGCCTTGTTTTATCAATTAACGAACTAAATTCTGTAGCCTTGCATCGTACTTATAATATTAGAACCCAGTCCTCAATTGGCCCTAAACAGAGCATTAAATGTGCATCAGCAACACTACTTACCACATTGAAATCCAAGTTTTTTTCAACCCACTCCTTGGCTTCCTTAAATTCCTCTTTCATTTCCATGATGTATAGTGTATCAAGGGCATCCACTATTGTTGCTCCTTGTATGTTACCTGAAATACATGAAAAGCCAGTGATTTACTTTCCAACAGAAGACTTTTCAGTTAGATATAATTAATTTAAATTAATTTCAAACTCTGATTTCAATTAATCCAATTAAAAATTGGGTATATAAGCATTCAAGTGGTAACTAGCAATTCATAGCCCTAACTTTGATCCCTATGCCACAGCACAACATCATAATATTTAAGTATTTCTTCTACTAATGAAGTTTTGAAGAGCAGTTCTGAGGCACCACATTTTCAGCCACAATTTTGCATTTTTAAACACAGATGAAACAAATGTAAAATAAAATTAATGAAAAAACTTAATAAATCTCAATAATGAAGAAATTACTGCTTTTTCCAGTTTGGAGTGAAAAAAAATCAGTTGCATTTTTTGTTTTTATACTGAATAATACACATAAAGCTTTAAGAAGCTGGTAAGTACTGATCACAGCTCAGTTGAGAATGCCCTTTAAGAAGTATCCTCTTTGAGAAACAATTTTTTCTGATACCATGCCCCACCATGTAACCTCCACAAGATAGCACTGGGGGAAGCAAAGGGCAAACTTGCACACATGGATTTCTCAGCTGAGGAGAGACTGCAAGACACTGGTTTATAGAGCAAGTTCTGGTGGTTTGTGTAAGTGGCATCCTTCTACTTCTGTTATGGAGATGGATAAGAGCTATCCTTCACCTAACGTTGCAAGATGAAATATCATCTGTATGTTTGCTTTGAGATGGATTCACAGTTCATGATCCTGAACTGAAACGTTAATGTAGAATGTGGAGGAGAAAATACATTCAAACTACTTTCCCACTACTTTTTTCAAATTTATGATGATCATTTCAAATCACCACTTTTGTCTAGGAAGAGTTTCAATTCGTATTTACTGAATAGTGTCAAAAATTCAATTTCAATCACTCTACTAAAATTTATATTTATGAAATTAGCTTCCAGAGCCTTCATTATGAATGGAAACCACTGTTAAGATATACTTTAGAGGAGGCTCTGGTACACAAGTAAACATTTAAAATTACAAAATAATTTAGGTTGCAAGCAACAGAGAAAGTCATTAGGTCCAATCCCTCTCTCCTTCAGCAGGGCTGAGTCAGGGGAATAGCTGAGTACTTATCCAGGCACTGATTGTACAGGGAGAATAACAAGAGAGTAGCTACAATTAACTTCAATGAATTTGATTATCATCTTCTCTCTAAAACACTGGATGAAAAAGTAAACTTAATTTTGCAAACTTATCATAAATCAGAACTCAATTTTTCATATTTAAGAAAGCAATGTGCTATTTCAGTCAATTTTTGTTTACTGCCATCACAGGTTTCTGCTTCCACATGAAAGAGCAAGGTGATTGGAGAGCTCCATATAGCAAAATTGACATTGCTTTCTTAATTTAAGCTTTCAGGTAGAAAATAATTTTCAATTTCTACCATCTTAAACAAAATAATACTTGAGATTACTGTAACAGTTGCTTGGTACATATAACAGAAACAGAATCTATTCTAGCAGCTGCTTATACCACCCTTTTTTGAATGTCACTTTCCTACTTTGAAGGAAATAATCTATATGTTTTCCCCCAGATATTCCAGTAATAAACCTCCAGCATACTTTGGTAAGAACAACACTGTATCTTCCCAGAGCTTATTTGGAGCTTGGCTGCCCTTCTCTCTTATTAAGGGAAAAGCATTCCTTATAAACTTGGCTATGCAACTTGTATTTTTCCTGAGTTCGTGAGAAAGTGAGAGCGACTGTGAAAAACTGCTGGAGGACATCTGCTCCAGAACACTACTGCAAAAGCACTGGAGATGTTTAGTAACTCCAGACAACAAAAGCAGCTCCTAGTGAACTTTTACATTGGAGCTCTACTTACAGAAAAATCATCTATAACCTGATTACCTTGAGTGGATTGCGATAGGTGCACCGTGCAATGACATTCATTGTGCTAATCCTCTTGTAATACAGCTAACACCACTAGTAAACAGTGGAGCTTTCAATTTTAAAGGATTAGTACTTGAGCTGCAACTCACTACTCAATCAGAAGAATAAGAGGAGAAAATAAGGAGAAACCTTATTGAGAAATCGCCTTGGACTCACCCACTTACTATGATTTTTCCCCCCCGAATCTGACCATTATGGCCTGCTGAGAGCACAGACCTCTCCTTCCAGACAGACTGAAGAAAATGCTAGAATCTCAAGTAGATCTTACTTTATTTGAAACAACTTTTGCTATTCTTCTCAAAGCTTCCGAAAACAGAAAAAGACTGTGAAAATTAGTCAAGTTTGTCTCAAACAGCTGCACTTCAAAGTATCTTGTACTTCTTAATAAAAGACAAAAGAACACAGAATGAATTTTTAAAGTGTCAGTTTACAGGCCAGAATTATGACTTGTGAACATTCACAGTTTATACTAAATCAGCCACCAGGATAATCTAAACTCAAGACTATTATGGAAATCCTGATGCCGAACAGTTAATAACCAGTCAGCCAAACTGGTGAGGGGGGAAGGAATGAAAAGATGTTAAACAAACGTTTCTTATTATACAATAAGATATAATATTTCACAAGTCTATATAAGTGATGCTTCTCAAAGTGCAGCCCATAACTTATTAAATATAGTTATCATTCTTGTTTCTATTCTACATTCCCAAGGAATTACACAGCAGTCATGGTCTACAAGAGGCAAAGATTATTGCTAGGCAATTACAGTACACACTCATATGACACAGAATATTTGGACAGGAGGGCTGTTTTGCTATACACCTACAGTACTGCTATAAATTTGACTAAAAGTGAGGACTGCATTACAGAAAGTGCCAGCAATGTTGCAATCACCATGGTTGTTGCCCCAGGCAGGAGGAAGGTATCACAAATAATACCTGGAGCAAATTCATACACCTCAGGTAAACACAGAAACCTTGCAGATAATACCAAAAAAGTATACTCAAGGTAGAGAAAATGAACTTGAAAGTCATAAAACATAATCTCAAAGTGAGCAATTTAGATGATAAAAGAGATAACCAGAGGTACAAGCCTACTAAAGTGAAACATTATTAGTCTTTACCAAAACCTCCAGACCAAGTACTCATATATGCTCCATTTCACTTCCTTTGTTAAACCTTCACTTTTCTTTCTCGTCTTTACTAACAACATCATTTGCTCTATGTGTGTGACTAATAGAGAACACATAAAATAACCTACAATCTAGTAAACTGAAGAGAACACAAACAAAATCAGTCAAAATGAAACCTCCAGTGGTCTATCTAGAAGCATCTACTGAGATTTCTTTTCACTTTAACACTTAACATCTTAAGCAACAATCTGGAAGAAAACAAAAAGAATGTATTTTTAACAAGATTTGTTTCAGAATAGTGTGGTACAAAGCATTGAGCAGTCTAGCTCTCCTCTGGGCAGTGCACAGTTGGTCCACTTAAATAGCATGCGTTTTAATATCTAACAATTCAAAGGTATGTGCATACAAATAAATAAAAAAAATTAAATGAGAGAATTGTATAGGGTTTCTGTGGCCAGGTTTTTGGTAGCAGGGGAGTAGCTACAAGGGTGGCTTCTGTTAGAAGCTTCTGGAAGCTTCCCCTATGTCTGGTTAAGCCAACGCCAGCTGGCTCCAGGATGGGCTTCCTAAGGCCAAGGACAAGCCAATTAGGAATGATAGTAACGCCTCCATGAGAACATGGAAAGAAAGTTATTGCACAGTTGGAAATTGAAGCAAGGGAAGAGCAGAGTGAGAACACGTGAATAACAAAGCAGACCCCTAAGTCAGTGCAGAAGGAGGAGGAGGAGGTGCTCCAGGTGCCAGAGCTGAGGTTCCCATGCAGCACCATGGTGCAGACCATGGAGAGGCTGCTGTGTCCCTGCAGACCATGGAGGACCATCAGGATGCAGAGATCCATCTGTAGCCCATGATAAGCTCACATCTGAGCAGGCTGATGCCTTAAGGAGGCTGTGACCTCATTGGAGGCCCACGTTGGAGCATAGTCCTGGCAGGGACCTGCAGCCTATGGACAGAGGAGCCCGCACTGGAGCAGATTTTTCCATGGTAAGACTTGTGGCCCTGTGGGGGACCGATGCTGGAGCAGCTTGCTCATGAAGAATTACACCCCATGGAGAAATGACCCATGGGGCAACAGTTTGTGAAGAATTGTTGACCATGGGATGGACTCATGTTGGACAAGTTTGTGAAGGACTGTTTCCCGTGGGAAAGACCTCACAGGGAGCAGGAGAAGGACTCTTCTCCCTGAGCAGCAGCAGAAACAACTGTAACCCCCATTCCTGAACTGCTCCCTGAACTGCTGGGGGGGAGGAGGCAGAACTTGGAAGGAAGGAGGTATGGGGGGGGAAGGCATTTTTACAATTATTTTACTTCTCACTCTTTTGCTCTGATCCTGTCAGTAAAAATTAATATCCCCACTTTTGAGTCTGTTTTTCCCAAGATGGTGATCAGTAAGTGACCTCTCCCAGCTCTCACCTCAGCTCCTGAATATTTCATTGCTTTTTTTTCTCTCCTCTGTCCAATTGCAGAGGGGAGGGAGAGAGTAGCTTTAGTGGGTACCTGGAACCCAGCCAGGGTCAACCCACTACAAGAATGGAGTAGCATCTCAGGGGTGGCCAGAAAGAGCAGAATAAAAAAAAGGATCAGAGGATGAATAACTTTGTATGATTTTCCAGTGTGTCACTGCAGGGAGAACTAATGTGGATGTGAATGACAACCTTTTTAGCACAGCTCTGTGACTGAGCTTATGTGGCCATATGGTTTAAGAACCACAACTGGCTTATGGCCAAACACTTTGGAGAGTGTGCCAAAAAGATGCCTTTATTTGTCTAGCCCAGGCTCTTAGACATGGCTTATATCTTGGCCAGAAGAGGTTGAAATAGAATACTGCCAGGATGTCAGAATCAATGCACATTGGTGCACTTAATAGTTTGTTTAAAACTTTCCTCCCATCCTTTGTATACCATATTTGGTTCTCCAGAACATGCACATTGCTCTTCAGTAAATAAATTGAGAGATATTTATACACATACATGCATATGCACATACATACACATATGCATACATATGTGTGAAACAGACAAAGATTCGTGATCTGCAAGGATATCATACAGAACATAACATGAAGGACAGTTTCAGACATGGTCTAATGCACTGTCTGTAAGAGGATGGAAGCCAGGCCCCTTACTATTCTTGAGTTCTACTGTTTTTATTTTACTGACACTGTATCATATTCTGAATGGAAGGAAACTGTGGCAAAATGTATCACAAAAGTGGAAGATAAGGAAATTGGCCTCAGGTCATGCTATACGTCAGCTCCCTGACCTAAAACAGTTCACATTCCGACAAGCATCATAAGCTAGAAGTTCTTATTCTTGCATGACTGTTGAAGCCAAGTAGAAAAGACAAGTAGAATGTTGATTTTTCTTCCAGAAACCAGTTACATTTTTGTATTTCTGATATTAAGTATGAAAATTAATATAGGACACTTATATTTGTAATTTTTTTAGCGTGACAGAAATACAAGCACATACAAAAAATAACAGACATCCTTCAAATTAAGTTCAAATGTTCAAAGAAGTTTCCCCTGTCATTGTCAGAAGAACTGCTCTTTAGGGTTATTTTGTACTTCTGTGAAAAAGGAAATTTTATACATAGCTGTACATGAATTGCACTCAGCCCCACCCTGCCCTTAGACTCTTCACTATTTTCAGTCAGTGAGGCAAACTTGTTTTCTCACCTTCCAGTTTTTCTAAGGTGGAAAAGCTCGGTCAAAGCAGATATATACTATACAACCTCTTTCCAGTTTGTCATTTCAGACTCAAAATTCCAGTCAAAACGTCAGAAATTAGCTGTCACATTTGTTAATTTTTCTGGCCACTAAGAACACTTTAGATTTTCTTAACACAGGCACTAAGACCAGAAACTTTGTAACATTAAACAAACAAATTTAAAAAAATCAAGCAAGCATCCAATTCTTTTTCAGCTCTGTATGCATATTACATTGTACATTACCAAATCTGAACTACATTATTCTCATCATATTCAAGAATACATATAGGTTTGACTAAAGCAACATTTTGTTTTGAGCTGTAGATTTCTTGAAGCATTGTTTCAAAAGCTGACTCAGATCTTAAACCAGTGTTTTCCTTTATTTAAAGTTCACTGAGAAAGTTCCTATCCAATATCATTAGCAATTTAAAGTGTCAAGAGTGATTAATTATTAAAGTGTGCTATGCCAAAACATGAAACTCTTACTCAAGTACTGGCAAACCCTCAGCAACACTAACATTTTTAATTTCAGTGACTATTATCAGCTTGTAAGAGTGGGAAAAGAAACAATACATTCAATTTTTAACAGATTTTTCCACGTGTAACATGAAACAATACTGTGATATTTCTAGAATACTCTTCTAATCTCTAGTGTTTTATACGTCACTGCTTTGTATTTGATAGAGCTCGATTAATTTTTCTTTCATTGCTAATCTGTTTTCTGTGGAAGCCTTTGGCATCCACCACACTCCTGGCACCCATGCAGCTCAGCTACGTGTCTTGTTATGAACTACCTTCTTTGTTTGAACATGCTGCCCAGTGATTTGGTATCTCCACCCCTTAAAAAGGGTATCATTCCCCACAAGGAACAATAAATCCTTGTTCATCCCATCTATGACACTTTTTATGGACCTCCGTATATTGTTCTGGAAAGTTTTTGACCTTTACCATTTCCTATGAGTTCAAGTCTGCCAGTTCCATGTATTAACTTAGAATTATATCTCCCATTTCACTCAGTGCCAGTTTAAATTAGGAATGTTAGTTCTCATTTGCAATTTCTAAGTGCAGTTATCATCTGTTGGGAAATCCTTCTGAGTCTGTGGAACTGCTTGCAGTTCGCCATTGTCAAAGCTACTCCACGTAGCTTACTTGTGCTGCCAAACTTCACTCTGGTCACTTGATTTTTCAGTGCTGTAGTAAGTAATTTGAGAGCATGGTCACAGCAGCAATGGGCCCCTGTAAGAGGCTACTAGTAAGCCTGAAAAATGCCTTTTGGAAATCTAAAAAGACAATAAACTTGTCTTTGTTGTGCAACATGATCTCCTCTCACAAATGCTGTCTTGAGTCATTCATCCACGTATCTGCTAATGTTATGCTTTACACAAGTTTCTCTTTAGCTGAGAGAGGTGGCAAGCTTACTTCCAAAATTAAGACCATATACCAAAACGCAAAATTTCAAGGAATCCAGTAAGAACATTAAAGAGAAAGAAGACTGGGGCAGAGAGATGTTGAAGCCTTTCAATTTAAATTAATATATTGTTTAAATACACACACATTTAATTGTCTAGAGCTATATTAATAAACTTACAGTTTAAAAATACACAGTTACACACTGCAAGACAGTTCTGAATATAAATTTTGGCAGGCTTTAAAAATCTTTATACACCTCAATGCTCCATAAAAGAAACTACAAAAACACAGTTCAAAGTGGGAGGAGCAGGATCTTACTAAATTATAGTACTTTGGCTCTGCAGATTCTGAGTATTTATTAAATGCCTCCCTTTTCCCCTCCAGAAAAGGTCCTTTTTCACTTGCAGAGACTAATTATACTATGCCCACAAGTTACAATATTATTAAACTGGCAATACTGCCATGAAACACAGCTATAGATAATTTAAAAAGCCCTTTAGTAACAGTCACTTCAATGCAGAAAACACTTCTAGAAAAACCTCTTTGCTAGTGCAGCAACACTCATTAGTTTTAAAATTAGTACAGAAAGCTTGAAAAGAAATAGCTCCTGGGTTGGGGGGGGATGATGGTAGAGTGCTGTGAAAAAATTGGCAAAACTGTGATTTTGCCACTTTCACACTAGGAACATAGATTAATAAATCCCTACTTTAGCAAACATTGTTCACAGTAACCTGAAACTTTTAAGGTTAAAGTATTAAAAATTAACAGCACTTACTCAGGGCCTCCTTTCTACTGGGTATATTCGGAGGATGATTAAGTACTCACTGCAGAAGTCATATTAGCACAGGAGATATGCCCTGTTTTGCTGATGCACAGGTATGACGAAAACAGGTGCTAAGCTATTCCAATTTATTTGATTAATCTAAAAATAATTGTACACTTCAGGGAATTAAACTAATAATGCCACAGAGACAACTACTAATGACTCTCTGTTTCTGTCTTTTCAAATAGTTGTAACAACATGGTGAAAGCTAATGTGACAAAAAGAAATCAAAACAGTGCATGGATGTGCTGAAAGACATTGCAATGGTCAGATGCATGTATGTGGCTTTGGCTTCAAAGAGAAACATTTTAGTGTTTCTTTAAAGGTATATTATTTTAGTATGAACATGTAAGACGAAGCAACTTCTGCTCATAACATGAATATATCTACACTCTCCCAGTCCAAAGAACTTATCAAAAGCACCTTCCACACATACTGCCTGCAGAATACCAGCAAGACCAAGGCAGGTCCTTGTCTTCAGAAGTTGTTTTTCATGGCCAGGGATTAAGACAAATAAAATGTCATTTCCAAGTTCAGCAAGAAGTCCTCAGCTACAAAATAGCTCTGCTACTATTAATTCATATGAGGTGATAAAGTAGGGTTTGGGTTCTTTTCCTTTCCCTGATATCAGTCGTCCCTATCCTTTCTCCCGTCAACATCCCGCTGGCCATTTTCCTCTTTTCCTAGCCTAAGTACAGGGTCAGTATAGTTGCCAAATTCATGATGGTACATCTGTGGGTAACTTCACCTCTTAAAAGCCATCTTATTTTTGTATTTCAGAGAAACACATCATGACAGTTATGACTTGCCTTCAAGACACAACCATCGTTATAATCTTATCTACAAAATGGCTTATCATTGTAGAAAGGAGCAATGCATTTATACTTTCAAAAATAAGCTTAGAAGCAGTATCATTTGAAAACCACCCTTCCGTGTCAGGAGAGCTGTACTGTAACATATACAACATAAAGCACCAACATGGCACTAGAATCTGCTGTTCCTCACAGTGAGGTACTAAAAGTCTCCATCCTATAACAGGCACTCCCAATATATGCAAAGCAACATCACTGCACCAATCGATTCACAGGATGAGAGGTGTTTAAAATTAAATAGCTGGCTAATGATATATGCTATATCTTACTAAGACAATCAAAAACTTGAATTTTTGAAAAACTGAGACCTGGTAGCAAGAAGAAAAGACAACCATGCCAAACTGGAGATAGTTATGATGGATGACAGTGAACTGAAGGTCTTGATTTCTGAAGGCTCTGAGGAAATTCACAGGACACAGAGCTGAAGGTAACCTACTCTCAACTAATCCAATTCAGAATTACCTTAAAAGTAGTCAACAATTTGCAATTTATTTTTTTTTTAATAAGAAACAGAAACAAGGAATATAAGGAAACTCTTCTGTCCTTTCACAAGGAAAAAAACCCCAAAACCGATCACCCTTTTCTCTTTTATAGTTTTATGAAGAACAAGGCATTTGTTGAATTCAAACATGAAGGTACAGATTAGATCTAATCATCTAAGCACACTTAGAGAAACAAAGTTTTGTTTCTAAAAAACAAAAGGAAATTATGGATTCAGGAAAGGGTAACTTACGAGACAGACATGCTTACAGATATGCTGCTCTTTGGTATTCTGTAAAGCAATTCAGCAGAAAGAGAACTAATGCTTATTTTGATTTTCCACCAAGATCAATTGGAATGAAGATATTTCTAAGGAAAAATCCTCAGCAATAAGATCTTGTACTAGATGACCATGATGAGAAAGTGATCTGCATTTAGACTGACTCTGGCCCTTACTCCTTTAAATGCAGTTTTATTTTCCAATTCAACGCTTGTCCTGTTTCACACTGAATTGTGCCTGCAGTGACTTAAACTTACACAACATCCACAGAAATCCTGCTTAAGAATTTCACAAGTCAACGCATCTACAGCTTTTTCTGAGTCCATGGAATGCTATCAAGAACTCATATCTTGGAAAATTTTATACCACTTCTGACTCCAAATGAAGCTACAATGTTTTGATTTTGGGGAAATTATGTGCCATTTTGTTGTCCTCCAAGAAAACAGGATTGCATTAAAGAGTTTCTTAAGTATATTAAGCTACATAAGTTTTTAAGAAAGCAGAAGGAAAAAGAAGCATGACTGAACCTGAAGTTCTCCCTGACTACTCTGGTTTCAAGCACTCAGGTCTGGTCTGAAGTCCAATAACTAACTAGATAATAATTACTTGGTAACATTTTTGATGTTATCTCAGGTAGACAAGCAGTGCAGCAAGATCAATGTATATGTTGCGTTTTCAAAATAATTTCTGAAATCACAACTGCTGTCTCTTAGCAACTTCCAAATATAGTTGAAGGTTTTATAAGTGCTCTATTTAGGCTGTTTCAGGAAATGTTTCCACTTCAAACTATCTTTTTGAAACATTCAACAAAGCTAGCTCCTGTTAAAATCAAAATAATGTATTGATTCTGTCTCAGCTTAGAAATTTGCTAATTTTTCAGCTTTCTGTTTGGAAAACAGGAGCTATTTAAATACAAAAATTGATGTCAAACAGTTTAATTCTTCATTTTTCTGCAAAACTAATGATGACAGTTCATAGCACTGCTTTCTTACTCTTCTTCAGAATGCTGTTGCTCTCCAGTTATTTATCCAGCTGTATGTCAATTTGGACATTGGAAAAGTCTCGCCTCATTAAACTGGATTTCTGCAGTGATTTTTGTGCCTCTTCTACTAGAACATTTCAGCCCTGTATTTGTTCTACACTGGTAACAACTTGAGTCTTACTTAGCACTTAGAAGAGGTAACACTTAGAAGAGGTAATAATGGTTATATTAATGAAAGAGAAAGCCTGATAAGGGAGTCTGACTGATTTAGATTAACAAGGTTTTTTTAAGGAATGGAAATAGATTTCTGAAAACAGCAGACTGCTTCAGCTACCTTCATGACTGTAGAGAACATTGTTTGCTCCCTGTACAGGATTTCTCCACCCCAGCCTCCTTATAGTTTTTGTTCCCTGCTTATTGAATGAGGTGTCAATGAGTTCCACTCCACAGGAAAAGTTTAAGACTGGGCAGCATTTAATGCAAAAAGCCTATAACTTTATCACGCAGCAATGCCATGCTCCATTTATTCTCATTCAGACAGGAATCTATAAAAGTCACAGAAAGCACCACCTTCATTTAGTGTTACTTTTTATACATAACAAAAGAAACAAACATCATGCTGCATGACAGAGAGCGGAAAGAAAACATGTTTATCACCTCTAAGCTTTTCAGCTGATTTAGTGTTTTATGCTAACATCACTAAGCACAAAAATACACTCTACTCACCAAATAAATTGCTCGAATGTCCTTGCTTAGATATGGGTTTCAGTTCATTTAATCCCCATGCGTAACGCTTATAATTATCCCAGGCATGCTTCATCATCTGTAGGGAAATGAAAGCAGGATTATAATGTTGTTTTAGCTAGAAGTCACAGCAAATACCAACTTGAGAATATTCTCAGTATTAAACACATTTAATTCAATTCGTAACCAAATTCCTGTTGTATGCACTATAACTATGAAATACTCAGTACAGAATAACAATGGCACTGTTTTCCAGGTGGCAATGTGATGGTTACTGTAAGAATTCAGGACTGTCCACTCCTACTGTTATCTGCAAGTTTATGGTTAAGACACACTCAAAAAATTTTTTTAGGAAGGGAATTCATTGTGTCATTTATCAATTCAATTAAGATTTTATTTAATCATGTACCTCTGAAACTGAGGGAAGCAACATTTTTAAAGAACCTTTTTTCTCCTAGACCAGGATTTTTTAAGGTCAAAATTAAGCTCACAGTAGTTTTCACGTTCTGACAGAGACTCGCTTGCATAAAACTAGCTGGTTCAAGCTCAATACAGCTAATAACAGTGGAATGAAGATAAAGTGGGCAGGCAGATTTGTGGTAGGTTATTAAAATATAATCTTTTTGTTACTATAAATGCATCTGTAGCTACTTTCATATGTCATTTTGCACAAACAGACAAAAACATTTACAACTAAACCCATCACTAAAAAAAGCATGCTTTGCATAAAAAAAAAGGTGCCCCACAAATTCTGTTTCCTTAGGGAAACAGCCTCGGGGAGCCCAGAACAGCAGCAATGTGCTAAGAGCAGAGGGCACCCATGCCAGGAGCCAGGATAGCTGGTTGACTCAAGAACACTTCACACTCTTTACCACCACCACCATCACACACACCTAGACCAAACTGTCCTTTCCCAGGGTGGTCCAGGTGCACAGCCAGGAGCCCACCTGTCGCTCCCCAAACATGCAGCGAGAATAATACACGCAACTCTGCAGGCCTGGTGAAAAACCACTGCCACTCCAGCAGGTCCAACACCTCCCTTCACCAATCACCACCCTTAACACCTGCCCAGAAAGAGTCTTCTTTAAAGACAAAGACCCACAAGCAGCCTGATTTTGCATAACAGAAAGATTTTTGCATCCTTTTTGTCCCTCTTCCACGAGGCAGAGAGCAGTGTTGAGAATGCCAGAGGTCATCTTCTAGACAAAAAGTGACAATTTCAGACCTTTACAAAGATGCTGCTTCAGGCTGTCAGCTGACAACACTGCTCTGCCCTTGCTTTCAGACCTCTTCTTGAGGCCATGCATGTCAAGGATAATTCTGTTTAAATAACAGTTATAATCCTAAATTTAAAAGCAGCAGCCTTGGGACATGCTGATAACAGTAATCCTGCACTTTCTCCCTCCCTCTTTCCTTTGCTCAAACCACAGAGAAATTATGCCAATTAAAAATCTGCATTAAGCCATACTATAATAGATGACAACAGATTTTCTGGAGTACTGCTATCTTTATGAGAATAAACATTTCTTTGCTATTTATGGAATCATAAATGCACATCTATCCTGCAGGAAAATTCATAGATGTTAATCTGTGCTACAGCCCTTACAGGCCCAGTGTTACAAATGCAAAAATTGGCAACTGCATTTAATATACGAGCATTTTCAACCAGAAGGTTAGCCTGGTGTCAGATCTCAGCTGGAAGGCAGCAAGTAAGAGGCTCTGTGGAAATGGCCTCAGGCCACGGATGGCACCAATATGCCAGGTGGAAGGAGCAGTGTCCATTGCTTGATTTCACTGCAGAATGGCTTAGGAGCTCTCAAAGGATGGGGCTTTTTATCCCAATGCAGGTCTGGTAACAGGCAGCCAAGAGGCAGACTTTATGCCTGTGGCACATTCCCAATGCCTGGCTACAATGATCAAGACTACATGAAACCAACCATTTGTCCACAACATATTTTCTAATTTACCCATTGACATTTTCTGTCAATTTTGCCATTTATACAAGAAAGACTTATTCTGCCCTGACATCATGTGTCAGACCTGCAAGATCAGCTTTAGATACTAACCTACAGATTCTCAAAGGTTTCGGGGGCTAAATCCAATGCTTTGTCAAAGCTTATATTCTCATGAAATCACATCAGAATCTTTTCATTTGTTTAATCTCAGGGACACCACACAAAAGGGCTTTTTTTTAAAAAAAAAAAAACAAACTAAACTTGTAATTAGGTGGCCTGAATCAAATTGCCTAACAAAGCAGTATTATAACAAAATTAAAACTTCTCAAGCCAGTACTGCCACAGTCCTTCCCTTTTTCTGTCCTAATTCTCCTAGCACATCCAAGCACATCCTTGTCTTGCATAAGACATCAGTGGTCATCTATTTCCAGACCAAGCCAATTCAAGAAACAGAAAGTGAAATTTTTGTTTTGAGGATCATTTTTGTACTGTCTGACTCCATAAGTCAGATTGCCATGAGTATTAGAGTTACCAAGTGGGAAAGGCAGGAGCAGCACCAGTTCAGTCCAGTCACAGCTGTCACGAATGCAGGATGCTACAAGATGTCTCATATGCACTCAGTTGCCTTTAGTTTCTCCCAATGGATTGACATTTCAGTCATATTGTATCTTAAATGCATGTGTCATTTGGTAACAGAAACCACTTTGATTACCCTACTAGTCAACTCTTAGGTAGTAAGGCAGGAAGATAACCCGTAGACACTACCTTCTAATACTATTTATTATTGTGTGTGAAGAACAATGGGGTTGCTTTTTGGGTTTTTTTGTCCCCAATATGTCCTTACATCTTGCTAACTACTCAGGTATATTTGTCTAATCACTTCTTAGGAAATTACAATGCGTGACTCCAAAAAGCCAAACAGACAGAAAAACAACCAACCAACCCACAGTAACTAAAAAAAAACAAACCAAAAACCAACAACAACAACAAAAAAAAACCACAAAAAACCAAAAACAAACAAAACAAACAAACAAAAAAAAACACCAAAAAACCCATCAGAAAACCAAACCAAACCACAAACCAAAACCACAAACAAACAAACAACCCAAACCAACCCTCTCCACCTTCACCCTACCCTGAAACAAAAAAACAACTTTAGGAAATATTCCAGTAGGAAAACCCCCTACTATCTGCTGAGCAAGAGGTCCAATTCACCACTTTTGGCTAATCAAAGAGTTCTTTAGAACTCTTCCAGAAAGCCTAGATTTAGTCACTTGGAGGTTTATGGACATACATTGAAAGCAAAATGCAGCTCCAAAAGCAGTCAGTGAGCCCTCTAGCGTTTCAAATGAACATGAGTTATTGCAACCAGACACAAAAGTGAATGGCTTTTTGGCAAAAAGTTACTAGGACTCAGAGTTCCTGTGTTACTTACTGAGCCAATAGCCCATAGATATGGGAGCCCAAAACCCCTACCTCAATCAACACTGGCTACTGCTCAAGTGAGTGTGGGCATCTAGCCTACCAAGAAGTCTCAGTTTCAAGAATTCAATGTCAGAAATACTCTACATGCTTTCCATCGTCTGGAAATTACTAAACTGTATTAAGTTTCCCACTATATTAACCTATTTGTTAATAGTTTTATTTTCTATGTAAGAATGAAAAAGTTCTAAAATACTGAAGAGCAATTTTAATAGACCCAGCTCACTGATAATTCTTTGTTTAGGCAAAACTAACACTGGTACTTCGGGAATGAATTTTAACATTTTTTTTTTTAGAAATTCATCTGTCTTTGCAGTCTTCCCCCTTCTGTTTGCGTGAGACATCCACAAATCATTATCTCCAGATTTATTTTTTTTTTTTTCAATTCACAAAGGCCCTTTTGATCACATCTGAGTACTCGTCTAAGTACTGTTGATGACTTCAAATTTCTAAATAAAGATCACAGTTACTGAGAACGTCTGTATTATCAACACAATATTACCAATCCTGTTAAAAAGAGAAATAACCAATAGGAAGAGTCTAATAGCTTTTGACTAGATGATTTCAGACACTCTCAAACTCCTCTACAGTAGTAGTAATAAAATTATTTCACCTGAGTGCTTTCAAATAATTCCTTATTAGACTTGCAGGATGTTAATAAGCAGAATTACATTTGCATAGAGGTATCCCTCAGTCCTCCTAGTTTTACTAAGACATGTTAACAGAATCACAGAATGGTTGGGATTGGAAGAGAGAAATGATCTGGAAATCAACTAGTCCAACCCCTCTATTAAAGCAGGTTAACGCACAGCAGGTTGCAGAGGATTCTCTCCAGGCAGGTTTTGAATATCTCCAGAGAAGGAGAATCCACAACCAACAGCTTGTTCCAGTGCTCTGACACTCTCACAGTAGAGATGTTCTTCCTCACATTCAGAGGGAACTTCCCATGTTTCAGTTTGTGCCCATTGCCACTCATTTCTGGGCACCACTGATGAGTCTAGACGGTCCCATCCTCTTGACACCTGCCCTTAAGATATTTATATGCATTGATAAAATTCCACCTCAGTCACCTCTTCTCCAGGGTAAATAAACAGGCCCAGCTCCCCCAGCCTTTCCTCATAAGGGAAATGCTCCAGTTCCCTAATCATCTTCATAGCCCTTTGCTAGACACTCTCCACTAATTCCTTGTCTTTCTTGAATGGGGGAGTCCAGAACTGAGGTTCACTGAACCTCAAACTCTAGAAGAGCCTGACACCTCAGTGGGAAGCCTCGTCCCTACATTAGAAGAGTCTGTTTCTGTTGGACTCCTACCTCAGGTCCTTCGCAGTCATACATGACAGTGGAAGGTTTGACTAGCTAGCACAGTTTCACTAGTAAGCTGGCTGCTTTTCCATCTTCAGAAAGAAATGGGGCACTGACTTTTACTTATGAAGTCCGAAAATGCCAAAACACTAACATGCCTCTCTTGCAGAATGATGAATTGTGCTATTGTAATTGCTATCAGCTAAGTCGCTCAGAAGAAAAAGGTGAAGGTCTGACACCATGCACAAAGGACCTATGTATTTCTTTAACTCTAAAAGAAGTATTTTGAAACATAATTTTAAAATCCTTCTCAAACTGCTCCAATTACATAAAGTAAAATACAAAATCCAACAATTTGTTCTCCAGAAGCAAAACCAAAGCCCTTTTCTACAGCTGTAATGTTGGCCAACTAAAAGATGATGATAATGCACTCCAATTCATTGGTATTTTACTTACTACCATCTTTCAAAGCATTCTTAGCACAACATCTGAAGAGGACCCATAAGTCACTTGAAACCTGAAAAATAAAGTTCTATTCAAAAAGGAGTACCAAAAAGTTCAAGCACAAAATGCTGCCAGAAAACAACAGCGACGCTGAATCAGCAGAGTAATGGTAGTATTTAGATGTAAACCACTGCAGTACCAGGTGGAATGAAAACAATAGGAACTTAGTAAGGTTTATTTTTAGCAGCTACATGCAAGTGGAGGAGATGTCAAAGAGGACATCAGGAGTCTTAAAGCACCTTCCAGAAATGGGATATTAAAGGAAGTGAAAAATAAAAAAATCGCATGAAATAATACCATCTCAACCTTCCGCAGTGCCATTTAAATGTTGCCAAGACAGAGGAGGAAGGCAGAAGACTAAGGTACTGAAAGCTCAAGAAATGAAGAGACAAACTAACAAAAAATAAGCAACACTTCCCAAAACCCAAATAAACCTCTGAAGAAAATATAAGTTTAACTACTATCTATGAAACTTTTGCCGCTAGATTAAATAATCTTTTCTTTCTCATTTTACATGGATCTTTTTACACATTTAAGTTATTCTCACTTTTTAAACTCCTTACCAAAACTACATGTTCACTCAGTCTAGCTTCCCTGCTTCTTCTCTCCTTGCTGCTACAACTAAAACGTCATTGTCTCACAGTATCAGCAATATCTACAGAGGAAGATTAAGAAAGCAAATTAAGGAAGAGGAAATTAAGGAAACCCCTAGAGTTAGTAAGAAACCTCTATAGATGTTCCACTTAAACATTTCTCCTGTAAAATTCAACTTGCATGCTGACGACTGTGCTTGGTCTGGTTGGGATGGAGTTATCATCCATCAGAGGAGCCCATATGGTGTTTTGAATTTGTGCCTGAAATAACATTGATAACACAGCAATGTTTTGGCTATTGCTGAATGGTACTTATACAACAACAAGGCTTTCTCTTTTTCCAACTTCTGCTCCTTTTCTACTTCCTCTGAGAAGTAAAATGGAGAGAAGGGCTATGAGCTTGAGAGGGGACGCAGATGGGAAAACTGAACTCAGCTAGTCAAAGGGTTATTTCCTACCAAATTAACACTATGTTCAGCAACAAAAACTGGGGCAGAGGAAGAAGAAGAGGTGTTTCAAGGTGGCTGTTCTCAGAGACTGGGCATCAGTCCACTTGTGGGAGGTGCTGAGTGGTTGCCTTTGCATCACTTGTCCCTGCCCTGTCCTTCCTTCACCTAATAAATGGGTTTTACCCTGACTCACTAGTTTTCTCACTTTCATTCTCCCTGTTCTCTCCTGCAGCCCACCTGGACCAACAGCTGTGTGGGTGCTTAGCTGCTGGTCCAGGTGAACCCACCAGTGTCTAATAGCATCTTCAGTGCAGGAAGTTTGTGATCACAACACAACCCCCAGCTGGTTTATTTGCTCTAATGACAGTATTGCATTAACCACTAGCAAAAATTCAAGCTTTGGAAAGCCTTATGTTCTTACTTTCTGTTCCCATCACTTAACCAAGAAGCTAACTGAGACTCAGTGAATCAGAATCACAGAAGGGTTGAGGTTGGGACTCTGGAAGTCATCCTGCCTAGACCCCATTGAAAGGCCTATTCTCAACTGTTTTCACAGCCCCTGAGTACCAGCCAAATTACAACATAGTTAAAAAAGTTCACATAACAGAAATCTATTATTAGTAAATGTAACATTACCTTTGAATGTATTGCCACCAATTTGGATTTCTCTGTGAAAAAAATGTAAGATCTCCTTCAGCTGATTCAGTATCAGTTTTCATAAAGCTGTGTTGTATATACAAGATCTGTTTAATATGCTCTTACTGAATCCAATGAATATAACAGCGAATAATTTTTGGCAATACACAGCCTACGTTTCTTTAGCTATCAAAAGTATTACATTTGTGTTTCATCATCTTTACAATGGTATTAGTGTAGCATTAAACTTTCAAGAAAAAACAAGTTATTAACTGAGTTTATTGATGTTGTCTTGAATAATATGCATCTTGAAAACATGAAGTAATAGGTGAATTTTTCTCTGTATCTCAGTACATGACACTTTTCTAGGATTAGTAAACACAACTACATTGCAAAATCATTTGACAATTTCTCTTGTTTCTGAGTATGATATTTGTTCATTTTGTCAATATTCTCTACTACTGCTTTGGTAGTATTTTAAACCTTTTATTTCAATCTTTTCTTGTAGTTCCACATGTAATTATAACACATTCCAATGTCTCTTCCACCCAGAAGTGTTTTGATCACTTATAACTACCTTGATTTATGTTTTTAAGGTAATTTTTATTAGTATTCAGAGCTTTTCACCCTGCTCAGACTTGCTTTTTAGAGGAAATTCTAGGTGGGGATGTAGGGTGTTCCGCTCCGGTTAGTTTGTTAATTAGTTCATAACCTTATCTAGGCAGACAGAGATGACTAAGAGTGATACATGTCTGGTTTTGGGTTTTTCAGCTACACTTCTACTGTTACGTTTGGCAGCTGACAGCACTCGTTTTAAGCAACTTCCCATAAAACAAAAACTCAAAGTTAACTTCTTGACTGAAGACCAAGATTCCCTAGAAAACTAGTTAAAACTGGTTTATAATCAGGTCATGTTTTCTGTAGGTAAAATTGTGTCTAGACTTCATTTTCAAACTAAAAATTAGCAATTATAGTTGTTTAAAACTTAAGCTTTTAATTTTATGTTACTATTTCTTATTTCAGAAACAAAGCTAAAAAACCAATCTCAAATGTACAAAGAGGATCCATCTCAGTGGATACTGTTTACTTTTTTCCCTTGAATCTGACAGAAGAAGATACAAATGACAGACTGCCTTTCTCTACTGGCAACAGAAATCTGTTTTTCATCTTCAAGACACATAAAATAAATCCTGTCACTATGAACCTTCATATATATAACCACTTATCTGTCAGTAGGACGATTATTGCAAATCAGGAGTTTGACAGCTTTCTGGTGTTTATAACCTCATTTCCTAACACGCCATCATCCCAAGTTAAAAACAAGCTACACACTGTCAGTGTTTGTTTAACAGTCACTGCCAAAGTGTCACCATTTCTAATTTAGCAGGTGGATGACAACCATGCTCCAAAGCCCATGCAGGCTGGAGGAGTGCCTGTGAGTGCTTGCTGATGGGACTTCCAATTAGCCAAGAAAAGCTGCAAAGGAGACTTTAGTAATAGTTAATGGGCCAGTAACAAGGATTCCCAGTTGCTGTTTTCCACTAAGCAGCAAATAGTGGTTTTGAGAAATCCTACTACTCCTGAGCATTCCAGTACCTTACAAATAATTCATTTCTTGCCTGCAAACACAAATTAAAATAAAAAAATCTAACATCTCCATATAAAAAAGGAAGTAAGAGGCAAATAAAAACATTAAGGCCTATTTTGAGGATTAATTTGTCATTTGTATTGCAAAGCACTTCAAACTCCTCAAATGGAAAGCCTGACAGAAATGCTAAGTGTTATTCCCTCATGTGTTAAGTTACAGATAAGCTTCTATTCTTATATTTTCTATTCCTCATAGTAGCTTGTAAGCCTCTTTAGTAGTGTATTAAACTATCCAACTAATATTCATCATATGCCATTCTGGGCATAATTTGTTAACCAGGGACAGACGTTGCACAGTGCTTCATTCAGTTACTCATTTTAAAAGGAATCAATTATCTTATTAATTCTGTAAGAAGAATTCTAATTAAAAGGTAACTAAGGAGAACAGGAAATTTGCAGGTAAGGTATTTTCTACACTTATTCTATTACTGCATATTTGATTTAATGCATAAGTACACAAGAAAAAAAGAGACTATTTCATGTAAGAAATAACTAATAAGAACAGCCCTTACGCTTTGACATGTCTGCACCAAAAATCCAAAATTAGTTCATTTGAAAATATTGTATGATATACCAAGCTACTCCACGATAACAAGCTATATTTTACTCATTTGTCAGGCATACCTCTCTTTGTTAACAGGCAACGTATTGCTAAAATTAGGAATTTACTGAAAAACTGGAGATACAAGAATGTTTTAGTTTCTGAGAGCTAGGCTATAGTGCTCTAATCATTGAATGGTTCATTTTAGTAGAAGTCACAGTGTGATAAGGCAGAGAAACTTGACATTCACATGCATACTCCAAATATGAGTATCATTCAGTACAAGCCAGTATCTACAGCCTGCTTCTTACCTGGCTATCTCACCACTACAGATACATCAAAATCAAACTATTTGATGCAGCACAGAAGCATCCGATCTGAGACCCTTTCCTTGACTAATCAAAAACTGTGAAGGCAAGAACAGTACACAACCCTTCCCACAAAGAGCACTGTCCTTGCACCTTCTGTAACCAAAGATCTGGCTAATTTTAGCCAAATTAAATCATCCATTTTAGGGAAAGAGAAAAAGGGTAGCTCGAAAATCTTGCCCATATAGTTACCGAAATCTAATATAACAGCATTCATCATACCTTGAACCATCCAGAGTAGATCAATTTTAGCTCAGTTTTAGATTCATTCACTCAGCTGCAGCTGTCTTTTACCCAAAGTATAGAAAACTAAATAGATATGCCAGAAAACACTATTTCCTTATAAAACTGAGGGGTTTGGATATCTTGGTATTATTATTTTTTATTTCCCCTCTCAGGTAAGCTAGGATTTGAGTATGTTCTGTAGGCATTTAAGTAGGTTTTCTGAAAACACCTGCCTTGAAAGCATCAATTAAGTTACTGTTGAACTGCTTTGTCCTCCAACTCTCAGTTACTAGTGGGTAAACCAACTACACATTCTCATTAACTACACCAGTGGAAAAAGAAAAGAAACTATAGCATCAAAGTGTAGCATTATGAATTTGAGCACAGATTATACAAATGTTGAAGATGTTCTATTTGCAATTTATTTCAACTGCCATTTATGTCTGTATATGCACACACAAAAGATGGAAATCTTAAATGAACTATCCAACTCATCCAGTTACAAACAAAAGAGCAGCCTTAAGAACGAGCTATAGAGCCTCTATCTTACAACTTAGCAACTGTTACCAAGATCTGCATTTCAGAGAAAAAAAAAAAGAAGCCTGTCACTCAAAACTACTGCATGTCTCCAAAGCTGTCTTCTTCGAACACTTAACAAAAAAGTCAGATGCGCTCTTTAAAATTATTTCCTTACCCCTAGTGGAAGTGAGAGATGATGCTTCCCCAAACAACCTATTATTGCAGAAGTTTGGATGCTTGTTTTTTGTGGTTTTTTTTGTTTTTTTTTTACTCTGTGATGAACAAATCAGTGATGCTTCAACGTTCTGAGTTTTTTTTCCCTAGGGAGAGTCACTGTTAGCTAACTTTTAAAGAACCAAATCACACAGATGTTTTCTGTTAGTGAAACATATCACATCATAAGGTAATGTGGAAGAACTCAAGTCATTGTTCATTACTGACAGTAACCAGAAAGAAAGCTGAAATATTTTCAGTTAGAACAGAAAAGCACTGAAGAGTTGTACAAGAAAATAATGTATTTCTTTGATCTTATGCAGAATTAGTAGCAGCCTCTGAAGATCATGCAGTTTGACTAACGTCATAAAAGGGAAAGAAAAAAGAATTACTACTCTTATGAAGAATAGTGGTATACAGAGACTCATCCCACTCGGTATAATTTTTTTTTTCTTTGCCTATTTATGACTTGCTACAGTTTCCAAGAACTCCCAAGCTGAAGGGTGTGAACACTTAGGCTCCTGCAACTGCATGATACAGTCATGCTTTTGTTTTCTATTTTTTTCCCTACTGTTCTTTAAAAAGTTATTTGATAAGGTTTGCTTCTAATTAAATTATAAATTATTCATGGCATGGACTGTATCTCCTACTTATTTATTAGGTACCTGGCATTCCACAGACACTCTGATAGTAAAGTTCCCAATCTCAGCAGTGTAATACAAATAAAAAAATAAACACAGTGTTATGCAGCATGACACAGGCACATGAAGTGATTAACATCAAGGTGATTCAAGCTGCTGTCTCTGAACATGACTAAAATCCACAAAAATGAAGTAAGATGGATTTAAAGAACCTGTTTAGCTTACTTTCACACATTTTGAACCTCAATCTCCCCTTATATGACTCTAAGTTTTACTCTGCTGTTAAAGTCAGTAAGTAAGAGTTTTGGCCACCCTATTAAATGGAAAGTGCCAGTATATCCAGGCCTATCCAAGATGTCTTTAAGACAAAAGCCAAACAGGAACAACAAACAAAAAAAGTAACAACCCCCTAGAAGTGTCTCCCTCTTGCAGAATGAGTGTACATTCATCCCACAATCCTGTTTCCCTACTGAGAACTGGGAATGACAAGACAGTATTCTTGATGGAAAGAAATTTTAGTTTTGATAGGAATGCCATACCAGCACTGAAAGGCAAAATTTCAGATGTACTTCCTATAAGAAATTTTTCTTTAATTGTATTTTCTTTTATTTAATTGCATTTGATTGAAGCATGCTTTTTTATTTATTTATTTTTATTTTTTTCATCTTTTTTATTGTTGCTTTTCTCTTAGGGAAAAAAAATTAAACAGTGAGTCATGTGTTATTAGTAGATTTAGGCCCATTACTAAGCTAATTAAATGGCTAATAATAGTAAGTAAAAACACACACCAGTTATAAAAAGTATTAGAGTTAATAAGAAACTTACTAGAGCTTGATATGATCCTTGAATTCACCACTTGCCGGGCACTTTTAGCTTTCCAAAATGGTGGGTACTGGCAATAAGTACTTTGCTCATCCTCAGGCCATCAGCTTTTAACAAAAGGCCAGACCAGACAAGATCATATCAAATCCTTATCCATGTGTCACTAATTGTCAGCTGTAAGTAATTTTCTCCTCTTCACCTGCTCCAAATGAGTTCTTCCTTTCCACTCCTTTCTCCTCTCTCCAGCATCCAGTTAAAGCAGCTAAAGTACTACACTGCTGAAGCTCATTATTGTGGGCACGGTGAAACAATACTTTCAGAAGTCAGCCAGCCCAGTCTCTGCAAAGTATCTACATAGATTAATCAGATACACAGTTGCTGCATGGATCAAGCGAGAAGTCGGCATCATTAATACCACCTCAGAGAAGTATCTTCAGCCTAATAGCCTGGAATTAGAGCAAAGGGATGATGGGACTGTTTCTCAGCAGCTGAAAACCAGTTACACAGTGGTCAAAAGCAGGTGATACTAATTTGTGACCTTTCCCCTCCTACCTCTCTCTTTTACCATCCTTATTAGTGGCCTGCAAGATGTGATGCAGTGCACCCTTATCAAATTTGAAAGTGATACCATTTTGGGGTCGGGAAAGAAAATCCCATCTGGGAGTCAGGGCTGTCATTTGCAGAGACCAATACAGGCTGGAGAACAGGCCAACAGGAACTTCATGACATTTAGTGGGGCCAAAAGTAAAAAAGCCCTGGTGATAGTACAGACTGGGAAGCAGCTCTGTAAGGAAGGCACTGGGATTCTGCTGCACCTGGAGCTGTGCACACACCCCAACAGTGCCAGGGTAGCAGGACAGGACACAGCTCATCAATCAGGGGATGGGATTACCCTTTTTTTTTGGTGCTTGTGAAACCACATCTAGATGCTGTGTCTACTTCTGGGCCTCCCAGTACAGAAAACAATAAACTGGTGTGAGTCCAGTGGGAGGTGGGGCCCAAACAGGTCATGGCTGGAGTAGTTGTGCCATGAGAAGAGGCTGAGGGACAGGCTGGCTCAACCTGTGGGGAGATGGCTCCAGGGGTGCTGACAGCAGTTCCCAGTACATGTGGGAAGGTGGTCAAGAAGAGGACCAGGGACATAAGGGGCATCAGCTGAATCACGTCAGAGAGGTTCAGATGGCACAGAAAGAAAAGGAGCCAAGGATGGAGAGGTGTGCACTCGGAGACACTGTGCCAGCTCCATCCTGGGGGGTTCCAGCACTGCGAGGGCACAGACCTAAGCAACCCTGTCCGACCTTGGTGCTGAGCATGCTGAGGCAGGACCAGATCAAGGACCTTCTCATACCCTCAGACCAAGTTATCCTGCAATCCCACTGAATTCAGTATGGATTGCACATACATTCTATAGGGCAAGTAAGTTGGCTTGCTTCTCACAATCAACATGGATCCAACTAAAAATGTAGCCCATGATTGTGGCAATCTAAAACATTCTGGATGAGAATCATGAATTGTTAAAGCCTTTTCCCAGTCTTCAGAAACATTTCAGGGCATTTTCTATATTGAATAAAACACTTCAGCTACACAAAACACTGCCAGCTAATTTCTTACAGGATGTAAGAGCTATCTACCTATGTCATTAGTATAGAAAGATTTGAGAAGAACAGTTAAGATAGTCAGACCCTGGAAAAACACAATGAAGATGCAGTGTCATCTACAAATTCATGATTTCTGCCCATTTCACATTTACATCTACTTATCTCGGTCAGGACTGATTAAGCTGCTTTCCCAGGGCTGCATTTGATTTCAGAGAAAATAATTTATTTTAAGAAATATTTATTCTGCAGCCCTCAGATTATCTCCAGGCAACATGGGCTGCATTGTAGCAAATTTTTGGAGGTGAAAATTTCTTGTAGTAAATTAGTCATTGCATCTCTCTGTACAAACAGTGAAATAACCACCACAAGAGAAAATGTATACCATTTATCTTCCTTCAGCAATGTTATCACAGCATTTGAAATTGATATTGTAAAACTAAACATTACCATTTTTTAGGTGGCATTTGTTTTTCTTTTGAACATATATTTGATTGTCTGGCCTGTGGATCCTGACACAATCAGTGCTGGTCAAGTTCCCCAAATACAAGACACTTGGATGTTACACCTTTTGCTTAATTCCACTACCACAATATATACATGTTACAAAACAGTGACGGGATCTGTAAATTAGTGTTCCAATTCACATAAACTCATCTGCAAAAAAAGTAATAAGACACTTTCCTCATGCCCAACAGATGAAATGTGCCTACTGGTATCTGTAACTTCCTTCAGTGAAGCTGGAGTAAGGATGACAGGTTGGAAATGATGGCTTTATTCTGAAAAGTACACCTATGCTGTAAATCCTTTTGTGGAAGGATACAATTTAATAACAAACTTAAAAAACTATAGAAATCTGCTTTTATGTACTAAAATTAATTTAACCCTTAGGTAGTATCTCTTCCAGTGCTATACACAGCATACTAGTTCTTTACATAGTACTTTTTTATGTATCCAAATGTTCCTCAACAAGAGGCAGTTATAAATTATATAAATTATAATACTGTTAATAGTTCATCAGATCCACGTGAATTTGTGAACAGCTGTCACAGGCTTATGGAGAATGTTTGTGCTCATGTTTTCATGACAAGCAAAAGAAATCAGATGCTCAGTTGTACAAGGAAATGAATGGAAAACCATAAAACCATTATAAGATAAAAATAGCCACAAGGGATACTAATGGTCTGTCCCAAACACATCCTGGCAGTAGAGGATATGGAAGAAAAAAAAAAGGATTCAATTAAGAGGCATGAAAATATTTTCCTTAATGGAAAGGTTGAAAAAATAACTGTTTATTTGTAAATGGGCAAAAAGAGAACAAAATAAAAATAAAGGTATACAAAAAATAAGGGTTGCTCCTAACATCTTTGTAAAAGACAAAAGGACAAAATGAAACATGGAAATATTAGGTTTGTTACCGAAAAGGGAAACACACAAGAATCATTGCCAGTAGATACAAACAGTGACAACCTAATGGGATACTGAAGGATTTGAGAGAGCAGATGGTCATGGCAGCTCAAACTTCATACTGCATTTCCTAAGCTGTTAACAAAAAGTGCTTCAATTACAGTACAGTTGTCATAGCACAAGGGGAAAATAGTTTCAGTTTGCACGATCTGTAACACAGCTAATGGCATAATGACTTTCAAGCACTGTAGTGTTACCAGGAGATACCTTCCACCCCACACACTCAGTAAAGACTTACTATAGAATCATAGAATTGTTTAGGTTGGAAAAGACCTTTAAGGTCCTCGAGTCCAACCACTAACCCAGCACTACCAAGGCCACCAACAAAACATGTCCCTAAGCACTACATCTACACATCTTTTAAATACCTCTAGGGATAGTGACTCAACCACATCCCTGGTTCCAATGCCTGTTCCAATGCTTGACAACCCTTTTTCTGAAGAAATATTTCCCAATATGCAGTCTAAACCTCCCTTGGCACAACTTGAGGCTACTTCCTCTTGTCCTATTACTTGTTACCTGGAGAACAGACCTACTCCCACCTCACTATAACCTCCTTTTATGAAGTTGTAAAAAGCAGTAAGGTCTCCCCATGAGTCTCCTTTTCTCCAGGCTGAACAATTGCAGGTTCCACAATGGGCAAAAGTTTTAGCTTTTCACTGCCATCTAAACTTACAGTTTCTCAGCATATATGGTGCCTCACACAAATACATAAGGTATAATAAAAAAATATAGTGGGTGTGATGCTCCTCCATAATACAATGCATTCAAACAATGCATTGGAAAATGCATTGGAAATCTACTGGAAATTTCTGTTCCTTCTGGCTACTGTGTTAACAGACCTGCAAGCCTGAAGAAAGGAAAGTCTATGGATGGGACCTGTTTTCCAGCACACACTACTTTAATTCTCTTGCTTTTTTCAGGCAAGGATGTAAAACCATGCAAGCCTCCCAGATCAGTTCTGTTAACTCCTCACTTGTATTTCAAGTTCTCCTAAGAAGATGAATCAGAGTATTTAATATACCTAAAAATACTTAACATACTTAATAAGTATTTAATATACTTAAAAATACTACAGTACAGAAGAGACAAAGTCTTTGCTCTCCCTCAAACTGTTTTGGACCGTTCAGCTGAAGCACAAAAACAAAATGTTCAAATCATCATAATAATTTCAAAAAAATAATACCTAAGTCAAGTGACCAAGCTGCAGAGTGGCTGGTGGTGAAGTTTCCTGTGAAAATCCAACTGTCCATGTTTAAAAACAGCTCTCTGAAACCAAACCACCATGCACAAGAAAAAAACACATCAACTTCACTTGCTGTAGAGAGAAAGCTGAATTTGACAACTCCCTTCCAGGCAGGCTGATGGCTGAGGAACGGAGCAGTCAGGGACTAAGCTTCCCCAGCAACCTACTTGACAGATCCTGTCAGTTTTCATTTCTGGCTTACCAGCTGTCCACAAATGAATTTTATAAATTCTGAAATTCTACTTTTGGGTGAAATGTTTTTTGAAAATAAACTGTTCTTTAGTCTTACATTTCTTCCCAAATCTCAAATTTTTCCCCAAGAAATGTTCTCTATCCACCTCTGGGTTTGATCCTGTTTCCAAGTCTACCCTTCTCCAGCTACGACATCCCCTAATCTCCAATGCAAACAGATGCAGTTATCCCAACAGAAAGACTTTAGGAAACCCCCAGTGACATCTATAGTTATGTAAACATTGAGGTATGTGTAAACTGTATTATTCTTCAATCTTTTCTGGGGCATAGACACAAAGAATGCAAGACTTTCTGTATATCAGGGCAGCACACAATTGGCACAACCAGACTTGTGGTGCCTCTGTCAAGATAACACCATCACCAAGTGCAAGATGCTGCAGATAACAGAGGAGAAGCAGCCTCTGTGCAGACAGCTCGCTATTTCCTGTGGCACCACCAACAAGATAGCAACAGGAGAAAGGGCAAGCAGGCATGAGAGATCACAGAAGAGTGGTAGCTTTAAACAGAATTGAAGCCAGTGAGGAAAGGAAAACCGGGCTGAGATGTTTAATTGAGAAGTGATGAGGATGAAACATTGAAAGAACTTGGAAAGGGAAAAACAGGAGAAGGGAATGCAAGGGGAGACAAATCAGGTGTTTGAGGGCACACTATCAATGCAGTGCAGGGGAATCTGGGTGCTCTCCCTCCTGCATGTGAGGAAACAGCTAAAAGGGACCTCCTGATATCGTAACAACTTACAGGATGGAGCAGACCTTTCCCCGTGTTTATAGCTCATTAACTGAACATTTGGGTAATACTAATGTAATTCTACTTAGGACAGTTAGGAATTCTCTTTGTTCTATTCTGAAACAATGCTAATACCTTTCTTCATGACCTTTTTTTCGTTGTTATTTGTGTCTGAAAAACAGATTTCTCTCAGTATGAGCCAGACAACAACCACTCCAGTTCTCAGAAGATACTGAACACAAGAAAAAAAGACTGCTAGATAGGAGTCTAAAAGGCTTATCTACTACATTTTCCTATTACTAACAAAAGCTTATGAGCAGTACAGGGAAGCATTTCCTATGAGTAACAGGAGTGTTCAGAGCTTGAGAGTCAGAGACTTTCAGAGCCAGATGTGATGCTTGTATGATTAATAATGCCCAGTAGAGTTTTCTTTCATAAAATTACTCAACTGTTTTCTGACCTTGTTTAAATTTTTTATATTCACAACATCCTGCAGAAAGAGCTCTACAGTTCTACAATGTACTGTGCAAAGAACAGGTTTGTTCTGATTTTATCACCTAGTAGTTTTATTTGATGTGCTTTGTATTTGACAAACAGGGCTATTTCTCAGAATACGTGTAAACGCCACTAAATACACTGTAAAAATTGATGCCTTACTATTATCTCTTTCTCCCAATTACAATACTTTCTTGGAAAACACTGACTATTTAATCTTAAAATTTTGAAACAAAGTATGCTTTTATTATGCATTTTGGTAAAGATCATTGTAGTGGAGAATAGACTTAACTGTCAGAAATGTGTAATTTACTTCCTTCTAATTATGTACCATTTTTATGTTAGAAGGAACTAACGTGCCTTAAATCTGCCTTAGTTCATGCAGTCAAAAATGGGGGAGCAATTCTGATCTTCTCTGAAATGCTGCATTAGATCCACCCATAAAAGCCTTATATAAAATAGCCATGTGTCATCATAGCATGCAGTTTCTACACCATGTTCATTAACAGCAATTTTTGACTCATACCAATATGCAGGTTACCTGCCTGTGACTTCAGTCTCCATACACTTACTGATTTTGGAATCAAATTACAGAAATCCAGAGCTTTTAACTTTTACGGATTCAAATAAAGCATTTAGCATGTTAAACTAACATGCCTTTGAGATGACAATTTAGGACAGAGAGGTTTCAGTCCTTCTAAGGATATTACATTTGTCCAGCACTATATAAAGTTTCCTTTTTGAGCACAGAGTTGAACACACAAACTATTCAGACTTCTTAGAGTCTTCTCAAAACTGCAATATATTTCATTCCTAGAACTTCTTTCCCAACATCTCTGGTCAAAAATGAAAAGGGAAGAAACAGTTCTTAGTCTAATACTACATTTTCACAAAAATGTGAAATATTTTACTCTGACATCAAAAATTAGAGAAAGACTTTTCATTGCTTCCAAATGCTCTTCTGCTGCTGTGCCTGAGACTCACACAGTAAAATTACGTTGGTTTTATTTTCTGAGATTTTTATCCTGTAATGATCACCTGAGAAGAAAACTCACAAAAACCTCTCCTGACACATCCCTAAGTCTGTCTTGTCTGCCCACTTTTACAAAATGCTGAATCATATCTTTCACATGCACAGGAGATGATTGAACACACACACAGAGCACACCTAAACATTGTGACTTGGATCCATAATAGTAATGTTTTCAGTTTGTTTAAGTTTGTTTTAAAACCAGGACACATTAGAAGGTTCTGACATCACTTGTTTACAGTAGAACACAATCTATCCTAGTTGTTTCCTGTTAGCAAGCAAGCCCATTCATGTCCAGTGATTTAGGTCTGTTAAGCACATGGAATAGCAAACCTGTATTGGTGTCCTCATTTTGGGTGGGATGGAGATAATTTTCTTTTTAGTAGCTGGTATAGTGGTGAGTGCTGAGTTTTGGATTCAGTATAAGAATAATGTTGATAACACACTGATGTTTTAGTAGTTGTCAAGTGGTGTTTATCCAAATCAAGTACTTTTCAAGTATCCCAAGGTCTGACAGCAGGCACACAAGAAGCTGTGATGGAACACGGCCAGAACAGCTGGCCAAACTGGACAAAGGGATATTCCATACCATAGGACATCATTCCCTGTATACAAACTGGAGCAGTCTGTTCCTGAAAGACCACACCTTGGGGAAAGGAGCCATGCTGGAGCAGTTTGTGAAGAACAGCAGTCTGTGGGAAGGACTCACACTGAAGAAGTTTGGGAAGGACTGTCTCTTGTTGGAAGGACCTCAAGCTAGAGCAGGGCATGAGTTTGAATAGTCTTTCCCCTGAGAAGGAAGGAACAGTAGAGACAACAAGTGATGAAACAACCACAGACCCCATTCACCATCTTTCTGCACTGCTGTGAGAGTAGGAGGTAAAGAAAATTAGACAGGAAGTCCATCCCAGGAAGAAAGGAGGGGTAGGGGATAGGTGTTCTAAGATTTGGCTTTATTTCTCATTATCCTATTCAGACTTTATTTCTCCATGTTGAGTCTGTTTTGCCTGTGATGGTAACTGGTGAGTGATCTCTCCCTGTCCTTATCTCCATTCATTAGCCTTTCATTATATTCTCTGTCACCTGTTCACCTGAGGAGGAGAGAGACAGAGCAGCTTTTGTAGGCACCAGACTTCCAGCCACATCAACGCAGCATATTAGGTTAAGTATATTTGCAAACTTCTAGCTGACATGGTCAACTGAGAGTTAAATACTTACCTGCACTAGCTAAAGGAAGGCAATGAAGAGCTGTGGTGGATATTGAAGAGGAAATTTTATTGTCCCATCTGTCAGTCATAAAAATAAACAAGCCCACTCTATCACTGCCTTACTCTGCTGAACAGAAGAGACTCATTTCTTTTTATTCTACTTGTACCCATTAATAGCCTATATTCTTCTAAGGTTATCATTTCTTTGAAGAAAAAATTCAGCTTTGAGCTTACTCCTTTTACCTGTTCTAGCATAGTAGCTTTAACAAAAGCCGCTAGGCAGTGTGTTCATCAGCTACCGACTCTGAAATAGGTCACTAACCATTCAGAAGTGTCACACTACTCAGGGCCCACAGCTGGAGTGCAGAAGCCTAGACCTTTTCACATCCTATTCAAGAGCAGTGAGATGTGGCAGGAAAGCCTTTAGGCTGTATGATCCAGGAGAGAAAGCTTTGCTCTGGTGCATGGTGCTACTGGAACTGGTCTCATATCAGGACCTCTGGCCAAAGACTGAAAGACAGAGAGTTGGTCCCATAAACACATCACTGTAATTAAAATATGCAGCAGCTCAGACTTTCAATCTCTCTGGCTGTCTTCATGCCTACATTACATATGATGTTACTGCTACTTGCCAAAAATAGGTAAAAACCAGATGCCAGAGCAAGAAACTATCAAGTTTAAATACAGAGCAAGCATTTGACATTTTTTGAGAAACTTTTAAAGTCAGCCTCAAAAGTCAATAATGCCTCCTGCAAGCTAGAACTGTAATCAGACTGCAGACTAAACTCAAGGCAGTGTCAAGCAGAATACAAAAAGAAGGGTCTGCAAGAGAGGCAACACATCAGAAATGTATCTGCATTTGAAGTCTCCCAGCAGTATTAAGTAAACTCAAATTCAAAAATTACAGTCTTCCAAAACATGTGCCCTGAAAAACATTTAACAGTTGCAGTCTGATGCTTTTTTCATTGATTTTAAGAGAAATTGCTTTCTGCTGTCTTTCTGGAGAATGGCAGTCCATGTGGAGCAGCATTTGCCATGCTTGAAACTGACAGATACAGCCATAAAGAGAGGAATCCCATTTTCACTGCAGTGCCCTGATTTTTCTGTTTCTATTCTCAATACTAATGAAGAGATATTAGAATGCTTTAACAGAGCATTTGGAAATGCCAGTTCCATGCCATCATGTCACAGTTACCTTAAAAGGTAGACAGTGGGAGAGTTTAATCCCTCACCCCAGCTGAAAGAATCTTTTGCTTATCCCATCCCTGTACACCAGTAATTCTTGGGAGTAAACTACTGCAATCATTTGTTTGTCAACATATGCTTCTTACAGATCAAAGTGAACTATAGCTTGGCTTTTGTCCATATTACAAAGTAAATAAAGGAATATATGTACAACATATGATCAAAGCTTCCAGGAAAAGTAAAATATTTCACAACCCTCATTCTCTTTCAGAAACATTTGGCCCCTGCAGTCCAAAAGGCTTGGCACCAAGTGCACATACACCTCTTCTGCGAACAACACAAGCACATGCATTCTGCCTTCAGGGAAGAGGATTTTACAGTGGCAAGGTGTGTACCAAAAAGCAATGGGTTTTTGATGAATTTACTTCCAGCTCTGATCTGGCCTAGCTGTGGCCGGTTAGAGTATCAAGAGTACTGCCGAAATCCAAGGGAGAATGAAAGAAATGTGAGTTTGTGCTGATTTGGGTGAAGTAGTTGACTGTATACATCTTAAAAGATTGTGAAGATGTAAAAATAATTTTCCCTCACAATCCATATTTTCAATATTTTTCTGTAGAAACGGAATCAAGTACATTTAGAGACAAATGGTAAAAAAAATTCTGCTACAAAAAAACCCAAATTATTTCTAAATTAGCCTGGAGGTATTACTGAGGTCATAGCTACTTCAGTAACACCAGCCATATCACAAAAGCTGGAGAGAATGAATGAAACTGAGTAATGTCCCAAAGTGAGAGAGCTTAACTGCGTGGATTAACTGTACAAATTAATTGTTATCAGATTCCTTGTATAAAAAGTAAATCAAGAACTGCTGATAAGAATTTTCAGTAAGCTGTGAAACAGTGAATAAAATTTATTTTAAAGCACATTGTGACTTGCAAGCAAATACTGTTCTCACCAAAAAAGTGTATAGTTAGTTAGTAATAACACTTTTGAAGATCAAAAACGTTCTTTATCCCCAGCAGCCCAAAGGGCAAAAGGCAAAATATACAAATAATACATTTAATCAGAGTTCATATTTAATAATCATTAGTGCACCTTTATACACAGCTACCCATTGTTTCAAGATCTACCTTTCATCATCTGAGCAGCCAAACACTTTGTCCCCATTCACCAGCCAAAATAAGAGCCTTTCACAGGTTTCAGTCTCATATACAAGCAGGAATGGCTGTAAAATAGTCATGCTATAGAAAAGCATGCTACGTAACAATTACAGTTTGGCTTTACTTTCTTCGCAATAGTTCCACATATGAGCATTTTCTTTAGGCTTTTTTCATTAACACACACACACATATTTATATATCTATATACATACAAGTCTTCCTCCACTTCAAATATTCTTTTATATGCTGGTTTCTATGGCAAAATGTGTCACATTCATGATGTTCCCAGTTATTTGTTTTTAAACAAAAGATGAGCAAATTTTCCTTGTCTCATCACAAAAGTTTCTCTCATCCTTGTATATAACATCTTTGGAGAATTTAGACAAGTTCTTAACAATTTTAAGGAAAAGACTGAAGTTGAAATTTGAGTGGGATTTGCAGGGAGGAGCGTGGTGCTGGAAAATACAGCATGTAACAGATTCCCTCCTGTTTTGATTACAGCATGTACAATGCCACCTGGGATGCTTCCTACAAACAGCATATTTAAACCAGATATTACAGCACAGCAGGAATATCCAAGAGAAATTATGAATCAGTCATTTTCTTTCAGATAATAGCACATTCACAGCCTGCAGAAGTTCCCCACGTAACGCAGGACTAAGGGCAACGTGAAGTTATCAAGCACAACAGAATCATTATTGGTGATGCTGCAGTAAAATCAGCCCTGAAGTTCTTAGGGAAATGTTTTTTCATGTGGACATAAGGTAGGGCTGGTAAAATGGACACTAAGTATGCTTGACATTGAGGTAGCTAATCACGTACCCATTTATATACATTGCAGCGTTCACAGGAACACACAGGACTTTTAAAGCTGGTTTTGAGACTTGTCTTTGGCATCAGCCACTGGTCTCCTTCCTTCCTTAGAAAATAAAGCATACTCATTTTTCAAACAGTGGCATGAACCTGAAGTGGAAAAGACTCCTCATGAAAAATATTGAATAAAATAGTCATCACAAAAATACTGTGTTCAAACAAAAGGGAAGAAAGAACTCCACAAAATCCCCCCATCAGAGAACAGAGTAATGGGTAATTAGGACACCACGAAGCTACTGCAGAGGCATTCTAAAATGAACACATGTAACACCTTGCAGTGCACTATTATGTGTTTAAAATAGCTTCATTAATAGTTGTGTTCTTCTAGGTTCTAGGCTACTGTTGACAAAAAAAAAAAATGGTTTCTCAATGCCCAGCACATTCAAGTCAGATGACCATTCATCTAAAGGTTTCATTTCACACGCAAGAGACCCAAGTGGTGTGACTTCAACAGCTTGGACTACAGGATCAGCTTTACATAGGAAAATGCTGAATTTTTACTTCAAGTCATTGATAAAAAATGTAAAAGTGGAGGTGTGCAGCCATTGGTCATGCTTTGGATCCCTGAACAGCATCCAAAATAACTTACTTTCCCAATAAAATCAAACCTCCATACTTGGGCACAGTAGAAAATTTAAGGATAAAAAGTCTAATGAAAGTTAAAACAAGCTTAACTCCTTTACAAAACCTGGAGGCCCTTTCCTCAAATTTCCTCAATTCACACCAAAAGTACTCACGTAGGTTTTACAGGTAACTTTCCACACTTTAAGGACCAAATAAAAAATATAGCTTGTCACTGTTCCCATAACAAAGGATCATAAAGTTGGGGTAAAAGGAAGGTTATATAGTCCCTGCTACAGATGGAAAGAGCTTTGCTTCTCACATCACCAAATCAGAATAGGTATGTCAAATTGAAGGATGTTCATGTATCGCTGTAATGCTGGAAACCAACCCCTTTAGAAGTGAATAGCAGGTCTGGACACTGAGTATGAGGCAGTGTAAAGAAAGACTTCATTTTCAAAACCAAGCTTCTGTAAAGCCAGATCCCTTTGTGATGTCAAAAGTGACAGAAAATCAAATACTGACGAGTTGGACTCTCCTGAATCGGTAGTGCAGTTCTACAGCACAAACCTACCGTAAAAATATTTACAGTTCCTGCTGTAAACCCCATAAGTAACATAAAACAGCTAGAAATTTAATAAAAAAATACATCTTTGTAAGCTAGCAGTTAGACCCCTAAGAAAGAAATCAGACAGAACTGTGCTTTAAATCTAATTTAATGGTATATATTTCTGTTTCAATACAAACTCCAAAACTACCAACTTTGAAACAACACTGTATTAGCTTTCATGTCCTTACTTTCATTTTTGCAATGTATAAACATCAGCTGACTGATGCTTTGATCAAAGGTATGTAGTGGAAAGATGCTTCAGAATTCTTCAATGGTATCACCCAGCCCATGTCAGTGTTCTAGTCACCCATTTACAGCCATAAAAGCAGCAAAGACTTGTTTTTCATTAACAGCTTGTATTTCAAAAATTCTAATGAGAATTCCTTATATCAAGCAAATCTTTTTGTCCAGTAAACATTTCCTTATTTTTTAAATCAAAAAATACCTGCTGAGCTAACATCCCTGCTGGGCTTCCCCAAGGAAACTGAGGGAGGCAGCATAGATGCAAAATAGACAGGAAAGATGCCATGCCGTTGCAAGGCCTCTCTGTATCACCTTGGAAAGGCCATAGTAACCAAGGGAGGTCCCTGGTAACAGGAAAAAAGCAAGGAGGAAGATCCAGGGATCTACACAGGGCAGACAGCCTTATTTCAAACCTTGGAAAGAAACTGGAGCAAAACCTCCTTGACTCTCTTCCAGGAACATCAAGGACAGAAACACCTTTGCAAACGGCAAGCATAATTCCCCAAAGGCAAAATGTGCCCAAACAACCCAGTTACTTATTATGATGAAGCCAGTGGCCCTGTGGATGAGAACAGCGTAGGAAATACCCAACTTTAGCATGCTTTTTGACACAGTTTGCCTTAGCACTATGACAGTCAAAAAAGCATGGCCTAGACCGCTGGTCAAGGTTGATGAAAAAAGTGGCTGGTTAAACAATCTCAAGACGGCAGTAAACAGGTCAAAGTCTAACTAGTGTCTAGCTGAGAGTGACATTTCTCTGAATAACAGAGCAAGCATACCCTCACCAACTTCATGTGTCACTCCAGAAATCAAGAAGCTGGATAGCAGGGCTCCCATCTGAAGGGCCTCAACCAGTTGGAGGACTGAGCTGACAAGCCTCTTGAAATCAAATAAAAGCAAAAGCCTTATACCTAAGTACATGATGGAAACTTACAGGCTAGAAAACAGCTTTGGAACAAATATCCTGGAGGTCCTGATGGACAACCTGTGAACACAACCAAGGCATCCTTGAAGTGATGAAGGCAAACTGTACAGTGGGCTGTGTTAGCAAGAGTGCATGCCAGTGATGGGAACCAACCACCACTTTCTATGTGACCTTCCTGATGCTTTAAAAGGAAGCCCTGTTCTTCTAGGAGAACACATAATCTATGAGAAGAGGTAGATGGAATTGGGTTTGTTCAGACTAGAGAAAAGAGGCTTCTTACTGATTTAAGGGGTACCCATGGAGAAAAGGTAGTCAAGATCTTCTCAGGGGGCACAATGAAAGAAGTAAGGGAGGTGTCATCAGTTGCAGCACCAGAAATTGTAACTAGACAATAATAACTCAAAAAACCTATGTAAGGGTCTTCAGACACTGAATATGCTTGTCCAGAGGGGCTACAGAATTTCCCTCTGCAGAGATCTTCCACACTTGCGTGCACAAGACTGAGCACTTCAATTTAATTTTGAAGTCAGCCCTACTCTAAGCAAGAAATCAGGCCTCCAGAGATCCAGTGATAAGTCCAGACCTCTCTCCTTCTCAGCAACAAAATTTTATGGTAAGCAGAAAGTTGGGAAAAAGAACAAACAGAACTACAGTGTGCATAAAGGCAGACCAACCAAGTCTCCATAATGGTTTCAGATGATAAGGCTGCGTATGGAAACTGTTTCAATGAAGTCCGAAAACTTTCTCAGAGAGCACCTACTTTCTGCAAGGTTTAGATTTATATAATAAAAAATAACTTGAGCAAAATGGATTATTGAAAAACAAGGACTTCTTTGCTTCATCGTAATTTTGCTCTTAGTGTATGTATAATTATATTTTTAATTTAGATGACTATTTGTAAAATAAAATAAAACCTATGTCTTTTACTTTGTTCAAGGTGTTTATTCAGACCAGATCTTGCCCCCTACAGACTGCATCTTCAGCTACAGACAACAGACCAACTGTACAACATATTTGACCCTTATGTAAAACATACATATGGAAAGAGACACGAATATGTCTGTCAATATACAAATATGATTATTTATTTTAAAGAAACTGCATGAAGAGATATACAGGCTTTTCTTCAGTAGGGTCATTTCTTTGAAGTGCCCTTCTTGACTTGTGATGTTACTTCAGCCCCTGACAAGATCACACACATTTCTATGAACAGTCAGTTCAGGTTCAGTGCCATGATTGCTCTAGAGCTTTACAGAATAAGACATAAAAATATCAGTCAACTTGCAGTTTGTCTTTACATGGTATAGTTTTTCCCGTGGCAATTCTTCAAATGATCTCACCAGAACAAAGAAAGCAGTATGCAGTTTTGAAGTATTATGACTTTTCAAATATTGTAACATGTATAACTCTTCTACTCTCTAAATGGTAATTAGTTTTTCTGTTGCACGATGGGTGCAAGGGGATAGAAATTCATTGCTGCAAATTATTAACATCTATTTCTCTTCTTTAAGGTTTCAAGAATCTAGTATTATTGCCTAGGTCCAACATAGAATTTAAAGTGCAATTCTCAAAATCACAGATGGGTGGAGAACTACAACCACAGTAGCAAGCAACAGATTTCCCTACAGACCGCAGTATGGTCAAAGCTTTATCATCAGTACCACCATTCAGTGCACCAACAGATGTCAGTGCTCAAAGGCAGTGAGAAAACTGACAGTGGACTTAAGGACTGGGTCTGCACCTGCACGTGTCTATAAGTGAATAGTAAAATTACTATCTCCTTAAGCATTACGCTTTGAAAACAAATTTTTATTTTTTTTTTAGCTTGGTATTCTTTTACACAAGCTACTTTCTATTTCCTTGGACAAAAGCAGTTCATGAACAAAAGAAATTTCAAAAGGCACAGAGATTTATATTAAGCAGTGAACGAAGGGAAAGAAAAATATGCAGATACTTCAAAAAATAGCCTCACAGTGGTCTGAATACTAACTAATGAAGCAAGGCACATTGATCTAATGCAATTTTATTGCAATGCTTTAAGAACAGATACTCACTTTTAATAAAAAAAAGAGGGTTTATGTTGCCAAGCAATAAGATCACCCCTACACAACTGAGATGATGTGAAATTCTGGAATGAAAGTAACAGACATTCTTTCCTTTCTACTTTATTCATATAAAAATGTACACTGCCTCTATGCTAAATGCCACCAATATTTATCTTCACATGAGAAATGCAAAGCTGCATCCTTTTACATTAACACTGCAACTTCTCTTTCTACCCAGCATCAGAGAAAAAAGTTGATTTTTCTGAAATAATTTTTGAGATGCACACATAAAGTCTTGTAACAGCCAGATGTTCCACAGTCATCAGCTTGTTCATTATACAGAATCGTTGTGGTCCCTTGCTAAATAAAGCCTACCATCTCTTCTGATCTTCACACCTATTTTCTTATCTGATTAGAGATTTACCTTTAAGAGAAACAGCCCATGTTTCGTAGAAGTCAAGACTTCCATTGACTTGCTGTATTCCTAAAACAATTTAAAAGCCAAGGTACATATAGCTTCCAAGAAAGAGTGGGAGGACAAATGAAAATAGATTTTACACTTGTAGTTACCTTTGCATAAGCGACTTGCATATCTCAGTGTTCCCACAAGGGCTGTGAATGTTTAACTTGAACAGTTATAAGAATGTAACAGCAGGTTATGTGCTCATCCAATCTGTTTGAAAAGCTTTTAAAATCAGAAGCACCAGAATGAGCAATACCTGTATCTTCATAAACACCAGCTATAAAATCCAATCAACTTACTGCAGAGAGTTATAGCAACTTGTCATATTATTTCATACAAGCCTTTCCTGGCTACAACAGAGTTCAAACTGAAGATTTCAAGAAGTAAGAAAGTCAAGCTGAATTTTACTACCTTATGTGTCTTCTTTCAAAACAGCACTTGTGTACAGCACTTAAGTATGACTTAAAAGGCTTACAGCTGGTGACCTAAACATAGAAACAGGGAGTCTCAGGTTTAGCCTCTCCCTGCAGTAAACAATGCATTTAGCAGCAGTTGAGTGGTAAACCACACCTGCCCCTGTGCAGTCATGAACCAGACTCCAAAATCCAGCTTTAAACTGACCCTAATAAGCTGACATGCCCAGGCTAGAGACCTGCAGCATGGGTAGCAGCCAAGATAGACTTTTCCCAGCACACAGCAACAGTTCCTGGTTTAGTAGGGCACAACCAAAGAGGTTCCAGGTATTCAAGTTCTGCTCTGAAACCTGCCACACTGTGAAAAGCGATGGACAGATCTCACCCCTGCAAAACTGAACCACTTCCCCTCGACAGTAAAGTCCTCTGAACTCTGCAGGCCCAGCTGCCAAGCACTGTGATACAACAGCAGCTTAACCACAATTCTGTGAAAGGTTTCATGTAATCTGGTTGAGGTAAGCATGCACTTCATTACTCACCAATTATGTTTTCATGACAGACTTGCAGACACTAGAAAGACTCATAGAAAACAAAAACAGAGGTGCTTCTTAGAAGTGTGCACACACTCTTTATATGACATGCTTAAACCCAAACAACCCAATGGGGAAAAAAATAAACAAAACAAACTTAGAAATTTATGGATAGAGGAGCTTTTCACACAAAAAGAATCAGTATATTATTTAGTACATTGTTAATATTGCTTAATTCACAGCCTCCCCCCCCCCCAACCAATTATTTTCCACACTTGTAAAATGACAATTCAATAAATAACTTAGAAGTAGACCAGAAAATCCTTCAAAACTGAACATCTAAAACATTCTTTACACGGAGACACATTTGAATAGTTGAGTTTGTTACCAAGAAGGCACACCAACAGAGCGTTCAGTATCTCTGTACCATCTCAGGTGGCAGTTTCTTGCCAGAGTAAGTGAAACACAGTTAAGACAGCAAACTGAATCAAAGCCACTTTCCTGAAGTATTACTCTTACTCTGCCAAGTGAGTTAGAAGACAAATTAATTATTTGTAAATAAAGGAAGTAGTATTAAGATATTATCTTTAAGATGAAAACCACAGACATTTACACTATGCTGGCTCCCTAAGCTAGAAAAAAAACACCCCAACCCAATCAAAGAGAAAGTTAACACACTCAACAATCCTTAGAAGCAGTATGTTTTAGACAGCTTTAAGAAAAGGTCTGTCCATTCAACAGTCATATGGGTCCTTCTGTAAAGATGTTAATTACCTTCCACAAGAAGAGCTGTCTCCTGTCTCTCTGTGATTTCCTTTTCATAAGTCCTGTGCTTTCATTAACATTCAAAGAAGGTATCAAAGCCTGTCTATCTACCACTCTTATTTTTCCCCTGAATGAGATAAGATGTTTTTTGGTCTTAATGGTAGATTTTAATAAACAGGTGGAATTTTTCTGCTTCAGTTTGCTCATAGCACAGAACTACTGCCTTAAGCAATTGTACTCACCAACATAATGATTTGTTCAATTTTTATATATTAAATGGCTGTCATAGGCTGCTATACTAGCATTAAATACAAAATCATCACCATGAGACTTTAACTTTTGCCAAAGCACCAGAGACAGTCTATTTTAAGCTTTACCTCATGTCTTTACAGCACCTTATGTAGTTTTCACGAAAAGAGTCCTCTGTGTCTGGAATTTACATTCTGCCTTCACATAAAGAATTAATCATGTGCTTGTATTTTTGTGAAAGCCAGATGTTTTCCACTGAATATTTAAAGCCTTTTCATTTTCCTCTCAATTCTGAGGATCCAGTTACATAGGGCATTCAGTTAGTTTTGATAAATTTACCCACTGAGAATCTAGACCTTGTCTGAACACAGGAAACTTAAATATTCTTAGCTCACAAAAATCAGATGTAAGGCTGTAAAAACATGAACTAGCAATTGGGAACACACCCTATTCCAGTCAGATATGCAGAGTCACACACTGAGACTTCCTTCCATCTCATACGGAATGTTCAAATCAGACAAGTATTTGCCTGCAAGTCATTTGACTGAGAAGAGACTGTGAAGTTCTCAATTGAAAAAAAAAAAAAAAAAAAAAAAAAAAAAAAACCAAAGAAGGCAGTTGAAGCAAATCACCCAAAACCATGTCCTTCCCTAAAATGACCTTAAGGGCTCCCAGCAGAAAGGATGTTAATTTGGCAAAGGTATACCCTATTTCACATCTTATGGACATAAAGATGCCTCTGTCCATTTTCCTCCACTCACTTTCTTCTCCTTTCAAATGCATTGGCTTAGTGGGGGTTCACTGCTTACACTATGCTCAGACCTCCACTAAGCCATTTTGGCTCCCTACCCTACCAGGCCATAAAACCAACAAAAGCAGGGGTAGCTTCCTGTCTGCTTGGCTGGTCAAACTGGCTCTCCATAGGTTCTGCTGAGAGACAGATACAAGATGCTTAACAGAGTCACTCAATAACTCAGCTGAAGCTTCGCTGCATCTTTTAATGCCACTAAACCTAAGCAAGCACTTTAACTTACTGTTTTTTGAGATTTTGGATACTGCAAGACAACTCTGACCACCTCCAGCTTGCCACTACACATGAGCACAATCTTGCAACAAACCTAGGGAAAATGTCTAGAAGCTCCGTGAGGATGCCCTCAATTTAGGGGTATAAGTTACCAACTGACCATCAACATATTTGATTCTCTGCCTTTAGGCTCTTAATTCACTTTCTTAGTGTCTTTTATAAAAACATTAAAACAACCTCAAAATCTACAATAAACAGCATTTATGATATTTATCAGGAAGGAAAACACCGTCAAACACTCAAAAAGAACTAGCAGATACAAAAATATTGAAGATTACAGGGAGGTAATTAAAGCTTTGGATAAAAAAAGCCAAGATTAATTTTAAACTTCGACAAACTGAATAACAGCTATAAGATGTCAGCATAAAGGTCACAAAATACTTTAAGAAAACTTCTTTCAAAATGCATTGCATCATCAACATGTTGGCAGCAATCACCACACTGCTTACTCATTACATGTCAACTCCTTTCCTTTCACTGTATCTGGTTCTTAACGAAATGTACCACCAGGGAACATGGCTTTTTCCTGTCTGAAACCCAAACCACTCTATACTTACACTGCTCCATTTTAACTCTTCCCTTTCCTATGAAGGCACTCACAACCTTCCTCCCAGTAAAAGCACTCTGAATTTATGCCTACAGCAGCTGGGGCTTTAGTAATTCCTGCCTTTCTGTTTCCTTTCACCATTCTACTTATGAGAAAAGAGGTTGGGAGGTAAGCCTCCTTAAGGGAAGCACTTCATTCTGTTAGAGAAGGTTATTACAGTAGATAGAATCTTTGCTCTGCAAGAGTCTCATTGCAGAGACTCCATTTTAATGAAGATGCTAGGCAAGAGGATCAGATACGAGCTCCTAAAACAAGGCTACTGAAAGAGGTTTCATACTTTTCATCCATCTGTTCTCTCACCAAAACTAGCCATAACTAGCACCGAGTCAACCCTTTCATTAAGGCCTTCAACTCACCAATTTGACAGAAAGTTTAGCAGAAATCCATCTAGCTTTTTCGCTCTGGCCGTTTTCTGTTGGTTTACTAAGCTGAAGTAGCTTATGGAGGGGCAAAGTAGGATTCACACAAGATATATAGTGGGAGAATGCAGCCAAAAGTGGTAAGAGAAAACTTCTCCTCTTTCAACAGCAAGAAGCTCACTTTGTCATAAAAATATTACCAAAAAGAAATAAAACTCTCCCCAGCCAGGCACTGGACCCTCCCAAGCAGCAGCTCCAAGATAAGAGGCAGTAGGAAAGCAAGTGGTAGAAGCATGCAGGAAAACACAAGGGGCAATGGCATTCCTCAGCAGTCAGTGACCTCCCATTAATTTTCCCATCATTCCTCCTTGTTAATGAAGAGATCCAATTATATCCAAGTGTTCTATGTCAAGTGCATATTAGGTCTCCGAATATTGCTTTATTTCCATGCTCACAGGCTTTCTTTCCTCAAGATACTGCTGAACTTCCCTGCAACATTACTGAGATTTCCAGCTAAACTGTATAAAAGCCACCACAGAAAACAGTTAAACAGAATGAATGCTGAGGACTCAGGAAGCTTCAGAATTCACACTGTCAGTGCAACCTCAATTCAGTTCCTTATACAAAGATGGAACAGTCTGCAGAGTCTGTTTTGATGGCTTGTGACCATCGCCTTGTTGAGCTCAAAGGATTTGTGCTCAAATTCTCCTCTCCAGGACTTATACTACATGACTGCAACAGCTGAGAGCTGTGCAAGTACTTGGAGCACTGTGTGATCATGCTCTTCCGACATTGATTCCAGTTTACCAAGGAGGCTTTTATCCTGAAAACGTGTCCAAACAGCTCTGATCGATACTGTGTACAGTTTCCAAGCTAGTTACTTTGTACAAGAACAGCACAGCTGCATTAGTATGGTGTTCCACCACACCAATAGCTTGCTATTCAGTGGGATTAATTAGTCTGGGCAGAGCACCGCACTAATGTGATTATATAGCTTCTAGTACCTGAGCTAGCTCATTCAGCGTTTCTATTCCTTTGCTCTGAAAAAAAAAGTGTTTAGTTTTTGCTATTTTCTTAATACCTAAATAATTCAATCACTTTTTTTTTTTTTTTTTTGAAGAGGGAGGAATGAGACTTAAAGGCTCAAATTTCCCTAATTGAAAGAATGCACCTCCTGCCTCCATAGTCTCTCTCACTATTACTATCCTCTTCCAATCACTTCTTTTGTTCGTATCAACTGCCCATGCACCTGCAAGTGCATCAGAAATAATGATGCCCAGCCATAACCAGCAGTGTCAAGAGCAGAGATTGGGAGATGTTGAGCTTGAGTGGAAGAGTCATCATTGCCTTCCACTCCTCCTTTTTTAAAGGTGGGGAACAAATATCACAGGAGTACTTGTTCAAAAGAGGGGCCACCTCTCAAATTAATGAGTGGAAGAGTAAGAATACAAACCACAATCACCTCATTCACAGTCTGGAGCTCCTATGAGGACACAGAAAAAGAGACCAGCCTGAGGTATACCAGGTACCCAAACTTTGCCCCAAGTTATGGAGTCACGAGAGCATTAGTGGAACTGCCCAAAGAACTCAAGTTCTGACAAAATACAAATGTGCTAATATGCTCAAAAGCAACTGTTCCTCTTTGCTCAAGTCTCCCTGAAGCATCTGGCATGAGAAAGACGCTCAGAGCAGGCAACATTAGGTTGTCTAGTAAAAAAACAATCAGCAGCCACAAGCAACTGACAGCAGTTTTATAACAGGAAGTACTGGAGAAACCCCACTGCTGGCATTACTCCCCTTTCTTTCGAGTTTGCCTGTAGCATATCATCAGAAGAGAAACAGAGGAATATCACAGCTCAATAAGGATCTAGCATCTATTTTTCTCTTCTTTTTTTTTTGTGTTTTTTTTTTTTTTGGTCTTATTATGTTGGTTTAAATCCTAAAAAAAGTTCAAGAATCTTTATATTTCCATCTTTTTAAATTTTTGCCCTGTTTTTTGTGTGTTTTTTGTTTGTTTGTTTGGGGTTTTTTATCACAAAGAGTATGCTGTAAAAAAATGGTTAAAATTTCTACAACAAAATTTGGTTGAGAATGCATATTATTCTTTTGTGATTGCAAATGATATTATATTGGTTAAACTTCTAAACACTTATGTCAACTTAAAATTTAAAACAGTAAACAGACAAAACATGTAAGCTCTCTCCCCTTTCAGCTTTATGTCAGCATGTTGAAGAGAGAGAGCTCTTCTAGAGCAGAAATGCAGGAAAGAACCCTGTTTTTTGACATTCTTTTCCTTTAAAACAACTTGCTCCCTTCTGTCCAATATATACACAGGAAAAGTTTCAAATTGTGAGTTCTAGGTATACAACACAGATCATACAAGGCAGACAGAAGTTCTAGGCTCAAAAGAGTATGAAAGCAGAAAGATCCTTCACATTTGCACCTCCAGCATGCAACCACCAGGTAAAAAGGGAGGAGATTTAAATGGTAGTTCTGGTTTCTGTGCATGTACAGTAGAGCACAAAAGTTCACTCCCAGAAATGTTACAATTTAAAACTTTTTTTAAAAGACCACAGATTATAAATCCCTCTTGACAGTAAAGTAGCAATATAAAAAAGTAGACTAAAGCTTGAAAAGACAGAGAGAAAAGCAACAAAAAGGCCAACACATGAAACGATGTGAAGCAAGTTAACACAGAAAAAGAAACTGTTATACTGTCAATGGAGGGAGTAATATTTTTTAAAGAAAAGAAAAAAAAATTAAACCAGGCAAAATTATTGCAAAATGCAAGAGCAATTAAGTAAACAACATGTTAGGATCACATACTGAATTAAGAAGAAAAGAGACTCCCAGAAACAACACAGAGTATTGAGGAATTACACTGAGATATGCAGGAAAAATAAATATCTGGAAACTAAGTGAAGTCCCTCTGTCATGCCCTATACTTAAACAGCCAAAAGTCTCCTTAAGGGGGCTACCATGTCTTTGGTGGTGTAGAAGTGGAGGTGAAAAAAAAAAAGAGTGATGGAAAGGAAGGAAGAAATTGAAGAGATATTGGATTATGTATGTATGCGTACATACACAAACATACAAATACACGCACACATATACACACACAGAGGTATCTGTGTGTAATAAAAAACAACTTCAACTAGTTCCCAGAGTGGGACCAGCAAGAGCAGCAGTATATTTGTAATCTTCTTCCTCCTGTTTATTTACTTGTTTCAGTTTTCTATACCACAGAATCAGGTACCTCAGGTCCAGAGCCTCATTACTTTTAAATACTTCTACATGTCAATTTCAGAAAACTGGAAAAAGAGTTGCTGGCATTTTAAGCTGTCCCATATACCTCAGGGAGATTGCATGACTAAAAGAGAAGACAACATAGTCTCTGCACACTCTAAGATGTGGTCTGTACCATGCACTTCTGAGAATTGCTCCCTTCAAAATACCTTTGCATTTGTCTGTACTTCTTATGACTACTGCATAATCTGCTAAAATAGTTAAATTGATGCAAGGACTCCAGAGCATAGAACACAACCTGAGATTTGTGAGAGCTTATTATCTGATGCTCAGTGTGATGTCACAGCTCACTTTTCAGACCACTCTGCAGAAATACACAATAAAAATTAATTATTTCAAATAAGGCTAACCATGTTTCACAAACACTGAAATTCTCTGTAGTTACAGTCTCATTCCTATCTCGTTTCCATCACCACAGAAGAGGAAACATATACTACTAATTAATTCATAAACCCCAATCTCTGCAGGCAGCTGAAATTGTCAGTTCGATAAATAAACCAGCCAGTACTAACGGGAAGTTGAACTGTATTATCAAGCAAATTCTTCTGTCAGAGGACACTGTCAAGCTCTGCTCATGACAGCATTACCTACACACAGTTTGGAGAATTTCTGTAAGGAAGGACTTAAAAACGGTACCTGAACCAACCGAGCAGCACTACCGAAAAAGACAGTTCAGGGAATTTGTCAAAACACATACAGCTCTGACTGACGCTTTACTGCTATAACCTAAACTGCCTGTGTTTTGCCAAATGCCCTCAACTCTTCAGACAGCCGGTATCGCTGAACAGCGAACCGCACGAACCCGAGACAGACCGCGACATCTCCGGAGCGCTGCACCGCACCTCCACCCTGCACTCTCCCGGCGCCGGACAGCCCGGGGCGGCTCCTCCTCTGCCAACAGTGCGGCTCGGGCAGGACTCCATCCCCGCTGGCTCCCGCACCCCGCGGAGACACCCGCCGCTCCCCGGCCGGCGGCCGAGCTCGGGGTGCCCCACGGGGCGCGCAGGGGGACCCGCGCGGCTCTTCTTTCCCCGGCGCCCGTGTCCTCAGCCCCCGCCCGGCCCTCGGCTGCCCCCGGGATGCCTTGAAGCCTGCCGGTCCTCGCCGGGCTCCTGCTTCCTCCCCGGGTTTCTCCGCAACATCTGGGGGAACCCGACAACGCCGGGAGGGCGGGAGGCGCGCCCAGCACGGAGCCGGCGGCGCGGAGCGCACCGCAGACCGAAAGGATGCGACCGCGGGCTACGATGCCGAGCTGCGCGGCGGCTGCCGAGCGAGGGCCGGCAGAACGACCCCTTTCGCACAGGGAGGAGGAGGCAGGAGGGGTCAAGGCTCCCCCCACACCGCCGACAGCCCCGGCAGAGACCTGTTGCTCTGCGCGGGGGTGCCGAGGCGCGTCCCCACGAGCGGGACGGCCAGCCGCCGCCACCCACCTCTTTGATTTTCTCTCTCCTCTGCCGGACGTCGGGGTCGGCGGGCTCCTGCCCCACGGCGCCGACGGGCTGGCGGAAGAGGCGCTGGGGCAGCCCAGGGGCCCCCGCCTCTTTCCTGCCGCGGGCGTCCTGCAGAAGTTTCTCCTTGTCCTGGCGGATGTCCCTGCGGATCTCCTCGGGCAGCTTCTGCAGCGTCTCCTTGGCCTCCCGCAGAGCCCGCTCGTGGTCCGCACGGATCCGCTCCAGGCTGCCCACCCCGCCCGCGGCCGCCGCCGCCGCCGCCGGGCCGCCCCCGGGCTGCGGGGGGGCGCGGGGCTGCCC
>JAWWTY010000106.1:65346283-65381007 GCA_035222235.1 Margarornis squamiger | reverse complement strand
TCTGGTGTTGTTCACTTGCTTGAAACTGTTCACCCTGGTTGTTTTGGCAGCCTTTGAGACAGTGTTCTCCAACAGGAGGGTTCACTGGAAGTGCCCAAGTAAGCATACATCTAAGGGCAGAAAAGCTCTTCCCTTTCTCTCCTCTCCCAGATTTCAGAAGGTGCAGAAAATGAACTGCAAGAAATGCCATCTGAAGAAAATATTTGACTCTTCTATAAAAACATGAAGGATTAAAAGCATTTTCTTCAACATCACAAGAAACCTAAATCTAGAATTTGAACTCTGACAGCTTGCAGTATTGTATTCAGTACTAGCATGAAGTCATCATACTCAGCCCCACATGGCTTCTTTGAGAGTATCTCACAAGTTACTCCTTGCTTTTCATCTGTTTATAATCATTTTATTCAGATACTTTGGACTCCTTCAAAGCAACAAAGCCATGGTTTTCAATGTGCTAGGGAGAGCAATATATATGCAAACAGAGGGAAAAAAAAAAGGTAAGAAGAACTACAAACTTTGTCCTTCTTGACAGAAGTTTATCAATGATCACATCCCTGAAGAGAATTTTAGTCATGGAGCTAAGAAACAGAATTTGTCCTTTATGGTCTTTTACCATTTAAGATTCAGAATCTCATATAATTATTCTCATAGCAATTAAAGATTAAGCAGTTTTGAGAAATCCCATGAAATTCCATCTGGATTTTAGATCTTAAAGAGATTATTAAAAATCATACCAGGTCCTGACCTCTTCTCTTGTCCTTCAGAAGTGAAGAAACTACTGTTAGAGTAAGACTGCTGTTGTTTTCCTTTCAGTCTCCTATTTTGTACCCTCAGTCCCCAGAAAAGTTAGAAGGCCACCAGATAGGGCATATACTTAAAGGAAAAAGCTCACTGGATCATGAGTGACTTAAAGCAGTTTACTATTGTGGCTTCCTTTGGACTTAATTATCTCCAATAGCACTAAAATATCTTGTGCCAGTAATAGGACTGTAGCAACTGTAGGACCTGCCTGCAGTGCTTTCATTGCTGTCATCAAGTTTGTATATTCCATTCACATGTATGAGTTTAGTTGATTCTGACAAGATTAAATCAAGACAAGAAGGCAAAATTTTGTAAGAGCGTCCTTGGAAAATAGACTTACTGTCCTTTCTGAAGTGATATCATTTGCCTGAACCAGAGGGGAGATGTGTTGGCAGAAAGCAAGATGTGGCATTGGAGCTGGCATTTGCAGCCATTCAACAGCTGTTTAGCAGCCAGATGATTGGAATAACTGGACATCCTGCTTGCAAAGCAGATCTGGCTCTTTTAGTGTATATCCTCAAGGAAAAGTGGTTAGAGCAGATACTACTAACCTGTTAAACCTGCTAAGGAGTAAAAGTATTCTATACATGACTGAAAGTATCAGCAAATGATCTTAAAAGAAAAGGACACTATGAATTACTCATCTGTTTCTACTGGCTGTGTTTAGTTTGTAAAAAATTTTAATTCCATATTCAATGACTCCTTGACTATTTAATAAAAACCAATATTCCTGGGTTTTTATCACCCCAACCAGATGTGGTGCCACATGGATTATGTAAGTTGCCCTCATGTAATAGTTGAAGTGGTGTGTCCTTGTGCCTCTCTTCCCAATGGTTATTGTCCTAACCAGATGAGTTAATTCTGCTCAACAGCTACTTTACTAGAACAAGTACAGATGTGGTTTACTGACTGTGCCCTGATCGACTGAAGCATTACTATGAACTTACTTAATTTTTGAGTCCATTTTAAAGTTGCTTTCTCTTTCTGTAAATTGAATGTGGCTTGGGGATTATAAGCAGCAGAGTTTATGTATTTAGGTATTTGTTTAGTTAATCTTTCCTATGGAAAATATTCCACTGCTTACTGGCTTCCTCAGTTGGTGCACATTTCCCAGTGGTTCTAACTAGGGCCACTACACATTTCCTTTTCACAGACTTTTGTTCAAAATTGTTGTGGTCAGTTTCATGAGTCCTTGATGGATTCTCTTACCCCAAGCCACAGAAGGCTTTTGTGATGGAGGTTTAATCTTTCTTTTTTTTTTTTTTTTTTTTTTTTTTTTCCCTGTCTGTACCATGTGTTTTCTGACTCACCTTGACACATAGTGATATTACATCAGATGTGTCCTGCTACCACCTGATGGGCTGTGTGAATTTTTTTTACAAAATCCCTCCCCAGGTAATGACTCTCAGCTGCATACTGGCAGATGGTGTATGTGCGCACAATGCACATGTGAGTGCTCAAATCTTACTCAGTTGTGAATTATTTGTCTTCATTAAATTAAATCCAGGAGTTTCAGCCTCAGTTCTGATCTTTTATCCTGCTGATATGCCTTTGTTTTATTTACTGCTTGGGCCAAATCATACAGAAAAAAAAAATCAGTGCTAATCTGACCTTTTCACTTGCTGTTTGGCTAAACCAATATTTTATTGAAAATCTAGATAAGAAAAATAGTTTGGCCATTTTTTTGTGTATGGTTGTGAGACTCAGTTTCTTCAACTGTACAGTAAGAGCTAACCTATTTTGAAGTAAGACCTAATGTGTGGAGTTTACTTTGATATCCATAGATGAAATGTTGTTTTGAGCTGCAAAATTTTGCTTTGTTTTCCTTAGAAATTAAATTCTTCTGAGTAGTTGATGCTCCATTACTAATCCAAGAATTTGTAATATACCACTGACAATCTATCCTAGGCCAGTTCTGGTTCATTTAACTTTTTTGGCTGTCTTCCTGTAACACACATCTCCTTTCTCCCCCACATATGTCCAGTTGTCCCTGAGCCTTCTGTTTTATTGACAGCTGTAGTGCTTCAATGTCATCTGATGCTCTGGTTCATTGCTGTAACCCTGAGCTTGCAGTGTATAATAGTTTCCTCAATACAAGGCATCTTTGAGTGCATTATGTTCCTTAAAAGCACCAGGCAGTATGGGTTTCCAACATAAGAATGACAAGACTGAATTAGCTTTTCAACAAATTTCAATTTAAGATGAAACTCAGGAAAATATTCATGTCTGAAAAGGAAAGATAATTATCGAGTTAGAAGCAAATGTTTCTTAGGGAAAACCTTCTTTCTCAAAGAAGATACTGAAGTCTGAAGAACATTTTTTTGGCTTTCAGACAGGTTTCTGTGGCATGGTCTCCATGTATGTCGAGTATTGTCTTGAGAAATGGGTAAATGTTTGTATGTGTATCAAATCTACAAGGTGAGGTACAAGTGGGACAAGGTCCTCTAAGATTGTAGTAGTTTCATGCACCTGTATGTTTCTCTAGTTCTCTTTTATACAGTCTGTTCCTTTAACATCCCTGCTAGGAAGGTGAAAACCTGCCTTTGGCTTCAATAAACCTACTGGACAGTTGCTTATATGGAAAATAACAATCTAACAGTGGATGAACATCAATGCATTTAGATAAAATATCTACTCTAAGTGGTAATCTCTGCTATCTCCTCAAGTTAACCAGTAACTGGCTACATTTGAAAAATACGCATGGTCTGTTCCTTATTTTTGACTCATCATTGGCATTTACTATTTTTCTCAAATAAAAATAATTTGGTGTTTCTTTCCCCTTAAGGATTTGAATCAACAGATGAGAGACAGCAATATAAGTTAATTTTTAATGTATGCACATGAACACAGAGGACAAATTCCAAACAGAGCAGAATGAAGCATCCGGGTAAGGTTGTCATGCTCCTAGAATCACCCATTTAATATAGGTTTACCTTGTTCCACCTTTTTCCCCAGCGTAGAGGCATTTTATTTTCATGGGCATATACCTTATTTTTGACCTCTATTAGGAAGATATTGATGTGCAAACTGCTCTGAAAAACAAATCTTTGAAATTAGGATTTTTTTTTTTTTAGTTTTCTGGTGAGGAGCGTTTACTGATGGACATCAAAGTTTACCACATAGCATTTAAACAGCTGCAAGTAATTTATTCTTCTCTCTAGCTGGAGTGTAAGAAAGAACAAATCCATCCTATCTAGCAGGCAGGGTAAAGTCACATTTCTCTAACAGTTTGGGCTGGCATGACCTATCAAATGCCTCCGTGAGAGCTGGAAAAGGCTGCTTTTGAAAAACAGAGGGGGTGATATTTAAAGATCTCTATCAGAAGTAGTTTGGTGTCATGCTATCTTTTACTACAACCTCACCATCTCTCTTCAAATAATGATTCTCTGTCTTGTGTTGCCTCAGGTTTACTCCTCTGTTTCAGCTCATAGTGACATTTGCTAGTGCAGAAATTGGGTGGCCAAAGAATTAGTACTTAAGTGTTTGCCTTGGAATGAGATTACTTTCTGAACAGTGCTGTGCTGTTTTGTTCTGTTTCTGAGTTTTTACAGTGGAGAAGACTTGTGACGACTTGTCTTGTCCCAGTTCTGTTCTATTAACAGTCTTACTAGGGCTGTAGAGGGGCTTCTACAAGGTATCTCAGGAACCACACCTTTACCACTGAGGTCTTCTTGCACCTCTGGCTCTTCACTCTGTCACTGATGTGATTGTGCCACATGTAGTCTTCCTGTGGTCTCATAGACAGGCAATAGCTTCATCTAAGTCATTGCCCATCAGCATCTCATCACAAAAGTGGGAGATTAGGAAGGTGGGCTGGTGCCAATTTCTCAGTCTACAGGTGTGCCCCTAAATCCAGTTGTCCTGAAGGATTAACCACCTGGCACTCTCCCCTCCTTTTGTAACCTGCATAGCCTGGAGCTGGCCCTATTGGTATATTCTAAAAGGGTCATTGGTCCAGTAGTTTTCCTCCATGAAAACTAGAGGAAACTAGAGGCCTGACCCAGCACAATGCAAGACTGGCAACACAAATATAATGATTTTTTTCATGGAATATGGACCTTACAGTACACAGACTACTGAAAGTATGATGGCAGAGAGCAGCCCTTAGGGATATATTTGTATGGAAGAAAAAGAGGGAATAGAAAGCAGTCTTTTGGGAAGAAAAATCTGACCTTGGGGCTCCATGTCAGGAAACCAGATGTTGTCATGAGACATTTCTTGTCAGCTAGAGTCAGAACCCATAACAAGATGTCCTTATAGTTCTCTTGCACTAGCCAGAGATAAGACCTTAAACCAGCTATTCCTCACATCCTCTACACACCAGCATTTTTTAGCCTTACTGACCTGTGATCATCCAGATATTGATCAGGATGGTGCACAGTAAACAGAAAAAATATAGATGTGGTGTAAGCTTTTCAAAATTATGGGTTTGGTCTTTCTTAGAGCCAGTTTCATCACCGTTACTGCTGTTAGACACTGTCTAATTCCATCTTATTTTAGTCAGCTGAATTTTTAACTGGGATGTAGAAATAGTCTGTGTGATGTCAGTTATGTGCTCGGAACTCTTGACCAACAAATTATGCATAGGAGCAATGCTGTTCCCTGTAGATGAATCTGTTTATAAGCATGGCTTGAAGGTTAAGCCACCAAGGCAGCACTGTTGCCACCATGCTCATCTGTGAAATGGCTTGTAAATGGTTAATGCAGGGAACTAAATACCAGAATTAATGTTTAGACACATAAGTAAAGCAGACATAATACTAAGAAGAAGGAAATATGAATGAGTTGTTTTAGGTTAATGCATTAACATAAAGTGAGTTACTCTACTGTCCTTCCCAAAACAGGATGGGTGGATATGGAAATGGATCCATAAATAGAAGTTGCTGAGTTGTGTCCTGTGTCAGGCCTGTTAAGCATTCCTTATCCTTTGCTCCTTCAAATTTTAGCTGTGGAGATTTAACCTGAGCTGCCCGTCACTGAGATGGAAAAATAGACAGAGTACCAAAGAGAATCTAAGCATTTAGGAATCTGGGAAACAACCAGCTTTAAAAATAAAAAAAAAAATATTAGATATGTTTACAATAGCAATAAAATAATATATTTTGTTGGGGTGGGTCTGGATGCCAGGTACACACCAAAGTTGTTCTATCACTACCCTTCTCATCTGGACAGGGGAGAGAAAATATAATGAAAGGCTCCTGAGTGGAGATAAGAACAGGGAGAGATCACTCACCAGTTACCACCACAGGCAAAACAGACTCAACTTGAGGAAATTATTTTAATTACTACCAATTAGAACAGAGCAGCATAATGAGAAATAAAACCAAATCTTAAAAACACCCTCTACTCACACCTCCCTTCTTCTCAGGCTCGACTTTTCTCCTGAATTCTCTACCTCCTCCCCTACAGTGGTGCAGGGGAACAGAGAAAAAGGTTTTCAATCAGTTCTTTTCAGTCAGTTCATTACACGTTTCTCACACTCTTTCCTCCTCAGAGGAAGGACTTCTCACATACTTCCCCTGGTCCAGTGTGGTGTCCCTGTTGTGGGAGACAGTCCTTCATGAACTTCTCCAGTGTGAGTCCTTCCCACAGGCTGCAGTTCCTCACAAACTGCTCCAATGTGAGTCCTTTCTGTGGGGTGCAGCCCTTAAGGAACAGGCTGCTCCAGTGTGGGTCCCCCACAGGGTCACAGGTCATGCCAGCAAACATGCTCCAGTGTGAGGTTCCCATGGGGTCACAGCCTCCTTTGGACATTCACCTGTTCCAGCATGGGGTCCTCCAAGGACTGCAGGTGGATCTCTGCTCCACTGTGCACCTCCATGGGCTGCAGGGGCACAGCTGCCTCACCATGGCCTTCTCCACAGACTGCATGTGAATATCTGAGCTCCAGAGCCTTTAGTACCTCCTTCTTCACTGAGCCTGGTGTCTGCAGGTCTCTTCCTCTCACATATTCTCACACCTCTCTCCAGCTGCAGTTGTGCCAGATGAAAGGGGCTTTGAGCATCCTGGTTCAGTGGAAGGTATCCTTGCCCATGGCAGAGGGCTTGAAACAAGTGAAGTCTAAGGTCCCTTCCAACCTAAACCATTCTATGATTCTCTGATTCTGTCACTGAAAACGGCACTGTGGGCAGTCAAGGGCATAAAACTTCAATGAACCAACCAATCAATGGACAAGCAAATGTAAGTGCAGAACTCAGGTATTTGCAAACATAAAACTAATTTTGCAATCAATTATACTCAAGTTGACTATAGTCATCAAAAAGGATCTTGAGGTCAAGCTGTAGTGCTCTGTAGACCATTTAAATGTGTTTGAGTTTCACTTAGTCTCAGGTACTGAGTCAGAGTGGTCTAGCTCCACTTGGGTGTTGGTGAAGATGATTTTTCAGAATGTAGTGCAATACAGGGCTGAAATAATTTTGATAAGTGAAGAAACACACCAAGAAGAGGAAAGTTTATGCTTGACCCTCTTCTGAGTGTCCTTTAACCAAGTCCTGATCTGTGATCCCACTAAATCTCCAGCTTCTTTCTTGCACCCAGGTATGGGTAGTCAAGAGCACTGCTCCCCTCTTTCTTTTCCCTCACCCTAATTGTTTTCCTTTTTAGACTAATACACACTAAAAGGTTACTGAGAAACTTCAGTCAGTGTGGGATGCAGTCAGGTCTGGGTATCAGAAAGTATTCTGAACTATTCCATAATCTAAAATAGTTTCTAGCTATTTTTATATTAAATAAAAATTATTGGTATAGAACCCTTGATTTTACAAATGGTCTTGGTGTCTTAGAAAAATCTATCTCCTAAGGTGATGTTACTGGTTTTTAATATGGATTTAAAAGCAGTTGATGCTTCCTTTCTTCTGCTGCTATTTGCTGTTATTGCTGCCTTTTGTTGTTCTTCTTGCTTATAAATTAAGAGGTCAAGGCAATAAGGAGTTTAGTAAATATATGTTAAAAAATATACATCAGCATAATTTGTTACTAACAAACATTGCAGAAAAAGTCTACAAAGCAAGATAAATTGAAGTCAAGTTTTCTCTTTCCTTTTCTGGCTGCTTGTAAAGATAGACGAAGTCATGGGAAAGGATGCACTCTGGAGGAAGGCTGCCCTTAGTCTAGTAAGGGTAATTTCTGTGGTCTCCTGTGTAGTCCGTGGAAAAAGATAAGCTCTTTCAGATGTAATAAAGTATAGCTGCCTTGAGCTTTTGTTCTGAATCTTTACTGGAAGAGATGATCTCTCTCCATCTTGCAACAGAGAAACTTCTGAAGCTTATAATCATAGAATCCTTACCCAGGAGCAGCAGATAAGCACCACTAGTTTCTTCCAGAGGTGTAGAAAAGCTCTGGAGACTTTATTTTTTGAATCAGATGGGGAAGCAGACAAGTGAATGAGCTGGTATATAATATCAAGAGAAAGACCACTCTTGCCTGACAGCAGTATGTGCTAGTAGCTCTGTATCCTTGTTCACAGAGCATGAACTATTAGTGAAAACAGCCTTTCCTCTCTCACAGTCCTCTCACAAGCACTGAGTAAAACATTAGGACATGCATGCAGTTTCCAGTCAGTGAGTTAATGAAAAGTAACTGAATTGCACTCTGACAGGTTCCTGTCACACAGCTGGTTCAAAGGCTGTGGTGATATGCACTGAGCTGCAGTTCATTATCAGTTTTCTTGACTGTAGTGCTAAGTGATGTTTTTCTTCTCCCAAGGATTTACATCTATCCCTTTTTGAAAACGAATCCTATAGTCCTGGCCATCCTTTGCCTTTTACCTTTGCAAGGATTTTTTTACACTGTGAACAGGTAATAGAGTATCCATAGCCTGGTCTGGCAGTGCCCATGTGCTGTGAAATGTTCATGCTAAGTAGTGACAGCCTGTGCTATTCCATTTTTTTTAAACTGATGTAAGCAAGAATAGAGTCAGCCCACCGATACCTTGGAGGTTTTGCTTTTCCCTCAAGCCACTGCTTGTTATATTACCCTCATAAAATTATTTCTCTCTCATAAAAGTCATCTCCAGGTAAAGCTCCTCCCAAGCAGCGGCTCAGGCAGACAGAAACATTGAACATCGGGAAACTCCTTCCTTATGGATGTATGGATGTGAAGAACAGAGATAATTTAACCTGCTCAAAGAGAAAAACTTCCCAGTTTACTAAAATCTTACAAGGTAGTAGTTTTTTCCATTAGTGTGGAGAAAAATAGTGATCTTTTTTAGCCGGCATTAATGTGTCTTTTGAATCAGTGAATTTGTAATCGAAGGACTCCCTCTGTCCTTGGGCTTCCCTTAAGACTAACTTTAAACACACATTTTTTGCTTGTTCGGGAAGCTGTCATTCAACAGCAATAACCTTTCATTACTGAATTTAGCTGGATTTGAATAGGTGACCTAGAGATTAAAATTTCAGACTCTGTTACTTATTAAGAGAGTCATTTGAATCCCTAATGGATTTATTATTTAGTACCTGGACTTAGATATTTTCTTCTTTCATTTTCACAAAAGTGATTCTCATTTGTCTTCTGTGATTTGGAAGCTACTTTTTATTGCAGAGCAAATGTAGTGTGCTTATTCATCAGTTCACCATGATAAGCATTAGTCTTCTCAACCCTGATTCCTGAAAATGTTCAGTCATATCCTTTTTTTTAATAACACAGAGATAAGTATGTTCCTAAAGGCTGCACTGAGCCAGGAATTTGTCAGGATAAGTTTTGTTTCCTAAGATTTTCCTTGGGCAAGTGGTTTGTGCTAGTTTTACACAGGGTCTGAAAAGGTAGAATAGATATTAGTAAAATGTGTCTTTGCTTATGTGCAATTATAAGAGCTTTATATGAAACAGAAAGCATAATTTTCAGTCGAGTAATTTCTTTTTCTAGCACATGAGATACTCAAACTGCAGAAAACTGCTGGCTGTGAGAATATCTGACACTGTTTCGTTGGAAACCATTGAACAAGTAAACAGGTATGAGCTGAAATTTGGATTTAAAGGTACATAACCCCATCCATACCATAATAAGTAAGCTCAGGTATCTGAATGTCAGTGGCCTAAGGAATAAGAAAATACTGTTTGGGGGTTAAAAGTAGATTTCTAGAACTATGCAATTTCTTCTATATATCAACAGTGACTGTAAGAACCAAACAGCTAAATCTCTGAGGACAGAATTGTAGTCCCATGTAAACAATTAATTTGCAAAGTTTAGCACAATTTTGCTCTTTAACGAAATATTTATTTTATAGTCTAATATTTATTCTTTTATATTATAATGAATGTTTGTGAAGCAGCGTATTTAAAAACATGATTTAGAAATAAGACTCTTAAAACTCAGAAATTTTTAGGAATGAAAGTCAGGCCTTGTGTGAAGCTTCTAGGTACCATATTAATGAAAAGTAACTTAATTTTATCCTGGCAGATTCTAACCAAAGGACAGCTTTGCAGAGTTGATTCTACTGCTGAGGTGATGCACCAGGAATGAAAGCTAAAGGCAATTTCAATGTCAGTTTTTAAACTTGTAACTAATGGGTAATTTTTCTCTTGCTTTTAAAGTTTGTAGGAAGAAAATAGACTTTTTTAAAAAGGCTTTTGATGGGTATTTAAGACTCCAACAACTCAGTCTTGCATTTGTTTTCATTTAGCATGCATTACATTACCATTCTGAATGAAGAAGAAGATTCTTGTTTTGAAAGCCTTCTAGTAAGACTCAGGTCACAGCTTTCATCGAAGGAAAGCCATTTAAGTTAAATATTTTACAGTTTACCTATCTTGAATTACAGGGACCAGCTTTTTCACTAAGGTAGCCTGAGCAACATCCCAGTCTCACAGAGATTAAAAGGAGCTTTACCTAATAAATTGTTTATTTTTCCTTGCTATCCTAAATATCTGTGTAACTTGTGGAAAGAGCAGGCCCAGATACCACTGAGGAGGAGCTCTTTCCACCTCACTGGTTCAAGTGTGAACGGGGACATAGCACTTGTGCACACACTTCACCCCTCTTTTCTGTGTTTTAATTCCCTGGGAAATCAAAGTTCTAGCCTATCTATGTTATTAGGGAAACAAGACTATGAAGCACAGGACAATGGCCTATGCTATATTATACAGGTAGGTCCAGGATGGATCATTAAGGTACATAATTTACATATCCAAATAGAGATCTGGGAGAAAATAAGCTGACACAAAGAGAAGCAAAATATTTGAGGACCTTTTATAGCAGTGGGGCTTATATGGTGCAAATGATTAGGATTTGGCGTTGAAATTCCTGGGAAGGAGCAAGGGGATTTTGGGGAGGGATTTTCTGTTCAGCTGTTCTATGTTCCTGTATTTCTGCTTTCCAGGAAGGAGTCACAGAGACAGCTGCATCTTTGATGCAACACCAGCCAAGAAACTGCACCACTACCAGAGATATTATCTGTATCTTTATCTACATATATATCTGTATATAGAGATATATAGCTTAAAAACAACTCTACAGTAAACAGAAGTCCTGTCTGAGCTAAGTGATTTTCTTTTAGAATTTCGGAGCAGACTCCTGAGAATTGTTCAACTGTTCTATGGCAATTAAAAGCAGAGTCTTGTTTAGGGCAAACTCGACTGTCTTCATGAATAACTCAAATTCTGCAAGAGCTGACTTTGTGTCAGCATATATAGAATAGCCAGAAAATAAAGAGATGGATGCCTCATTTGCACAGTTTAAAATGAGTGGATTTTTTTTTTTTCCTCACATGAGCTCCTTAACCAGGAAAAAGATGTTTGGCCAGGTGGCTAAAAATGAGATACTTCAAAGAGGAGAGCACAAGGTAAAGAAGATGGCAATAGAAGAGCAAGGACAAGGAACTTGCCATTCTAGAAATAAGTAGAGTGGAATTGTTTTCTGCCTTTCACATAGGTGAAATAGAGGTCTGCATTGATGTATTTCTAGAAGAGAAACATGCAAAAGTGTTTCTCTGAATGTCATATGACAGTTCATCTTTTTGTTAGTCAATGCTTTTTATCTGACACCACAATTCTAGTCCCAGCTACAGATTTTTTTCACCTGGAATTCATGGATTCACTCTACTAAACACCCCAGCAGTAACGCAACACCTCTCAAGTCAGAAAATACTGATGTATGAACAGCTGCCCATCCCCACCCCCATTCGCTTTCCTGTTTTCCTAACTTTTTCAGAATACAATTTTATTATTATGAAAATAAAATCTCTTGCCAGATTAATTTTTCAGTCATCTCAATCTGCCATAAGTAGAAAGATAAAAGTCCTGGAGAATGACAGGAGTTGGCAGAATGACTATATCTTTCTTGGAAGGAGATGGAAATTAGAATATATAGCACTTATTAAGAAATTTGAGTGAGATTATATAATGCCCTCTGGATTTTCAATCTACATTTTATCACAAACTTTGGAGCAATTTAGGAGAGATTTGCACTGGGAGCAGCTTTCCTTCCTGTTAGATTGACTCAGTGCATGAGGGGACACAATCTGGAGGGCCTTGTAGGTCCTATGCTTGTGTTCAGTACGAACACATTCCATACAGAGCATAATCATGTTCCTTACTCCTGAGTCTCAAGGTTTTGTTATAAGGAGGTCTTAGCAGTTGAGACTACAAAGCAATTATGTTTTATTTTTCCAGGTTGAAGAGACACTATGTCTTCTTGTATAAAAAAACCCACAAAAACAAACAAACAAACAAACAAATCAATCAATCAATCAATCAAACAAACAAAAAACCCAAACCCCAAACCATGTGGTTTTAACTATGTAACATACTTCTACTTTCCAATAAATGCTTTATTTCCAACAGTACCAGCAGGAAGAACAAAATCTCCTTTACTAAACTGTTAACTACAGATCAGAAAATAAGGCAGAAGGCCATGTCTTAATTCCTCTCTGCCACAGGTCAGCAACAGTGTGTTAGTTCACACAGTTGTCAATGGCACTATGGCATAGCTGCACCATTCTCAACTTATCACATACCTGCTGCAGGGCAGACAGTCTAAAGCATCCCATGGTTTGCCCTACAGCTTTCAGGCAGTGCTGGCAGTGTGCTTGCAGGCCACAGGAGGAAATAGGAAAGTACAACAGGAGCAGGCCCCCTTCATCCAAACGACCAGAGGAAGGCAAAGCTTTATGTTATTTGGTCCTGTAGCCTCCTCCTCACTGAAAGGCTGATGCAGAAGTTAGCTACAGATTCCTGTTTTTCCATCACCAGGATGGCATTTCCCTTCTCTCACCCCAAGAACGAAGCAGGACCAGGACTGTGAAGAGTAGGTCTTTCCTGTCTGAGTAAAGGGAATTTTGCTGCATCTCTAGCAGATAGCTGGGATACTGACAGGGTAAAAATGACAAATTACAAGGATAGTACAGGGAGACTAGTCTTAACAAGAAATTGCAGAGATTAACTGTAATTTTTACTGAGCAAAAAACATGGTTTTTTATCACTTTCCAGTAAACTAGCTCACAGTTTCTTTTGAGGAGAGGGAGATTTAGGCAAAAAGGTATTTAGGTGGAGGTGCATTTAATAACATTTTATGGCATATTATTTTTTACAACAAGCATAACTCTTGTTATTTTTCCTTGTCTACCATAAGAAAAATGACAGTCTGTTTTAATGCAGACTGTTAAGGCAAGGTATTTTTACCTCTGTCTGCATTTTCACAGCAGAGGTGAGGTAAAGGAAGCAGACAGCTAGAAGTGATCTTAAAATTTTCCATTTAAGGGCTTGAGAAGTCATGGCTGAAATTAGAGTGTAAAATCTCACTCAGATCTTATATCTACTCAACTTGTGAGACCCCCACCTGAAGTACTGTATCCAGTGCAGGGTTCCCAAGATAAGAAGGATGTGGACCTGCTGGAGTGAGTCCAGAGGAGGCCATAAAGTTGATCAGAGAGCAGGAGCAACTCTTCTATGAAGACAGGCGGAGAGAACTGGAGCTGTTCAGTCTGCAGAAGAGAAAGCTCTTGGATACCTTAGAGCAACGTTCCGGTACCTAAAGGGGACCTGCAAGAGAGCTGAGAGGGACTTTTCACAAGGGCATGCAGTGATAGAACAAGAAGTAATAGCTTTAAGCTGAAAGAGGGTAGGTTTATTTTAGATATTAGGAAGAAATGTGAAAGTGGTGAGGTACTGGATCAGGTTGCCCAGAGAAGCTCTGGATTCCCCATCCCTGAAAGTGTTCAAGTCCAGGTTGGAAGGGAGCAACCTGGTCTAGTGAAGGGTGCCACAACCTGTGGCAGGAGGGCTGGAACTAGATTATCTTTGAAGCCTCTTCCAACCCAAACCATTCTATTCCTTGACCTTCTGATAGGTCCCTCCTCCTCCATGCAGATCACCTTCACTCTACTGTACTCTGAGTCAGTCAGTCCAAGAAGAGGTGGTGATTCAGGGCTATGGATCCCTCTGTGATGAGTGTTGACCTCTTCTGAACTGAAGAGTGGATGGAGCACATCTGCTCACCCCTGCAATCTCCACATGCACTCCTGACTGTGCTGATGAATTTATGTACACAGGTCAGGTTACAGATGTCAGAGAAGTGCTGCTCCACATTGCAGCTGGATCACTGCTTGATGTGGATGTAGACATGCGAAAGCAAAGTGTGATGTGGGGAAAACTTGCAGGTGATGGCAACTGAGAGTGCAGAGAAGAGAAAGCCAAAATACTATTGTATTCCTGCTGATCTACAAAGTTGTCCCCAGACACTGTTAGGTTAAACAACTTGGTAGATAACCTGTGGAGGCACCAAACTCGACAGAATTAGAAATGGTGATGTTCCAAGGATGATGTGTCCTTGAACAGGTTTTGAGAAACGTTACATTCACAAGTGCCATCCCTAAGCATCATTCATGCATGCCTGCTTGTTTGACTGTCAAAGTGCTACAACAAATATGTTGTAGTGGTCAATGGAAGAGAACACTAGCACTTAATTTCCATCTGAGTTCTTACATACCATTTTAAAAACAGAACGTACTGTTGATTGAGTGTTGTGGCATTTTGCTTAGATGTGAGTTGTTTTTGTATTTTTCAAGATTTCTCCCCTGAGAGTCCAGTAACAGAAGTAATAAGCAGTTTGTTGAACCCCTAACTGTTCTTTCCAGCCTTTAAATAGTCAAAGCTTTTTACATAAAACATTAACTTCATTTAAATAGAGCTGGTATTCTATGATATAATTAAATCAGTTGCCATATTTCTGTCACTCTTAGTTTAATCTTGTTGAGAAAAAGTTTATGCTAACCCCCATGGCTTCTTAGCCCCTTGTCAGAAGTATAATTTTTAATTTAGTTAGGAGATAATTATTTAGGAAGGCTCTAATATATAATATAATCTAATACAAACATTCTTGAATTGGAATTAGGAAATCCATATAGAACAATTTAGGATCCACGTTTAAAGATATAATAGCTATTACCTTCTAAGCTAAATGCCCTGTGTGGATGTTCAACACTATTTGTGAGAAGGGACAATAGAAAGTTGAAGGCGGCCACTAGATTTCTTCTGAAGAAAATCTTAATTCACTAGATTTATGAAAAATTCTTGACAACAATGCCAAGGTTGAAGGCAGCTGTTTTCTTGAGTCTCAGTAGAATATAGGTGAGAAAGAAAAAGGCAGTGACCCCTCCCCAGTGCCAGAAATCTCAGAGAAAATCACTATACCAGGTCTGGATCTCTGAGAGTCTCAGAAAGGAGTTTGTCTTATAATATGGATTTCCTTTTCTTACTAGACTATATCATATTAATTCATTAACGTGGTAGGGCTTCCTTAAGGAGATGTTAACAGGAACATCACAGGATGTCAGCTTTTTTTCTATATATATCAGTTGTTTCATTATTTTGGTCAGTTTGGAAAATGCTGGGGGCTCAATGCACAAAGTGCCTACACCGGGAGAATTCTGGTAGCAGCTCCTTCATCTCTGGGTGTGTTACAGCACAGTGCAAGTACTCTGCTCACTGTGTTTAAACTACAAGATGGGCCAGCAGAACCTTACAACTGGAGATGTTGAGTCAAGGCTTCCAGACATAGGATTTAATATATCATCATCAGTAACCACAAGTTTCAATCCACTTGCTGTAAAGGAATCACTGACAACAGCGTTAATGTCAGCTTCTTATGCTTCTTGCTCTCCCTTGAGTGCATCAGCCTTTAGCAGGCACTAAGATTTTTCAGTTTCTATCTCTCATGCCAGTGGACACGAATTGCAGCACTGTAATTTAAAGTAGGAAACACATACTATGCAGTCTAAAATAATGAGAAATTTAGAACAACTCTACAGGCAGATGGTTTTATAGTCCAGTATTCAAAAGGAGAGATAATGCTATTCAGTCTTGAATTAAAAAAGGCAGGGATCCTTTGAACTCATCCAACTATCGGACAGTTCTCATTACAAACAATGAGTCCAGTATCTTTGCCAAAGTATTAATATCTTTCTTCAGAACAGCTGAAATTAAATGAACACAGAGATCTTATGAATTTTGAAGAGAACTATTTCCACAAATCCATGCAGCAAAAATTGATGCTAAGAGGGTGAATAGATCTCTTATTTGTGACAATTGAAAATACATGTATGCATCATTTAAAGGTGTTAGATTAATTTTTCTTTAGAGGGACCTTTGTTCTATAGAATAATTGTAGAACGATGTGTAATATCTGATTAGTTCCAAGGGAATTAACTCCTCCATTATAATTTCAAAAGAGTGTTTCTCCTGTCCTTAACAGGATACCAAGAACTGAGAAGCAAGAAGCAGTTAGAAATCAGAAATCATCCCCTGAATTTCTAATGAGCCTTAGACTTTCAGTTATTCAGAGGGCAATTACTGCATTTTTTTTTAACCTCAACAAAGTGCATGTAAGTCATAACACTAAAGAACATGTATCCTTTTCTGCATTATTCTGCCAGATCAGAGCTCTTGATTTGCAATACCTTAGCCATCAGGCCTTTGGCTGAAGACTGAGGGGAAACTAGTGATTAAAACATAGCTTCCCCAGGACAGATTGCCTTGCTTACATAATTAATTTTTTTGTCAGAATTTAATTCCTGCACTGTTTCTGTGATAACACTGAGGTAGTGACAAAAGAGTGATTGAGGTGCTATGGTGCTGAATCCTGTCTGGGGTGGCATGAATTTTTTCAGTTTTGCTCCAGATTTCCACTATTGCCTTGTGCAAGTCATTGAGTCGGTCTGTGTTTTACTTCTTTGTCTGATAAACCTGAATGGTTAGGAGTCCCTGGCTCATAGTTCTTGTCCAGAAAAATACCCAGCAACTTTAGATCCCCTAAAAGCTGCAGCCAAACAGAAGACAATGGAGCTGAAGGGATCCACTAAGTTTAATATAATTCTACTAAACTGAAAACCAGGCAAAGACAAATAATGGAAAAGGATGTAATCAGATGCTTTGTTTTTACATGACAGGTAGAAATATTTTTACACTCCTAGGACATTTAATTTTATTTTCTGTGGTCACACATAACCCAGCTTTTCTCAAATGATTCCATATTGCTTTTTATTCAGCCTTTACAAATTGTTCAGCTTTTTGAGGCATTGATCTAATGAAACCTTTGAGAAGTAATCAGCAAGTAGAAGAAAAGGTCTGACCTATTCCTATTTACAGTATTATCTATTTGTTACTCCTAGTGTATTTCTAATGTTTTCCTTTTACCTTGAAAACTAAATCTAAAAGTCTTCATTGTCAGAAAATATAGGTTTATTACCAATATGCCCAACAATCCAGGAACATAACTCTTCTCTGCGGTAACACGAATGTCAGATATCGCTACTAGCGTTGGCAGTGCTTGAGCTCTTGGTGGGGTAGGTCATTGCGTCATCATGAGGGGCATTGTAATGACAAATGGTTAAATTCCTTCTACAGCTCTTTTTACATTGAGAAATGTAGAAACACTTTTTCCTAAGTACAATTTCCTCTCAGGATTTCTGTTCCCTGGGAGATATTCCTGCTGCCTTACAGCATGGTCCACCAGGAGCCAGACTCTGTGGGAGCTTGTTTTATCATTGATTTCATTATTTACATTGTTTCACTTCCCATTATTGACTCATATTCTCTTCAGCTCTGACCCTGGGTCTGAAAACCTTTAAAATGCAAGACTCTTGTCGGGAGCGTCTAATTTTCAGTGAGAGAGAAGATTTCTAAGACCAGAAATATTACCATGGATGCAAATCAAGGGAAAACAATAATCTATATGTTCCTGCTTATTCTGCACATATTATGTTTCCTAAAAAAAGACATATGAACACAGATTTATATTTTTATTTAGCCATCTTTTAATTTAATCTCTCTGTTCTGCAGTGAGGTAAGCACAGAAGCTTTCCTCATGCTTTTCTCCTACTTGAGCCTTCCCTCTTCTGTTTCTTCTCCATATCTGCAGCAAGCCAAACATTGGCATCTGCTACTTCAGGAAATATTTTGTGGTTTTCCTAGTATCTGCATGTGGCTGCGCTTGGCTGCATCTCCCAGTCCTACTTGCTTCTATGTTTCTCTGACAGCAAGATATATAGGTAATAGCATACAGAAGTAGCATGGTCTGGAGAAAGAAATATCTGTTTGGGAGTTCGCACTTCCCAGACGTAACTCCCTGGATGTTTTTCTTCCCATGAAAATTTTTGAGATTTCTTCTTTGTTCCTAGTTCATCCTGAGAAGAAAATGAGACACTTTTGCGTTCATTTCATTTATTTATTTATTTGCAGTGAAGGTACTAGCAGTGAATAATAGCCAAGTATTTGAGGCATTTACACTGAATGGAAATCCTAATAAACTATTTTAGCCCAGGTACAAGACCTTTTCCTACTCGTATCTGATACGAGAACAGAACTGCTCAGCCATGCTGGAGCAGAGCTCTCTTCTATCTCTGAATTTGACAAACTAAAATCCAACTTCCTCTCTGTCCCATGGGAAACAGAGGGAGATTTTTCCCAATATGTTTCTACAACAATTGTGCATTTTTGATTACTCAAGTTTTATGCTTTATTTTCCTCCCTTCAGGTCTCTGGATATAGTTTCTGTCTCTAATACTGGTTCACCTTGTACCTATGAATTGTTGCTTGAGGCATTTCTGCCCAACTACCTATAAAACAGGCTAAGGCATCCTCAGTTTCCCTGAAATGCTTTAAATGATTTTAATTGCTGCATTTTGAGGTAAACATAAAAAATGAAAGAACGCCAAATAGTACTCAAATGAAGGGTACAGCTCTAAACATTGCAACAAGTTCTTGGCTGAATTTAATTTGATTTTAAATAAGCATATATTTATTCCTTCTTGTGACTTTGCTTTCTGTAGTGGAATAAAGATGGTAAAACAACAACATACATCAGATAGGTAGATAGAGAGAGAGATAGAGAGGTAGATTTACATCTGTGTGTTTGTTTGTATCTTAAATTTTTGATGTCTTCTTGCAGTGTTTTTTCAGCAGTTTCTTTTTGTTGTTTTTAACACAAACAAACAAACAAAAGTGCCAGGGGTTATTCTAGTCTGGGAAAAATAAACACTTGCAGTCATTTGTGTTTATTTCCCAGATGGCATGCTATGAAGCTGTAACCATAAAAGGTCTAAATATTCCTGCAGTTTTAACTCTAGGTATTAAGTTTTAGTTGATTTTTCTCATAGTGCTCTCAATGCAGCCTACAGATAGTTGTGTCATTTAGTTGTAGCTACAAATCTGCATGTGACTTTAAATGATCATTTTTAAGGCAGGATTGTATGAAAAGTAAATCACAACAATGTCTGTGTGAATTAAAATGCATCTATGTATGATGTATTTGTTTGTGGGGTTTCGTTGCATTTAGAGGCTTTGTGTTGTACTTTGCACTAAAAGCAGAAAGTTAAGGCAGTTTCTGACTGGTGTGTGACCAAACACATTGTAAAGTTTTTACCATGTGAACCATTAATATGTTTTAACAATACCATTTCCTGAGAGAGAAAATGTTTTTGTTTCAAGAGCCTGTGCATCATCTGTGGTATTTCACTTAATGAGGATGGCCAGATCCTCAGATGATAATGAGAAACACCTTCCCTCTGATATTGCAACACTGGAGCCAGCAGAAGTTTTGCTTTTGGAGAAAAGTAGGCATGGAGGTGTTAGTAAGCACAAGTTTTGACTGTGCCTTCTGGGTAAAGCAAGGGCCTCCTAAACTCCTGGTGTGTAGCTTCACAACAGGTGAAGGGCACTGAGATGACAGGATACAAACTTGCTTTCCCTTACTTTCCTTACTACATCAAGGACGTTAGCTGATCTGCTGTGGAGGTTTCAGGACCACTCTCATGTTGTGTATCTCATGTGTGCATGTATGTTCGTATCGGTGATTTAAGCTTGCAGGTAGACGAAATCATCCAGAGATCTGGTGCACAGTAATGTGCCATAAAGCATATTTCCTTTATGCTGTGATTTCCCCCAAGTAAGACGGTGAGCTCAGAAAGATGCTGTAGCTGCTCATTGTGCACTTTGGTGGCTTGTGTCCTTCCCACAGTGCCACTGAGGTGCCTGTAAGCTGTGTAGTGATGGAAAAAGTTTAATCCTTGTTGTCACCCAGAAGCACTGTGCAAAGACAGTTTTGGTAATGCAATGAATTGCTTCCTCAGGTAGACCTAGGTGTGTATTGGCAGACAAAGTTGTCCATACAGTTGGCCAGTTTCAGCACACAGTTGTGTGCTGTGTTTTTAACATTTTGCTGCAGTGTGGTTTGCCCAATAGGTATAATGAATTATTCATTCAACTGAATTATGGATTCAGTTCTTCTTGGAAAATAAAGATGACCAATGGTTTGGATTATAAATTCCATAATTATATGTCAAACTTTTTGTCTCCTTTTGATAATCTGATAATCCTCACAACCTTTTCATATTTTTGGTTCATGGTTTTTTTTGCTCATCCACCTTCTTTCATCATCCCCTTTTGGCTTTTCAAATGCTTAGACCAGGACAAATTGAGTAATAAATATGTCAAGACTCTTCAGTATTTTTTAAGATGTAAAACTCTTTCCATGTTCTCATGGAGGTATCATACCCCATAATTCATAAAAATTTCCTGTGGTTAGATCAGGTGCTTAGGAGTTTACCTCATTCCCATTAAAAGTCAAAGGCATGTCTTTAACACCTCCAGTGATTTTAATAGAAGTAGCTTTAAGACATAAAAAATACTGTATAATTTCCAAATTTGAGAGTATCTGGTTCTGATTATGAAAAGTTAATAACATTTTAAATTTGAGCTAAAAAATATTAATTGTGCTTATTCCTTAAGTCAAATGTACTGTATGTCTGTTTCTATGGTGATAATAATATAATGTGCAGGGAATAGTAACAAGCTCAAACAGACTGGATCCTGAGGTGATCTGAGCAATTCCTGGAAGGATTGAGGGTCCTCAGCTCCTGGCAGCAGTAGAGAGGAACATCTCAAAGGAAAAACACTGCATTTTGCAGTGTCAGGTCTTGCAACTTCTGGCAGTTAGGAGTACAGTCTGTTGTACCGTACTTCATAATCCTGTTAAAAGCAGCCAGAAGTGACTCCACAGCAAGTGACACAACCAAATGTAAAATATGCAACCTGTGAGGTCTCAGTTCTGACTGGACTTTGCACTCTTAATGCTTGTCAGCTTAGATGTTTACCTGTGTAACACCCAAATTGCTACTCAAAGCACCATTAATCCCCACAAAAGCGTTCCAGTGCTGGTGGTATACAGTGAAAATGAGACTTACAAATAAAGTGCCATTCAGAAAGACAGACAGGAAAAGTGGGGGTTACTTCTCTTTTCAAACAACTGGTAAGTGAAAATAGGTCATGAATTCATTCTCTACCCCATTCTCTCCCTTTTCTTCCTGCTTCTGCTAGAATTTGTTTTCAAAGTTTTCTACCATGGCTAGAATTTGTTTCCAGTTAAGTATGAACTTGTCTTTCAATAAATATTGAATAAATAAATAAAAAAGAATGGGAAATATTATTTCTTTTTTGAGTGGATCCAGGAAATTTGGGAGAATGCACATAGAAACGCAGCCTAAATATTTTTAATGTTTCTTATATAAATGCCTTCTAGGAGTTAATTTTTGTTTCCTCAGGAAACAAAAAAAGGAGGTTGAATAGCAACTGTTCAGAAGGCCTTGCCTTAGAAATGTTTCTACTTTAATTCATTTACTTTTGATGAAGCTGTGATGTTTTTAATACATTAATGATAACTATATATATGCATTATTGAAATTTCATTTGTATATGTCATATTTTTGACAAATCATATGTGTCTTTCAGACATAAGTGAACCAATGGTCCAACTGACATTTTATTTATTTGATGACATTTTATTTATTTAATGACATTTTATTTATTTAAGAAAATACTACACAGAAAATCTTTAATCTGAGATTTTAATCCTGATGTGTCTTCAGGGTTACTCCCATTCCCTGAAAGAGAAGCCCGGAACCCCTGGCCTCCCCTCCAAACTAGTGTGAACATGAATTAGTTCTTTTAGGTCAAAGATGAGGCTCTTTACACAGGTTTGTTGATGGGACAGCGCAATTTTATATATCTGTGTTTCTCTCCTATGCTTCTGCTGTAGAGTAGAAGTAGTAGGAGGTACCTCTGTTATTTGTGAGAGTATCTTAAATTTCATTCACCAAAGTAACTTCATTGAATCACTGGAAATATTAAGAAAGCATAATGCCTATTAAAATGAAAAAGACCATCTTTTATTTGCTGTCTTAAATTTTTGTTTAAAAATACTGATGTAGAAAAGTGTGAAGGTTGAGAAAGACATTTTTTTCCTAAACAGACATTTGCCATCTTAGTGAAAAGCAGGACAGGCATTTATAAGCATTTAAGCACAGTGTTTATCATAGGCATACAAAAGCCAGCTGAATTCTAATTTACAAAGTCGGTCAGGAATTGTCTGTCAGACTTTACCTTTTTAAATCTCCTTCAAGAGCTACAATATGCCTTTGCAATTACCAGTGTCTCAGAGAAAAACCTGACAGAGGCAGCTTTGCAAGATTTGTCCACACGAAAAACAAATACACAGTTAAATCCATTTAAATGTAGCAACATTTTCACTTGCTTAGAATCTGCAGCACCTCTGCTACCCAGTTGTACAGAACTAACTCAGCACTGTTTTTGCAACTGCCTTGAGCCTATGGCTTCCATATGGAAACACCCAGAACAGAAGCCCCCATGCCTCCATGTGTTATGGAAAGCCAGGGCTTGGGTGGCGCTGGCAGCAATTGAGTGATGGCATTATCCTGCCCAGTAACAGGTAAAGGACTCAGTGGCATACCAATTTGCTTGTGTTTATAAGCCTCTAAACTCCATATGTAATTAAAGAGACTTTTCATATTTAATAGTATTTATCTTCTGTGTCAGATAACACTTGTTAAAACTCATCAGCTTTTCATTACCGAGATCATTAATACTATTGGTGATACCGTGACTTGAATAGCTCTTTGCTTGTTTGTCACAGCTGCAAATTGACTTTCTAATGACTGATTCAGTTGTAAATTTGCCTTTTCAAGAACAAAACCAGAAGTATCAGACTTGTTGCTTACCTGAGATTCTTTTATTGACATTTACTTTTGATGTAAACCAACGTTAAGTTAGTGATTTTAAGGGGAAGCTCTCTTTTGGAAGGTCATATTTTCAAATCGGTAGCATGCTGCCCAGTGGAGCAGCTTTTTTGTGAATCCAAATTTTGCTGATTTTCCCATCTGTTCCCCCTGCTGTGATAGGTCATCTGCAAAACGACCAGAGCCTGTTTTTTCCTGTATGTGCACACTTTGACCTGCTAACCTTTGCATTACTACCACTGTCTGTGATGGAAAGGACAACATTGTGCTGTCCTGGCAGGCAGGAAACCCGTTCTGCTCTGTGCTTCCATTTTGCAGCAATGGCCACACACGCAGCACCAATTGCAGCAACAGAGCAAACACACACACACACAACACACACAGAGGTAGCAAGAACCAACAGCAAGGAGCATCAACAACAATGACCATTTTATTAACAGAAAGCTTATCTTTTATACCTTTTCTTATCTGTTCATGCATACACGTCACACTCTATTAGCCAAGCACTTCTCTTAGACCATCTTCTGATAGACAGTTCACATCTCTCCTCATGCTGGCAAGACTCAAAACATATCTTGTTTTTCTAAGCTGTTTTTCTTCTTTCTTCTACTTTCCCATGCCGCTGCAAGGCCATAGACTTGTTTTTCTCCACTTCCCGATGCTCACAGTTTCATCCTTCCCAGGCCAAAGGCGTGTTTGGCCCAGAAGTCTTCCAGACCATCTTTACCTGCAGATTGAGCAAAGTAGTTACTGAGACTGCTGCTTTTTCAGAACACAAGGGCAGGTTAAAGAGTTTACAGGGTTTTTTTCTTTTTTTTGCATCTTCACATACAAAAAGCCCTCAATATGAATTTGATCTCGTATAATGCTTTAGATGGACAGGTAATCTTAGATTTTAAATCCACAAGTAGACCAATAGACCAATAAGTAATTCAATTTCATCTCTTATGGAAGTCAAGGCTTGAGTTTCTTCCATGTCTTTAGCCAGGCTTAGGTCTTTGATTAATGCATAACTCCCAGAAGACATCAAGGAATGACAATCACCATGTTTCCATTTTAGGGTTTGGTTTTTCTTTTTTTTTTTTTGCCATTACTGATTACTTTAATGTTTCTTCTTTTTTCTTTTTGTCTCTTTTTTTTTTTATTATTATTATTTTTTTTTTTTTTTTTGTTGGTTGGTTGTTTGGTTTGGTTTGGTTTGGTTTTAGTTTTGAGGGGTTTTTGTGTGCATATGTGTGTGTGTAAATATTGCTCCAGAGTTTCTAGACTTGAGAGACCATCTTTGCACTGAGAGACTGATTCAGTCACTATAATTACATCTGCCAATTAAATGCAATGTTCCCATCCCCTGGATTTGCAGGTCTACTCCATCAGAGTTCTTATATTGCTTGTAATTTCTTAGATTGCAAATTAGTTGTGATAGGCTGATGTAGGCTTTGTTTAACCAAAAACAAACAAAACCACCCCAAACAAACAAAAAAACCAACACCCACCCCCACACCCACACCCACCCACACCCACACCCACACACACCCACACCCACACCCACACACACCCACACCCACACCCACACCCACACTCCCTCCTCCCAAGCCCCAAAAACCCAAAAGAAACAAACCAGGAAATTCAGAACCCCCGTTCTGACACAAGATTTTGAGGGTGTGTTTGCAGTGAGTACCCAGGTTGGAAGGAGGGGGCAAGGACACCTTAGGTGTGACATGAAGAATAAAGTGTTTTAGGAGCCTCTGGTTGGTACAGATAAGCCAACACTTTGTAGATGCAAAGGTATATTTTCAAATTTGAGTATACTAGATGACAGTTTAATGACAGTACTGAGCTAGCTTTAATTGCTGTTGTGTTGTCAGCAGGCACAAGGATATGTACTGGAAAAAGACTATTTTTGAGGGGGAGGTCAAATCTGAAAAGAGAAGAACATCATCAAAGTGCAGTGTAGTCAGAAGGTGATTGAGAGAAGCAACATAATTCAGCTTCAGTGTGCAGATCATTTGCTTCCCATGACTGGTAACTGGAGCTGAAACTTCCCAGAGGCATCCTTATTCAAGGTGAGAGCCAAGCCAGAAAGATCAGCCAGGCTTGCAGCTGAATCCAGCACAGTACTGAGCATTGTAGTTCTGACCCAGTAAAACTGTCAGGACCAGACTTAAATTTATGGACCTCGGTAGTCCTCTGCTGGGCCATGGATGGAGGTAGGAGGGAGTGGTGAGGTCTGACTATCTCAGTGTCTGCTGCGGTTTTGCTGGTGCTCCCATCACTTCCAGCTTGTACAGGATGCCTAGGTAGGGAGGGAATTGAGGGAAACTTTCCCCTAACACACTGAGAGCAAGTCAGTTTGGTGGAAAGCCTTGGCGAATAGGATCTTTTAGTTAGTTTGCTCACCAAGAGGGCTGAATGTTAGGTTTATCCAGCTGTAATCTCGGTATTATGGAAGAAATTTCTTTCTCCTTTTGTTGCCAAGACAAAGTCTGCCTTATTCTCACAGACCTCCTCCATTCAAAGGACTTTGCATTCAAAGCCAGACAAGCATCATTTGGACATTGACTGCATTGGATGATGAAGTGAGCTGTGATCTCATAGTGTTGCCAAATTATTTAACTTTTTTTGTTGTTGTTGTTTAATCCAGTAGCTGTGGGAAACTCATATATCCCTACTTCATGTATTTGATGATGAATTGAGATATTAAGGAAGTGAGATATCCACAAAGATCTGAATCCAGGCGAGATTTTGCTGTATATAGGAAGATGGAACTACAGGAGTGCCCTGAGGGTATAAAAGCTTGTGAGTAAGCTCTCAGTGAACATCAGAGTGATTTGACAGACATCTCCTGTATGAAGTTTGAGCATTCAGTGTTGAAAAATGGAGGTGCACTGGTGGATTTTCAGTCAAGGGAGACCTTGAATGGGAAGATTGCCTGCTTTGTTGGGTCACACTAAAGGAATCAGAGAAGACACAAATCACTGAAGTAATCAGTCCACAGAAAATGATAAATACATATGAAAACCATGGCCTTTGCTATTGGAGCAGCAAATATTCCCTTTTACTGGCAGCAATTACTCTGTATGGAGAAAGTGTTGTGTTTCCACCTTACAATACAAAGGTGGGGAAAAGTTACATGACCCTGGTAATTTTATCTTGCAAAACCACAAATGATTTCCTTACTATCAAAGACTGAACATGTAAATAGTTCATAATCAGAAAAGATTAATAATAATAATAACAGTCATGTTAGACAGAATGAAAGAAAATAACCTCTAACAGGGAAAAATCAACCTGTTACAACCTTGATTCTAGTGATGTCAGTGGCTTTTTGCAAGACAGAAGGCAACAGACATCTACAAGTATAAAACAGCCTAGACAAAATGTGGCAAATTAAGAGTAGAAGCTGCAATGCCATAACAAAAATTATCTATTACTAGCATTTGCTTTCATAAGTGGAAATAGGAAAAACAATTATATGAACTCATTAAGTTCCATCATTGCAAGGAAAAGAACTGCTACCCTCTAGGGTGCATACATATTTGTGCACAGAAAACATGTGGACTGTCATAACCACTTCTGTACAATTGTCTTCTCATGAAAAAAAAAAAAATGCTGGAATTGCCAGCCAAAGTGTTGAAATACTAACAGAGTCCCATTTAATCCCATTGAGGAATTAGAGATTCATCTCCAGAGTAAGACACCGAACTGAAGATGTCAACACACGAAGGTGGTGGACAAAATACCTACATTTAAGAGTCTTAACCTGGAGACAAGTCATAGAATCCTATAATCATTTAAGTTGGAAAAGACCTTTAAGATCATTGAGTACAACCAGTAACCCAGAACTGCCAAGTCCACCAGTGTCCCTAAATGCCACATCTACACATTTTTTAAATACCTCCGGGTTTGGTGACTGCACCACTTCCTTGGGCAGCCTGTTTCAATGCTTGATAACTCTTTCCCTGAAGGAATCGTTCCTTATATCCAATCTAAACCTACTCTGGCACAACTTATCCATTTCCTCTCATCCTTTCACTTGTTACCTGGTAGAAGAGACTGACTTCCATCTCACTACAACCTCCTTTCAGTAGTTGTAGAGAGCCATAAGATCTCCCCTCAGCCTCCTTTACTCCAGGCTAAACAATCCCAGCCCCCTCAGCTGCTCCTCACGAGACTTGTGCTCCAAACCCTTCACCAGCTCTCTTGCCCTTCTCTGGACATGCTCCAGCAACATAAAGTCTTTCTTTTAGTGAGGGGCCCAGAACTGGACACAGTGTTTGAGGTGTGGCCTCACCAGTGCCAAGTACAGAGGGATAATCACTGCCCTGGTCCTGCTGGCCACGCTATTTCTGATACAGATCACACTGCTGGCTCATGTCCAGCTGGCTGTCGACCAGCACCACCAGGTCCTTTTTATTTTGGCAGCTTTCCAGACACTGTTCTCCCACCTGTGGTGCTATGTGGGGTTGTTGTGACCCAAGTGCAGGACCTGATACTTTTCCTTGTTGGACCTCATACAATTGGCCTTGACCTATTGATCCAGCCTGTTTAGATCCCTTTCCAGAGCCTTCCTGTAGATCAACACCCTTACCAAACTTAGTGTCATTTTAAACTGGCTGAGGGAGCACTCAATCTCCTCATCCAGACAATTGATAAAGATATCAAACAGGACTGGCCCCAACACTGAGACTGGGGGGACACCATTCCTGACCAGCTGGATGTGACACCATTCACCACCGCACTCTGTGCCTGACCATCCAGGCAGTTTTTTATCCAGAGAACAGTGCACCTCTCCAAGCTGTGAGCAGACAGTTTCTTCAGGAGAATGTTTTGGGAAATGGTGTCAAAGGCTTTAGTAAAGTGCATGTAGACACATTCACAGCCTTTCCCTCATCCCCTAAGATGAAGGAGATCAAGATAGACCTACCCCTTCATCTCTGAGGCAAAGTAATGAAAGCTTGATCCTGGGTGTTGCTAAAAAGTGCCAAGTAACAGCTGTGATATTTTAGAAAGCATCTGTAGTTGCATGGTTGTTTGTTAATATACTGATGGAAATTGAGGAGTCTGATGATGGGGCAGCTTCAAAATATGGCAGGTTATAAAAAAAATATTAACAATAATGAAATGGAGCTTTTGTTGCAAACTCATTTCTTAAAAAATGTGGAAAAAAGTGTTATTTTGATGATGATATGTTGAATTTGCTTTGTATTATAGTCTTAACTAATCAAACAGTATAATAATGCTAGGAAATGAGAGATTTTAGCTCCTATTTTATGAATCATCTGAGTTTTCAAAGTAATGAGTGTATATTAGAATCTACATTGCTTAGGGCTGGATGGAAGTTTAGATAAGTGACCTTCATTTCATATGGTTTAATGCTGATGATTCTCAACTGTACACTCATAGTACCATCTGTAAGAAGAAGCAAATGTCTTTTTTTTTTCCATATCGCTGCCTTGGTTCATGTTAAGGAAAAAAAAATCCCCTTGAATTTTTTATTTGTCCTCTTCTTGGGCAGCGTAGGCCTCTAGTTTCTTTCTGTGCCTCAGAGTTCTTGTTTGCATCACGTTATCCAAGATACCAAAGTCTCCTCTTATAAATCTACTATGACTGCCTCATTCCCCTCTGCTTTCCACCCTGCATACTAATTTACCTTTCTGTGACCAGAGTAAGAAAAACAGCAGGAATGAAAGTGAAGAGATGCAATGGCATTTCTGCTGGGATAGCTCATACACCTAATGCTGGAGGAAAAGCAAAAGTCACTTTCTCTTGCTGAAGAATGAAAAATCAATAAATCCTTTGGTTTCTGTAGGATGGCCTCACTTTCCTATTTGGAAGAAAGGAAACTCCCCTTTGACTGCCTCCAAGAGCTCTCTGGGGCTGGTATGTCCTTCATGCTTTCCCTCTTTGAGGGATGAAGCCTTAAGGCTTGTGGCAGTAAGCCCTGCAGTGTCCCACAGTTTGCCCCGGCATCTGTATGCCTAGGGCTCTTCACTTCAGCAATAGTCAGAGCTTTGGGACTGTCCCTTGTCACTCCTCAAAAAAGGCATCATCTCTGCAAGTGGCAGGGTCTTGTTGCTACCCTTGAGTTTTTGAGTTGGGGTTTCCAACTTTTACTTATAACCCAGGTCTTGCTCAGCTGTCCCTTTCCTCTTTCCTGCTGGGAGCATACTGGTATTATTGACTGTGCAAAGGGAGATGCACTAGCTCATTTATTCCATAAATTTGTAGAGGACATTACAGCTTTTCCTTTTCCATGATTTTCAATATTGCAGCATACATTGACTGGCACATCCCTTTGCACATATACACAGATGGTCATAATCTTTCCTGCATCAGATAATTTCGCTCACCAATTTTAATGGCAAATTTACTCTCCTGGCTTCAAAATCTTCCATTTTCAGAGATACATGTCTCTCTTCCTCTCTTTTTTCTCCTGTTAGTAAGGGACTGTCAACAGGTATGAACTGATCAACATGAATGTACAGTAAACCAAGTCATTCTGCAATAACTTCTTGCACGACCATCTTACAGAGAATAATTTACAAAATAATTGTTCTTTTTCCAAAGCTACACTCTGTGTCCTCAAATCTTGATGAAGATTCTTTGGCTGGAATTTCCATCAATTTGTCTCTGGTTTTAAGACAGAGAAACCCAGAAAAGTCTCTGTTGGATGGCATGCATTGCTTATCCCGATGCAAAGTTTCTGCAACACTGTAGAAAATGAGTTCCTTGTTTCTGTCTGTCAGAAGGATCATCCCAGTTATTTCAGATTTTTTCTACGCCTGGTCTGAATGTATCAATTTCTCTTCTCACTATCATTTAATTTTGTCATTAAAAATGTAATAACCTTTATAAATTTGGAGGTGTTAATCTCTCATAAAAATAGCTGTATTGTAAATGCTACAACTCAGTGAAAACAATAACATTTTGTTAGACTATCACAACTGCATCCTCAAATGATCATAAATTCACTTGGAATTAGCATAATAACTCTATAAAAGAAATAACAATTTATAAAATGAATGTGAAAAAGGTTTAAGTTTAGCATAAAGCAGGAAATAGGTCCTGGAGCAGAACTGAAAAATGCTTGGTGGTGTGTTAAACAGTAGGAGATAAACTAATGACTAGACAATCCAGAGTGAGTTAATACAATTAATGACTGTTGGCTGAAATCTTAACACTATACGAAAGATTAATGGAAACCATCCTAGCACACCAAGAACATATTAAACACACTACTTTTCCATTAAGGTTATTTGGATTTGTTCGATAGAAGCATTTGATTAAGGAGTATTTTCCTGTAAGCAGCAAAGGGCAGACAGACTGAAGCACACAGTGTTCAGAAACCATCACACTTTCCCTTCTTGGTGTACATTCCCATGTATTCCATGCTGCCCTGCTGGGCTCTCTCTGTTAAATTCTTTTGGTACCATCCCTGAGGGGAAGCATGTGGAGACAACACAAAGAACATGTTTCTTGTAACCAGGAAAGTGCACTGGTTTCAGGGCCCATCACTGCATCTAGATCCACATGGATCACAGAGCCACAGATCACTTTTGCTCTAACATTTGCAAATCTGAGAAGCTGGGACTCCTTGGGGGTTGATGCCCACCTTTCCAGTGAAACTGCCTGTGTGCTGTCTATCTAGGAGCACAGTCCCCAGGCACCTCAGTGCGCTTACTAGCCAGGCATCTGCTGCCAATGCCTGTGTGGGAGTCTCGAGGGAAGAAGCCCTTCTTCCAAAGCAAGACACTCCTGTGTTGGTAGTCATTCCCTTTGGGAACTGTGGAGACAGTTTCAGTAGAGCAATGAGGCAGCTCAGACAGGGAGATTGCATCCATCATCAGCTTGGAGAGGAAGACAGGCTGTGAGGAGCATTAGGATTCCAAGATGTGGAAAGTGACAAGGAAAAAAAGAATCAAGTAGATAGAACAGTGATGATGAACTGTGAAATAGCAGGGCAGATGTGTGAGAGGACAGAAGGGGAAAGGACTGTTAAGAGACAAATTGGAAAGAAGAGGGCAGGATATGGATAAAGTAAAGGAGTATGGGAATACAGAGTCTTTGCTGGTCCCCATTTTCCTGCCAAGGGTATGAGAATGGTCCTCCCTGGGAAGGGAACCATCAGCTTACATCCATACCACGTGCCTTTCCTTCCCTACCTGCCCATTCCCCAAATTTAGTCTACATTTTCTCTTGTAAAATCTATCATTCTCCTCACGACTATTAGCATCATCAGCAATACCTCTATTGACTAAAGTGGCCCTTACTTAGCAGCTGTACAGCAGAGGTCTCCTGCAATAAAAATTGTCCTCTGACATCTGCCTGAGGCAGAAGGGCAGCTGAGGTGGATGGGAGGAGAGGGAGGACCAGAACAGGATGAGGAAAGCATAAAGATTAATGTTGTGGTATAAGGAGCTGAAAACACCAGGTGTCATATTTTCTTGCCATGCTAACTCAGCTCTCCAAGTGTGACCCTTTTGGAGCATTATCCTGTGAGTGACCTGGGTACTTCATCAGTCAATCAGGCACTACTTCTGTGTGGAGGCTACATGAAGTTTTCTAGAAAAGATTTGGAAGCTTGTTTTTGTTTTGTTTTGGTTTAGTTTGTTTTGTTTTTTGTTTTTTGTTTTTGTTGTTGTTGTTTTGTTTGTTTGTTTTTTAAATAATAGAACAATAAATTAAGACCCTCTGTTTTCAGAGCAGTTGCTGATGTTCATCTGCATTGCATCACTCTGAAACAAAGAGCAGCTGCACTGCTTACAGTAAACACACGTAGAAACAGGGGCTATGTGCTTTGCTCCGGCAATCGTGCAAAGGAAACTCAAAGATTAAAGTTTTTTGATTTATGTTTAGTTTTCTTTTGTATTATTTTGCTACTGATTTAAATGACTTCCCAGTTTAGACTTGGGTGCACACTGTGTGCAAGCTGGTTGCCACAGACATTAGATTTAGGCATCAACTTGAATCTTCTGAGATGGCCAACTCTGTGATACAGTTAAATATTTTTATTTTTTTTTTTAGGTGTTGTGAATGCTGCTGAGTAAAGGAGTACTTTACAAATTAACTTGGGTATAATAGGCAAGATATTTATTTCAATGCGCTTTTTGTAATAAAATAGAAATTATAGCTAGGTTGCTTTTGAAATGATTTTTGGACTCTACTTATCATTACAAGCAAAGATTTGAATATATCTTCTTCCTTCATGGTTTGTTTTACATTGGAGAATGTTGTTGAAAAAGTGGGAAATCTTAATTTTTACAAATCATGTCTGAGTTTTAGCAAATCCCATCTTAAATTTTGTGGAAACCCCCCCACAGATTTACCAGAGGCAATTTAGCATTTCTTATACTTGACTTGTTGCCTTCAGAAATTATGCAGATTTATGACAGGGGAAAGCCATAGTCGTTCCTGGCTCTGTCTGCTCAGCTCACTCTCTTTTAGAGCTTCTCACCCTTTCTGTTGGATGGCTCAGCTGCTGCTTGGCTCCCATAGCTTGTAGCCTGTTGTACTAAGGCAATGTGCCAGCTCACCTTGTTATGTGGTACATTGCCTCCACATGAGTGGCTATGTCACCCATACACTGAGGAGGAAGAGAAGGCGAGCAGAAAGCTGGAAGTGGGAGCCATGACCACTGTCCCAAGGTAGAGAGTCATTTGTCAGTCAGACCACTCAATCCCAGGGAGCTGGTACAGCTATGGATCTGTCTCAGGCAGCTCTTATTCAGATGAAAAACGATATCTGGAGGTTTTTGTCCTGAAATTTAGTCAGTGGTAGATGATGGAGACATATTGAATGCTGTCATAATGAGGACAGAACAGCTAGATGAAATATAAGAAATGAAAACGTGACAGTGTCTGGGGAGGAGGAATCTCCATGGCAGAAAGCAGGGTATGCTAGCACCGATGAGTACCTCTCAGTAGCATCCAGGAAGTCATTTCAGTATAGATCAGGCTTGCTGCAGTCGAAGGGGCTGTGTGATCTTCAGATCTCTCCCTGGTCTCCTCCTCCAAGTCAGTGGGAGCTCTGATGCCCCCTTCCCATGTGGGTTTGCACTTACCAGGCATGATTTAGTGTGGGTACAGAACTGAGTCAGATTTAATTTGTGAGTTTACTGCCAAACCTGGTACAATTTTTAAGCCAGCTGTACAGCACTGATTTAACAAGAAATGGAAACAATTCAAAGCTCTGTGAATTTGGCATAAATTAACAATTTTGGCTGAGTGTTACTATGGGGTTTGGACTAATTCAAACCTAAAGCTCACAGTGAAATTCAGGAGGCTTGAATCCACGCCAGGGGAAAGGTTTGTATAGATCTTTGCAAATTGGAAGTGTCAAGGTTTCAACAGCTCTGCTTGATAAGTGAGTAAGAGGAGATTTCCCTCTGAAGTCTGTATCTCTCCTGGAATCCACAATGTATCTGTCATGGCAACATACCACACCTGATAACATATCTTCGTTAAGCAGCTTTATTTGAAAGGGTTGTTAATGACATAAACAATAGCAATTAGAAGTATTGATATTACATTGACAGACTGTGAAATGGTTTGGTGATTCATTCTTCTAAATTAGCTTTTTTTCTGCTATGCACTGTGAATACTGGTATTGCTGAGGGCAAAACAAAAATAAGGGGGAAATAAAAAGAGAACTATCTTGCAGGAACTATATTTGGGGCAAATATTTGTGTAAGGATTTGAACTGGGTATTGTACTCCTTGCAAATATGTTAAAGCTAAAACTGGTCTTCTTTTCTGCATGGATTTTTGCATTCATTTCTGTGCAAGTATTTGCTAGTTATGATTACTTACCAAATGAGTTGCACAGTTGTTAGGCACAACGGTTGTTTGCAGTTTCTCACAATGAATATTTATGATGTGCAAAAGTTTCTCTTATATGGAATTGGATCTGGCCTTTAATAGTGCAATTGTAATTAAGTAAATGGGGGGGGGGGCAACAATGAACAAATGGTGGACAACTTTCCACCTCCCGCCACGCTTCCTCCACTGGGCGCCCTAACCTTCTTCTCAGAAGCCAGAGACCCTTACCCTTACCCCTGGCAATGATGTGAGGTGGTACAGAATAACCTCCTAGCCATGCCCACATGGCTCCAGGCTCCACCCCCTCACAGCTACTGCAAAAAATTAATTCTGACCTGGCTGGAACCAGGACACCAATATCATCATCATCATCATCATGGCTAGCCTTTGTGAACAAAGATTTGGGAAGGGCTCTACCCACGCTTGCTGCAAGCACGCTGCTGGCTCAAAAGACCAATGCGAGATAGGCAAGTCCGATTGCAAAAGGCACAGCGGAAAGTCTCCAAGGGCAGTATTGATGAGGCACGGTTCTTCCTGTGTTGTCTTTTCTCCTCAAGACTGATTCTGCATGTGTTCTCAAAGGAA
>JAWWTY010000106.1:65208156-65346183 GCA_035222235.1 Margarornis squamiger | reverse complement strand
CCCCCCCCCCCCCCCCCCCCAACAAGGAAAAAAACAAACAACAAAATTATGAGAAGTGCAAAACAAATATTGTTCATGCACTAATAGTCACAGGTACAGACACCTGTAGGTATATGCGTGTAAATCAGCCACTTTGCAAACATTTAAGTAATCTGAGAATTATTTTTAGAAATTTTTTTTTTTTTGTAATAATGGTACTATAGGTAGCATGAGTCACCTATAAAATCTGTTTAAATTATGAAGAGATGAAGACAAATATAAAATCTGTGTTATCCAGGTGGTGCTTGCATTGAAGAACTACAACTTTGTCTTTTCACATCAATATTGAAAGGTCAATACTTGTTTCAAAAAATGAGATTTCAGAAGCTAATTGTAGACTCCTTTTTTATTTTTATTTTTTTAATTAATATTTCTACTTCATCTGCAAAGACCTCTGTTCTGTACCTACTAATGTGAACCACTGGAAAAATTCTAGCACATGGAAGAGGGATATGGAAAGGAGAAGAATTTATCTTCAATGAGATTAATGGAGTGCAATTCAGTAGCATTTTATTGTTCTGTAACCCTAGATTATAACATCTGATCTGTGCAATACTCACAAATGGTTGTTTGTTTTATTTTAAATCACAGTAATTTGTTATACTGTTTCAATATTTATTGCAGTCACATATTGTTATTACTACAGTCCTATCTCTTCCTTTCTTATTATTTTTGGGGTGCTTACCTGCAAGGTTTGAGCATAGCTGCTGAGCACCTAGTAAGCTGTGAGGCACTGGTGCAGACTACCAGGTAATGCCACATCCTCTGATTCTGACCTGGGCCTCACACCTGCACATTAGTCTTGGTTATACTTCATAGGTATTAATAATCACAATTCAAATAGCTTAAAACTGAGTAATGAGCTCACCTGAATACCTTTGTAAGAATATTTATCAATCATTAGAGAAATAGTCAAAAAAGTGAAAAATTAGCATGCCAGAAGCCATGTAATAAACCCTGTAAGACTAGATATTAGAAAGATTAAGCTGTTCTTTCACTACAGCAATATATATCTATAATGAGATGCAGTGGCTTCTTGCAAATGTGCCACAGATTAATTAGTTTCAGAATACTGCAGCTTGTTCACGGTACCTTAAAGGCTCTTGAAAAATATTATGCATGATAGGGATGCAGAGCGAGTATACAGAAGGGACACTGTGGAAAGCAAATAAACTTGGCTCTTCACATTGTTGTATTCTGGGGACACAATTTCTCTTTAACGACTTTTCACTCAAAAATCCTGATCGGATGTTACAGATGTGACCTTCATCTGTAACTTTTGAATTTGAATAAGTTAAGGAGAATCAAGTTGGCAGAATATGTATTTCTCAAAAAAATATGTGCAGTGTTTGAAGACCCTGGAGTAAATATGGTTTTCTTTTCTCCTTCTCCTGCTTTATGTATAACTTTTTAAGTAGTTCCAATGCTTTCAACCAGATGTGCTGGGCCAGAATTATTCAACTATTGCGCAGCTTCAGTTAGAGAGAACATGTGCCGTGTGTGCCTGCATAAGTAAGCGCTATGCTGTGCCAACACTTTGTGTTTTCTGTGTGTGTATTTTTCTCCAATCCATCTCCTTTGGGAAAACAGAAGTGCATTGGACTGGACATGAAACACAGGACAAAAAACCCCAAACCATGCATGATGCATTATGTAAAGGGGAGATATGGTGGTATAATATAAAGAATTTATTAGCGTGAGTATAAGATCCCTGTATTACTCAAGAGTAGCAAAAGCCAAAGCTAAATTATGTAGGTCATCCCAACAAGTACCAAATAAACCTTATGCAGAGACTGTTCTTTTTTATGTTATACAAAAAATTGTTTGTTTATTATTGAGACTTTCTATTTGTACATAAAGGTTGATATTTTATTTATAACAAGGTTTGTCCTTAGATGCAACCTGAATTTTTTTTTCAGATCCACATAAGCAATGATGTAGTTCCAAATCACATGCCATGATGTGGGAGAACCAGAATACTGGAATTAAAAGCCAAGGGAGTCAGAAGAAGTCACTGGGAATGAGGGTAAGACAATGCCTCACAGAATCACTAGATTTTTGGCTCGGTGGATATCTGTGTATCTCAGAAATTTGTAACTGATCCAGAACTGAATGATTCTGTCTTGGGAGACACGTATTCCTTCTTTGAGGAGGAAGAAGGAAGTATTTAATTGGCAATTTTATTTTTTTTTTTTTTTTTTAATGTTGCTGTTTTAATATACTCGGGGCTTTTGTCCTGAAATGATTAACAAGAAGAGTGCAAGTGGTGTCACAGGCACAGAGTGAAATTTTCTTCTGGCTGTCATTTCTATGCATGCTTACACTATTGTTCAAACTCTAATTCTTTTGTAGACAATCCTGAGTAGCTATAAGCTCATTTTCCTTTTCCCTTAGCAGTGATACTTATTGACCTCTAAATTACTCCTATAATTTTGTTTCTTTAGATGTGCTACTGTGACAGCACCTTTTTCATTACAATGATCTCACTAGTAGCTGACAGTAATATGTACTGTGTACATGTGAACCTGAGGTGAAAGTATGACTTGCATCAGAAGTGACGATGTCAAATACTGGTAATCAGTGGAGATAATTACATATACTTCTTCTCATAAAGCTTTCTCAATACTTCTTTGCGATGGATTAAAATGTGGATTACTTGCTTCACCCTTACCAAAGAATTACAATAATGAACATGCCAATTCCTGTGGCAGTCCAGTGGCTTCTCCAGAACCTCCTCACCTCTATTTGCAAAAATGCAGATAGTTAAGGAAACTGGTGGATCCTGAGCATCATGTGCTTTCACAAATATACAATGGTGTTGCAAAAACTGAGATCTGGTGGAACCTTTTGCACAATGGAGGGTGATCTTTAATCGGTTGCACTTTGGAGGCTGTTAACAAATGCATTACTGCAGGTGCCTGTCCTGGGACTAGTCCCATGTAATATCATTATCAGTGTTCTGAAGATAATGGACTCCATTCTCGTTAAGTCTGCAGGTAACAGCAAATGGGAGGACCAGTCAATGAGCTTGAAGGTAGGGCTGCCACTCACAGGTACCAAGGCTGGAAGAACATGCCAACAGGAGCTTTATTAAATTCAGTAGGGACAAGTGCATAGTTAATAATGCCTGTAAATGGGTTGCCCTGTGAGGAGAAGCTGAGGGACTGGATCTGACTTGGCTTCAGGGAGAGACTGTTGGTGGACTAACAGCAGCCCCCCAATACTTATGGGGTTATGGTTGAGAAAGGCAGCTAGACAGACCGGGGACATCAACTGAACAAAGCCAGAGAGGTTCAAGTGGCTTATAAGGAAAAGTCTTTTCCCCATTGGGCCAGCCAGGCAACTCCCTCATCCAGCCTGACTTATCTCAGGATAATTGACTGAGCTCTAGCACAGGTTGCTCAGAGAGGTTGTGTAGCCTTCATCCTTGGAGATATTCAAAAGTCATTTGGATATGGATCTGGGCAGCCTGTTCTGTGTAGCCTTGCTTTAGCAAGAGGCTGAAGCAGATGACCTCCAGATGTCCCTTACAATCTGAAGTATTCTGTGATTGTCTGATCTTATTAGCCAATCTAGGAATGCAATTTTGGGGGTAAAAAGTGTAATATTAGAGAAGCTTTTTTTCAGTGTGTTCTAGATCCTCTCACATAGCCAGGTCCTTGAAAATATAAATTTGTCTCTTCCAAAAATTTCAAAATTTGTTCCCAAGTAACTACACTGTAAAACTAGAAATGGTGTTTTCCACCTCTTATTATGTGCATGATGAAACCACAGTCCTGCCAGCTCTTGCTTTGTAATCACAAATAATATGTTGCTGACCGCACTCTCATTGGTTGACCTTAAAAGGATTCAGTGCTTTTCTGCCAGTTACTGTATTTACTTTCAAGACTGAGTGAGTTCTTTGAATATTAGAGCCACGACACACTGTTATCTCAAGGGTCTTGAAACTTGCAATACAGCATTGCTGAAGCATCCACTCCTGAGTTTCCACTACTTGGATATTCAGTCAGTTTACCAATAAACCTAGTGTAGGACACATACCAGTGCATGTGCATACCTATAGGCATGCATATACACTACTTATAATTACTAAGCAGTTTAGCAATCTACTTACGTCTGATGTTAGAATACACTAGATCCTAGCAGCAGATCTTCCAACTGATTTTGGCTATTAAATCCAAAAATTATGGCTAAAACTCATGAAACTGGTCTTGAAACTTCTCAGCAGTTTGCTCTTCAGTATTCTTCCCTATTGGTATTTCTGTGTTTCAGTGAATGCTCTTGTCACAAATTGAGAGCTCAATAAAATGTAATGCCCCATAAGAATACAGATTATATGATGGCAAAATTTATTTCATGAGCCTAAGGGGATAATTTGACTTTCATCTCTTCCTTCTTTCTCAAAATATAGAGCAACCAATAAATGCTATGTAAAGGAGATCAGAGCAAACCGACGAGTTAAAAGTTTGCAATTTATTAACTTGAGCATGAAAGTACAGAAAATAGGCATGGACTCAAGTTAGTTGGGAAAGAAGTCTCAACCTATTGCATTAAAACATGGTTTGCACTAGTCTAATGAGTTTTCTACCAAATGAGGCATGAAACATACTGCCAGAATATAAAGTCAGTAAAATACCCAAATTACTGTATAATGTCATTATATGTTTTATTTTATTGGGGAGCTGGTACAGAATACATTACCTTTAAATTTACACAGTCTGCAAAACCAGAAAAAAGGCCTTTTTTTTTTTTTTTTAATGAACATACCATTCAGATAAGTTGCTAATAAAAAAAATCAAAACCTACTGAAACCCATAATAAAAGTATACACATACAGAATTGACAAGAACACATGAAAAGAATTGTTCAGTAAATACTTCAGTTCAATGTTCTATTTACAGTCCTTGTTTAATCAGACCTATGGAAAATAATACACAAAAGTAGCAAGTATCATATAGCACAGAAATTTTCTAAAATTTTTCAAATAATTAAGAACTGCAATATAATTAATGTTATCATTCTGCTTCAAAAGTGAATATTGATTATTTTAAAATGCTGTATTTTATAAATATTTAAAGAGGGAGGACTGCTTTCTTCAATAAGGAATTGTGCTAAGTTGCAAGTAGTGCTTTTGCATGACTGAAGGAGTTGGTGATTGAAATAAATTAAAAAAAAAAGGGAAAAATTATCTTGAGTTTTTTGTTCAGAGTCCTGTTCCTTTTTCTGTCCCTAAGGGACCTCTTTACAACTGTAAGACAATTACTTGCTTTTAAAATTAATGGAATTTCTATTACATCTCATGAAGCTGGAATTTGTTTGCTACGATTTCCTCAGACACAAGAGTAGACTGTCTGCTCAAGTATTCTCCCTTTGACTACTCCTGAATTCCATTTTTCTGTGGTTTCATTACAAACTACACCCAGAAGCTTCCTAGAATTGACTACAAGTCAGTGTATTGCATCAATTACCGCATTGTGATGAATTAAATCTTCATTTATCTTAAATGCCGATAGACAGCTCTGAATCTTTCTTGCATGGCCGAACATTGCTTTTAGCACAGACAGAGCTCTGCCTGCATTGCCTAGGCTGGTTCTCTTCCATTCTTTTGTTGTTATCTGTTGTTAAAACAGTTGTGTTTTCTCTCAACACATTGTTTAACCGATGACTGTCCATCCACCTCCTCAACATCCCTTTATTTGCTCAATGATACACTGACATTGACAGACTCTAAGTTCATTTTTAATGTGTCCCAGGTTTCCTTCTAGATACCTTTTGACATAGAGTGCTGTTGAACTCTGTGGCCAGCTATAACATTCATTAAAAATTAATTTCCTACTTGCCTGGTATTTTCCTGATTTATGTGCTTTCAAAGGCATTTTGATGCTTTCTTGTGCACGGGTAGGTTTCCAGGTTTCACATCAGTATTTTAAATTAGAAGTAGGATTCAGAGCCTGTAGTCTGGCCTTACCAATTAGTAATGTTTTACCCTTCTGAGAGAAAAAAGTCCTGTCACTTTCAAAGTATGTAATCTGATTTCTTCTGCTATGTGGATTTGCCTTAAAGAAGCACTTAATCTAGGGAGAAGATGTCAATGGGGAAGAGCTGGGCAAGGGCTGGGCATCTCTTTCCTGTGAACGGACTTCAGAGAGTAAGGCAGCTGTTGTCTGCAGGCTTATGAGGAGAGAGGAGTCTTACTTGGGTTAAACTATCAAGAGCCTGGCAAAATGTCCATTCAGGGTAAGAGGAGAGGGGAAAATGTGTTCTCATGAATCTTTGTGGACCTTTTAAATTAAATTTTATTATATCTTTAACCTTATATTTTTTGGTCACAGCTTTCAAGTCAGCTCCTCTGTTACTGGGAAGAGCTGTGTCTTTATTTAAAACCTAATTCTTCTAATGTGCAGTCAAGACAGGCAGTGCCAGTGTTGTGTCTGCCTGCCCTGGGTACGTGCTTATTCTAACAGCACAGCTAATGTCAGTGCTCAAGAGAAATGCACCCTCATTTGACACCATTTTTAAAAATGGTGAGGTCTGCATTTTCTATGACTACACAAAATGCACCTTAACATAAAACCCTGATGATGGTAATAGTTTTTATTGGCATGCTTTTTTACTTCAAAATGGTCCAGAGTCAATCGCAGCACAGGCTGCCAAATACTTTTTAAAATCCTTGACATTTGTGGCATGTGGTTTTTGCTATTGGACATTCTCTGCTGTATTTTTAGAACAAAAATGTGATTGACACATCATCTTTTGGGTCTAAATCCAGTCTGCTCTTCTCTTAGGTTTGCCTCAATTGCTTCCTTTCATGAACTGACTCCAGAAGGCTTTGTTTGTCACTGAAAAGAGAATAATACCTTACCAAACAGGGCATCTCTTTATGCATGTTTCTTTGGTCTTCTTTTTCTGTCTTCCCTCACATAGGGAACATAGTGGTTGTATAAGCAGGAATAGAATACAAAGAGAATAGGTTTAGAATGGATATTAGTAAAAATTCTTCACTGTGAGGCAATGGGACAGGTTGCCCTGTGAAGCTGTGAATGCCCCATCCCTGGATGTGACCAGGGTCAGGCTGAATGGGTCAGCCTGGTCTAGTGGAAGGCATCCCTGCCCATGGCAGGGGCGTTGAAACTAAAGGATCTTTAAGGCCCCTTCCAACCCAGACTACTTTATGATTCTGTGATAAACTGTGGTCTCCTCTAGTGTCAGAGTTTCTCTTTTCTCTGACCTTCTGGAGATGATATCCAATACACAAAGGATCCACGTGACTCTGGAGGAAACCGCATTGAGAAATGTTAGCAACTTCTCAGATACCTTAGTGCAGGGAGAACTTCTGTAGGGACAAGCCAGTGCTCTCTGAGCATGACGATTTCCATGCCCTGTTGGTTTTGGTCTCAGACTTTCCATAAAAGATCCTTATAACTGAAGGATATTGTCAGTGCTACAACTCACTGAACCTCCAGTTCTGATGATGTCATCAGAGCTGACTGCTGATACTTAACACTGCAGATTCACAGTTTTAATTTTGTTTAAAATGTAGCCAGAAAAAACTGACTGTTATCTAGTGTTAATGAAGTCTCTCTGTGGAAAGCAAAATATATGCAGGTATTCCCCCAAAGAACGGTAAACAGTGGAAAGCACTTTATTTCAGAGGTGAGGATACTGAAAACTCATAGATCCTAATGGCACTGACTGTCCAGCACCAGGCCTCAGAGCAAAGGCAAAGGCAAAGGCATCTGTTTGTTCCTCGGGTTTTATCATCACTTCCCACAACCTGGCTCCCCCATTGGCTGCTAAGGCTTTACTGCACATCTGTGAGCGTTATCTCTCTTGTGTCTGGGGAGTAACCTTCTGTGGAATGCATGCAGAGAAACATCCCAAAACTCTCTGGGAAAGATGCCTCATTCCAGGCAGGAAAGCTCCCTTAGTGAAAAATAGCTGCCTCCTCAGCAGTAATACGAACTAGGAGCTATTTACCCCTACACTCTGCTTTGGAAGTCCTCAAGAAGCATCATGTCACAACACCTCAACTACTTGGGCATGTACTATTTTCATATGTGAATTGTTGTCCAGTGAACCTAAAGAGTTCTGAAGTTTGATCTGTCTCGTTCTTCCACCACCTGTACTGCAGACATGGTTTCTGAGACACAGAAAGCTGTTTTCATAATTTATTTTGTATTTTTTGCAAAACTCTTTCACTCTGAGCCTCCTCAGAGCCTTCTCTAGCTTTTGTCTTTGTTACTGGGGAAAAGTTTATAGATTTTACATGGAAGATTTGAGCTGTTCCTTTTACTGAAGTCTTATGATTCTCATCTTTCAACCCTGAATTCTGACTGTGCAAATGCAGAATCTTTCAGACAGACCTTTTCTCTATGCTGGAAAAAAGACCTGACAACAAATTTTTGTCTCAGTAGACCATTTGCATGTGGAGGAAATGGCTCAAAAAGCTGGCCATGTTGGGTAATTGGGATTATATCTCTTGTCTTATGACTTCCTCCACCTGTGTTCCCTCATGGATACCAGAAGTAATTTTTCTCAGGTACAAGAGTTCAGACCAGTGAAAGGAAGTGTCTTCTCACTTAACCAACTGCTGAAGAATCACATGGATTAAAAAACACTATCCCACTTGAAAGTGCCTTAGCTCTTTGTGTTGCAGCAGGACTTCCTCTTCCACTAGCCAAAATCCTAAGGGAGCCCCTTCTACAGTTTTTCCTTCCCTCAATAACAATTTAGGAGGGAGTTAATACATTTGTTTTTTGAATCCTGATAGGTATTATAATGTGGGATGCAAAATGAAAACTATTAGTGTACTTTGTTGATCCACTAAAAAAATATTTCCAATTATGGTAAGATTATTTTTTTTGAAATTAACTCCTCCAGCAAAAGTCCTTTTATTTTTTCCATGCAGATTGTAGATGAGGCTGGTGCAGTTTTCTTGCAAAAACTTTCAAGATTAGTTAAACTGATGCTGGTACAGGTTAATGGGTTTCAAAACAAAGTAGAAAATTTAAAGAGCCTTCAGGCTTTTTCTTATTCTAAACTATGTTTTAGAATAACACTTCTTTTTCACAAAAGCTTAATTTTAAAAGATAACTTTTTTTTTCCTAGTCAGCAAAATGTAAATTGCACTAGGTAATAACAATAAGTGTAAAAAATGCTTCTTCATTTGGCAGTGTTTAGCACATTCTAATGAATTGTGGTAATAAAGACATCTTTCTTGTGCTTTATAGTATGTGAAACTAATGCCTTGAAGGGATAATACAAAGGGATACAAAAGCTAGTTGCAAGCAGTGTCTTCTGTAAACACTCATAAGGTAATTACATAGCAGACCATAAGGAAGACCAATCAAAAAGATAGATACTATGTTTTTCTTCTTAGGTAAAATTAAACATATTTAAGTTTTAAATAATCATAAACATTTTAAAGGAAATATTTGTTATAGATAGAAGGTTAAAGCTGAATTTCTAATGATACTGATCTCTCCTTCTCTAAAGGAGTTTGGACTCTGAAGTCAAATTCTGTGTTTAACAGTTAATGGGAAAACAGAGACAACAACAAAAACACAGGTTGTAATATTGTTTTACTCCAGTGCTGTATATTGTAGTGGGAAATGGTAATTGCTGGGAAGCAGTCCACGTTTGTCTCTGCAGGATGAAAGGGCATTAAAAGCTTAATGGGAGAGGAGAAGCAAATGGATAGGGGCAGGATCTCACTATTTCTATGCTATTATTTTAACAGTAACTGCTATTACAAGGGCTACTGAAATACATCTGTAGTCAAAAATGTGGGAATACAAAAGTTCTTTGCTTATAAAGTTCTGTGCATTGCATAGTTAAAAATTATTGCAAGTATTCAGAGTGTTTTGAAGTTATTTCCCACGATTTTAACAGTGTAAATACTTCTTAAAGATACTTTCAGTCCTGAAGTATGCCCAATGGATATGTATGTTCATGATATATCATCAGTAGGATACTGCTCAGTGAGCAAAGGAGAATAATGTTATTCTTTTCCAAAAGAGAAAACAGAAATATAGAAATTGTCTCAGGGGATCAGACCATCAGATCACCATTTTATCTAGAGGGTGTCAGTGCTAGTTGATTAAAAGCCTAATCTTCCCTTCTGCCACCAACAATGAAACAAAACCTCAAATAAAAACTTGACTATGCATACATTTTTGTATAACTGCCATTGCATAGAAATTGCCTTAAAATACGTGTAATATTGGTGTTATATTCATGCCACTGTCAGGAAAACAAAGGAGTTACAAGAGCATCTTTTGGAGGATGATGAAATTCAGTGGTGAAACAAAAGCAAGCAACTGAGCAACAGTGGATGCTGGTGGTGCCTCTCAGCTGTGGAGTAGTATTTGTGGCCTGTAGGAGAGATGTAGGAGCAAGGAATGTAGAGCAAGCAGCCTGCATTATTCTCAGATTACTCCCATATTATTATTGATTTGTTTTGAAGAAGTGTTTCAGGAAGCTGTTCTGAGGAATAATGCATGCACAGTGACCACTGGCATTTAGCAGTGGGCTTCAAACTGATGAAGACCTACAAAAATGCAAGTTACTTTGAATTAGGATGTGAAATCTGCACTACAGGTATGTTATTCATCTTCAGAGAAGTCCCTGGCAACTCTGAAGTATGCAGCTATATATTAATAAACTAGCAAAGAACTAGAACTAAATGAGCATCATACTTACCTGGGTTTGAACATTTCATATTTTCCTTTACTCAAGGTCATTTCCATTGCTGGAATTTTAGTTTTAAGAGAACTTGACTTTGTCGCACCAAAAATTCTGTGCTATGTAATTAAATCACCAGCAGACACAGTGGTGATTGGATATATTTGGCAAGGAATATTGATGTGGAATTCTTATTGCCACAACATGCATGTGTATAAAGTTCAGCAACATGAGTTCTTTGTCTCTGAACGTTGTACAATCAATATTCTATTACTGCAGTGTGAGCTCTGCTGCATTGTAGCTAAATTAATGCATAAGACTCAAGAATGTAATGATGGAAAGAATTCTAATTCCTAGGTATAAAATGTGTGTAAGCTATTTATTAGCTGTAGCAGTACCTGTTACATCAGGTACTATTTATGCAATTTCATTGAACATGAATTTTGGAAGTTTTAATTTATTTTCCTCGTGGTTTTCTTCAGTAATGATTTCAAAGAGATATCATATACTTGACGATTTTGTTCTAATTCTTTCTGTTTGTTTTGCTTTATATGATGAAGATGACTACCATGTCTGGGCATCCATGATACAGGATGCTACACACTGAAGCTCTTCTATGATAAAAAATCAAACTCAAACCAAGAGTCTTGGGGGCAAGAAGGATGAGCTGCTCTCCAAGAAAAGGCGAAGGGTACAAAACTCTAAAAGTGGGGATTATTTAGGCAGCAGGCACTGCTGTATGTCATCCTCACAGGCAAGCCACGGTGGGCTTTCTATAAACCCAGACTAGGAAGGCATCTGCAGGAGCTGAGTGCTGAAGACAGCAACTTCTGTCCTGGTTTCTCTCCTTGCCTGACCTCTGCCGCTGCCATTGCTGGTACTGCTGGGATGATGTGAGGGAGAGGCTCCTGCAGCCAACACAGACTGCCCTGGTGTCTGCTTTCCTTCCCTGCCTCTTGCTTCCAACAGGGGCCATGCCAATCCATAGCCAGACCCCTCATGGAGAGATGCAAGGGGGAGTCCATCTAAAAAGATGAGGGTTGAGGTAGAGGGGCTACTATTGGTGGGAGTAGGAGGGAGGTTTCTGTTCAAAAAGGAAGATGGAGAATCACTTAGACATGACTGGATTCCAGCTGCTGGGTGAGTCCCTCATGGGAAAAGAAGAGGTAGGTCTATTGAAATGGATGGGAAAGTGGGAAAGGCAGAAAGAGAGAGAGAAAAAAACCCTTCACCTGCAGTCCCTGGGACTTTCCACAACTCTCACGGCCTCTTTTTTTTCCAGAATTTCTAAAATCTTTTAGCCAGCCAACTCATTCTGCCACTATTGTTGAACTGAATTTTGAATTTCTTTTGTTTGAATGATGGGAATCAAATTTGTCCATGCAGCCTACAAATTCTGATTTTACTTTGTTTGTTTAACCACCTCATCCATGCAGGTATTTCACTGGTGTCTCTGAATGAATGTAGGCTGCTGTGCTTTATTCTCTCCTCCTTCCCAAATCCTGAAACAAAACACAAGAAAAGGTTGGGTATCTTTGGTGGTTTTTTTGTTGTTTTGGTTTTTTTTTTTTTTTAAGGAAATCAGGATATGTGTGCCTGTCTCTCAGTTTTTAAGTGTCAAAGCACTGCACCATAGTTTCAGTATTGAAATGGAGTTCCCTTCTAAAACCACAACTCACACAAAGAGGTGAAGAAGGATGGTTTCACTGTGTGCGCCGTTCAGAAGACAGCACCCAGCATCACTGTTGTCCTTCAAACACCAGAAAAGTATTGGTGAAGGCAGTCTCATCACTGCAATTTTAATCTGTCCTGGAGAGTTCTACTGGTGACAGAACTCATGAGTGGTAACGCTGAGTACCTTGGGAGGCCATGGAGTCTGTCATGTGAAAGGTGGGAGTTTAGATTTTTGCCTGTTGGCAGCCCGAGGAAAGTCAAGACCCTCGTGTCTGACAGTCTGTAAGTCTCTTGTAATGAGACCCTTCACCAACAGATTCACAAGGTCAGAGGGTACTTTGACCATCCTTTTTAGGGGAGGGCTCAACAGAGTGAAGACCCCTCAGTGAGTTCTGCCAAGGTGTTATCCACTGCCGGCAACTGCAAGGACTCAACAGTTTGGGGAATAACCCTTTTTATTAATACAAATTGTGACAGATTAATAATGTTCAAAGGTTATTTGTGATAGTGTCTGCTGAAAAAATATGTTTAAAAGTAATCTACTGATACATTTATTAAGCAAACACAAACTCTGATATGAAGCAACCTACTGATATGCTACGGGGTAAGCAAGAGCAAAACTTCTAGTCCTAAAAGCAGCATTTCATGCACATGAAGTATATTTCTCACCCAAGGTGTCCCTCTGCGGGGAAAGAAGATGGACTCAGAAATCAGGATGGATCCCAGCAGGTTCAGTGGAAGTTTTCTCCCACTTTCCCCCTATTCACAATTTACTTTTTTACTATTTGACTTGTGTTTGGGTGGAATTTCAGTGGGTCTAGTCATACATACCTTTTATTTCTGATTGGTGTACCTAATGGGAGTGAGATGCTTGTGGCTTGGTACCTGAGGAAGGGATTCAACATGGTTGTTGGCTTCAGCAGCCGAACATCTTGATTCTCCCTTGGCAGACAGGTACTGTACAGTCTTCAGTGCCACAATATTCTCCCATTCTACTGGGATTTGAATGGATGGGGGCCACGTAGTGTCCACTTTGTTTCACATTCTGTTCTGTGTCTCTGAGCAGCTGTTTACTGTTGTATTAGGGAACATGTTGACCTCAGTCCATCCAGGGAGTTGCAGCAGCTTTTTACCCTAGAATTCTGAATCTCCTCTAGATTAAACCCTATCCATCATCCCACAGAGTCAAACCACCTGCCCAAAGGCAGAATCAGCCATAGCTGTACAGTCTCCAACAGATGCTTATTTAATTTAGGCTTAAAGCCTTTAATGGGAAGGTATTATAAGATCCTACCCTATGCTGTACTTGTGCTTTACTGTACTACAATGGCTTAAAAGAAGCATTAATCTATGCTGATAGTAGGTAGTCATACTTTAGATCTTACTCGCCTTCAGTTTATATATGCTACTCAACTTTCCTTGTGACTTCATGGCGTTGATTCAAGTTCAGATAGTAACTCGTAATGCCAAATCCTTTTCTCCATGGTGACTGCTGAATGGATATTGTACATTCTGTATTTATGTAGTGGATTATTCCTACTTAAGCACAGACTTCTATTTATTTGTCCTGACTGCAGTACATCTTTTTTCTTCATGACTGTTTTTCATATTTGGTAAGAGGCTTTAGATTAAAATTATAATCCTGTCCCTGGTGTGTTTGTGACCCTTCCTGCAGCATACATAGTATGTATTCCTTGATCCAAAGCAACCCATTGCTGCAAACATTAAGTTGTGCAAGCACGAGACCCAGGGCAGACCCCTAGGGAATCCATTGGACACTCCTCTGAGGTGTGTGGTGGACCCTCTAATCTGCATGTGCTTGTGAGGGTCATGTGAGTCAGTGCAAAAAGCCATACTAAAATCAAAGTATTTCAAAGGTAGTGCTTCTCTCCTGTCTATGAGAACCATTACTCCATTGCAGGAAGAGATGAGGTTTGCTTGACTTGATTTGTTCTTGACTGCTACTTATTTCATTGCCATTTTCTAGGGGCTTACACAAAAGAATCTCAACATTACATTTACCTTGTCTCCTGGAATATCTCTCCATCCTTCATGAGCTCTCTGTGGCAACTGTTAATGCTTCTGAGGTTGTTTAGGTACTTGTTTTTTACACAAGACTGAAACTCATCAGGCTGAACTAATGTGAAAACAGCTATTTTATAAACGTATTTTCTAGTCTGGTCTTCCCTTGCTACATCTTACTCCTTTCTCATCGGTGCCAGTTATACTAACCGACATGGGAGAGGCATTTTTTTTCTTTCTTGGAATATTGGACTATAAGTGCCCACTAACTACAGAGCAGAAAACCTTTCCCTGGGTTTCCATTCAATATGCATGTTTTCTCTTGCTTGTGATACCTAATTTTCAGCCCTGGTCTTTGTACTCTATTCCTGTCATCTGTGTAAGCTCTTTCAAATTCCTCTGTATCAGTTCCACCTAATTTACAGTTTCTATGTGAATTGGTTTTTAGATCAGTGAAGGATTGATTATTTATCCATCTACCCTTTTTCAGTTTATTCTATTTTCTGCCTTAAGATAGTTTTCATTTCCTTAAGGATCTTAAGTTTCCTTACTGGATCTTAGCTATCATTTCTCAGAATTTCTTGAATTTTTCCCTTTTCAAGTCTGTTGTCATCAATTAGATGGACAGTTCTGCCTTATTATTATTTTGTATATGCAGTCACTCAAGTTGCATGTCAAGTGCAAGGTAATATCTACTGCTCTTTTTCCCTGCACACATCTGTAGAAGCTGTACTTAGACCCATAAAATGGTTTGGGTTGGAAGGGACCTTTAAAGCTCATCAAAGTCCAACCTCCCCTGGGACACCTTCATCTAGATCATGTTGCTCAGAGTTTCAGGCAACCTGGTCTTGAATGTTTCCAGGGATGTGGCATCCACCACCTCATCTGTTCCAGTGTTTTTTCACCCTAATCATAATGTTGTATTTTTCCTTAGATCTAGTCTGAATCTCTTTACCCCATTGCTCTATCACTATAGGCCCTACTAAAGACTATGCCTCCATCTTTCTTATAGACCCCTTTTAAGTATTGAAAGATTGCAAAAAGGTCTCCCTGGAGCCTTCTCTTCTCTAGGATGAACAACCCGAACTCTCTCAGCCTTTCCTCACAGGAGAGCTGTTCCATTCCTATGACAATTTCTTGTGGTTCTCCTCTGGATTCACTCCAATAAGTCCATGCCCTTATTATGTTGGGGTCCTCAGAGCTGGACATGGTACTCCAGGTGGAGTCGCACAAGAAAGGAGGGAGAGAAGCATTTCCCTCTGCATGCTGGCCATTCTCCTTTTGATGCAGGCCAGGATATGGTTGACTCTCAGGGCTGCTAATGCACGTTGAAGGGTCACGTTCAGTTTTTCATCCACCACTACCCCCAAATCCCCTTCTCCAGGGCTACTATCAAATCAGTTGCCCATGCTTATGTTCAAGGCAAGTGAACTAGTTCACTAGGTCTTTTGCAGTAATTAAATCAAAAGTTGAATCACTTTAAGACTTTCTTTGCCTGCTTGTTCACTACATTACTCGTATTGGTATATGGTCATCAAAACTTATTTCTTATAGCTTCTTTATGAATAAACCTACTCCCTAAAACTAAATCATCGCCCTTACTACTTTTTAATGTACTTTTTCAAAGGTGTTGCAACTGTGAAGTATTTTCTTTTTTCTTTGGAAAAGGGAATGGCACAGGATTTCTTTGTTCTTCACAAATATCTCAGAGCCTTTATTCTAATGCAAGGTGAGATTTCCATAAAATGATGATGAAGACACTAAGAAACCTACCCTGGTGAGAACCGAATCAAACTCATGGGTGTCAGTGGCTGAGGTTGTAATGAGAGTATCTAGGTTTACAAATGTAGAAAACCAAAACAGATTGCCAAAGGATCCTAAAAATCATGAACATATTTTCTAAATTCTGAGATTCTGCTGTCAGGTAGGATAGAATTACTAATAGTTAAAAAGGCAGGAGAGGTATTAAAAGTTTTGTTAGCATTCATTTAATGCCATCTATCTAAATAAGTTAATTTCACTCCTCCTGTGCTCGTGCTGCAGATAATGCCTTTCTACTATACCATCATTTATTTATTTTTATCGAGTCATTCATTTTGCAGAGTTGCCGGGTGAGAGAAAAACACCTATTTGCAATCTAATCAAGCAAACAAATATAATTATAGCTATCTGGTGTTTTCTTACTTGCAGTTGTCTTATCTGTCTTTGCCTTGATTGTTTTCTTGTTTGCTAATCATAAATTCAGGAAAGTGAAATTGTTTTCTTGTTTGCTAATCATAATTTCAGAAAAAGGCTGGAATCCCCTCTCCCCAACAAATACTAGACTAAATGTTGAAAAACAAATAAATTATAGCAACAGGAAGATAAATCAAAAAAACCTGTAATTCTTAGCTGGGCATCATCTTTATGTTATATGTTTTAACTACCTGCCACTGTAAGGGCCACTGCAGAGGTCCGTTTTAAGTAGGTTTTAAACAACTGTCAATGAGTAAGCTGGTAGTTTTTCAAAATACTTTCCGAGGACCTTATGGCCACCTTTAATATATTTAATCAGACAGACCAAGGACTGTTCTCTGTCCCTCACAGTGTGGTTTTTCTTGCTATAACTAACCTTATTTTTGCTCCATGATGAGTTTATTCTGCTCAAAGGGTCTATGTGGACAAGTCCCAATATCTGTATATTACCTAGGAGAGTATTGACTGGCATGAAACAAAGTGATGCCAAGGGCACTCAAACAGTTAAACAAAACAGACATATGGTCAGGGAAACTAATTCTACACCCACTATATTTTTTCCTTATACAAGTCTAGGAAAATGTATCTCATCAGGATGCTGAATGGGTGTCCTAGTTACAGTGGTTGGGACCAGTTTATCACTTTGTAGGTGTAACCAAAACTGTGTATTCTATACCCTCTGTGTCATTTCTCATGAACTGTTAATGATGGATTGTTGGCAGTAGCTGCCCAGGGCACACCTGACTCCTCAGGCTACAAGCTGGGTGTTTAAGAACTCTGTGAGATAGGAAAGTTTCCTGTCTTCACACCAATTACTCAGGCACAATAAGTCCCCTCTGAGGAGTCTTTAGCTCCTTCACACCCAGCTTGAGGGGTCATGTCTGCTAATGGGCCATCAAGGATTCCAAAAATATGCTATGACTCACAGAGTAAGTCACCCCATTGTGAACTACTTGCCCGGGGGGAGATACTGGGTATTCCCATCTGAGGCTAAGCATATATAATCTTGGAGTTTGGGGACTTCCTATACCACTTGTAGGATCCAGAGGAGGACCAGAACCTCAACAGGACTGTGACTGCCACTCTCAACCAGGCTGTGGACATCATCCTCACCAACAGGTTTCTTCTTTCCTTTTACGTTTTACTCAGGGGGACCACGTGGTGCTTAGCATAGGGGCTGATGAACTCCATTCTGTTTGTGTCCCAGGGTGCTGAGTTGTACATCTGTTTTTGTGGATTAAACAAATCTTTTCTCTGTATCATTGTACTTATTGTAATATTTTTGTTAAATTATAATTCTGTAATCTCTTTTTGAGTTGGGTTCATTTCTGTTGCTGGTTTACCTTTAAGCCAGAACAATGGAAAAGCTGTTTTCTTTGCTATATATGAAAACTTAATTTTAAATAACTTTTAAAGCTCTGGTTTTCCAAAGGTTTTATCTAACACATGATTGGAAGACAATGGTTTTCCTAGATGAGTGAAAAATTTAACAACAAACTGCTATTTTTCTAATAGAATTCAACACTAACAACTGTTTATTTCATCATAAGTGTTCAAAGTACAATTTATGTTTAGTACAGTAGCTGAATATGAAAAGAAAACTGGAGAGGCCTCTCAGCTTCTCCCCAGACAATGCTTTAAATAAGAATAGACAAAACACAAAAAATATGGAGTTCTGTTTGTGCAGGATAATGAAAAAAAGAAAAAAAAAGATTTTGAATTTTTAACTTTAAACTGAGTGATTCAACTTTCAGAATGGGGATAAAAAGTTTATGTGTACAATTAAATGTAGGGACATGATATTTTTTCTGGATTTTTATTATTTTTTTAACATTTATTTAGCATTTTGTATCTTTACTATGAAAAAAAAGTATAGTTTTGACATGATGCCACTGAGAAGGACAATTTTTCTGTTGCAGGAATGCCTGGAAGATATAGGCCAGGACTGTGCACTACCTGCTGCAGTTTTCTATTCTCAGCAGCTGTTTGGATTATGTGAGACTTTGCTTAAAGTTTAACAATATTGGTGAAAATGAAAGCCTGAAATTCCAATGCAAGCCTGAAATGAAGCACCAGCCATTAGAACAACTTCTTTCTCTGCTTTGGCACTTTCTCTTGTGGTATATGAAGCCAACACACTTGTGTAGATGAAAAAAGTTCACTTTTGTTTGGTCTTTTTCAACTTTTTTCTCCTTCCAATGTGACATGGGACCCTGCCTTGTTCTGCTAGTGATGTTAACCTTGATCATTTGTTCTCCTGCATCCCCATGGATGAACATTGTGTTGCACTGTGTGCTCAAAGAAGAAAATCCACATTGTGCTTTCATTTTCCCAATGCCATATTCTCCTTCATGTGTGACTGAGAGTTTTGTTTTTGTCACCTGTTTATGCCTGGGGATGTTATGAGTTACAACTGGTTGCTAAGAGTAAAGTTATGTGACACAGCTTGAGCCAGTTTGGAGGTTCAGTGATGCCTCCAAGGCAGTTTGACCCCAGCATTCTCTGTCCCATTTCCTTTCCTTTTACCTACAGTTCTTTGCCTTGCAGCTCTGACCACTCTGTTGAGCTGACTCTGTGCTTCCTATGACGTTGCTCCAAGACAGGGTAAATTTACTCAAATAATAGAAAATCAATGTAGAGAGAAAAAGTATTTTTTCTGCAGTATTAATGAGTTGGTTATTGCTTGTTTAGGTGTGCTCTAGATGTAGTGTGGTAGGAGCAGGAAAGATGATGAAGACAGAATGAGTGTTTGCATGTGGACTTAGACTTCCTTTCTGATAACAGAAAATATCATCTGCATCCCATAACTGCAAACTCAGAGCTGACTGAGACACATGCACAATTTACTTAAGAGTACAATAGTATAGTGCATCAGCTAAATGGCAGGAAGGTACAGTAAACTCAGCCATGGAAGAGACTTTTGTAACAGTTACAGTTATTTGAATAATAACCCTCCAATAAACGCAACATTTGAACTTTGGTCAAATTCCCTTGTTCAGTAGGTTATTTGGAATTGCAGCCTTCGGTCAGCAGAAAAATCAATGGATGAATTCCAGTCTTTGTAATTCAGCTAACAGACTTGTGCTTTGACTTAAAAGACCCTTACACTTAGGCAGATAAAATTTGCCACTGGAGACATTAGCAGTTTTCCATTGATTAAAGAAAGACCTTTGACCTTCGTATCTAGAGCTCTGAAGGAAGGGCAAACTGGGTGCCTAAGGCTGGGTGATTGGAGCTTACACACTGAGCATTCAAATAAAGATAGTTCATGGAAATGGAGAAAGGCTAAGGTTGGAAGACATCTCTGGAGATTGCTCAGTCCAAAATTTCTGCTCAGGGCAGGGTCACCCAGGGCAGGTCAGGGCTATGTACACTCAGGGTTTGAACATTTCCAAGGACTGTGACTCTATGACCTCTCTGGAAAATCTGGTCTAATCACTCTTCCAATTAAGAAGTTTTCCTTATATTCAAATAGTCTTTTTTGCATTTCACTGCATTCCCATTGACTCCTATCATTTTATGAGACACCACCGAGAAGTCTGCTTTGTTTCCTTTACTTCTCCCATCAGGTATTTATAGACTTAATTCATAAGATCCTTCTGACCCTTCTCCAGCATAAACAGTCCCAGCTCTCTCAGTCAGTCCTTGTATTACAGATGCTCCAGTGGTTTAATTTCCTTCATTGCCTTTCACTGGACTCACTCCAGTATGTTCATGTCTTGTACTGGGAAGCCCCAAAGTGGGGTGAGTGCTTCAGATGTGTCTCACCAGTGTGGAGTAGAGGGGAAGGATTGCCTCCCTCAATCAGCTGGTGATGCTCTTCACTGTGCACCCTCAGAGAATGTTTGCCTTTTTTGTTATAAGGGCACTTTGCTAGCTCATGTTCAGCTTGTTCACAAGGACCCAAAGGTCCTTCTCTGCAAAGCTGCTTTTCAGTTGATTGGTCCCCAGCATGTACTGGTGTCCATGGTACAGGAAGTTTTCATCAATGCACTCCAGAATTCTCCTGGATTTGCTTCCTTCTGTACTGTCCCTGCAGCAGATGTTGGGGTAGTTCAAGTCCCCCATGAGGACAAGAGGCCTGTGAGAGTGAGATTCCTTCCAGCAGTGTCATCTACTACTTCTTCATGATCAGGTGGTCTGTACCTTATTAACTTACTTTAGATAATAATTTAAATCCATGTAATTTCATTATGGTATGGAAACATCCTAGATTTTTCCAGAAAGAATCATCATCTTGCTAATCATCAAAAAAATTACAAAACAGAAACCAAAGAATTGAATATGAGTAACAACACTGGGTAAGAAGATCCTAAGAAATTACCTGAAGTGCATTGTTTTCACTATACAGTGTTATAACTTATAGTTAGTATATCCTAATTACACTGTTCATTAATAATTTAAAAGAAAACTTTCCAGGGAAACCAACAAATCTTCTTTTGGCTTTTGTATGGGAATTGCATTGATGTTGTAATCTATTAACAACTGTTCAGTCAGCTTAGAAAAAAATGATTGTAGAGTAACTTTGTGTAAACTCTACTTGTCCTTGAATTTTTTTCTCATTTAAATATTTTGTGTATGCAAGACAGTCTACAGAGGACAATGCAAACACATGTGCAATGCATAAACAGTGTGATGTAATAGAAATCAAAGGCAGGGACCTAGGATAAAAAACATCAAATCTGATAAAAGGTGGTAAGCAATCTAACACAGGACAATAAGATGAGGATGATGAAATAGTGTACTAGGATGGTAAAATAGTTTGATCAGGAGCATGTGTGGTTAATGAGGCAAGGCTTTGTAAATGCACAACAAAAATATTAGGACAGGGCAATAGATACAAGGAAGTAGGACAGCAGTGAGTCAGAAATCCTAGCAGTGAGGTTTTTTATTCTTCACTGTGGCACTAATAACCCTGGAGAGATGTTGCTTTGAGATTCAAACGTATTTGAAAACTTTAGTTCTAATTGCTTGGTTTGTGTGGCTTTCTTTTACTGTTCAGAACAGTGATATTATGTCAAAGAGGGAGCTCAATGGCATGATGGATTGGCTGGGACAGACCTAATTACACTAGTTTAAGACATCACTGTTACCAAGCCCTTCACTCTGGGAGCTGTTCCTCACCTGTCTGAGGCACAGGAGCACCAAATGTAGGTAAAAACAGTTGCTCTATGTCTGACTAGAGGTCTGGCTGTCACCACATCCTGCCTTCAGCAGTGGTCAAGTGCCAGGATGAATATGTGATAGCACCTGCTGTCACTGTTCACATCCCAGGAGGGATAAGTTTGCACTGGCATGTCAAGCTCAGCTGCAGCCAGGAGGGAAGGCACTGAGTTCCTTTGTGCCCCGCTGGGGCAGGGACATGTCGAGGAGGGGCAAGAAATGCAGTGGAAGGTGCTCTTTTGTTTAAATAACATAAGCTTTAGTTTAAAAACAACAATTCCAAGCAAGCCTCCCTGAGGAAAGCAGATGGTGAAAGAAGACATTATTGCAACAGAAACAGTATGAGTTACGTCCTGTCACTACAAAAGTCAGTGGTAAATGGCCATCTCTTTACCTATAAAAACTATAAAGAGCAACATGTTAATGTGTGGGTTAATGATCTGATTCTGAAAACATGCAGAGAAAGATTTTAAGTTCCTCATTTCTTCCATATAATTCAAGGAAACTTGTTTTCTTAGGTGTGTAAAAAGCTTGTGGATTGAAGCCCAACAGTTTGTTATATGGGATGTGTGTTTAATTAGCAGCACTGATCCTTTAATTTCATACTTGCATCAGTCTCTATTATGAATGTGTAGGAGGACTGTGTGTCTCTAAAGGCAAAAGTGGTGTAAATACCACAATACTGTGCAATGATCAAAAAAGCTGTTTATGAGTTGAGTAGGGTTCCAGTCTAACATTGAGATACCAATTTTTGTAAAGCTTACATGTCAAAAATATTGAAAGTTCATTTTGGAAAAATATCTAAAAAATACAAATGTTTTACAACCACTTAAGTTGGCCCAAATTCTTGTGATTTTCACTTTCCAAAAGTGCCTAACATACCATTAGGACCAGCTCTTCCTTTATTTTGGCTCTGAGCTTGTGTATTTTACCAACACCAGAAAATACTGGAAACTGAATGGGAATTAAAAGCTGAATAAGGGAATTAGGAGCTTTTTGAAAAGTAGAACCCAAAGCTCTTATTCAGTTTTGGATGAAAACTATAGCTTGACATTTTGGGTGCTCTCAGTTTCTAGCTCCCATTCCTATTCTGTCACACTGTATTGCTGTCATTTTGAAATTAGAGAAGATTTATAAGGAAAGAGTTTGTGGGGTTTGGGGCTGGGAGACATTTTCTCACGTCGTGCTAAAAATTGAGAAGAACTGAGGAGGTGGAGGGTGGAAGCAATGTTTCTGATAGCAATTAGAAAGACATATTAGTGGATATGGGGAAATTCTCTGGGAAAGAAGTTATAAAAATCAATGTATGGTAATGACTTTAACAATCATTATAGGCTTATCTGGAAATAACTAAGTACTGATTATACAATTCCTTTATTTCTGTGCAGAAAATATTTATCCATGAGAGGACAGGAAATTACATAATTTAAAAAAATAAGTATCTGGTTGTGATTTAGTCACAGTATCAAGTCCCTCCATACTGCCTGGTTCAGGAAATGTCAGTCATGAAAGGACTTAGAGAATATGAAGCAGAAGGACACCCCAGTCTGTAATTTTGTGACAATGACAGTGTTTCACATCAGTCCCTTCTAGCTATAGTGTCATGTCCAGAGCAGACAGACACCCACATGGCCAGCTCAGTTGCCTTGGCATTGCCCAACAAGTTAATAAGTTTTAGCCTTGTTTTGGGGTGTTGCATATTGGGGACACCTGTAAAATTACCAGATTCTTCTCCAGGATAAGCCTGTAGCAAAACATGTAAAAACCTGAGCTGTGCAACCTGGGCCTTGGTGTCTGCATGAATATAGGACTATCCTTGAATTTAGAGAATACGGATACAGGAAAAAAGACAGAGGCCATATGTTAACATATGTAAATAATGATTGCAGATATAACTCATGTACATGGTGCAAAGGCTAAACATTTCTTAAAAGCAGGTACCAACCCAAGTATTTCCTTTGCTCTTTTTTTTTTTTTTTTTTTTGACAAATAAGTAATGATTTTTCTGCTATGGGATTTCCAAACCAGCTTTTACCCAGCACTGGGAAATATACTGACATACTGACAAAATGTACTAATGTAGGTGCAGATTTATTGGCTAAAGGAGATTGCTTATACTAATCCCCTGAAGAAAATAACACTGGCAACCTATCCTCTATCCATGTTTTTGTTACTGTAATTAAGCTTGTGCTTGGATTTTTTGGCATAGGAACGAGCACAAAATAACACAGCTTTAACTGATAATCTATACTGACATTTAAGTTTTGCCTTGGAGGAAAGTACCTCCTTGCCCTCCCACCTTGACTTCTTAATATGAATTTCTTGCAAATACAGAGAGCGTTTCCACTGTTAACACTTTATTTTTGGTGATGGGTGTTGACTTTTCTCATTTTAACCTTCAGTAAATGGGAAGAGAACAGAAGTTAGGTCTGTAGGAACAGGGACAAGAAGGAGGCATAATGTTGCCTTATTCCTTTGTACTATCAGTTCTAACATTTTCTCACTTTCCGCTGCTTGTATCAGCTATGATCAGGAGCAGAAACAAGATTTTTTCACTGTTTGTGAAGCAGAAGCACAGGAGGTATATTTAGACACAGAAATATTTCAGGATAAAGAAAAAGAAGCTTAAAGATACTTACTTCAACCTGCCAGTAACTTTTCTTTGAGTAAATAATTTCTCAGCCTTTTGTTACCAAGGTCATATTTAGCTCGGGATACACCTATTGCCTTGAAATGAACTATTCATTTGTCTTTCAAATAATATTTATTATATCACTTCTAGGATTTTGCAATAAAGATATTGTTAGAGAAAGCAGAAGGACTCCATCTAGCATAATCAGGACAGCATGTTCTCATGTCCTTCAAGATCAAACATGGATTAGTCTCCTACATTTGCTTCACCCTTCTATGTAAATATGTAAAAACACAGACTGGATTATTGAGTTTACCTTGTTCAGTCACTCTGGTGACACTGATCCATATGTCAACCTCCTAGAGTTTTGTAAAAGACAAGATTAGTAAGGAAATAAAGTTCAAGGGTCAGTACTTTTGTAAACAACCAAAGCAGAAGGAAGTCCATTGAGGTGAAATTGCTTAAAACAGACATGTCAAGTAGCCATTTAAATTTCAGAGTTTGGATTTATAGTGCAAATAGGCAGAGAGGAAAAACAAGCCGGGCAATGTGTCCCTAAATCAGGTATCTCAGTCAATGCAAAGAACTTTCATGAGACTATTTCTTGAGCTTTCCAACTGCTGTGACGTTGGTCTGTCCTTCAGCTGACATTTTGCCTCTGGGCTTTTTAATGCCTTGAACAATACTTTTACCTTGCACAGGACTGACTCAACTCCTATCCTTATTGATAGTCCTTTCTAAAATATTATGCTAATGCGATTGCATTAAGGAGAAGTGAGATTGCATTTGTTTCAAGAGAAACAGATGGCCTTGCAGCCTTTTGCTCATGCATAACCTTTTGCAGAAGTAGAAGGAGTTGCAGGGATGACACCCATGACTGCAACAGCTGTGGAAGCAATAACAGCATTAGATGCATCCCTGAAATTAAGAGGAGCCACAAGGCTTGTGAGAGACAAAAATAATCGGGCACCCTGACTGGGATTATGCTTAGCAGCTTTCACTTTGCCCTGTGCGAGTTGCTTTTCTCTTGACTACCTGAGTAAAATGCATTGCCATCTAGTAGGTTTGACTTTAAGAACATAGTGAATATACAGATTTTTTTGAGGACTGTGTGGACTTTGAACTTTGAGAGTGGCCTCCTTTTGAAGATCAGGAGCACAGACAGAACTAGCTCTTGTCACTGGCAAGAGTCTTCTGGAATTCCTACTGGTTTAAAAGGAATCAGGGATCATAGGAGGAAAAGAAGAAAGTAATCTGGTCTTCCTTTCAGAACTATACATCTCTAATTCCCTTTCATCTTTTGCTCAGTATTTGATTAAATCTTTGTGTGTATACTGGACTACCTAATCAGAGGTGGTTTGCAATACCTCTGTGCTGATGTTATGTGCTTCAGTCTGCCTCTCTAATTTTGCAGACCAGAACACAAGAATTTAGTGGTGTTATTCATAAGCAAAAAGCTATTTAAGGTCACTTTCACACTTTTTTAAGATTTCCAGAGGCAGTTCTCCAGGTACAATAAATTCTGTATCGGTTCATTGCAGCAGAGCTACACTGTAAAAATAGTCTCTCAGCATTAATATTTACAGTTGTGGTTACAGTGGGAAAGTACCTTATACTCATTTCTCAAGACTGATATCAGCAGAGTGTTTCAGTCAGAGATGTACTTTAACCGTAATCTCAGACTCAGATAGCCTAGATCTGAACATCCCTTGAACATCAGAATGTTTAATCCTACTCTGAGTTTCGCAGTCTCCTTTTCATAATGAGTCAGACACTTAGTTTAAAGATATTCCCATATGTAAAAGTCTCACATCTAGATCCCTGCCTTGCTGTTACTTCTACAGATTTAAATCAAGCTCTGCTAATTGAGACTTAGGTTGCACCTATGCTGCTGAATTAAATGACGTCACAATGTTCTCAGGCACTTGTGGGAACAGTCCCTGGCACTCTTTTCAGCCAGAATAACTAGTGTTTTCTCAAGGAGTTTCCAGGCACAGTGTGGGACTTAGCAAATGCCAAGGGACTGTACTTACTGTGGCCGTTTGGATAACCCTGTTTTGGAGGCTAAGAGAACTTAATAGAAGACACATGGCCACATTGTGTCAGCTGATCTCAGAACCAGAAAACAGGCCCTGACATGTTTCCTCTACTAGTATAGATATAGATGTAGCCTCAAGGTTTTCATCTTTGGCTTTGTGATTTGTTAGGAGGTGTTCCTTTTCAGATAAGAGCATAAGATGAGTCACTTTATCTGTTTGCTTATGACTTGCAACTGGGTAGGAGCTAAAGATCTCACGATAATTTTCAATAGAAAAACAGGAAAATCCCACATGTACCAGGTTGTCTTGGTTGGTAGTATCTGAAATGCTAACTACTTTTACCTAATGGTAGCACTTACAGTACTAACTGGTTTTTTACATTTCAGGGTGATTTGCCATATTGGAAGTATGGCAAGCCAGTGAAAAATTCTACTTGATTCTCTTCTGTTTAATTCTGTGCCCACTGTTTGTTGTTTTCATAGGATGCCTAATTACAAAATGAATATAAACATTTTGCTGCAGAATCTCATGAAAGATCTGTTCTTAATGCCCAATAGCTACTGATGTCAAGAAAGAGATGAAGATAGTTTCTGTCTCATAAAAACCCCGAAAGTGATATGTGTATCTGTACCTCTGAGGGATCACAGGGCCAAGCAGAAAGTTTTACTATTTATGGCAATGAAGTGGGGCAATCAAATTGAAATTCATCTTCACTATTCCACTGCAAATTTGAGTTGCTTTATGGAATGTCATGTGGATAGTTGGAGAGCCATGTCATTCCCAGCCACCTGGGGAAGATCAGGACTATCTTCCTGGAGGCACTAGAGGGGTTTGACCCTGTTGCTGGAAGCTGCAGAACTCCTATTCCTTCCGTTCGGGCCATTTTCCATTGTTAGAAGTAAGTTTTACTTGATCTTTTAAAAAAATAGTAGCTTAATTTTCTTATTTGCCTTTGTGTTTTCCTCTGTAAGTCTTTCTGCACCATGGTCTCCAAAAGGGGGACAGTGGATCCCAAACTAGCCACATCTCCAACCTATACTCAGTACAAGATCTGGAGTTTGCAGTTTAGTTTGAAGTGCTGGGATGCAACTGTGTTCTGTGTCATCACTCAGCTTGACAGCAGCACATAGTTAACTCTCCCTCATCTTCCAACCTTTTTCGGTCCCTTATCATGTACAACAGATAGAATAGTTAGGATGTTAGACCTGCTCAAGCATGCTTAGTGATATTTTGATATGACTCTATTTATAGGTGAAGAAAACACATTGATTTAAATCATGAGATTAAATATTTATAGAAGTTTTCAACTTTGGATCCCACACATTCTTCCTTTTATTCTGCAAATCTTCTTCCTTTTTTAAAGGGCATATTTCTGAATGATAATAATAAACAAATCTCACCTTGGTTGGCAAGCTAGGCTGGATGTTATCAGAGAAACTATCAGTTTAAACTAATATGCAAGCACAGTGGGAAGGCAGAGGTCTGCACTGCGGGTTAGAAAGTCATCCACCTTGCACATCAAGGCAGCCTTGCACTTAGTATTGCCAATCCCATTGCAGAGCTCATAGCTTAGTTTTCACCAACAGCCTCAGGACAGAAGATGGGGCTTGAACAATCCAAGCACTTAACACTTCTTTTTAGAGAAATAGTCAATCTCTAAGTGTTGTGTTTAATTTTGCTCAGTCCATTTTACAGTATTTGCAGACTCCCGGTGGCGAGCTAGGGGTGCTCCATGTGGAGCTGTGTATTGATAAAAGCATGGTAATGAGCTGTGGGTGGGTTTTTTGTTCGTTTGTTTGTTTTGGGGTTTTTTGTTTGTTTCTTTTTTGTTTGGTTGTTTGTTTTTGATATCCAACAGGTCTTTGGAAATCTGTGTTGTGATAAATAATAAGTGCCCATTTTAAACAAAGAAGTATCAATGGGTGCCAAATCTCAGGATGCTGGCATACATGATGCTCTCACCTCCTGCCTATTTAGGCACCTAGAGATGACTGATTTACTACCATGCATGTCACTGTGGAAGGAGCCCTCAGCTATGTTTGTGATTTCAGTGTTGTATCACTGTTGCCTTTCTGTAGGCTTGTCTGCACATCTGAAAAGGTGTTTGTTTGGTTTTTTTAACTTGCACTGCGGTTATGTTAAGGTAAAAATTGCACTCAAACTAGGCCCTTTGCTTTCGTCTTCAGGACAGGCATGTAAGCTTACTGCTGTACTTCAGTGAGTTCCTCATATCCCATGTTTCCAGCTAGGTCTCAGGCACTTGCAATTCCTCATTGCTGAAAAGCTGTGATACTTGACCCAGCATCCTTCATCATAGAGTAATTTTCTTTTAGCAATGGAGAAAAGCAATGGAGAAAGGTTTTTGAAACAGCCATGTGAATATTTTGTCTAACCTAATCTCATGCTTCAGTGCAAGCAAAGCTAGATAAGCCTCCCTTAAAGCAGCAGAGCAGAACCTGCTGCCAGCTACCGAGAAAAGGTGTCTGCATGAGTGCAAGAGTCTGACTGACACTCCTGGGCATCTTTGAAACACTCTGTGTCCTTCCGTCCTTTGCACTCCAGCTATGTTTCTAAATATTGGTTAGCTCAATTTACCCCGTGCTGGCTCCTCTTGTTGAATTGGCTTAGTGCTGCAAGGACTACAATGAACTGTATGAAAAGGCTCCCCATTTTTACACTAGACTCTGCTACATAAGACCCATGCACAGCCCTGTGAGGCCCTGAAATCTGCATGGCTAGTGATTAATAGACATCTTCCCCCAACATTACTTCTTCAGCTCCGAGTTGAGTTGTCTCCCACTGCTGAAGCCTTGAGAAGAGAGGTTAGGCATTCAGGGAAGTGTATAAGGTGAGGCACAGTGCACTGATTTCAGTGTTGCACTGCACACCCATACAGCTTTCAGAAATATCTCCCAAAGCACTTGAACTGTACGTTGCCAGGGTAGGTGGCTTTGGACTCCATTAATCTCGTTTTGTGAAGTGAGATTCTGAGGGCATCCCTTAGATCATGCCACAGGGTGAAAAGAGAGAGAAATTGGTTCATCATTCCATCTGTATTCTTTTGTTTGTTTGCTTTCTCTCTTCAAAGACATAAATTGATGGTCTCTGGCAAAAAGGTAATAGCATCAGATAGTAGTAGCATCATCTGATGCTCCCAAATCCTTTGATTATCTGGCAGGAGTGCAGCTCTATGCTGAAAAATTATTCTAGAAATGGCATTTTGGGGTTCTGTGTCTATAATCTCTAAATTATTTCCATATCAAATGTCTTCCATGAGCAATGAAAAAGACAATTTTATTCCTGGCTGTCAGTCCCCATGAACATAACCTAGACCTGAAGTTCACACTGGACTCTGTTCTTCTCCCATGTGATTGCCAGCAATGGAGCACTCGAGGGGCCAACTTAAGTCTTCAGTTACACCATAGCAAATCTACTGTCTTTGAAATGGACCTCACCGCCATCTGTAAAACCCTGCATTTTCTGCAGTTTTACTGAGGTGACTGGAACCTATTAAACAGCTCTTATGACGTATGACAAGAAGAAATATATATTGTCACCCTATGTCTTTACTGCTTTTAAACAGAGGTGAAAAGCAGAAATGTTTGTTTCATCCTTTCTAAAGCAGAATGCACATAGTGGAAACTGTGGGGGGAAATGCTGGGGTTTAGTACGTTTGGTTTGATTTTTTTTATAATTTTTCAGATCAAGATTGTACTCTGCAGAAGAGTAATTTGCTTTAGTTTTTTTCATATTTTGCATGTTCTTTCTCAGTATGAACTATTCATTCTTGGTTTTCCCGCTATTTTTGTTCTTTTGTACTCTTTTGTCCCCACTAATGTTGTCACAGAATATAAAACCCATTTGATGAACACACCCTCCCATCTCTCTGTTGAAGAACATTTGCTGTCCAAATTGTTTTGGACTTTATTTCCTTTCTTGAAGTATTAAAATAGGTTTTATACACATAAGCATATAGCAATGCATATATTACAAATGTAACAAAAGTGTGAGTGTTGCTAATAGCTGTTTTCATAAAACAAATCCCCAGTAATCAGACATTATAAAACTGATAGCAGATCCCAGAAGTAGTAATACAGCAGTCAAAGAGAGCAGGAAGTTCATGCAATTCAAAGTAGTCTTTCTTTATTGGTGGATAGTTTGATCAGATGGTGAAGAATAAAGAATACAAAACTCAAAAAATCAAGTAAACCTCATTTTTGAAACAAAAGATCCTGTAGACTTGTCCGGCTGATGACTTTCCCCATTCAGGATGACCAGTTAGACTAATATGTGCTGGTTAGTTCTTTGCTAAATTGCCTCTACTTAAGGACGGATGGAAGAAACAGCAAAATGCATCTTGAATTCTGGCCTCCATAGAAGGCCACCACTATTGCATGTAAGAGAGACAAACACAACATACAGACATAAGGGAATAAATGAAGTGATTTCAGAACATCATGCTAGTTTTGGATTCTAGAGGTTTAGTTTTACTCCTTCAAATAATCAGCTGCAGACCCTCCATGGTGGTCTCCAGACTGGATAACATCTCAAGCACTTCTTTGAAGGTGGGCCCAGGCTCCCTTTTAAGATGTGAGATGAAATCCTGAAATATTTAGTGGCATTTCTTTCAAGAAGGACTCTGGGGAAATGGTTAGTGGATAACACTGCCCAGTGTAAAGTGGAGCAGGGGACAGAGATTAATTGTCTTCTATTGACATCACTGCGTATCTGTGGGACCCAGGTTTGTACAGTGCCAATGAATCATAAGGACTGTCTTGTATATTGGCTGGATAACGTGATATACAGAAAACCCACAAAGCACAGAGTCCACCAAAAGGAATACAGTGAAGTGATTTAGACTTCGTTCTGCGATGTGTTCACAGAGGTGCAGAGGCTACAGGAGAAAAGGGATGGTAAGCCTGCCAAGAGAGTGGCCACTGCTGTCTTCCTTAGTCCTCCAGAGCACATATCCCTCATATCTGTGGTGGTGGCAATAGCACAGGCATCTGCAAGTCACATTTCAACTGTACAAACTGAATTGATGGAACTTCCATTATATAAATGGCTGCTGAAGGGCACTGGTGATGGAAATGGGTTTTGCCATTCCTCATATAACAGTGTTTCTAACCATTGCTCTTCCAAAAGGGACCAAAATAAGTAAAACTGAGAGTCCATCCTCAAATTACTACATGAGACGGTGTGAACTGCAATAAAAATGCCTATGTTCTATGCCACTCCTCTGGCAAAGACTTACATAACTCACTGGTGGCTCCATCACTCATGAGCAAAGCACTCATCCCAGATGCATAGCCATAAAATCATTATACTGCCTTGCAAAGTGTGGTGCACTATAAAGTTTTATAGCCGTGCATTTGTGATGACCACATTACATCATCACATATTTCCCCATGAAGATTTTGTCTTACTGCTGCTCTAAGCCAACTAATTTTTACAGATGGTTCCTAGAATAGCTAAAAGATCCCTGCTTTGGTTTTTGTTGACAGCACAAATTTAATGTACTCCTTTTGTTTCATCAAGTCCCAGAGTTGGGCTGCAGGGGAAGTGGAATAGCACAGTCAATACATGACTGGATTTGCTTTCTAGTTATATCAATCACAGAGTCTCCCTCCATTATTAAATATTTATGCTGTGGTAATGTTTTCATAGTACAGCTCATAGACAAGCCCAGGCACAGGAGCAGTGTGAATGAGGTGTGTGTCATGGTGCAAGGGTAGAAGACCTTCCAGAAGAATTATGGCGAGGAGATTAGAGCTTGTTTCGCTTAAGAAAGCTTTCCTGCCTAAAAGAGGCATCTCTCCTCAGAGAGAGTTTTAGATGTTTTTTCCTCCTGCATTCCAGAGACACGCTCCCTGGTACGAGAAAAAGATAAGTTCTGCAGACGTTGAAGGCCCCTCACAGAGTGGGATGCCAGAAATTATAAAAGCCCTGAGAAGAGCATGGAGTGTGTCTTTCTCTGGCCCAGTGTTTGAAGTGCCATTGGGATTAATGTTCTTTTAAGTCTAGTGTTCTCGACTTTGGAAATAAATCTTCCTACAATCCTTGCACTGCCTGGCATTTCAGGGGTACCTGCATGTTGTCTTACTTCAAACATGGGATCTGGCTTGTATGCTATCAGCCATTAAGGAATCTATATCTCTTAGAGATTTAATTGTGTAAAGTGCTACTACTAAAGAGGTACTTTCTGTCTCAGTATTTGTTTACTCTCCGTTGGTTTCTTGCCACTTTTCAGAGACATGAATTAGTGATTCTGTCCCTCTGGGACCCTCTGAGCCCAAGAATATGGGATCTGGAGTGAAAAAGGAAAAGAAGGAAACCTCCATTCATGGGCAGCATGAATTTATTTTGTCCTAGCCATTTAGTACAGTGCATCCTCTGATCATGTTTCACTACCTATAGGATATGAAACCTTGAAATATAAACACTTTAAAGAATAAATTTGTGTTTTAAACTAAAATTACCAGAAAAGCAAATTAAGGTTAGTATTTTTTTTAGCAAATAACATGGTTGCAGAGTAAGTATAATTACAGTACCAAAATACAGACAGGAAGGCATTGCATATTGAGAACAATATTGATGAATAAAATAGTTTTCAGATTCAAGGCAGGTTATGTCAGGGGACAAAACAATTACTGTATGAAAAACATTTGAACCAGTCTTATTGTCCAAATAAGGAGCATTCACCAGGTTTTACCCATAATTTAATGATTTAAATTAGTTTAAATATTAGTGCTGATGGGGAGATGATCCTATGAATCAGTGCCAAAATGCATTAACTAAACAGAATAGAAATAAGTTTCAATCCAAAGTTCTAGTTATGTCTTAGATTTTTTTTCTTTATTATTATTTGTTTAAAAGAATTTTTTTGGGTTTATTTATTTCCAGTATGGTTCACTGTTATTAGGCAATTTGGTTCCCTAACATTTCATTACTACTTGTTTCTTGAGCAGTTATTTAAGCCAGGTTTCAACAGACTTTTATAAGACTTGGGTTAATCAAAACTTGCGATTTTATGCTTGATGATTATCAGTATGCAAGAAAAGGAAATTAATGTCATCCATTGTCACCCAATCATTCATTGTCATCTGGTTCTGACAGCAGTCAGACTGACTGAGTTACTGCCATACATTTTCAGCCGCTGAGCAAATGGGAAAACTTTGACACTCTATACTGCTAACTTACACATGCAAATAGTGGTGGTGTAGTCCAATGGGCGGAATGCAGAGCAGTTGTGTGCAATACACTTAACTGATCATCGCTTTCTCATGAGGAATAGGTCCAGTAATCTAGTAAGTAACATTTGATTGTAATTGAATGGGTTAAAGAGGTGAAAATTTGAGACAACTGATTTTTAGGCAGGAGACTTGCAAACTTTCACAGAATTAATAAAATGGAAGAGAAAGTCTTTTGCTGTATGTCTAGTGCTGTCTGGTGCTGATGACTGTCTGTAATCTATGCTTGAGTCTTAATGAGTAGCTTCTCTGTATGTTTATTTATACTTTCAAGCTACAGTTTATATGTGTCTGGTAATGGTGAAAAATGTCTTCCAGGTGCAGCATAATGTGAATGTGAAAGATAAAGCTCTGAGGGACAGAGCTGAGTATTGCAGCTGACAGCTGCACATGTGATGTCCCCTGCTGGAGTAGTTTAATACAGACCACAATCAATTAATTACATTTATAATTTGTGGAGAGAACTTCAAAGACTGTTAGGTGCCGTAAGAAAAATAGTTTTGGAAAGGTATAGATAGAAATGCGCATATTCCATTCTTAAACTAAATGCGACCTATATAATTAGTATCTTAAATTATCAGAATGAAAAAAAAATCATATGCCCTCATGTGCTCTTTTGTATCTTCCTTCTTTTGACATTTAAGTTGGTGCAGACAGTGAAAATAATTTGAGTGCATTTCTTCTCTGAACGACGTCTGGATGAAAAGAGCATTTTAGAGTTCACTGCTTGTGTCAGTGAATTTCAGATCAAATCTGATTCAATTTACACAGAAAATGTAAAGACCACTACATCTGATGTAGGTTTATACTATTTATTTTTAGATGGATATGACAATACACACCATTGTAAATTGAAGAACCTGATTTCTGATCCTTGAAAAAAATAATTAATTTTTTTCATTTCCCCACCATATTATTTCTTGCTTATCCATCAAGATCCTTTAATGAGGAATTTTGCAGACCAAATGCTCTGATCATTTTGCTTTGACTTCGCTAGCTGCAGTTGAGACAAAGAGGACACTCCTTCTCCCACAGAGAGTTAGGTCTAATGTGATAAAAGAAGTTTAAATCAGTACAAACAGCACTCAATTTGCAGACCTTGCAAGCATCCAGCTGAGGAACGAAATCTCTAAACACATGTAGTTTTACACCTCCTTTTTAAACAATTTGCAGCTACCCGAGTTTGATCTAACAATAGATATTATCCCTCAAATCACTTCAATGTCAACCTATAAATAAGAATTATTAGATCTAGCACTTCTCAATACACGAATCAACTGCCAGTGGGCTGCATTTCCAGTTTGAGCAGGGTAGAGAGCAGGGTGTGCCAGAGGATGGCTCAAGCAGCTGATCTGGATATTGGCTGCTTTGTCAACAGTTGTTTTGGCCAAACTGTCTCCAATAGAGATCTGGCCTTGAGCAGCTATTGTGGAACTGCTTCTTTCGATTAGCTCTCCAAAGGGATGCTTCACCCACACTGAGCCCATTTGTGTGGTTTTAGATCAGTTTAAACTGTCAGTCTCCCAACACTCTCAGTGTAGGAAAAGCTCAGAAATACCCTAGAGAAGATGTTCTGCCTAGAATTCAAATCCAAACTTACGTCACTCTGACGTCCATCCTTGACAACCTTTCAGCTTAATCAGAAGAGGACAAAGAAAACCCACTGTTCAAGTGTTTACATTTTTCTTATGGATTTAGAGGGCTCCATGTAAAACACAGTTTGAATCAATGTCAAAATATAAATTAATAAAACTACAAACTTGCAGACCCGTCTGATTATCTTACACTAACTTGTGGTCAGTTCTCACGCTTGCTCTGGGCTACAGGGCGTAAATGCTCTTGTTTTAAGCCAGTTGAGTATTTTACATTTTTGACATTCACAGTCCTTTCTGTGCCACCATGGATTCTACTTTTTTTCTTAAGGCAATAGCCTCGGTGCTCAGTTACAGTCAGGGAAACACCAACACGTTCCATCTACTTAGATCTATGAGGAACAGGAATGAAAAAATGACCACTAGCGAATTCCCATTTGCAGTGCATTGCAGTATTGCATTCCTGCCACTGTGTAGTGTTCTGTGAGACTCTAAATTAAACTAATTAATGTGATTTTGGGTGATGTCTGTTTATCAAGCAGCAGTTACAAGACAGTTTTCTTCTCACAGCTGCCATCAGGAGTCTTCCTTCCAGATAAAAGCCTCTCTGTTGCAAGAAGGGCTCTTCCCTGTGTTTTTTGTAGCTGGGGTTTGGTGAGAGGAAGGCACTTTATTGTTCTTACAGGGTTTGATGGAAACTTGCCTTAAGAATCTGGGAGACCTTGGACTTAAAAGCAGTACTTTAGCAAAGACCCTCTCTTAGTGGTTGCTGGTTGCTAGGGCTCATAAAAGTTTCTTGGGGTTAATAACCTAATAAATTAGATAGGCCAGTTCAGTTTCTTGAGAGCTATTGAACTGAGAGGCCTCCAGGCACATGTTTTATTTGCACCCGTTTATCTTTGGGGTTTTTTCTCAGATATTTTTTGAAGAACCAGAAACTAAAAGTTCCTTTTCAGTTTTCTTTCACATCCCCAAATGAAAGCTGTGTTTCTATTAAGAATTACGCTTCCTTGACCCAGACCTGTTGATAACAATTCCTCCTTCTGATTCTTCCCTGGAGGTCTTTGTTAACTTCCTTGTTGTTTTCTTTTTGCTTAACCTTTTAACACTGTCCCCATTTCAGTTATCTTTCTCTCTATAGGTATTCAGTCTATTTCGCCTGTTTAGGCTATCCAACAAAATTATCCTGGGAAGTCACAAAGCAGTGGCAATCATTAGGGTATTCTTCATGTGGACTGTCTTCCTTGTCTACATTCTGGTTTTAAGATCTGCAGGATGAGAAATTAATCTGTCTGCAAAGTACTGTGCGCATCAATGATTCCCCATAAAAAAGAGTAGCCTGATTAATCCATTTTGTTTCCTGATGTTCTTTTATTAAATAGAAACTTGTTATATATGAATTTTTTACCACCCTGCAAATTAATATTTCCATTAGAAACTGCTTTGACTCTCCTACACAGGTGCAAACCAAGAAACTGCTTTCTGTAACATTTAAAAAATGGAAATGGATGCAAGAACAGCCTTAATTTGAGAAGCGAGGTGCAGGGAAGTGTGTAAGAGAGGAGCAAGCACAATGTGATATTCCCCTAGATTATGGTCTAACATATTCCAGCTCACAGTCTCCCTGAACCACATCATGTCTTTGGTATTCTCTTCTTTGTTCAATCTCTCTCTAATCTCATGTGAATTTACTAGCTTTGTGTATTCTGCTGCAAGGAATTCCCCTGCTCTCTCCATCTGTCACAGGGACTGTTTCTGCCATGCTTCCTTCTAACCTGCCACAGGTTCATCACTTTGAGCTGGTGAACTCTGAGCATTTGTTCCTTGTTTACAACTTCACAGTTCCATAGATCACTTCTGCAATGCACCCTCAGCTGGACTCTGGATATAAGACTAGTAATTTCAGTTGTTCCTTCTAATGGGAATCATTCTGAAAAAGGCTTCAGGCAACATCTGTAATTGGCTTCATTGCTGTTTTGTTACTCTGCTATCTTTTTTCAGCTCCTTTTTGCTATGGAGAGGGGCACAAGAACAGCACAGAGTATTCATGAAGATATATATGTGGTTGCATACTAGGGTTCATTGCAGTAGGCAGCTCAGCCCCACATAGCTGCTCACTCACTTCCCCACAGTGGAATGAAGAAAAGAATCAGAAAGGTAGAAGTGAGAAAACTCATGAGTTGAGATAAAAGCAGTTTAAGTTTAATAGGTAAAGAAAAAGCTGTGAGCACAAGCAAAATGAAGTAAGGAATTCAGCACTCCTTCCTGTGGTCAGGCAGGTGTTCAGCCATCCCCAGGAAAGCAAGACTCTGCATAATGGTGACTTGGGAAGACAAACACCATCACTCCAAATGTCCCCCACTTGCTTCTTCTTCCCTCATCTTTATATGGTGACCATGAGTCCATATGGTATGGGATATCCCTTTAGTCAGTTGGGGTCAGCTGGCATGGCTGTGTCCCCTCCCAAATTCTTGTGCATTCCCAGCCTGCTGACTGGTGATGGCCTTGACTCTGTGAAAGCACTGCTCAGTAACAGCTAAAAATTCTCTGTGTTATCAACACTGTTTTCATCACAAATCCAAAACATAGCATGAAACCAGCTACTATGGAGAAAACTATCTCTACTTGAGCCAAAGCCAGTACAGTTCTCTATTACTTTTCCCATAATTCTCAACATTTGCTTTGGCTTCTGCTCAGTATCATGCTGATGTTTTCTTTATATGATTTATTATAAACTGAAGGTCTCAATCTGGTTTGGGGTCAGCTCTAAGCAGATGTAAAACTTAAATTGTTTTTCCCTATTTGCAACCTTCTATATTTATCTATATTGAATTTCATTGTCAGTGTTTACTAGAAGTTGTATTACAATGACACAAACAGCTGTTAACTATTAAACCTGAATGTGTGTGCACCTTTCCATATCAGAACCCATCCTTCATAGTGGAACCTGCTTAATAAAGGATCGAATAAAGAGACCTGGAAACTGGAGAGTACTTAGGTGAATTATTCTGAGTTGCATAATAATAAGAGTGGCCTCTATGAGGGATTATGGTTGGAGAAACTGTGGGAAAAAAGAATATAAATTCAAGAACCATTATAGGTGAGTTATGATGCTAGGAGTATGGATTGCCATAGGAGTATAGAGTGTACAGCCATGAAGTTTTCAGGAGATCTGAATACCTTCTACTTTATTAGAAGAAAATAGCACTGATTTTGTGTTGTTTGGTTTTTTCTTTTTTCTTTTTTTGCTCTCTCTCATTAAATCCTATCTGTTCATACGTTGTCACTCTGTGACTCACTGTCAATGTGAGTGTGGCTTGTTGCCCATAGATGAAAGGTATTTTCATAAGGTGTTGAGGTTCTGTGACTAGTTAGCCCAAATGTATTGAGGCATGTTTTCAGGCTCTGCTAGTTAGGCCAAACTAACCGGAATCATGCACACCTTAGGGATCAGTGTCCTCCCAGTTTGTCAGACAATAGCTCCTATAAACATTAACACATTTAAAACTGTGTGTACGTGGCTCAGCTTTCCTGTATGTCTGAGAATACCTGTGATCGTAGCAGAGTGGCATTTGGCCATGGAAATGTGAACTATAAAATAGAGTTGGTATTACTGACATAGTAACAGGTTGACATTGTATGGACTGTAATGATTTGTTGATAAGTTCTCAGAAGGAGATGCTGCAGATATTGTGATCAGACCTGTGTCTCTCACTGACATGAAACACAATAAGTAGTTACAGCATCTCATCTTGACACCTCTGATGCAATGTAGTCTTTCCATCTCAGTCCACAGGCCTGTGACTTGGGAGTGCTTGTGAATGAAATGAAATGAAATCTGCAGGGCTGTGGTATATCTTCAAGAACAAGAACATGCAGTAGATTAGTGGGTGTGAACAGAGAGGGGATATGGTGTTGGAGCATTGGAGCACATATCTGACTTGTGTGTTGAGGTGTTAATATATGTGATTTCATGTGGCTATTTGGATTACAATGATAAATATATTGGTTTTAAAATGTTAAATTGCTTTAAACCAACAAATGGCAAACAATCACAGCTGTTGGGATAGTATCTAATACTCTTGTGTCTAGTCACTACTGGCACAAGAAAAATCATAAAAATATGTAATAAAGAGAATAAAAACTTTCCACCTGTGGGTGCCATCTGGTGGTGAATACTCTGATCCTGATCCAGCAAAGCTCTTGGATGCATGCCTGTTTCTAAAGCATGAATATCCCTCTGAACTGTGTGGGTGTGTTGCTAAGTCCCACACAATGGGGTGGGCATGTTGGAAGAATAAATCTGAATACAGGTCCTCCAACTGAGGTTTGCTGAATATTTGCCCTTCAAATGAACAAAGGCTTGTAAAAGATCTGGGGAGGACAAAGCAATTCTTGCTCACAGGAAAACTGAGGGACAGTAGGCCAGAGGCTGGGGAGGAGGGAAGGGCAAGGTTGAGGGGCCATGGCCCTAGCTGGCACAGAAATTTGGGAAGGGACCATCTATTCAGAGCAATCTGTTGTCTGCTTCCCACCTCCCTTGTCCATTGCTTTCAGGCTCAAAGGCTGCTGTAAAGTGCTACCACAGAGGCTTTAATGGAGGTTTTACAGCAAGGCATGAGATTTCTTATGCCATATAGACTGAGCAGAAAACAATGCAATAAGATTAGAGCAGAGAAAAATACTCAGATTTTACTTCTTTTTCTACCAACAAAACAAAGTTTTATCTTAATTTCAGCCCTACATGCATGAGTTTAATATTCAGGAAAATAGTTTTCCTGAACTATATTGTCTTGGTGCTGTTCAAAATCCCATAAACCAGAAGGTACTAGATATCACTCCCCCACAGAAAGCACAGTGGGGAATAAGCAAATAAAGTTGAAACAGATAAAGATCCAAGTATTGATCTCTGCTTGTGTTGCCTAATAGAGCGTAACTCCAAAGGAATATTGTAGTCATTGACGGAGGAGAAATCGAAATAATCTGGCTATCACTTTACATGTCTCTGTATTAGAAGGGTCACGTAGGCTAAAGAGTGCTAGGGATTTACACAAAGTAACAACAGATTTTCATGAGGCATATAGATTTACAGCTATAGAAAGCGCTCCAGTCCTCTTAGCAGTGACTTCGATTCAGCGCACATGGCTGTGGGTTTGTGGTCAACTCACAGCAGCTCCCCCATCCTTCTCTGCCTACCTAGAATGTGTGCTATAGCACAGCTGCCAGCTATTGGGGTGTCCCCACAAATGATTGAGCTGAAGCTAACACCAGGATTTTCCTCCTTATTTTTAGTGTGAAATTAGTACCAGAAGCCACATGTGCTAGCAGTATTTTCCTATCATAACCATTTCACTGTATTTTCAAACGATTATTTGAAATTGTTTGGAAAAAACACCCCCATTATGCATTTAATTCATGGTAGTTACTAGAGTTGCAGCTGTATCTGAGAAATAAGAATAGAAATCACATTTTCTGACTCCGCAGTGATGGTCGTCACTCTCATGGATAAAAAGGTTTTATTAGAGCTTTACTTCTGCTCAAATCACAGAACCTGTGGTTATAGGAAAGCAAAATGGGTTCCATCTGGCTCATGCATTATCAACAATTGTTAGCAGAGCTTCAGTTACAAGGACAGATTGCCAAAGCAAAAATGAACACCTTGAGGACAAATGCAGTTTCATACCTGTAATTTAGAGTGCAGTTTGGCTCACAAAATCTTTGCATCATGCAATAAATAGGAACCTTGCCTGACTTTCCGATCAACTTTCAATTGAAGTTTTCAGCTAGGAAAAAAATAATTTTGTGCTTGTACATTGAAAAAATTCTGATCTGAAAGCCCTCTGGACACTTTGAATACATGGTAAGCACGATGCAGTTACTTTTCACTGTGCACAAACATCACCCTGATGATTACATTATTCATGCAAACAAGATGCTGTAAATGCTGTCTCCTTTAGAGCCTCTTAGAAAGGAGGCTTCAGTTATGCCTAGGAAACTTCAGTTATGCCTAGGAAACCCTGCAGGCTCTCCTCTTGGATTTCATTTGCAAAGAAATGCTAGAAGGCTGCCTCGGCATTTGAGTGAGGACATATTCTTACAGTCACTTGTAGAAACCCTCTTGAAGGCACAGGAAATCTGTGTGGGCACAGAATAAGCCTGCATGTATTGGAGTAGTATTTCAGAACCTAAAAATATGTTTAACCTTCCAGCCACAGAGGCAGTCTGCAGAACTGAGATGAATACCTTCTCAGCCAGAGAGGCTTATGAGAAAAATTCACATGTTTAATAATCCGAAACATGTAACAAGAGCACATGTCAGAAGGCATATGTGCTATGAGCTGATCATACTGAATTCCCACATATATATGAATCTGTCTTTCACTTAGGGCACTGGAGTGACATCCCTATTCTGAAAACTGCACTTTCTAAACTGACTGTGGTGGCAGGGAAGATGGGGAAGGATATAGAACAAACAGGCAAGGATTAAGGATGATTAAATCAGAAGGCAGAAATAAATTCCAATACCAAATCTCAGGCAAAGTTATCAGGAAAGTCCTTTCCTGTCCTTTCACTATTTTTTTTTTTTTTTTTTTAAATTCATTAGTGTTTTTCGGCTGGTTGTTTTTTTTGTGCCAATAGCAACATTTTAATCCTGTCACTGCCTGTAAACCTTAGCAGCCCTATAATCCCTAAAACAGCTTCATACCAAAAAAACATGGTCATGGTACCTCCCACTTAGTATTTTTCTGAATGGGAGAAAGCAGTGGTCGGTAAATATGAAGTGATTACTGAAAAAATATTAGTGCAGTGCTACTGGATAATCAGGGGTCTGGGGAAACACCACCAAAAACTTAAATGTAAATTTCTCCTAAAACTCCATTGTTTTAACTTGCTTTAGGTACTGGAATTTATTCCTACATTGAGGTTTTCTCTGCTTCTGGCCCCATAAAACAGCCTGTTGCTCCTGTTCTTTTTTCACTTCTTGCAGTCAATATGCACTGCAAGAAAGTGAAGTCTATTTTTTTTTCCTAAGCTGATATTGAAACATAGGTTATGGAATAACCAATTTTAAATTGTATTTCATACACCATTGACTAGAAATTCTCATGGCTTCATTGCAATCCAGATCTCTTTTATTAAAAGGCATTCTCTCAGTCCCAGTGTGAGATTTTTCTGTATTGTGAGTTATTATACACTAAATATATGTGTTAATCCAAATGAAACTAACTTCCCTTGCGTATTTTTATAGCCTACAGTCACTTGAATCTGGGTAGAAGGTAGAGAACCTGGATTAATGTACTACTCTGTTTGGACTGAAATAAATAATTCATATATTCTTCAAAACAAAAATATTTATCCTTCAAGACTGGCTGGAAAGGATTGCTTTTAATAAAACTGCTAGTTTTTTTCTAGTTTCCCTTTAAAAAATAATATTTGGATTTTTGCCAATATTCGTTTATGTTCTGTAAAGTGATGGTACATTTTTGTCCCTTACACAGAGTAGTGAGATTTCTGTACCTAATCAAAGCCACTAAAATGTTATGGGCATTAAATTTGTGTTAATGAGGTGTTCATGAATGCAAGGAAGAACAATAGCCTGTCACTTCTTCCTGAACTGATCTGACAATTTTGCTGGGCTTGGGGTATAAAAAAAAAAGCTGTAGAGATGTTGTCATTAGTAAGATTTATAGCTGCAAAGTCTATGGTGACATAGGCCTGTTAGGACTACAATTAGATGTAAAAGATCATCCAAAAGAGTTCAGTTGCAAGCAATTTATCTAATCAAATATGTACAAGTGATACTTTTCAGAGACACACTTGGGGAATGAAATTTTGTTCTCCTATAGTGTCATTTACATGTGGTGCTAGTGGTTTGGTGATTCTTCCATAAATACAAATATGCTTTGTTTCTCTGTAGCATATTACACTTTTTACCTTTAGCCTATAAATAAAATGTCTGTGTATATGTTAAGTGTGTGAGGATTAGTTTGTGCTGTCACTTCTTTTTCAAGATGGTTTAGTCTCATGTTTGCCTAGAGTCCTAGCTCTAATAAGAGAGTTTATGTTCCACAAAATACTTTTTAAGAGTAGTTCTGCTTTTGTTCATAAGGAATGCTTTCTGACTAAAATGATGATTTCTAGCATGCTGAGTAACAGTCCACTTCCCTGAGAGCCTTAGGAAATATACTTTATACCCTACATGTAGCCCAGTCCGAGCATTTGATTGTCACTGAATATTGAGTATTGAAATAGTTATTGTAATCTAAGAAGATTAATTGCTTCTGTGAGTAAGCATCTAAAAGAACTAAGCTCATGTTAGAAAAAAAATCATGGGGATTATCTTCTTTATGCTTCAGGGCATAGACTAAGCTTTTTGAGGAAAATTATAATTCAATGACATACTGTTTCATAATTGGTCTCATTTTGCTTAGCTTATTTTTTTTTTTCTCCAGAAACACTCAGCAATGGCCAATACTGAAAGCAACAGCCTATTCAAAATACTGGTTTACTCTGATGCATTTATGTATTTATATGAAAGTCATTTAAGAGGACAACTTTTCATCATGTTGACTGGCACTGTTTTCGTGTCCTCTTGTGGAAGTAATGCATATTCTTCACTGCATGTATATCTGAAAGCTATGGATTTACAAAAGTTATTTTTGAAATGGATTTTCTAATAAATAGTTCAATGGATTTATGTTCTTTTTAGATGAAAATAGAAGGGAAAAAAATGCAGGCATTCTCTACCAAAATCCAAAGCCTGTGCAGTAAGTGACTGGAAAGCATAATACTAGAGCACAATATAATTCAGCTTTAATCAAAGCAAGTAAAGATTTTCTCTGTCTCATTGCTATTACCTTGTGTGATAAAGAAGGCATAAGCAGGTACTGAAGATATTTCTCAGTGAATATTGCAGCCTGTGTTAAATGGGCCACCAGATCCTTTTACATTTTTAAACTATGAAACTTCAAAAAATTAATTCACATTCCACTTAAAACTGAGAAAATGAAGACACGCAAGTCTGTTTTCTCACTCAGGAATAAAATTTTGGGCAGAAAGTATATATCTTTTGGTTAAAATGCTGTATAAGACTATGCACAAAACTGCATCCCTTGAGGGTACAGATTACCCATAATGAAGAAGGTTCTTGAGGCACCTAGTAGGAGTTTTAGTCCTCGAGAGCTTAAAGTTATCTTAGAAAATGAGTGCAAATGTGATAAACTGTCATTCATCTCTTTTGAGTTGCTCTATAATTCCTCCCATCTTTTCTTCATGCCTAGTTTTTTCCAAAGAGTTATGCCAATAACTTTTGATTCCCTGTGTGGATGCCCATGCTATTCTATGAGTGCCTTATTTTTCAGTTTCATTTGTCATTTAAACCTCTTTCTAATTTACATAAGTTGTGAATAAAACCATTTGGTCTTATTTTTGAAAAGCTACGTATAAAATGCCATACTGCTACATCTTTTTTGGCCTACATTCACCTCTTAGTAGTTCTGGTTTATACAAACCTGCCAAAATAAGAAAAATATTGGAAAGAGATCTTTTATTCAGAGAACATCATATTTCAGAATTACAGTGAGACCATTAACTCTATGGACTCCACAGACAATGCGGGTAGGTTTTTGTCTCATCTGCCATTAGTCATTGAAATGTTTTGAGATGAAATTATTCTTTTTTAACATTAACTGTGCAGAGGTTGTCTTGAGGGGTTTTTTTGTAGGCAGTAGAGAAAGGCCAGGCACTTCCAGTGAGATATTTATCCCATTTATTTTCTGATTAAATTAGTCACTCTTGGGAACAGACCTGCATTTCCCTTTCTGAATTACAGAGGGACAATTAGTGGCAACCATATGCCTGTATTTTAGATTACAAAAGTGAGATGAGAGCAATCTCACACACACACTCTATGTATTTCTTAAAGCACTCAGTAGGCATTACTGACTAGATCTTCTTTACTTTATGGTTATAACTGCTTCAAGACTGTAATTTTAAGCCAGGGTTTTGGATTGCCTAAAGGCAAAGCCAATGAAGTTCTCTTAAGGTATAACCTGCTCTCAGTGGGAAAATATACGGAAACCACGGACAACATAAACTAATGGAGATCCTAGTATTTCATCTCAAAATCTAACTTGGACATCTTGTTTTTATTCCCTGTGCAGTAACATCCTTTTGACAAATGACTTTCTGTAACATACAAGTACCTCTTTTGACTGTGGTGATAGGGAGTGACTACCAATGTAATTATATTTATTCTATTGACATTATTTTATGTTTCATGTTGTTACATATAGTATTTAAGAGTGTTACACAGAAGTGACGGAAGAGGGTTTCTTCCCCATTTTGTGGCACTTCCTCTTTTTGTTTTGTTTGCAAGTCCATATTTCTGTTCCCTGCATTGTGACTGTTATCACGGTCTGCTATATTGTACATCTCCACTGAACTCCCTGTGATCCTAGGGGTTTATCAGTATAAAGGTCTATTTGCAGAGTAGGAAGTCCAGGGCTCAGACTACTGGATTTTGTTTGATTTACAAAGCAATATCTGAACCGACTGTTATTAAATGTGACAGGGCCTGACAAAGCCTTAATCAGTTTCCCCTCTTGTCTTTTCCCACAGTGATCACTGGAAGAGAAAAAAATTAATTGAAAACTATGGTCATAAAACTCACAGAAAGTGGCAAGATGAAATATAGCAGTACATTAAATTTGTTTTAATTCCTGTTTTTATGTGTAGGAATGATCAAACTTCAGGTCAACAATGGTCTGTTGGAATTATTTCCACTGCATGAGTGAAAAATATTATCAAAGTGATGGCCTTTAAGTGTTCTGTGTTATGAAATATAGCCCTTTTGATAATTCAATAAGTCATATGCTCACATAAAATGCTGTGCTTTGTAATACAGTTCTTCATCTGTCCATATGAAACAAAGCATTTAAATTTGTTAATAAATATTTTCTGTAGAGAAAGTTACCAATAGCTTCCAGCCTGATTACATTGATTAGGCACAAATGAGAGTTATGGCACGTAGGATTATTTTTAATATAAACATACATGTAAGGGACATAGGCTGCATATTTTCAAAGTGTGCAGTAATGAGGCCAAGTGATGAAATGTCATCCTATGTAAAGTTTGTATGAGAGTCAGTAGAGGCTGATTTTTCCATTGTTGGCCACCACACAGGTCAGGGTTACTTCCTGAGAGACTGACTCATGAAGTCATATGTTTTCCTTCTAGGGCACTAAGTAACCCCTAGATGTCTGTCTGTCTGTCAGAGGGAGCTTGCAGCTCTTGGGAAAGGCTTCTGGCTTTTGCTAGTTGTCTTTTCTGCACAAATCTATTCCAGACATGGGCACAGGTTGTTCTTTTTCTGTCTGGAGTATCCTAATTTATGTTCTCCTATTCAGTGTTGGTTACAGTTTCTTCTTGGAGTACTTGTTATAGACAGCTGATCTTAATGTCTCAATAGCATTTGGTTGTATGCATAATATATAAAGGGGATGTTATATTTATGTGCTTAATTTTGATTTTCATTCTACATTTGATTTGTGCCTCTCTGCCCACAAAATCTTCTCTGCCAGATTTGTTGGCACACTCACAGAGCAGCTTCCAGCACCTTTGGTAAGACGAGACCATTAACAATGCTGTGGTTGGGATGTTTGATGAAATACTGAACTTCAATGATGAACTGAACTGCATGAAATCTGCTTAAAACATGCAGCAACATTTGTCATGGGAAGGGACAATTTTAATAGCGGTAAAAACCCACTTTTGCCTAGTGCTCCAAACTTATCTAGGTCAGAAGATCGTCACATAGGTGAGATTCCCAGCAGGAGTTAACTTCCAGAATAGAATGGTGCTTGACTTGAGTTAGATTCTAGTTTAGGAGTTACAATTTAATTTTCTTCTCAGCCTCTGTTAGACCTGTGGCACTAAGGAAATGCAGCAATATAGGCGGAGAGATGCAAAAGGTATTGGTGTCTTGGGGCATGGCAGTCAAATTGACACCTAGTGTGACCTGTAAAATTCTCTTGAGGTTTTGTCACTCATGAGTAATATAAACCATTTTGAAACCAAGCTTTCCAATTTTTTTTATATGCATCATGGGTCTTTATCTTTTATGCTCACCTTCTGTCATTTAACTGAGCAACCAACCTCTTCTCCTGGAAATGTTTCAGTGCTGCTCATTGAACAGTTGTGTGTATGAGAACTGAAAATAAGCTTTTGTAATACAAACTTTTAAAGATCTTGATCTTTGCTAATTTGAAGCTAACAAGTTTTTATTTAAAAGAATCAAATTCATTTTTTTTCTGAAGTGCAGCATATCAGCAGGTACAGTCCATTTCTGTATTTGGTGTATTTTAATATCTTCCCCAGGTGTAACTCAGATATTTAGTATCCCTACGAGTGTTTCTGTCAGATTGTCTTAGGAGCAGTATCTCATGTGAACTTAAATTGGAAAGGCTCCTCCATGGAAATGTGAAAAGGCTGGAAGGCTGATGCTTAAAATAAAGAAGATAGAACAATCTTTCTGTAATGATTGTAGTGCCCATCAGTGCTGAGTGAATGAGAGAGGCATTACTGACAGCAGCAGTGAAGGTTTGCTCTCAAGACACAGTTCATGGCAAACAGCTCAGTGACTGCAGATGGATAATGCAAGGTTAGGCTGCCTGTTGGCAGCTTCTCCCCCAGTCCCACCCCCCCGCCTCTTTTTTTTCATCATAGGGATAATCTCTTCCATAGCTCTCTGGAGAATAATTCAGCTGAACTTGTGCCATGCCTGAGGCAGAAAGGAGCTCCAGTAAAGCATGTGCATTGCATTGGTGGAATCAAGTAATTTCTCTTTTATGCCATAATGAAAGTTAGGCAACTGGGCAGGAAACAGGCAAAGAAACTTTACTGTCAATTATGGCCATTTTCCCCAGCTTTAATTTTGGGTAAGGGGTTGGCTGATGCTTACAGCTCAGCAGTTAAAACATTGATGTCTGTACTGATAACAGCTGCTGACTGTTACAGATGCAGCAGGAAGATGCCTTTTTTCAGCTGCAATGCCTCAGCAAACTTGCTTATCTGTAGCTGGGCTATATTTTAAAGCATCAGCGTTGGCCCTCAAAAAAGGGGATGTTTCTGATGTCCTTTGAGGAAGATGATCACAGAGTTGTGTTTCTGCAGTTAGGCTTTTGCGTAAAGCCTAGCTGTGCAGAGCAAAGCTTAAGTCAGGTAGAGTCTCAGTAACAGAAGATGATGATAGTGTCCAATTATTGTCCTTTTGTAGCTATTAGCTTTAAAAGAAATAATAATAATAGTGTCCCTAGTTAAATTCAAAAGCAAAACCCACGTCTGTGCATTTGCAAATGAAATAGAGTAAAACAACTAAGCTACTTCAGTTACTTAAAGGAAAAACAAAGTCTGAAATACTCAACTGGTTTTTGGGTAATAACTCAGACTTTCTCATGGCTTTGTTTTGCTTTTTGTATCCACTAAACACATACACTAATCAGTGGTAGAAGGAGAGTGAGTGTCAGCTGAGAATTGGAGAGTGGTAAAGGACGTGCAAATGATTGAATCTACCTCTGCTATAAAAGTCTCATGTAAGCATTTCAGGATTCCTGTGAATTTGTGGTCTGTGCTGTTCAGATAGACTTGGCAGGGTTGCTAATTGCTCTTAGCTCACCTGGGTGCCTGTGGACTAGTCAGAGACAGGAGGAAGTGCAGGAGTTGTTGATATTTCATTTAAAAATATAGTAACTAAGACGAAAGTGTAGTGGTGCTCTTCTATGTAATATCTTTAATCCCTGGAAGAGGGAGATGTGGGTCAATTCCTTCCTCAGTGTGGCAGTGTTCAACGACATCTATTAGGAGCATGCTGTGAGTAGTGGGTGTGGAATGGTCATGGAAGAGTTCCCCAAGAGTTGAGTTGCTCTTAGAGGTTTCTGTCCCTTCTATCTGAGTGTAAAATGAAGTCCAGAATGTGTCTGGATTTGTGCAGCCATATTTGCAAGATCCATGATGCACAAGACAGCAAGCACAGGGTCTGGGAGAGGTGAGAGGAGTAAGTGCAAATCCTGTTCCCTCTGTTGCTTCGCAATTTAACAGTGACTAGTGCATGAGCTGATCTTGGACTTGAATACATGTGCACAGCCTTAAGAAGTGAGGCAATGACCGTGTGTGACAGGAACAAATGGCTAAGAGCAGGAGGCTGGCCCTCAGTAGAGATGCCCAGTCTGTTGGGGGCATGTCCCTCCAGCACCAGGACATGGCCAACTCAACAGGGTTGTGAACACAGCAAGTGGCCATGGTGGCCGGTGGGGTACTAGTGGAGAGACTCACCCAGACTCTCAGTCCTCCAAATGATTTCTTCTATTGCAAAAACTTTTGAAACCCTTTGTATCAGCAATTGCATTTTAATAAGGAAATTGACCCTTGAACTATGTGTCCTTCTCTTCCCAGCCATGTAACTCATGCCTCTCTCTTTGGATTAACATAATTTTCTTTGATAGTTGTAACAATTGCTTACAAGGAAAACAAACATTAGGAAGATAAGAGACAAGTCTGATCTATGCTCACACATTTGTGCGCCTACAGATACAGCCCAATATTCAGGATTTTAGTAGTTTGATTTAATGAGCATAACTTTTAAGAACACAGTGAATATTGCGATGTATGCAAGCAATAGGAGTACAGTTTCAGCTGATCACTTCTGTCATGTTATGTAATGAAATTTCCTCTTCTTCTAAAGGCGTTATTATCTGCATCAGCATTAAACATGTGCAACTTTATTATGAAATTCTTGTAATGTTTGTTGTCCAGGGGCCCCAGCCAAGACTCGGACCCCCACTGTGGTAAGTGCTGTATAAACATGCACAATTTAAGGAAAGATGTGACCTGAGAAGAGAGACAAAGGAGAAAATAAAATAAATTTGTTTTGAGATAAGACACATCTTCGCTGTTTAACTGTTGTCATAAGTTGGTAGAAGGCCCATTCGTGCCTCAAGCCATCATTAATTGACTTCTTTTTATAGGTAAAACAGCAAAGATGGATTCTGAGCAATGATTTAGATTTTAAAAAAGGATATATGTGTATATATTCATTAGGGAAATCAGTGTTGAAGTTGCTTCTGGGCAGGAAGTTCAGAGTCTTCTAGGGCATCTGGGGGCATAATCTGCTGGTAGAACAGGAAAGCAAGGGAGAAGCATGACAAAAGATGAATCAGGCATCCAGTGGACATACTGGTTTGATCTACTGAAACACTGGGACCCAGTGGAAGATTTAAGGGATAAATTCCAGTGTGTTGTCATTAGAATCACAGAATGGTTTAGATTGGAAGGGACCCTTAAGGGTCACCTAGTCCAACCTCTCTGCAATGAGGAGGGACACGTTCAACTGGAGCACGTTGTTCAGAGCTCTGTCTGGCCTGACCTTGAATGTTTCCACGGATGGAGCATCTACCACCTAAATTGGGAAGATGGGTTAGAAAGATTACTTTGAAATATGATGTTTTCCCTTGGTTGGAGCAATATTGCACAACACATACAGATGGCTCCCAAAGCAGTGAATAAGGGCTCACAAGTCTGCTGTCACTGTGTTACTCAGTGCATGTCTGGTAAAAGTGAAAACCCAGTGATGCAGCCTGCAGCAGCATCAGTAAGAGTGACAGGGAGTGCTGTGTTGAATTTTTAAGCAGTGTTCATAGATGATGATGAGACATTCCAGGGAAAGAATGTACTAGGTAGGGAGATAAAAAATGGCAAAAAACAGTGATGATAAGAAACACAACCATTGCAGTGCTTGAGAGCTTGTGTTGTGTTGGAAGGAAAAACTAAAATCACTGGGAGCTCATCTGCAGATAAACTCACCATATTATGGATACTCTGAAGGATTAATTTTGAAGTTTTTCCTAATAGTCCAAGTACAAGCAAGACAATTAACTCTCAGAGTTTATTTTGTTACTTGATTTCAAAACTTTTAAGAGCTTTATTTAGTTAGATTTTAGATATGAAAGTACTTACAGACTCATATCAGCTGAAAGCAGGGACTGAAAACTCAAGTGCAGATTTGGGTAAGTTTTTGCACGAGTTCTTGTCACTACAATAACTGTACTATCACAAAACAACAGTGGTTGTTTTGTCAGGGTGACTTGATTTTCAGTACTAACACATCCTGCAAATTAATGTCACTGTTTTCTGCTAGCAACAGGCTAGATAATTTTTATTTTGTTCCATTTTTCCTTCTGGCTACAAATACATCTCAGAGGGTCTGCCAAAGTTTAAATGATAATGGTGTTGATACGTTATTTCTTATTAATGGATGTTTTTTCTTTTCCATTTGTCTATTAATTTCATTTAATGAATTTATTTTTGTGACTCCCTTGTTCATTTGTCTCAGAGACAGGAGCATAAATAAGGGGAGAAAACACACTCGGCTCTTTGAGACAAAACAATGGAGTGTCTTTCTGGAAATGTTGAAGAGAGGCTGAGATACAAGCACCCCAAATCTCATCAGTTTCTAATAGTTGTTTCAACTAAAGAAATAAGGCTGAAATACAGAACTTCTAACAGAAGATATGCTTCTGTTCATTTTAACATTTATTAAGGACCATGAGTCTGAGGTAGAAAAAGAAAAATTCTGCTGTAAAATCTACAATGTAGCCAGGGGGAAAAAAACCCCACAAAATAAGCAGAGATGAAGAGAGTCACTGGTGGATACAAGAGTTCTGCTAAGCCTAAACTACTAATTCTTCCTTGATCTGATCTGCGGCACCTAGCAGTGTTGATAATTGGTGTTCAGAAAAGAACCTTTTCTGGAAAAAATTAGGAATGTTGTCTTCAGTTATTTTAGATGAAGAAGCAAAGAACACTTCTCTGACAATGATTGTGCATGAAGAGTCAAGAGTATATTGGACATACTAATAATGAAAAATGTACAAGTATGGTACTCTATCAGTATCAGTTCATGCTGATATCACTCAGTTACCTTTAGGAATTTAATGTATGGGAATGGAGTGGAAAACACAACTTTTTGTTGCTTTTTTTTTTTTCCCCTAATATCATTTGAAGCATTATCTGAAATTTTCTTATGAAAATTAGATTCTTAAAGAAGTGCCTTCACTTTTTACAATGCTGGGATTTAACTCCTCTTTAGCCTTGGAGGTTAGTATAAAAGATTTATTTTACTTTCAAAGACCTTTGACGTAGTGTCTCATAAAGTTGTTAAAAAGGTGCTCACAAAAATGCCATCATGGGTCACAAATTAAAGACAAATGAAGATGATAAGATGAATTTTCAACATGACAAAATGTGATCAGTTGTTTGTCCTGGATGATTCTGAGGACATCAGAAGAGGCCAAAAATAAAATGGTTTTGTGAAAACAGTAATGCAGAGAATAAAAGTGATAGTAGTGCACTATCTTTCATTGCTGGTCATAATGTGTTTGGCTCTGGTAGCCTCATTTTTATAAATAGGAATTTTAGAAGGTATGGAGGTGATAAGAGGTAGAAGATAACCTTGATGAGAGAAGACTTTTTTATTCTTGTGGCTTAGACCTCTAAAACAAATAAGAGATGTTCTCTTTTTACTTTAGAAAGGAAAGAAACAATGTGGTAGGAAAAGTGTGGTAGATGCATACTCAGTAATTGATGCTACAGGGAAGATAAATTAGTAGCTCAAACAAAAATCCAGTGTAAGTCATTGCTCAAAGAAATTACAAAATCCTTGTCTTTGCAAATATGTCTGTGGTAGCAGTGTTGTGAAGCTTTTCTTCTGTATTTCCTTCACAAGAAATGAGTTCTTTCCGAACCTGATACTGGTGACAATATCTATTTCAAGGCAGGGTGAACTTTAAGACCTTGTTTTCAGAAGTCATGTAAGCTGCTTTTAGCTGTAGGTTTTGTCCATCTGATCACAGAAAATTCTGGCATATTTACCCATACAGGGTGTTCTGTTCCTCTGAAGCAACAGGTACTGGCCACAGCTGGAGGTGAGATCAATGTTTCTCAGACTCAGCTGTGCTGCTTTTGAGCTCAGTGGGGCAGTGGATTAGGGAGCTTGTGGTGCCTTACAAATCAATAGTCAGCAAGGGGTCAATTGTCCCTGGCTTGGCACCATTTCAGCTCCTCCAGGACACAGGACCAACTCTGGTGGTTGGCTACACATGTGCTGGGTTAGCCAGCAATTGCAAAATGTATGCCAAGCCCTGGTAGACATGGACAGTAGGGCTGACCTGGTTTTACAGGAGCACCAAAATATGGGGAGCTGAGCAGAGAACTGTAGAAGAGGATTAATGATGATGAGGAAAGGTAAGAGAAAAAGGGGTGGAGAGAATTAAATCCAGAGGGACAAGTTTTAGAATAAAGGAAAAAGAGAGACACAGAACTGATGGAATTAGCAGTCCTAAGGAAAGCAGCATAGGAAGGCAGGAGGACAGACAAGAAAAGCACCAAGTACTTTCATGGTAAGCAACTCATTTTCAGTAAATCTGTTGTTTGCTTCAACACTTTCTAGTTTCCCAGAACTTGCTGGGTGAGTGCTTTGAACACATTTACGTAACGCATGGAGTTGAAACATGACCTAAGTTGTTCATATATACTTTAAAAATGTCTAAAGCACTCAGTTTGATTTTAATTGATTCATCAATAGCTCGTGGCTATAGCTAGTTCAGCAACAATCAGTAGTTCAAGGTCTAAATTTAAGACCTAAATTTAAAATTTTTTCCTGAGATTAGTTCATGAACCATTGTAATCTGTCTGTTACTCAAGAACACCCAAGTTCCAGCCTTTTCTGAATTGAATTTTCAGTGTCACAAGCCTGCTTTTGAAATGACATAGAAATGTCCTTTCTGCCTACCTGCATGCTGTGGCTTTCAGATACTAGTTTATCTTCTAGGTGTGAGTGAATCAAGTGAATAGCTGAATCGGTACTTGCTGTCCCTGAGAAGTATGTTTCATATAACTTACAGTGCTCAAAACCTGAAGATTGCTGCATTGCACCCACTTTTTCAGCTGTCAAAGAAGGCAACAGTAGCAGCATTTAATACATACGGAGGTCACAGAAGACAATTAGACTGTAATGTAGACTTCGGAGAGGGGCAGACTCTTGAAGAGCTGATACGATGACAGATGAATAGCTGCTCAATGTCTTCTTTCTATTTTTTCTTCATGATGCTGAATCTTTCTGTAAAAGACCCCAGAACAAGACCCTTCTAGGCCATCATTGCAAATTAAAATTTTAGCTGTGTTAAAATACAGGAGATTATTAGAATTGACAGAGATTGTGGAACTACTTTCCCATTTACATTGAACTTTGTAGAATTCCTAATTTCCTGAGCAAGGGCTTTGTCTCTTTGTTTTGACTTTGGTTAAAGTGAAAAAAAAAATTGCAAGAAAGAAATTTCACTGGAATAAAGCCTATAAAAATGGGGGCAGGTGTATTGACTCCTGCAGTTGGAATGGAGTGATAGCATAAGCTGGTATTCCCATGTGCAGACAAACAGGGGGGATATAAAATGTCTGCCTCATTAAGCACAGCAAGCCCCTTGTGGTGCCTACAGCTCACAAGCAGTTAGTTCACTGCCATAGCAGTGCTAGGTCGATTTTATAGCTAGCATGGATTGTTTGTGTTGTAGAATCATAGCTCTGATTGTAGGGTAAGCCCTCTAGTTTCCTAAGACAACTTTGAAATCATGTGATTGCTTTTGGAAATTATTCTGTCCGCATTGATGTTGTCCTTCCAAATGATCAACCTCATTTCAGAGTATTGGTTTTTGTGGCTTAGTGAACTGCATCCACTTGATTCAAATGTTTTCCTCATAAACTCTGTGCTGTATGTTGATACTTTTCTTTTGATGCATTATAATATGCCCTTTTCATTGTTTTCCTCACAGAAATAAAGAATAGCTTTGTATTATTTGACATTATAACAAAGAACGAGGAGAGTCTAAAGAGTCTTGTGTATTTCTGCAGCATTATAAAAAGGTCTTGAGAAAGTTTTGTCAACAGAGTGATAAAGCACAGTCACAGTCTGGGCTGGTTGTGTCCCCGTTGCTGGATGTCGGTGTCACTAGAGGTTTATTCATGAGAAACTTCCTATGTTTTCACCCCAGTGAATTTTAATTTACTAATTTGTACATGAGGAGTGTTTTCTCTTGACTGTTGCTTAACATACCCTACGTTGTTACTTCTCTGAGGGCTTAAGTGATGTGTGATACAAGCCACCAATCACAATTTTAAATGAAAAATAAGTAACAGTAAATAGTTTTCCGGCTGACCAGAAAACATTGAAATATGTATTTGAATTTGTTAAAGGACTCACAGATAGATCTACAATAATCACAATCATTTGCAAACGGTTTGTGAACAAAACTGGGATTTCTTCATCAGGTATTGTGTTTCTGATGAATAAATCAATCCGCTCTAGTATTTTAAGACAACTTATACTGATATAGTGTGTAAGAAATTCTCACTGCTTTCAATTACTTTTTGCTTGCTCAAATCTGTGTGAAAGATTACTGTCTACGCAGCTGTAGCTATACTCATAGTTTACAACAACATAGAAGATTAGAGGGAGAAGCTTAGACTAAATCTTAGCAAAAGTAAACCAAGAATAAATATCTGCAAGTAATTCCCAACAGTAATTTCTGAAGGTTACACATTGCTCCAAGTGAAGTAGCTTGCATAGCTTGAATTAGAATAGGCAAGTAGTTAATGAGAAGCAAAATTGTATTAGCAGAAGAATAGGCAAGATAGCCCATTCTCATCTTTAGCTGGGGCACTCTTAAGCATACACTGCTGGTTTAAACTTCATATGCATTTTCTGGTTTTGAATTACCTTTTCTGTCTAGCTTTCTTCTTTAGCTAACTTAATTAAAAAGTTAGAAATATTATATAATGCAAGGAGGCAAAACAAAGTATCTATGCTAGAATTGTTTAAAGGAGTTATCTGCTATTATGCTATCAGATAGGAATAGTTTGTCAGGTTTTGATCTGTTAAAAGCAAGTGATAACTTGTGCATGGTATCAGTAATTGTTTGCTGTCATAGCACTTTTGTAAAATGCTGTTCTTTGAGCTACTGTAGGGAAGAGTGAGATAATTTTAGAGGACATTAGATATTGTAATAAGAAAGAACTCTTTACAATGTTTTTATGGGTCACTACAAGAATTATCCTTCCAAAAGTCAATGTGACTCCTTTTGAAAAGAAAGTGTTTCTTCAAAGGTTAAAACTGTATTGACAGCTTCTATGATTCAATAAGATTTTTTTTTTTCAAGATAAGGCCTACGTAATTTCAGATATTGCATGATTTCTCCTGGATAAATGAATGTCAGAAAATGGAAAAAGCTCATTTTCTAAGCCTGAGTGGCAATTTTCTTATTATGCTGTCATATGGATAAAGTACTTGCCATTCTGAATTGCGCTGGCTCAAAAAAAATTTTGGGCTAAGATTAACGAGATCAACAAAAATAATGTTTGTTTCCCTGGACATTTTATTGACATTCTTAAATGGCCTGTCAGATCTCTTTCCTAAGATCATTAGATTTCTGATATGGTTTGATCTCCCATTTGAAGAGCCCAGACTTCAAAGTTGCCCTTCTGCTGGCTGTACCTTCTGAAGGACAAGAGCCTCTCAACATCAGGGCCTGCTCTCTCAGCAGCACTCATTTCAGAGGATGAACAGTCCTGGACATATTGAAACATCTTAGAGAAGTCAGCAAATTGTATTCATTACTCCAGGAATTGTATTACATGTGGGTGCTTGGGTTGAGGCTCCAAGCAGGGATAAGTTGAAGATGTGTGAGACTTTAGTCTGTCTTGGCAGCTGGATGCTGAATGCAGACATGATCCTGCCATGCTGCCCAGATGTGGAGAAGAATAGGAACTGTATTCAGAAAGGAACAATGTTTGTTGGGTGACTTAAAAACAGTAAAGCCAAGAGGAATTAACGGTCTAATTAAAAAGTGAATTGTCTTAATGTCTGTTGGCTCTACAGACACTTGAGACAGGCCAGGGTCTGCCTAGCTTTAGAAATGAGGAGTAGCTGAGATTAAATCAGCCTAAACTGTTTGTCTGGATTTCACTGTATTTCTTCACTCTGCCTTTTAAAGTAATGTGGATGTTTTTGTAAACCACATGCATTTCTATACCCTGAATCTAGTTTGAATGCATGTGGACTAAAGCTGAGAACATAATATCCATCAGAGGTGGAGGGCAGGAACATTGGGATGTAGGGCAGGGAGAGCAAGTATGAGTGCAGTGTCAAAGTGACCCTTGCTGGGGCTGTCAGAAATGTCAGGATAACAATATCAGAGCACCAGCTTGTTAGGGGTTGAAGTATATTACAATATTGATGTCAAATAAGCTGACATGCAGTTGCATGTGTGCACCTATGTACATGCAAATGCTTGTGGTAGTGGTCTCACATACATGCATAAAATTATTTTTTTCTGGGAATATCTAACGTCTGTGTGCTCCTATGAGGCAAAAATATTTCTTTACAGAGGCTTGCATGATGCATCCAGGATAAGTCCATGAGGCATATGGACAGAAAAGTGAGTATTGGGTATGAATTCTTGCTCACATTGTCAAGAAAGGCTCTGAGTCGAGACAGGGCTGGGCATAGAATTAAACTGTACTCTGAAACCAGAGAGCACACATAGAAGTATAATGTGAAATAAGAACTCTTAAAATGAAATTTGCTCTTGACTGTTGTAACACAGTTATAGCATATATTTTTTTAAAGGTATCTCACACTTGTCTTACTGTAGCTCCCTTGTAAAGCCAGAGTATAATGTCATATGAAGTTTTTAGTGCGCTGTTCCAAAGCAGACCAAAGTGAGCCAGTATAGCAGAGCATCTTCAGATGGAAAAGCAGATGTTCTATTATAACAGTATGGCTGATAGAAATGGAGGCAAAGGATAAAAAAGAGAATCCAGCCATTTTTAGTTTTCCATTAAACCTGAATATAATGCCAAAGTTGATGTTTAGCTGCACAGAAAGAATTCTAAGTTTTGACAGGTTTTTTTTTTTTCCCCCCTCACATTTCTTATGAGATGCAGGAAATCACGAATCTCTTTTTGTCTGCACTGGCCTAAGGGCTTCAGTGACAGCCCAATAAAGACAAAAGGCACATTTCTTATTAGAATTGCTTTTTCTTTTTTTTTTTTCTTTTTTTTTAAACATTTTTGCAAAACAAATACTTTTTTCAATTTTCCTATGAAACTTTAAAAGCATCTTTCCCCTGTACTTTTATTATTTGCACTTTTTTGGAAACTCTGAACTTTTTAATATCTACTGCAATTTCCTCAGAGTTTGGCTAGCTTTCCAGAAGCAGATCTAAGTTCAGCAACTTCTCTATTACCAAAACTGAAGATTAATTCTGAAAAGGAAGTGTGCAACTTAACTACTCCGATAGAAGGGTTTGGTATTTTTTTCAGTAACTCAGAGGGATGTGAAAGGCTAAACCTTTTCCAGGTGCTGCTGAAAAGAAGTCTAGGGGAAGCAGGAGGAAGAGTGGGGACTTGTACTAAGTTTCAGTTGTAGGCAAGCCTAGATGTTTGCCTTAAAAAGCTGGTCCTTTAGAAGGAGAGAAAAGCTGATTCATTTCCATCTTTGTGTCACATTACTAAGTCTCTGCCAGCCACAAGAGGTATGTATTCATATATACACATAGGACACATCATGACAGCTCTGTACGGGCAGTAAGAGCATCCATAGCAGATATAAATGTCTGCTTTATGACAAGTAAGTTGGAAGCTCAGGATGGCCAAGTCTTACAACATTTATTTACAGAAGGCGGCAGAACGGAGAGCAAACTGAACTTTCAGCTTGTTTGAAATAGCAAGGCTGTGTGTACACAAGGCTCCCCAGTGGAGTAGTGACCCCCTGTAATGTGACGCAGAGCCTGAGTTTAGTAAATAAACGGTTGGAGCCTCATGTGTTGTGCCAGGCCTCCCAGTGAGTGCAAAGGGACTGTGTGGATAGTCTCCCTGCTGCTGTGCTTTGGCATCCTCTCCCACTTTATGCTGCTTTTCATAAAACTTTATTGTGCCAGCAACTTGAACATATATGGACAAGCTGGCTGTAGTACAAATAATATAACAATCAAATCCAGACTTGGTCAGTAAGACCCAATATTTAGTTAATCACTAACTATAGCTCATGTGAGTTTTGGTACTGTCAGACTTTATCACATGTTTGATATGTTTTAGGAAGATAAGCTGGTTGTACTGGATCAGAGCAGAGATCCACTCAGCTTGGTATCCTGACTCCAAAACTGGCCTGCAGATGATGTATAGGGAAGTTTATGACAAGACAGAAAAATTATTTTCCCTAGTATTCTCTGCAGTTTAGGACCTTCTTGAGCCAGGGATTATATCTTTGTGTGTAACCGCATTCATCATATCTTCAATGATTTTTTCTAATTATTATCACTGTGGTTTATGGACAAAAAAGATAATTATCCATTATTTCTGAATTTTTGAGGTGTGTTTAATTTCCCTCAAAATAAAATTTAAAGTTTAGAGCCTCACGGTTTGTAAGTTTTGGCTGAAACGTAAACCAGCCTAACCTAAATGAGATAGGCAAATAATTTAGCTAGACTGCCCTGGTGGGTTTTGTTGTTGTTGCTTGTTTGTTTTAATTGAGACCAGAAATACCTTCTGGAAAGTTGTTTCCCCAGTGCAAAAAGAACAAGAAAAAATCAGCGTGTTGATTTATCTAGGTTCCCATGGTGCCCCTTCAGCAATCTGTAGTGTCACCCATTGCTGTTTCTTTGTGGTGTCTAGAGACAGTACTTACGTACTGGAAAGGGGAAATGATCAAGAAATGTGTGGTGTGAAAAGGAACTAGGCAATAGTCTGAGAGGAAAATTCTGTCTTTCATTAACTGCATAGGAATGGTCCTTATTTTGATCTGACTTCTTTGAAGAGTGAGAGTTTTCCAATATACTCCTAAATGAGTGGTGGTTTGGTGGAGCAAATATGTACAAAACCAAGCTATTGGCCAAGAAAAAAAAAATAAGAAAATGTGAGAAAATAAAAATAATGGAAGTTCTTCAGAGCAGCTTTTTTCTTATATAATGATATTTACCTTGTAAGAAATCTGTATCTTCTTCCTTTCCCCATTGTTTGTGGGAGAAATAGGGAAGGATGAGGACTGGCTCAGGCACAGCTGCTGCTTTTCCTGAAGGCAGTCTGGTGCTGCTCCTCGTCATAGTAACTTGCAGTGTTACCTGCATGGCCTTCACCTATTCCTCCTGCCTTCCCTTTCCCTTCAGGCAGCAGTCCCCCACTCCTTATCACAGGCTTGGCCAGCTCATATGAATTTGTAACCCTTTTCTGAGCCAAGATGGCAAAGTTGGCTTGGAGGGTGGCAAGAGGTGGTGCTTCCCAAAGCAATGGGAAAACTGACAGGTGGGGAGCTTCTGGCTCCATCTTAATCTCTTTGCAGATGCCATGCTCTTCCTCCTGCCCCATCCCTCCCTAGGCATCCCTTCTGTCACTGTGTACGATAGTATCTGAAGCTGTTTTATTTGATGCAATCCTTGACTAATTAAGTATTATGGAAGAAAATTTAAATAATAAAAATTTTTTGATGTGCTGAGGTGTTAATATGGTGAATGTCACTGAAGAGCTTCAGATAAGGATTTGCTGTTCAATTAAAAAACATTCAACATTATGTATTACTCAACACTGGAGAATTTTTCAGGTTCATTGTCTGGCTTAAAGCCCCAGGCATGTCTTAACTTCATATTAGATGAAGTGTTTGTCTAGGAAGTTTCTTCTCCACATTCCTCTTTCCCTATCTTCTTTTCTTTCTTGCCTCCTGTCACTAGTTTTTTTTCAGACACAAAATTCAGAGTGTGCCCTGATGGGATGGGAGCTCTTGTTCTCTCCCAGTAGTTGTCAGCTGTAGTGACCAGGGAAACAGAGCTGCTGGATGCACTGGACATCAAAAGAAGTGCCTGGCTACATTAAAACACAACTTCCTAAAAACCCCACCAAAGTTAATGAGTTTTCCTTTGGCAATTGTAAATTCACTTTGCTCTCCTCTTCACCCTCCTCCCAACTTGTGTCATTTTAATCAAGTTTCACTAAAATACTATTCTAAATGGTTATATGCTGTGAGACTGATTATTATTTACCTGTGGAACATGAGAAGGGAGAAGGGAAGCTGATTTTTGCAATTTCTGCAGGAGATTATATCCAATTTGTCTTAATCCTCGACACATAAGGTCACCAAGCAGAGAGCTATGATTTGATACGCAAAGTAGGTACAATATTACCAATATCACTTGAGATGGATAAGTGACTGGAAGCTAAACCATGGCCATCTCCTAACCAGACTGGCCTCAAAGATGAAGGAGTGCAAGCCCTGTTTTGTATTAGTCTGGGTATACATTTTGTTATTACTTACAATTTTTGTATAGCAGAATGTCTTGCTGAGTACATTGATTAAAGCTGTGTTGCTACCTCAGTCAGCCTCTAACTATCCTCAAACATCCTAGCAATCATACTTATCCACTGCCTCTGCTTGCTGATGTGCTAATATAACACTTTAGCTGTTATTTTGGTGTTTTAATGTTAGCCACTACACAGCTCACAAATATTTAGAGAAAATCCGTAATGCCAAACCTTCCTTCCAGATAATAGAGATAATTTAATATTTCTCATTATATATTTGTTTTTCACTGTGTTAGCTCTCTATAAATCCTTATCCTGATTTAAAAATCATCCTACTGTGCATTTGCAACAAATTTCTATTGATCTCTCTTTTGAGTAATCTCTTTCACAATGGCAAGGGTAATAATCTTATTTATTTTGGCACATACAGCCTCTTTGCTGTGTAAACACACACAGAGCTGCTTTTAGGAAGATCCTGTTTTTCCTGTGTACGGGGGTTGGAAAATGTCAGGTCCTAACCAGTTGAACCACCATTAGGAGTGAAGTAATTGACAGGGGCACAAGCGCTCCCTGCGGGGTGTAACCACGCAGGGCTGACACAGAACACACGCACAGCCCGTCCTCCCCCCGCGCACGCAGAACCCATCAGCACTTTGCCTCCTGAGTTTTCCTGCCGCAGTTCAGAGGGAGGTTGTGAAAAGCTATGACCCATGGTCTGGCAGCACACACAGAGCCTTCAGACTCCCTAATGAGCAGATCACCGGACCCAAGGTTCCTCTTCAGAGCACCGGAGTTTGGTGCGGGGCTGCCCAGCGACCCCGAGCAGCAGCCACTTTGGCCCTCTTGAATCTTAATTAACAGGGTTCAGGCCACAAGTAAGAGGTTGGGGAGATCAGGTTGCTAATGCAGCAAAACCCATGAGCTTTCACTTTGGGCAGTAGGGGAATATATGTGTTGATGGCAAGACAATCCAGGTTTTAAAAAACTGGGCAAGGAGCCAAAACAGTCCTGCCTTTAAATTCAATCTCTGGCATTTTCTCTGTATTTGCAGTCAGCCTGTTTAGCCTTTTCTAATGTTACTCACCCTACACGGAGCATGGGGATAGTAACTGGTTGGTATTGTGACATGAGAAAAGTCAAGTAATAGTAGCTTAATTGCTTCTTTATCTATCTGAAATTTGTTTCTTATGCATCTACCTAGATGCTTTTTTATGCATACAGTCTGTACAACAGATATTTACAGTCTATTAAAGAAAATTTACAGTCTCCTCAAGAACAAAGAGAAACATCTTGATGTAAATTTTCCATGCTGTTGTAGCAGCATATTTGTTTGCGCAGATATACATCAGGAAAAAAAGTTTTTTCTTTTATAGAGTGTTTTATAGCGTAATAAGAAACAACTGGAGTCAAACTCCTGTAATTTAATTAAAATCTTATGTTGCCAATTCACAATATCATATGTTTCTATCCGAATGGAATAATTTCTTCATAAATTTTCTGCATGACATGTCAATTTTTATCCTGTAGTGTTATTTACCAGCATACCTGCCTGACTTCCACTTTAGTTGCCAGTCACTGCTATCTGACATCTCTTTTGTATCACTGCTGCCCTTGTAAATGGCATACTAGCACTTTTTGTTTTGTCCCCCTCAGTATCGTCACCTCTCCTATGACTTCTAATAAATGGATTCTCCTGGTAAGTCTTCCAGCACCCTAGCAAACTGTTGCTTTGCTGGTTTTGTTCCTACCACACATACAGTTCTGAACAACTTTATTTCCTTCTCCACTGTGACCAAGTCAAATCCTGCTGAAGTGCCCACTGCAGCAATAAGAATGGAGATGCTCATTGTAAGCATTAGGGCAATAAAGTTGCTTTAAAATTTTAGATAATATCGAATTTCAAGCCTCTGTGGAGTGGCGACTTGAATAAATTTTTTTTTTTGTAAGATTACAGTTTACTTCAGTTACTTTCTGAAAATTTGAGCTGTAGACCATTGGAATAAATCTTTACTTTTATTCCACCATCCTTTGGAAACTGTCACCCTGAGATGCAGAGTTTGATTTCGATAGACAAAATGATGATGTTTTTGAGCTTTAGTGGAAAGAGAGGAAACTCCATATTGGAATTTCCTGTATAGTATTAGCAACAGGTAGGTAAAGAAAAACATTTTCATGTTTTGTGTGCATTAACTCATCCTCTTGTGAGGCTAATGCACAGATCAGTAAGACAAGTCCTGGTTTTACTGAGTAGTTGAGTTCCAGACAAGATGTTTCAAAGCAGAGACTGCAAATTGGTACCTGGCACTTTCTAGAACAAGAATTATTTTTGGGCTTTCACAATTCCACAACTCTTTGACTTTCTTGCATGTGATTCCTTGACTTTCAATGACTGTTTTCTATACAGATGGGCATGTTATTAGTTGTAACTTCTTTAAAGCTATTTTAAATCTACTTTTTTTGTAATCATCTCTGATGAGTTTCTCTATGTGTTTTCTTACTTTGTATATATTAGATTGTAAATTATAGGTGAAAGATGACAGAAACTATTGGACAGTATTATTATCCCAGCTAAAATTATTTGCAGGTGCCCATAGTAATAGGAAGAATTTACCTCATAAGAAAAGTCCAAGATGGGTGGATGGCTGAGGACAGATAAAAGCATACCTACTAATTTTTTTCGTATAAAACGATATGAGTGACATGTTATGTTAGGCACAAATAGTTCTGAAAAATACTATTTGGAGTTCTTTATCATTTAGTAGTAATAACACAACATGTATAGGTGATATTGCTGTGATAAAAGGGTGAAGTAACAAATTCTGCAAGCTATTCTGATGAAAAAGGACCTACATATTTTATCCTAGTATTCATCCTGGTATCCAGCCAGAAGGGGGAAAAATATATATAATTTGAGTCTTTGATTGAAAGTGAAGATAAAATAAAGCAAAATATTTAGGAATGGGGGGAAAACATAAAGGACAAAGCCTGAGTATAAAAAAAAATAAAAAAAATCACTCTTCTTAGGATTTATATCCTGGATGAAGCTAGAGAAGCCACTGTTTTCGGGTATTTCAAGTGCAAAATGATAGCATTCCAGTGTAAGATCTGCATATACATCAACTTCTTAACTGAATTTTTACAGGTTTTTCTCTTAAGCAGAGTTGGGTTTCCTAAGAAAGAAATTAAGAATAATGTATTTGATTGTACCAGTAGCATTTCTTAATGTGTTTGTCTGCTTTAGTGTTGTTTTGCTTGCATTTATTTCATACTCAGTAGGCTTAGGGAGCTGCTGATTTGTAAGCCTCTCTCAGCTCACTCTGTAACTCGCCAACTTCACTGCTTCTGAGATAGACCAGTCCATCTGCAAGACAGGCACTGACATGCCTCTTAAAAAGTGCAAGGAAACTCAGAGCAGTCCCTAGTCACGTTGATAGAGCCAAAGTTAGATTTTGACTGCTGCTACTTTAGATTATCCCTTCAAGTGAGACTGGGACACTTGTCCTTCAGACAAGACTTGAGGTATCTTTAAATTAGCATTAACAGCATCATTATAGCAATATAAAACTTAGTGCAGGCTGCTAAACCTGTTCAAGTGTGTGTTAAGTTTCCCAGATGGGTTTTATAACCTGCATTGAGAAACACAGAGCTGTATGTCTGCTGCTGGCAGTTATGTGAGAAAGCGGTGTAGGTTATTCTGGTTATACTGAATGGTAACTGCATTACAGACACATCCTCAGGTCCCATAGGAAACTCATGTCTCCTACCATACATCCCTGGCTAGGGGGAGAAATATCTCTCTTTTCTCTACATGTCTTGGATGGGAATCTCTGCTTGAAAATATCCAATAAATTTCTCTGTTCCTCTAGGGAAGAGTGACTGGAAAGGAACTGGTTTTTAAGTTCTGTTCAATTCATTGCTGCTGGTGCTGGGAGATGATAATGTCCCAGCTCTGGTCTCAACAGAGTGAGCTCACACAGGCAGGCGTATCATCTGTCAGCTTGCTTGGGCTTGTCAGTGCTGCTATATAGTTTCTGTTACTTTCAGGCAAACTCTGATTAATGCTATAAGAAAGACTTAGATTGTTCTCAAGGAACTTCTCCATAATCGATGTCATCGTTGCTGATCATGTTAACACAGCGCACTGCAGACTGCAGCATGCTCAGTGGTGAGATCCCAGCTCTCAGGCACAGTGATTTGCAATTAGTTTCTGAGTAGGCCAGGTGAGATGTCTGGCCCTCCAGGGTTGTTTCTCTTCGACAGCAAAAAGTTATTTAGCAAATTAGTGCAATACATTGAATTTTTTTCTCCCAGTGAGGTGTTAGACATAAAATAAATGTCTTTCATTTCACCTGTGTAGGATGGTCATTATGGCTCTAGATAAAAACAATATTAATAAAAAGAGACAGTTATTGCCAGCCCAACTGCCAAAAGCAAAAAGGGGTCAATATGGTCCTTTTTATATCACCATAGGATGCTTTCTCAAGGGTGTCTGTACAAAGAAAAACATAAAGTTTCAAATTGTTTTTCTTATTATATATGATATCATGCATTATCAATGAAAGGCCACTGCATACCTGTGAGCATCCATCTGTATAGGCTTTTAACCTATATTGTCTCCTATACTGTGTATCTGAAATATGGCAATATGTGAGTTTTCTCTCTTGTTTATATTTGTTTATCTTATACCAGCTGAGAGTAATATTAATATTTTTCCTCTTGCACTTATGCTGTTAAGGATGCTAAAAAGCACTGTGTGGGAATTCTCATAGTAACATGAGGAGTTGGATAAACTTGGCCTTCAAGGTCAGGTTGCAGGGGGCTTTGAGCTTGGTCTAGGGGGAGGTGTCCCTGCCCACCGTAAAGGGTTTGGAACTAGGTGATCTTTAAGGTCCCTTCCAACTCAAACTATTCTATGATTTTGATTTCATGTATCAATGTGATCTGAAGACAAAAGTAATTGCATTAAAATTGTCATTGTCCTCTTTCAAAGAACCAAATAAAAGTAAAGTGCAACCTCTGAATTTCTGAGGTGGTAAGTTCTCATGTGCAAAATCCCATAAGGGGCATGCACACTTGCAATACATGCCAGTGGTACCTTTTTTCTCTTTATATCCAGCTTTTCCTGTTTTGTCAACCATTCAGTTTTATAAACAATTCTGTTAGAGAAACAGATGTGCTAGAAAATAATGAAAAAACAGGGTTTCACTTTAGGTTATTGGACTGAGTATGTGTCATCTGGATAGTCATGATAGGTTATCATCTGATGAATATTTGTCTGCCTCTTTGAAAACAGATGGGAGATGTAGCCCTGTTCCTTGGAGAAAAAGTGTTCCCACTTCAGAAACTTCATTTGGCACTTTGTATGGAAATAAAGCAGTCATTCTAGATGATATCAGAAAAATATGCTACAGCACTGGCCTGGTGAAGCTGGAGGGTCTGAGCCAGTGTAAAATTATAAAGAACCCCCTGCAGAATAAGAGAGAGATTTACTTGTTTCCATTTGTTAGCATTAGCCAAAAGTTTTGCCCAATGCATCATGCTTGGGAGATGAGTGGAAATATCTCCAGGTGTTGGTATCTCATCACATTTGCCCCTCACCAGAACTCTTATTATGAGAAAATGTGCTTTGGATTCTGGGTTCACAGCTGCAGTGTACACCTTCATGTGGATTGCCCTTTGTTAATAGGACAGTTGAGGGCTTTGTGTGTTTTACCAGTGAAAGTTTTCACGGTAGCTTCTAGCTCAAATTTTATTCTACTTGTTCTTATTTTGCTGCAGATCTCCCAGGATCCTTGAGCAGAGTAGAGACTTTTACATAATACCTGACAGTTTTTGCTCTAGCAAAAACCCCTATCACAACAGAGCTCAAGCCACTTACCATACTTTCAATAAGCCATGCTTCTAAATGCTTTTATTAAATAGCACTCGACTATTTTGATTTCCTTTCCTTCAGGAAGTTATACTACAAGGATTAATCTTCTACTTAGAGTGACTGCTCAGTCCAGCACAGCAAATGACTTTGCCTTCAGTTGTTTTCTGCCTATGTGCACAGAGATCTAGTTATAAGCTGCATGTATAATGCTTAATCAGTTTTCCTTTCATAGCTTCTGAAATTATTATTGTAAATGATGACTCTCATGGGAGATGTAGAAAGAACTGTGATTCCTGTGTTATGCACACTAGTCTGTTGCATTGTGAAATGTCAGATCTCCTAATCTCTGACATATGTGTTGCAAAATCCTGGTGAAAGTTGTTAGGTTTTCTTCTTCTCTGTTCCTATGGGAAAACTGTTCTTGAACATCAGGTCTTTAATGAATGAAAAACCTTCATCTGGCTTCCTGTCTAAACCAATTTGAGTCTAACTCATATTTTCTTCTTAGCAGCTGACCTTCATCTTATGTGTCTCTCTTGCACTTATCCCCTTATGATAGCACTGAGATTTTTGTAAAAGACAGAAATCATCTGTTGTACTCAGGAGTAAAGATAGACATGAACACAGCTTTTCAGAGACTGAATCAAAACTATGGAAAGCACTTTTTGGAACTTCTTGTTTGACACCCCTCCTCCTTCCCTTAAAGTTTAATTTGTCCAAGAATGAAATGCTTTTCTTGTTGTTTCAGTTTAAATTATTTCAAGAAAACTTGCAGCTTTCTAAAGCAAAAAGTCAAAATTTTGGTGTTTTTGAAAACAGCAAAACAAAGTATTCCAACATTTCAGGAACTATTAATTTTAAAAGTGGCATGATATTTCATTTTTAGTGGAGAGGTCATACCTATAATTAGTTAATTTAGTACAAATTATAAAATACCAGAAGCTCCCTCTTCAGTGGGTGGTGCCAGTGAGTCTGAAGGTTAATTGACTGATGTTTCACAACATATTTGTATATACTCCATCATTTCCTGCAAATGCTGCATTAGCAGCTGAGAAATTCCACCTGCAGCCACCAGCTGTTCAGGTTATTTGAGCTATGTTTCGATATATTTTACCCAGCAGAGAACTAATGAAAATGCAAAATATTGAAAACTTTTTTTGAATAAACAGCTCTTGGTATTTTTCTGGTACACATGTGGACTTTCAGCCTGAAGGGACGAGAAGAGGTAAAGAAGCTAAATGCAGTGTAGCATGCTCCAAGCTCTGAAGCAGAGCAAGAGTGTCTTGTGCCAGGGTGAGATAGCACTGTGCAAGCCTCTGTCAAAGTACCATACACTTCAGGGAATTTTATAGATGCATATGAATAAAAAGATGACTTTGGAGCTTTGCTTCTGGAAATGGCTTTGTAGTGCTTGCTGATATTTGACAATGTCCCATTTTTTTCTAACATCTGTGGACTCCAGTTTATTCTGGCAGAGTCCTAATGTGAAGAGTTATGCATGTTTGTAAGCAGGACATGGGATGTGATGCTGAAATAATAAGAGAATTTCCTTTGTGTAGAAAATAATTTGGTCATTCCAAAAATAAAGAAAAAAAAAACGAAAGAAACATATTCAGTGTCTCGAAAACAACAGAGACAATGTGGGTTAAAAAAAGACTTTGTGAGTTTCGTGTTTTCCTTTGGAAATGCTTGTTACTGCAAAGCCTATGTGTATAGAGACTAACATGACAATTAACCTTGCTTGGGTCAAGTGCAATCTGTAGGAGTGATGTGATCACTCCTGAGTACTTGATGGTAATTTGTTTCATTGGAATGTGCTGTACTGTAGGGGCACTGAGGAAACCTCTCTGTGACTGAAGACTCTCCAGCCTAGCGTAGGCAAGACTTTGGTTCTTGGTGCAGTGCCAGGTAACTGGTTTCTACTCCCCGAACTGAAGAAAACAGGACTGAGTGCAATAAATGAATATGCATCTGGCATGTGAGTAGATCCACTTCCCTGCTGCTAGAAACCTGGGTTTTATATTGTATAATACTTGTGACAGCAGGAAGATCAAACTTACAGAAGAGATATTTGTTAGGACTGGTACTTAGCACTGACTGAAAGGCAGTACAGATAAAGATGCTGAATTGAAACCTCTGATAAAACCCCTACAGAACAGTAGGAAGCATTTAACAATCACTGTGCTTAACTGCCCTATCATCGTTTAAATAGAGAGCTGTTCAAAAGAGAGGATAGAATTACAATAGAGAACCTGGCAAAATCCTGAAAGCTGCTTTTCTTTTAGCTTCCAAGCAGAAATGCATCTGCAATATACATTTCCACATTGTTCTTTATAAGGCTTTGATTTTGAATTCACATATGGTACTTAATTTGCATTTTTCATACAGTCATTAATGCTTGGTGAACTTGAAAGGTCTAGAAAAGTATTCAAAGGCTTGGATACTTCCCAGAAATGTATTCATGTTGTACTGGCCTGGAAATCTGGCATGAAATCTGCAGCTCGGAGTTTGACCTGGGATTTCAATTCTTTCTTTGTGAGGTATTTTAATAAGAGAAGGCTTCTTCTCAGGTTTATTGTATGTTTTATGCTACTTCTTATTCCAGTGAATCATTTAGCTGTTGGTACCATTTTGATCACATTTCTAGCAGAGGCCAAATATGAGAGAATGTCAAGAACAGGGAGCTGCAGGAAACCAGAGATCAATGTACCTTGAAGGGAAGGCATCAGATTTAGGGTTTGAAACTGCCCTGGGAAAATAAGCTGCTCTCTTGATTCTTAATCTAAACCAGAAGCAGCAGGTCCTGTCCATGATAAGGTTGACAGCAGGGTCCTGTCTACATGCAGGAACTGCAGTGGAGTTCAAAGAAAGAAGGAACAAAAGCTAAAATGTTCAAATGAAAGATTCTGGATTATTTTCAGAGAAATTCACAAGATCACTGGGATTTATTCTCTTCTTGTGGGATTTATTCCCAACTGCACAGCTTTCTGGTACTATGCAGAGTGCAACAACCTTGACCAGCCGCAGGGAAGCTGCCTTTGCTAAGGAAAGACATTCAGCTGCTAGGAAGATTCGACTCATGGAAAGCAAACGTTACGGCGTGCATCTCTGAGAGATGCAATCTTAGTTTCAGATACCAAAACAAACCACAAAATATCACGAGGGAACTCATTCTTTTCCTTCTCCTCTTTTATAAAGCAATAAATTATTTCAGATGAGAGGAGCACTGTGATAGCTGATGGGAGATGCAGGAAGACTTCCTCCCCTCCTCCTGTCATACGTCCCATCCAGGGGCATTGAAGTGCAGAGAGTCTATTGTTCTGCTGCTTCCCTTTCCTTTTATCTGTGCAGCTGTGTTCTGCATCAGATACCGTCGTGCTGCCAGAGCTACTCTTCACAGTGGGGGTAGGTGATTTGTTAATTGCTTGTTTTGGAGTAAACTACTTGGTCATGCAAGTTAGTCAGGCTGACAAAAGAACAAAAGAAAGAAAGTAATTGTAATTATTCCCTCTCCACCATCCCTCCTCTCGATTTAAAAAAGGGATACTTCTACAGCTGTGTTGCGTACCTATTTAATCACTTACACCAGCTGATGAAATAAAAGCTCTTGTCCCTTGGCCCCTTGCAAATTATTCTTGTTAATTATTTTTTAATTATCCTTCCATCATTGCTCCTGGTGCCACTTTCATAGTTTCTACATCAGTGGGTGCAGACATGACAAATCTAAAAATTTACCACACATAAGTCTCACTGTTGCTGCGCTGGCTCCAGAGGAGAAACAAGAGGTGGAGCGTGACTCAAGGGATTCCAGGGAGGGTTTACCTCCCTGTCGTGGCTCCTCTGCTTTGCCATACGTGACAATCCTGTTCCCTTGTTGGCACACGAACCGACTCCGCCTATGGATGCACTTGTACGAGTGTGTACAAGCACTCATTAATTAGCTCCAGTTTTACATTAGCGAGCTAATAACCTAGTATTTCCAGGGTGGCTGACAGGATATTAATCAGAACTACGTTAAACAGATGGGGACATTGTATCTCTCCTTAATCCACACGGGGAAATAAAAATCCCCAGTGTGGAAGAAGAGATTGCAGATTGAAGTGTTCCACGGTCTGCTTCTAAGGGATAAAAGGGATTGATTAATTTTTGCTGTTGGAATGTTGCAGTGGAGAAGTCAACATTTTGCTCTGCTATATACCTGCAAGTTTATAGAACCTCTCTTCACAGAATGTAGGTTCTGGTGTAATTTCTCTGTCCCTGACACTGTCCCATTTGAAAAAAATATCGTCAGAATTTGCTGGAAGGTAAAGAGGAAGCAGAAGTGAAACCCTAAATGTGGATGTACAATTGAGGGAAAGGGAAGGAATGGAAAATAAGAAGTGTCTTTTCTCAGGGGCTAGAGACATTAAAACTAAAGTATTTTCAACATGTGGGACCAAATCAAGTCATGAGGCAAGGAAATAAAGAGGCACAGTATTTGCATCAGAGTACTTGTTCTCTGAATGGCATTTTTTCCCCCTAGGCAAACTGCTTACAAACATATGCTGTATTTTACTGGTATTCCTCAGTATTAGTTGGCAGGTGGCTTATGCAAGAAAGTTCAGCCTCTGGTCTCCCTGCAGTGATTCACCACCACAGTTTACCTGAGGACTGGTTTTTCTATATGTGAGCCATATTTTGTTCAGGGCTTGATTTTTTTCTCTTTGATATGAACTTCCGCAGTTTAGTTTATGATGACCATGAGATGCCATACCCCTTCTATTCATATGGAGATTGCCCAAACCAGCGAATTTTACATAATTATATTTTTTTCTGTTGCCTTTTAGCAAATAGCTTTGCAGAGGATGCTCTGCCCTTTGTGTTTTTCCAGCTCCAGACTCTGGATGACATTTTGCAGAACATTTTTCGTAAACACAGTAATCACTTTTCCCCGGCACCTCATAAACACAAACTGGCATAAACCAAAATACTCTTAGACCTGACATTTTTGTGTTGGATTTTCATGGAGGTCTCACATTATTTACATTATTATGGTGGATTGACCCTGTCTGGTTCCCAGGTACTGACCAAAGCCTCTTTATTACTTCCCTCTGCAACTGGACATGGGAGAGAAAATGTAATGAAAGGCTCATGAGTTGAGATAAAGACAGGGAGAGATCAGTCACTGCTTACTGGCATGGGCAGAACAGATTTGACCTGGGGAAACCAACTGAATTTATTACCAATGAAAATCAGAGCAGGATAATAAGACGTAAAACAACTCCTAAAAAGACCCCTCCCTCCTTCCCAGGCTCTACCTCCTTCCAGCTCCATCAGGGCAGGGAGATAGGGAGTGGGGGTTATGGTCAGTTCATCACAAGTTGTTTCTGCCACTGCTTCCTCCTCAGGGAGAGAAGCCCATGCTCCAGTGTGGGATCCCTTCCATAGGAGGTGGTCCTCCACAAACTTCTCCACATTAAATCCTTCCAAAAGTTCTTCATCAATTTCTCCAGTGTGGATTCCTTTCCGGGGGATGCAGTCCGTCAAGAACAAGCTTCTGCAGTGTGGGTCCTCCAAAGGGTCACAAGTCCTAGCAGTAAACCTGCTCTAGAGTGGGCTCCTCTCACCATGGGTCAGCCTGCTCCAGCATAGGTTTCCCAAGGAATAACAGCCTTCTTTTGGGCATCCACCTACTCTGGCATGGATCTCCTCCAGGAGCTGCAGTTGTATCTCTGCTGCCCCATGGATCTCCATGCGGTGCAGGGGGGCAGCTGCCTCATCGTGGTTGTCACCGTGGGCTGCAGTGGAATCTCAATTCCTGTGCCTAGAGCTCCTCCTCCCCCTCCTTCTTCACTTACCTTGGGGTCTGCGTAGTTGTTTCTTTCACATATTCTCACTCATCTTTTCTGTGTACACATTTACTTCTCTCCAATAACTTCTTTCTTCCCCATTAAATATGTTATCATAGAAGCATTACTGCCATCACTGATGGGCTCAGCCTTGGCCAGCGGCTGATCCATTGTGGAGCTGGCTGGCCTTGGCTCTGTTGGACATAAGGGAAACTTCTGGCAGCTTCTCAGAGAAGACACCTCTGTAGCCTCGCCTCCTTCTGCCAAAACCTGGCTACTCAAACCCTGTACAATTGTCCCTTCAGTGCCTTTGGAAGCCATGGAAACATCACATCAGCTGTTTTAACCAAAGGAGTAAAGTCACAGCAACACCTGTTTGAAGTGAGCAGAGCTGCCTGTTGACTGCTCACCATTACATGGTGCACATCTATCTGATTTATGGTCACAACAAAGATCCTTTTCACAGTGTGATGCGATGTGGATTGTATCACAGAAGTCACAGAATATTCTGAGTTATGAGGGATCCACAAGAATCATTGAGTCCAACTCTTAACTGAATGGCCTATACAAGGATCAAATGCATGACCTTGGTGTTATTAGCACCATGCTCTAACCAACTGAGCTACTCTCAGGGTGCTGCAGAAATGTAATCCAGTATGACACTGATACTTGCTATGCCCATGGTCGTCTCAGGTTATTTTCTGTTAAGTCTTTCCATTAGTAAGGTTTCTCAATATTTAAATAGCTGATGCCCACATCAAATATGATGTATGGCCTAAAATTCACCCTTACTATCTCCAAGTGCCTAGGAGATCTGTACTTAGATCTGCCTTTTAAATGGAAAAAAAGATTTCTTAAATATTGGCAAGCAGGCAGAGTTTACAACTGCTTCAGTTTTCTTGCTGCTATGAAGGATAGATTTCCCCTTGTCTTTTTAAATTTGTCCTTTCACAGCTCGCATTTGTCAGAAACCTTAGTCATGGAGTCATTTCTTCAGGAAAATCCCAGGGGCCAGTCCTAGCACTAAATAACACACTGAGGAGAATTTGGCAATGTTTAGACTTTCAGGTGAAAACCAGTTTGTAGATTCAAAGCTGGGCAGAGTCATGGCTAGTTTTCAGAACGGAAAAGTGAACAGTGATTATGAAGAGCAGGCAGGAGACAATAGAAGGGTGAGAAGGTGAATACAGGATACGAGTTAGAGGAAAGCCTATTACTTAATTCTGAAATGGTGTAACAAACCAATCTCTAATGTATTGGAGGTAAAAAGAGAAGGTGGTAAGAGCACATGCAGTACATAAGAAACAGAAGAGTGAAATGTGTGATAGGTAGAGAAGGAAAGACTGTAATTATAAAATTACTTCAGATTCTTAGGATTTTTGTTGCCTTTGTAACAATAGGTAGTGAATGAAATGCAGATGAGGGATTTAGTGAACAAATGTTTCTTGCGTATCTATTATGTCAGCAATTGAACCTACCTGTGGTTCAAAACCACGTCTGATCTAGATTCATTATCAGAATATTTTAAATCCAATTAACTAAGTCAGATCCTGATGTAATTACTGTTGATATTTCCTAATACTAACAGATGTGTACAAGACCAAGATACATGGCTCAATATAGACCTGTACTCTGTAGAGGAGAAATGACATATGGAAACAATTGAGTAATTTTAGATTTCGTTATTTATTGTGAATGTACACAGCCAAATTTTTTCTTGGGATAAAGTCACTGCTGTCAGTTTAATTACATTGGGAGTAAATGTGATCCTTCTCAAGTCTTCTGTAAGGGTACAGTTTCTATTAAAGTTGTAACAGATCAATCATGGAAAGGTCTTGGCAGAAAAATCGGTAGGTAGGTAATAAAAAAGATAAAGGACACTGAAATGAATAGAATGACATGCTGTGGGATATTAGCTTTATGAAAACAGCTTTGTCCAATGAGAAAAGTTAGGTAGTGGCATGAGACAGGAACAAGCAGAGAAAGCCAAAAATACTTGGTGCTGTTTCTGAGTAAAAAATATTGTGGTGGGAGTGGAGAATATTTTCTGTGGGAGATGCTCTTTTACTATTAGAGTTGCTTAAACCAAATTAAATTGACATATTGATTATGCAAAATTTAAGGATTATCCATCCATCAAAAAGGTGATGGTCAAACTTGCATTTAAATTGCTGAGCTGGGGCCCTCATAACATGTTTCTTGTTTGGAGCTGCAGCACAGGCCAGTCAGTGCTATGTGCTTTCCACAGCAGCCTCTACTTGCCCTACACCTGCAGTTGCACAGTGAGCACTGTTGTACTGTGATTTGAATATGCTGAGTACCATGGAAATGCTAAATAAATTCAACATCAGCTTAGCTGTATGAATTAATAGGTTTGAAAGCACTTATTCTGCAGGAATTTATGTGTGCTCTCTGCTGTCTGTGTTGTCCTTGTGATGCCACACACTCCATTTTGTTCTAGCTGGGCTCTGTGTATGAATGGAGGCGAATACATGCCATTTTCCTGGAGGGCAGCTGAGCAAAATTTTCTTACAGCAGTACTCCCTTTGTCTGTAGCTATGCTTGTCTGCTATTCACCTCATTTATTCTGCCCCATGCATCTCCCTGATCCTTTCTCCTCTAGCTCCTTTTTCTTCCTTGGCTTCCCTTTCCCTCTCACTACTGCTACCATTTCCATCCTATTGCACTGCCTTCCTTTGCCTTGTTCCCATCTAGTTTACTTCTCTTTCATTCTCCAGAAATTCCTAGACTCTTATTCAAAATGAATAGGTCAATCCTCTCCATTATTTCCTGTCTACTACTTGGTGGGTCTGGTACCTGAGCGTTATTGCTTGGAAAGTTACCAAGTTTACGCCAAGTTACAAAGTTTACACCTCTTTTGTTAGTTTTCCCACTGTATTCAACTACAACAGTAGATGTTGAGCTTCCTCCCAGTCTTCAGCCTGTACTATTTCCTTCTTTTCCTACTCCTTTGCTTTGCTGTGAAGCACTGCTTGTCATTTTTCCTCATTATTCCGTTGCATGTGGTGGTAACAACAGTTCACCCAGCTCCTCCTAATCAGTTTTCCATCCTAAATTTGGTTTGGGCCTCTTCCTCTCCACGCTATTGTCATAACTAACCTCCAGACACTGGTGAGGCTAGGCTTTTGATGAAACTCCCATCTCACTGTATTTGCAGTGGTTCAAAGCTGTTTCTAAGTCATCAGAAAGGGTGCATAATATAAATTAAGCCTATTTCATTCTTTTCTACAGAATAACTGCAGGAGGAAGATTTATAAAAAAAAAAATCAGTAGAGAACAGTGTCTTAAAACCCCTTCATATGGAAAGCTGAAAGTCTTGCCAGTGATACATCTATTATTTTGGACATAATCCTAAGTGTTGTGGTTATTTGTTTGCTTGTTTATTTATTTCATACTGTTGGATCTGCCTTGCCAAGGTGTCCAGACTATTATTATTATTATTACTGTAATCTGAAATATAATAACCAGGTTACTGTGACAGTGGTCCTTTTTCCTTCAAACAATGCATTCTGACACTGTACCTTCTGCCCACTGTGCTGCTACTTCTTGATACTTTGAAAATGGTCTTTCTGGAATTATGATGAAGGAATATAGGAAATGATGGGAGGACTATAGGTTCCTTCTGAAGGGAATTAATTTGCTTTAAACAAATATGGGTGTACTGCCTAGTAGTAAAATTCATCTTTAAGAATCACACAAATAAAGAGAAATTTGTTCTTTCTTTTGAACACCCAGGACTCAGCTTTAGCTCTCCAAAACCTTTTATTCTCCCTAAATACCATAAATATGTGCAAGAGAGATCATTACTAATACAGAAGTAAAATAAAAGGAAATGTAAAAATTAAATTCTGATATTCCTTATGTTGATGTATATTGAGAACAACCCTATTGATTTAAACTAAGTGGTTCTGTATTGCATTGAAATAAATGACTAATATATGTTATAAGAGTTATTTGCTGGGGAGAAAAGGGAGATACTCAGGACTTCCAATTGTCCTTTTTTTTTTTTAATAGGAGTTTTCTTCATAGCTCATTTTTGCTGTTGTTGTTGCTCCTTCAGTGTAGTCTTAATGATGAATTTGTAACATTTATGCTCATTTGCATGGCTGGGAGCTGAACTGCCACAAGAAGAAATTATATATTTGGAGGAGGATTTACAGAGAAGTTTGGAAAGGAAATCACTTGTTCAAACTGCCTCAAATATCAGAAAATGAGATTAAAAAAATTGTGATGAACACATTACTCTGTTCAAATGTTCGCTTCCTGCACCTTAGGATTTTTTCTGCTGTCAGTCTTTCTTTTATTTCAGAATAATGCAATGAATTTGTTGCAGATTTATTCATTGACGTAACCCTTCAGAAATGAATTGCCAACACAAAAATAGGACTTGATTGTAAAGAAAAAAAGCCTATTTAAGTCCAGATTTAGCAATGAATGTGATATGTGCCTACTACATTGTCTGAGACCTGAAAAAAAGCAGATTACTGACAGATAAACTGAACTTTCATGAGGCTAAGTTATATTTCCAAGCTCATTTTCACTCGTTACATGATGACTGAGTACAAAACTGTAAGTATAGGTCTAATTTTAAATGTATGTTTCCATTCAGTTAAAATATTTGTGTCCTTAATAACCTGGATGAATTGAGGCTAAATACAGAGCTTCTATTTTCATTAAAATCATGTGTTTGACTTCTAAGACAAATGGAGATCTTTGAATCAATGTCAGCTTTGTGATCAGGTGTCCATTGTCATGTTTATTATCTAACTTCTTTTGACTGAACTGCTTTGACTGCAATTGTCCTCTTGGACATTGTTTTTGTTTGTAAGAGAAAGGGAAATTTGGGTGATTTCTTGATAGAACCATAATTGACAACTCCCTGGTTCTCCTAATACAGTAGAAATGAGTAAAAAAAAAATAGTTTCCTAGTAATCCAAGCCTTTTTTTTAATTTATTATTTTTTCCCTTCTCTGTCTCTCTGTGTCTTTTTACAGCCTGCTTTCTGTTTAAAAATCCTCTCAGTTTTGTTGATAGACCATATAAGTGCATCTATGCCTGTCAGACCTGTTGTCATCCCTTACGTTTATGCATCTGGCATTTTAGGCTTTGGTAGTGTAAGGACAGCTTCCACAAACAGAAGAAAAGTCTCTGTATTTAGAGGATGTTCACAGTAAATATGCCTGTTTCTTCCTCTGCATAGCTCAGTTTATGACCGGTGTTGTGTGACGCTGAGGTTATGAGTAGTAGCAACTGCTGCATCCAGTCACTTTGAGAGATTTATTTGCCTCTCACATTGCTCCCAAATAACAGCTAATATTTCCAAGAACAGGAATATATGATCCTTCCCCAAGTATAACAGTTATGCATCTTCAAAGTGTCTATTGCATTACAAATGTGAAAGGTTTTTACCCAAACTGTAAAATGATATGATCATGGTACATATGGGTACAAGGGTCCTTGAGAGCTCTTATCCATTCTTCTATTGAGACATTCAGTTATACTGAGAGACTTTCTCACCGGTGTTTAAATACTCTGTTCTAAAAGCATCCCAGTCAAGTGGGTCAATCACTTTTCTGGGTGCTCCTCTATACTATTGCCTAATTATCCTTCTAATTATAGACATTTTTACCCCTTGTGTTTACCTTACATCCTATTTTCTTTGTTTAAACCTGTTACTGATTTTCCATTCACCAGTAAACAGATTTATCTTTTAAATGTCTGGAAATTGTTACCATGTGTTTTTTATTCCCCAACTCAGTAACCTGAGCTTCAGCTTTTCCCATTTTTCTTCAGGGGTCTGTTTTCTCTGCCTTTGAATTTTTGCTTTATCATCTGGTTGGGTTTTTTTGTTTGTTTGTTTTTCTTTGTTGTTGCTCTCTTTGGATGCTTTCTGGTTAGTTTCTTGAGGTTTGGAAGCCAAAAGAACACAATGATATGTTGGTTGAGCTGTAACCTTTCTGAGGTGTGTGGAAGACTTGCATAAAAAAAGTTCCATTTTACAAATAAGTGGCCTGACAGGGTAGTGAAGTGATAATGTTCACTCTGGGCAGTTCCTGAGCCTTTTAATTCTGTGGGTCCCTTTTGACAGTGTTTCTGTTTAGATGGAAATTCTCTATTTGATGATCACACACCTGATAATTTTGCATTAAGAGTAATGGTTTGCAATTGTCTTTACTGAATTGCATGCATTATATGTTTATACTCCAATGACTTTTAATGACCTAACATTTGAAAGTATTTACAGTTCCCTAATCCTCCATTATTTTTCTGTCCAAGTATGTGAACCCAAAAGCACAGGATGAACTAAGCAAGAGGCTTGAAAGATTCTAAGTTTTATATAGATGAGTCTATTGAATTACCAATGTAGAGTCATAATTTTCTTGGGATGACTTATACTTTTCGTTGGAAAAAAACTTGGCTTGGGCAAGTATTCAACTACATGCAGCCCAAAATCTTATTCAGTGCAATAAGGCACCTGGCTATTAGTCAGGGATGAAATGAATCATGATGTACTGTATGAGCTGAGTTTCTTAATCTAACAGAAAGTCATCTTTCAGGTCTCTCCCTAGTCTAAATTTATCAGTCTTCCATCTAAGGAAGTGAAGCACCCTTTGTGTGTCCCTGGATTCTTTTCCTTTTAAATGGTAGTGAAGTTGCATCTTCTAGCAAGGTGCAGCTGTAAGTACAGCAACTTTCTGGTAGTTGTTTCACTTGGGAGGCTGGGTGTTGTTGACCATTGTGATACAAACCACTCTTCACTACCTAGCAGATGCTATTGTGCTGTTCAGAAAACTGCTGCTGCACACCGACATCATCTGCCTGGGATAAAAATCTAGACTTGCATCTCTGTTTACTGGAAAACTGCAACGTAATTTTGTTTTCTAGGACCAATTAATATTGGTTCTTTGTTCAGCCCTACTGTTTTGAAGTGGAAAATTCCATCTGGGAGGCTGTCAGTGGTATAGAAAATAAATAAAAGGCTTAGTTTCTGTGCAATCAGCAGGAAAGTATTTTATTATTTTGGCTATGGATTTTATGTGTGGCCAGAAAACAGCTTTTATCCCATTTCCTTCATACTGGAGTATTTTCTGTTTGTATTTCAACTTCTGTTCTGGACACAAAGCTTCTTGTACTTCCTATAGAGGTTTGTACAATTTTTGGAGGTAATTCTCAGTGATGACAGGTATATGTAAACATCTGTGGAGCTTTGGAATCTCAGTTGCTGTGTATTTTGCTTCCACAGAAAAAACAACTTACCTGTCAGGGATCACAGTTCTCCAGACTATTTACTAGAACTGATTTAGAATCCAGTGCAGTAAATCTTGATTTTTTACTTTGCTATGTAAGTTGATCATGTGTTTCAGCACAGAAATTGCCTTTGTTCTTGAAGTCTGAAGGAACTAGTTATAAAGCAAAACCCATAGAAGCTTACTGTAACAACAAAAGAGCTTACGGTGATGACATAGAGCAAACAAAGCAGGAAAACCTTGCTCCCTTTCAGGGGTCCAGTGCAGATGCTGACACCTCAGTTCCCAAACAGGGGTCATAATGAATTGAACTTATCAATTGAAAATCAGATACTGCTGATCAGATTCTGTTTCCAATGCCTACACAGCACTACTCTGTATGTGTGTTGTGACCATGTAATTTGTATCTTGGAGTAGTACCTGTCTGATTGACATGACTTTGTGTATTTATACTTTATGATATTTTAAGATCAACAATGCCAGAGTTGAAGATGTTTCCCCTGCAGTAGCATCACTACTTCCACTGCTCAGAACAAGTAGCATCAAGTGCCTGGAGACAGCTGTACGTCTTTTCTAAGAAATAAAAGGTTTGAATCTGAATTTGGGTAACATTTTGGCTTGAAGCCTTTTCATAGAGGAATTTTTCTTGCTGCTTAAAAACCAAGTCAGTAAAGATTTATTATAACTTCTCTCAAGAGATCTCATACTTCTGTAACTCACCTACTTAAAGAGATAGTCATAGGAATAATAGTGGTATTCTGCACAGGAGGTTTGGAAAATGATTGCCAATTTCTGAATTATTATCATGCACTGGATTTGAATGTATCTTTAGATACTAACCCCTTTACTGCCACATTACATTTTATGCCAGAGGTCACCTCTAACACTTCCAGTAAGCTAATGATTTTTTCTTAAGTAAAATCTTTGGGGGGTTTTATAGTCGCTTTCCAAATTCAATTGCTCACAGCAGTGTATTTATGTAAAACAGAACTTTATTAGGAGATGAGGGCATACAAAAGGAGAAGGCTATGAGAATTTTGTAAATACGAGATTTAAGGGGGTCTTTCTGGGGTGAACAGAACCATATTCCTGGCACATGCAGTCTAAGATGTCCTGCCAGGCAGATCTTGGCAAAAAAAGGCAGAAAGAACTGGCTGCTCCCTGCTATGGGGCAGGGAGCAGATGCTATCTCATTCCCTGGTATCTGAGCAAGGTGCTTTAACATAGTGACAGGCTTGATCTTTCTCTTCCTTAGTTTTCTGCAAGGAGCACACAAGTGGTTACCGGCGAGGAGAAGAGCTGTATTCTCATTCTCTCTGGGCTATAGAAAGAGCATGAAGACACTCCTCATGTGTTTCTTGAAGGCTTGCATTCCATTCATGTCTTGGGGCTTTTTTTGAGGGAGATTTACAAATATATAAGAGTTTTACAAGACAGTCTAAGTGCAGAGGGCAGTGCAGTGACTGCCTCTGGGTGGAAGTTCAAGTGAAGTAAGTTTTTCTGTGATCCTCCTCCTCTCTGACCACCTTCTACATTCAAACCTATTTGCCATGGATAGATCATCTTGGATCTTTGTTGTCCTTACTTCTTTCTATGACCTTCTAGTCTTTACTTGCATCTGACTATAGGACTGCATCTTAGACTAAAGAATTCAATCTTACTTAGAGATTGAATCTTACTTTTAAATTTTTGTCGTAGATCTATTATAGTTGAGAACAACAATGGCTTTATCATCATGAATTACAGTGATATAACTAAACAGTGACTCATTGATACACCAGAAATCTGCTTTAAAACTCATTAATATTCTCTTCCCTTTTGTTTTCTTTTGCATAGTCTTTATTCTTAGGCTTCTGGCTTCCTCCCAGAATTATTTCTACTCCTCTCTTGTCATGCCATATACAACATCCAGGGGCTGCAGGCCATCCACAGTGACTCTAGCTGGGATCTTCCCAGAAGAATTGCTGCTGGTGGTTTGCTTCTCCTATTTGTTCTCCAGCTCAATATGGGCAGGCAGCGTCATGCTCTGGTACACAGCTGAGAGACAAGTGCAGGAGCTGGTGAGGAACTGAGAGGAGGGACATGGAGCTGGGGCTGATGGGCGTCCCAGAACTTTATTTTAAAAAAGCATTCAGCAGGGGCTTGTGTCAGGATGGCTGGGGCACCAGCATCTCCCTTGTAAACTGGGAAATGAGAAGGCTAATGGCCATAATAACTAAGGAGGGAGAGTTGGATCTTAAGATGGTTGTCAGATTTTCTTCGCTATTAATGAAATGGATTAAGATAGTCTTGCTTAAATGGCAGTTCACATTTCTATAATTTGTTCTTATTCTAAAGGCTGTTAGCTTTTGTGCTCTCTTTTTCTTTCTGTAGTATGCCTTTGCACATAATACGTATTTACAAACTGTGTTTATAGTTAACAGGCTTTTCTAGAAGAAATAAAGGTGACATATTCACAACAAGTCACAAAGTATTCACAGCCAGCCTTAAATGTGCAAAACACTGGCTCTGATGCATAATTATGGTCACCTCCAACCCCTCTGCTTGAAAGGTACAAAATAAGGAAAGAGCAAGCCATACAATCTGTCATGGCAAGGACTCAGAGCTGAGATGCTTAACAAGGTAGGGAGGTGAAAAGGATTTCTCAAGCAGGAGCTGTGTTGCAGCCTTATGAGTATTCACTTGTTTCCTTCTGACTTACCTCCTACTCACCCTGTTCTGCCAGCCATGGGGTTTGTCTTGCAAGGAGTGTTGGCAGCTTCTCTTGCCTGGGGATTGTACTGGTGTCTTGTGTGAACAGACTGACTCTAAGATACTTGACTCCAGAGAGAGTTCACCTGGAAACAAGGGGTTTTTGTTCCTCCAGAGTGCTCCTAAGGAGTGTGCAATTCTCCCTAACGGGGGGGACACTGGTCAATCTATGGCTTGCAAAGAAGAAAAGAACTTCATCTCTCCTCTAGGCACACACCTACGAAAGATATCTAGTTGTGTTCAGTTCCCTAGTAGCTAAATGATGGCATGATCTTTGCTGCATTTATTCTTCCAAAAGCTTTTTGGAAATGTAATGCCTTGCATTCCTAAAGGATGGTGAACTATAGCTCAGAGAAGATTTATCAAATGCTACACAAGCTACACAGCAGAGTGCAATGCTTTATAGGAAGAAACATACCCAGCACCTCTTGAGTCCTCTGAACTGAAGGGGTTTAAATTAGCATTGATGCGTGCTGACTGTTTCTGCATTTTCCAAACCTGTTCCCACTAACTAGTATGATCACGGTTTTGTTCTCTCTTGTACCTATTTGCACTGTTTTGCCACCTCTCACTGGTGGGCTGGAAAAAAATTAGCCGTTAATATATTTTGCTACATTTATCTATTTGCTTAGTTAAAATAAAACTTTTATTACTGTAGCTGTTAACATTTGTCTGTAGCACACCCAGCATTGGCAGAAATGCTATCCAGTCAGGTAAATCATGTTTTACTTTTTACAGCTGGAGTTTCCAGGGCTCTTTATGTCTGTTGCAGAAATTCTTTTCTAGTCATCTGTACTTGAGATTTGCTTCTGACATTTCATAAACAAGTAGGAATGAAATGGTCCACCAGTAGTAATTTCTATATGCCTAGCAATGAATATGCTTACAATGTGAATAATGAAATACTACTAGGAGAGAAGGATATTGTTCATCAGGAAAATTCACCCAGAAATATGTTCAATGATAGGCTGAGTGATGAATGTGCTGAAAGTATTGCATGTGGGCAAATATTATGATAATAGCTTAAACCAGGGAAAATACAGCATGATGTAGCATAACCTAGATCTTGGAATCCAGAATTATGGATTGGCTGCAAAAAAGCTGATTCATTATTTGTGCCTCTGGCATGTTGCTTGACAATGTGTACCAATTGCTCATGAGGCAGGATTTGGTCTGTGGGCTGGTGAGTAAAATTTACAGCGTTTCTAGAAACATGAAACTAAGAAATTAATTTTTGAACAGGCATACCTTGCATATCTTACCAGCAGCAACAGTTTGCTAAGGCTACAAAACCAGTGCACTACAGATGTTTCTCAGTCTCACCTGAAAAACCTGGCAAACTGCAGAATTATTTGTGCCTGTATTCCGAAAGAGCAAAAGGAGTGGATCTTGCAATTCGATAGGCTATTCCAGAGTTTAAAACAAAGTTGGATCACAGCACAATAATATCACTTTAATTACAAAACTCATGTTACTTTAGAGTCTATAAGATCATTTCTACTTTTTATAATCTCTACTTTTACCTTATCCCAGACACTTGAAATTAAGTGGCGGTTACAAGAAAGAAAGTTTAAGACTGTTGGATTTCCCTCAACACTTTAAAACAACACTCAGCTAAATTGTTGTAGCACTCTCCTGGGACATAAATAACATGGTATTCAACTGCTGGCAAAATAGCTTATAAAAAACCCTTCCAATCATTGGAGGCTTCATTCTTTCATCAGCAGAGACATGCATAAAACCTATTTGAGCTAATATATTTGCAGGCACGATCCTGATTCCTTATGCTGACTAGTGCATAAGCATGATCAGATTTCTTCGTACTGAGTATCTGCAACTTTTCTTAAGTCAGTAAAAGATGTGTTTTACATGCATGCTACATATTACATATAGACATACAAACATTCAGGAAGAATCTGGCCCCCACATCTGTCTTCTGGAGGTGCTGAATACCCATACCCTTTGCCTGCAGTGGAAATTGAGGGTGCTCATTTTTTAGCTAAAAGGAGTTATTAAGCAATGAAAAGAGATATTTTTATCTCAGTGAGCTTTGCTCATTAGATGCAGAGGTGGGTACCATGAATTGAGGTATAAAACGTTAACTTTGCAAAAAGTGAATTGCCTTGGACTCTGCACAGAGAATTTAATACAAGATGTACCTTTCTCTATATACTATATAGATACAGAGCAAAATGTTGTATCCTGTAAGTACAATATTCTCACACTATTTTCTTCATAAACAACTTATATAGTTTTCACTTTTTATTGTTTATTATTTGTACTGTAGACTCCATTTATAGGCAAGTGTTTTGCCCTGGAAGGTCCTCAGTATGGTAAGAGATCATCTCTCCAGCAGGATGGGAGAGAGAATGGGAAGAGAAAAAGTGAGAAAACTTGTGGGTTGGGATAAAGGCGGTTTAATAGGTAAAGCAAAAGTCTCACAGACAGGCAAAGCAAGACAAGGAATTAATTCACCACTTCCCATGAGCAGGCAGGTGTTCAGCCATCCCCAGGAAAGCAGAGCTCCATCATGTGTAGTGGTGTTTTGGGAAGACAAACACCAGCACTTTAAAGGTCTGCCCTTTTCTCCTTCTTTACCTGAGTTTATATGCTAAGCATGATGCCATATGGTATGGAATATCCCTGTGGTCAGCTGGGATTAGCTGTCTCTGCTGTCCCCTCCCAACATCTTGTGCACCCCCAGCCTTCTTGCTGGTGGAGTAAGGTGAGAGGCAGAAAAGGCTTTGACTCTGTGTAAGCGCTGCACAGCAGTAGCAAAACCATCCTCGTATTATTAACACTGTTTCCTGCTCAAATCCAAAACACAGCTCCATACCAGGTACTATAAAGAAAATTAACTCTACCCCAGCCAAAATCAGCACAAATATAATCAAAAACCACATTCCAAGCAATAGAAATGAGTGCCTTCTTGGAATCCTTGTTAATTTTGTGCTGACTAATTATGATTCACATCCTTTTTTCTTGTCAAAAATAACCCAGCTATACTGTACTGAAGTATACAATATGTGCTAGATGAACAAGTTGTCATTATATGGACTGGAATATATAGCATTTTCTTCCTGGCCTGCTACCAATGATGAGTATAAGGAATTTTACATTACTGAGTAGCTCTACTGACTTTACACATGAATATGTATTTCCAGCAAATTCTATACCATATTCTTGCATATAGAATTACTCATATATACAAATTTCTGCAAGGCATGGAGCACCAGGGATACAGATCACAGGCCTTTTTTTTTTTAAAGAGTAAGCTTGTCAATTCTTAGCAGAATTTTTAGGTCACATCTAGTCTGAATAATAAATAATAATTCTTAATTTCATCTTTTGCTAATTCATATTTAGATCTATTAACTTGATGTTACATGGAGTGTAAGGGTTTTTTTTTTTCCTTTTTCAAGGGAAAAAATTGATTTTCGGGCTAAAATAACCTAAAAAAATTTAGTAGAGTTTAGAAAAGCAGGAGTCAAATACGTAATATAAGCCAATAAAAGTTTAATTGGCTCAGAAAACCAATCAGAACTGCTTTTTGCAGCCCAGCACAGATGATGTAAATTGAGTATCAATAGCTACAAAAAAGAATTTAGGAAACAGTTTCAAAGTTGAGAATATCAAAATTCTGAAATATCCCACCAGGCACGAGGCTTAAGCCAAAACCATTGGGATCATCCAAAAAAAAACAATAGAGAGCGTGACAAAGCAGCACTAAAATAATGGGCCTCAGTAAATTGCAGCCAACTTGTGCATTGCCCTGAAATTCTCCATTTTGCAGGTGTTGTGATTTATATGAGGATATGATAATTTCATTAAGCAGACATTATGATCTTTTTTCTTTTCAGATGACAAATATGAAGCTTCATAATGGTCCAGACCCTATAAAAATGACAATTTTCACAAGCAGTTAACACACCATCCAAACCCACAGTCTGAGCATAAACTATAAAGTGCCTAATGTGGGATCACTGAACATATGTTTTCATGACAATTAAGTATCAGCTTGGGATGAAAAGTTTTCTGAAAACACCTTCATTTCCTCAAAGCAGAAAGAGTCCTCACAATTACCTTGCCTCGACTTTAGAGAGCAACTACTTCAAAGTGTGCTATTTCTCCACAGCTCCTGCAGCTGAAACTTTCGCAGTTGCTTTAATTTGGCCTATATGTGTGACCAGCTGAGACAAACTCATACATGATGAGATAAAAAATCTTAATAAGTAACAGGCCCTTTCAATTTAACAGTTAAGCAGGTCCTTTAGGTGGGGTGGACACTATGACAGTGCTATCAGAAGCTTTTAGTATACATTTTAGTATACAGGGATTTCTTTCTTTATTGAAGGGCAACTTGGGGTCAGTGGTGGAAATGGTTCTAAAATGCATTCTGCTCTTGGAAGGACCTTGAACACCAGAACAGATGGTTTGAATGCTTGGTGGGAAGAGCTTTAGCTGATGTGTAGGCACAGTTTCTCTTCTTGAGTGGGTTCTGCACACTGACTTTTCACATCTCTTCACTTTTCCTACTTATGAGCTTCACCTGTATCTAGGTATAGGGTGTGAGAAGCAACCAGTCAGAAGCAGCTTGGAAACTGCTTAACAGGACAGCTAGCCATGTTTTGCTAGGGATTTTTTCCTGGTTATTTATTATTTTTGATGTCTAGTATAGTAACATTAAGACACTACTGAGGCCTTTCTGAGTGTGGGACATATGAATCCAGATCGGAAAGCAGACATAATTTCACCGGAGAACTACATTGCCAGGAATGCTTTTTCCTGGGGTCACACATAATTTGTGAGTAATTCAGCTAATCAAAATAGTTTTTCTAAGACTGTAGCTCTTTGCATCCAGTAATAGTAATTGGTTCTTCTCCAGCTGATTGTTCTCATTCTCATTCATTCATCCTACATTATAGACCTTTTTTGAAGAATGCCGAGTACCTGTGGTTTGATGGAAAGTTATTGTATCTCTCAGGAGTAAATTTAATTTGAGTAATATCCCATATAATCCAGTGTGATATGATGCATTAAAAAATAAAGCAATGATGGATCCAGTATCTACAACCCATTTTTTCAGTCTTATTTGAGGGAAAGAAATCTTATCAGAGAAAGAAATATAAATAAACTGGGTTTTATTCTTTAACTAATACAGAAGTTTCTTGAATCTTAGGAAAAGAAGAAAAAGGAAAAAATGCATTGATCATAAACAACCTTCTAGCAGCTGTTAACAGCTGGGATTGGTGGTTTGGTACCAACATTATTTCAGGTAAATGAGAAAGCAGAATTGTAAAAAAAGGAAAATGGTCGATTCTCCAAGTGAAACGTGGGCTGATGTGTAGTATTTATAGCTTAGTACATCCTCATTAATCCATTCTGTTGGGTTTTTTTTCTTTTACACTGACTAAAAAAGAGTACTAATGCAACATTTCTCTGCTGTTTCTTAGTTTTCTGTTATATTTGAGACCTTACTTCCTAACATATATTTTTCTTTCCAAAGAGCTCATGGTGCTTTAACTTGGATCATGCCATAGAAAAGAATCCCTGCATTTCTTAAACTACTAACAAATACTTTAAATGATGAAAACCTACTGAAGCCAGTAGGAAACACAATCCAGCAGTTAAGTATCAGCAGCAATCTGGTTTTTGGTGCCCTTTTTTATTTTTTTTTTTTTTTGGGGGGGGGGGAACTAATTCTACTCCACACACACACACACTAAGTGTTGTGTATTTTTTTTTTTTAGTTTGGTTTGGTTTTTTTTGTTTTTTTGTTTTTTTTGTTTTTTAAATAGGAAAACCCACGGACATTTATAAACTGTTCTGTCCTCCTCGTAGTTTTCTCAGTCTTTTACTTACAAGGGTGATGAATAGGTATTTTCACAGAGTTCAAATGGTTGCGTTTATGTCGGTGCAGTTTTGTTTTCTGTGTGGTTTTGTTTAGTTTTGCTCTGTTCAGTTTTTTAGGAGTTTTCTTCCAGAGAGTCTGTTAAAGGCTCCATAGGAACTGCCGTCGCGGGCTCGTGTTGTTTCAAGCGTTTAATTGTGTTCTTCAGTGCTTGCCTCTTATTGCAGAACCAAACTCTAACTACTTCCCGGTCATAGTTCAGTTTCTCTGCAATCTCTGTCATTTCTTGCCCAGAGGGGTGTGTGTTCTTCTCAAAGTGGGCATTCAAGATTTCAAGGGCTTGTGGCGTGAATGAGGTGCGCCTCTTGCGCTTTTTGGATGGTTCGCTCCCGATAAACTCGGTAAGGTTCTGCATCCCTGCTCGATGGCGGGCCTCAGCCTCAGCCATCCACCGCTCAAGCACCGGCTTTATCTTCTGGGCACTTTTAGGGGTGATGTCCAGCTTTTCAAACCTGGCAGGATACAAAAGGCCAGGGTTCAGTTTGGCTGTCAGACTGCTAGCTATAGTGTTCTCTTGGGCTTCCTGTGGTAGGAAAAAGTGGCTTCTCAGGATGGTGTGTCTGAGGGAAAATTGAGAAAGAAGAGTCTTACACTGATGCTCTGCCAGGGTGGGACTTCCTGCCTGCCTGACTAATTGACTGGCAGAGGTAATTTACAATGGATTATGAAAACTGTCAGGTATATCTATAAGTATATATATATATATAAAACTAGATATTTAAACTAACACAAAATGAGCACTACAACAAAATTCTAAGCACACTAAATAATGCAAGTTAAGAGTCACATTTTCATATTTCTGACCATCTTCAAAACCCTTGAGATTAAGTCTAATTACAGGAAATGATATCAAAGGCAATTGTTTTTTATCATCCGTTTTTGTGATTAATCCTTTTGCTTCCTCTCCCATCCCATGTCATCTAAACACCACAGCTTTAATAATACAAACCAGTGGAAGTTACTAGCCTCTGAATATCAGGTTTCCTTTCCATTTTTTTCAGCAATTTTCACTGTTTGTAAGTTAATGCTATATCCCTTTTCTGGGTTGGAAAAAGATTCCCACAGCCACGGTGGTGTTCAGCTGAAACAGCTGGACACTTTGCAATTATCTTGACTGCCCCCACAATGTGCAAAGACAGACTCATGTTTTCCAGATGAAACCCAGCATAATAGTCTACTAATATGCTGTGGCACCAAGCTGAGTTTATTGTGGGATTTCTGCAAACTGCACCAGAATGATATCATTTCCTGTAAATGAGGTCTTCTATATATCATTTTGCCATCAAAAGTCTTTTGCCAAACCAGATTTTACAAGTATTATAAAACATCTGGAAAAGCAGCCACGCAAAGCTTTAATCCTGTCAAAACCAAGCAGAAGAGCTGAGTGCACGTTTCAGGTCTTAGAAGTAATTGTTTCTTTCATTTACTGAGTTCATCCTCTTTCGCTACACGTTCAAAAAGCCTTGACCCAAGTCGTCTGCTGCCCCCCATTTGTATTTCCCTGCTTTGCTCTGTCCACTCAGCACGCTGCAGTATTTAATGTTGCAGAAAGGCAGCAATTATTGCATGACATTCTCTGCTGTCCAGCCCAGCTGGTGCTGAAGCACCATACACCACCACCATCACCACCACCACCACCACCACCACCACCACTAACCACACAAGCTCTGGAGACAAGACCAACCCAAGCAGTGCCTTTGTGCAAAGGAGCTCTGTGAGTGGAGCTGGCCATTTTTAGCATCACTACTCGGCATGTGGAGGCAGCAGGAAAGATTTCAGCAAGGAACAAAGCATTTCTCACAAGCAAAGAATAAGACAAGGAATAATTTCAGGTAATAATGCTCCAGAGGATTTGTAACTGGTGCCTGACATCCTAATGTGGTGTTGACTCTAATGGGTTATTCCTTGGTGCCCAGTGAAGTTTCAGGCTGGAGGGTGTGTTTCTGAGTGTGTTGTCTCAAGTTAAAAAACCCACCATTATTTGCATGCAGAACATATTCAAGGTGGTATATTGCTCATGGGACCTGCACAGGCCACCAGGAGACTCTACTTGTGTCTTGTACCTTCTCTTGGTGCTTAACAAAAAATGCACAGTCACAGCATATTATTACACCCTGAAGTGGTATCCAGCTGGGGCAGGCAAAGGAAATTTAAAACCCTGTAACCTTGCAAGTGTTTGGGACCAGCCCGTGCACCCATTCCTCATGTTCTCAGAAATTTGCCCCTCTAAGGAGCCCTCTGTAAAATGCCTCACCATCCCCAGTGTTTTCTCAAGGTGTGAGAAAGGATGAAGGAAATGAGAAGACACAAAACTAGACAAAAGCAAAGGAAACTGTAACGTGTCCTTTAGAGGACAGCATATTAAACAGCAACTTAAGGTTTCAAAAAATTGTAAATTGCTAAAAACTCCACCCATTTTAGGCATTCTTTACCAACGGACCACAAGGAAGAGGAAAAAATAAATTAATCCTTAGCAATAGGAAGCAATGGCGTTCATATCCTTGGCACTGCTTGTTAGTGTTGATACTGCAGTACATGTTTGCTATAACGATATACAAGCCTTGCAACAAATTTCCCAGCAGTAGTATCCTTGTATAGACTGAATAAAGGTTATTTTCTACAGGGAGGTATCTTATAAGAAAAAACAGTAGGGGACACCATGGAAGTGAGAGGATCCTATGGAGCTTTTTGTATTTAACAACAATCAATGGGTTTTATGGAAAATCATTGAGCAAAATGTGAGCTGCAAGCTCACTACCCCATACTGATGTTATTTATAACCTTAGTCTTTAACTGCAGGAAAAGCACACTTCCGTTCTATGGGGAATACATTAAAAGTATAAAGAGCAGATAAAAAGACAGAGCATTTCATGGATCACCAAGAACAAAATCCACTTAAATGAGCTTAGAGTTGGTTTCTTGGCTTTCACGGATGGAGAAGGACTATAAGGCATTGCCCAAGAGGAAAAAGCTGTTACCTAAGTGTGTTTGTTACCTCATGCATAAACATGGGATTACTTTAACACACATACATGTATATAAGGCGTTTGCTTCTACTTTAACTCTGTCAAGGCTGTATTATGATTTCTTATTATTAGGGCAGATTTCTTCTTCTGCTTTGCATACATGGGTTTGTCCCTTATTTTGGTAAACATTTGGGTGATAAAGGATGAAGAGCTGCTGGTTTGCAAGATAGCAGGAAGGCTATTTTTTTCCCTTCTGTGTTGCCTAGGTAAATCATCATTAACATCCTCTATGTGAAGTGCTAACCACAGTAATACAGGTTTTAACTTAGCAGGGATGCAGCCATGAAATATTTGTTCAGTAACCCTATCTGTAGAAAATGGCACAGTATGAAGAGGGTCAGCTGGTGCTTATCCAGCATCAGCAGGGTCTCCAGCTCATCTACGGAATTAAGTCTCAGTGCCAGGAACATTGTTTCTCACTTGTTTAAAAAAAGAAGGAGGAAAAAAAAAATAAAAGACCAGAGTTACTCTAGGGTTACACAAGGAGAACATTTTATCTGTCAGTTAACAACATTATTGGCTAATTGAAATCTCAGATTAAATAATAAACTGCAAAGACAGGAGACTCAAACACAAGCATGCTGCTCGCAATAAGCTGCATAATTGTTAAGAACAAAGGGAGGAGAGGAGAGTTTATGATGTAACTTGTTACCTGCAGATGGCAGACTGGCTATAGGCAGGGCCTTCGGTGGCGCTCAGGGCTTGGCCAACTTGAGTCTGTGTCAGGCCAAGGGACAGGCGCCGGATTTTAAAAGCTTTGGCAAATTCTCGGATTTCTTCCAGGTTCACCCCATCCACCTCTCCAGTGGCTGTTTGAGGATCTGTTGAGACAGTTTTTTTAATTATGTCAGTTCTTTGCATCATGTATCGGTGGGACAGGCTTACACCAGATTTCGTTGTCGAGGTGTTCCATTTTTTTAGTACTTATCCCTTTCTCTTCTTCCCCAAACAGAAACAGACTTGCCTTGTCAGGGGCATCATGAAGCACGTTCAGATTGCTAAAATGTTAACTAGACTGCAGTGTTTGCAGGTGCTGCTGGAAGATTTTCAGAGACATGAGTTGTTGCTGAACTCCTGAAAATGGCCAGCTAACCCAGAGTGAGGGCTCTCCACTGCCATTTAAGCCTTGCAAAATCTTCCTTGGATTCAGGGGTCATGTTCCCTCTTTTCCCTTTCAATCACATAGAGAAAGGAGGCTGGTGTTAATATATTCATTTCCAGCCCCAGGAGGGCGAAATATATCTATGAACTGCTTGGACTGTTACCTTGAAATCAAGACTTCCTGCTTTCCCTAAAATTAAGGCCAAATAAGGAGATTCACAACCATTCCTTCCCTTTTCCACAGTACCCAACGCAAACTGCCAGCTGAATGTCCAAAATAACCCGGCAAATGAACAAGCCCAAACCAAATGCTGCCTTTAAAACTTCCATGATTTTAAAATCATCTTTTAAAATACACCCTTCTGTGAAGTAGCCTTTCAGGCTTTTCATTCTGCCTCCCATCAGGTTGATAATCAAGGAGCAGCAACACTGGGTTTGGATGGTAATGCCTCACAGGTTTTTACTTTTACATTAGCTCCTCCGAAGATAATGCTTATGATGCTGTGAGAATAAATCTGTCCTTCCTCTCTATAGCAGTTTACTGACGCAGAAGCCTTTGTCCCTGAAAGGGCACATAATAAAGCATGTCTGCCACAGGAAAGCTCCTTTGGAGCTGGATAACTCGGTCAATTTAGGACTTATCAAGGGAAATGACACAACAGCTGGAGAATGGAACTTTCTCCCCCCTCCCAAGCTACTGATCCCTGACTAAATGAAAGTGTTCGCCAAGTCAGAGACAGCATGGGACTGGGACGGTGGAAGATTTCAAAGTGTTGTGCAATCCGGCATGTAGTGAAGCCATTCTCCCAGTGAGACATCTCTATTGTTCTTCCCCTCATTCCTCAGACTTCGAGGTGAAAAGTTTGCAGCACAATAACCCCTCAATTTCTGTAAATGCAAGCAGTTGTCCAAGGACAGTGCTGCACTACATTACTATTCTGAACCCTATATGAGAGAGGTTCCTGCTAGTATGGACATAGCCGAGGGCTTATCAGCATTACAGGAACTAAGCTTTTATTTTCAGGGGTTTATAAGCATGGTGGAAAATTTCCTTACTATGGAAACATTCTATTAAAAAAACTCTTTTTGTCCAGTAATAGACAGGGAGAAGGATTTTCTCATGCACAAATTTAGCCTGTGTCTATTCGTTGCTTGAGTGTAAGAAGCACACACAGCAAGAGTATTTTTAAAATTCTTAAGTATGCAACCAGAGACCACATGAACTGTGCTGAGCCTCATTTTGCCAATGCCCCACACTCAGAATCATCTCTTTTGTTCTCACTGCTGCACTTGAGCTCACCAGTACAGCCATGCACTCATTCAGTATGAAGTTGGGTGCATATGACAGTGGCCACTCAGGTTTATAAAGCAATTACAGAATCACGGGATATTGCCTTTCGAGGTGTGGGATTTTCCTACTTACCCCACACACAGTCTATCTGGCATACCACTGAATTCAGAGACACAGAATGGAGCTGCACACTTATCTGCCCTTTGGGTCTCTAAAGAGCAACTGACAAATGTGCAAAACATCAGAAATGATACTGGCCTCCAAAACTCCCTGGAGTAAGATACACCAAGATGCTGACCTTCCTCACCTCTTTCCCTCCCTTACTTTAAGGCCCCTGACTAAGGCTTTTAGGGATGCGACAAAGGGCAGTTGAGGTGTTCCCAGACAACAAAGTGGCCAACACTACAGCATCTGGCACCTGTAATCCTCCCCAACTTCCATTAGGAATAAAAAGGGAGTAAGAAAACTAAGGGGTTATTTGCTCACATATGATTGTAAGGAAATACTGCCAAGTTCTTCTGGATCCTTCTGGTATGGCACTGTTGCAACTTTTAGTGCTTGGGGGGTTTGGATGAGGGAAGTCTTAGGCTGAGATCTCCTTGGGATGAGAAAGAAACCTGTGATGCACTTGGTGGGGTATCTTCTGAGAAAAGGACTTCATTCCTACATAGCACCTTTGGGAGCTGGGAAGTGCTAACAGAGGGGGACTGGAACACTGAAGCCTTTTATCCCTGAACTCCAGGGCAAACAGCATTTGTATGAGATTGGAACCACGTCAACCTTAGGTATGATTCAAAACCCTTTGAAATCCCCAGATCATGTCTTCTATCACCTCCATAAAACACAGATGAAGACCATTCTATTGACATCTTAATATAACAGCACCGGTCTCTTTTACTCTATTGCCATTAAAATACCATCAATACATAGTCCTGGACTCTGTGGACTAATGTATATGTAGGTACATGAATATATTCAAATAGATAGTGGACTTTGTTTTAGCACATTCTGAGCTCTCAGAACAGTTTAACATATAGTGCACTTCAAATTTTAGGAAGAGTGGCTTATTGAAGACAGTAAATAAATGGTTGCTTCTTAAATTAAGCAGATATTCCGGGGAAGGCAGCCTAGTGCCAACAGGAAAATAGAGAATACCAATCCCACTGAGTGGCTGGGCTCTACAGTAACACCATTTCAAGACCCCAAATGTGCATTATTGCATGAGTAAACAATGGTTGTTGTGTCTGTGAGACTACTGGGTGCTGGAGAAAGGTAAGAGAGTTGTCTGGGACCTTTCCAGGGGATATGGGTACATATCCCATAACGAAAAGGAGGACAGGTAAAATTCTGCCAGTTGATGGTGAAGGTAGATGAGCAGAGTGGAAGAAATAAAATCCACAGGCTCTCCTCCTTTGAAATTCCCTTTTTTCTACTGAAGGGAATACTTCTCCCACTTTTGAATTCTTCTGAAAATCCCGCGTGAGTTTGTTGGTGAGTGAAAATATGCTGTGATTTTAATAGTTAGGGGAGAGAGCTGCTACTGAGAAACCAGTGCAGCCTGAAGGAGAAAGCAAATTTCTGCTGCACAGAGTTCTGCCACAGGAGGGATTGCAGGGGGGAAGATTTCCCCAGTTAGACAGAAGGAGAAATAGCTGGCAGAGGAGGTCCAATGGAAAGCAAATTGGATAAGAAGGGCAGGACAAAACACTGATGATGGAAAATGGACTGGAGCTCAGGGGAAAAAAGGAAGAATAATTTGTTTACAGGAGGCATTTTAATTTTATCATAACAGATGACAGGAAAATGAATTTGGAAGGAAGAAAGGAACTTCATGGAGACAGAAGTCTCAGCACAAGGGGAAACCAGTGATTTCCACAAAGAAAACATATGGTGGAGAAGTTAAAGAAATGAGCAGAGGGATGCATTTCAGAAGAGGAAAATGAAATGGAAAAAGAGAGGAATAATGATGTAGAATTGAATGAAGAGAAAAAGAAGACAAAAGAAAACAGACAGGATGGGACAATACAAAGAAGGAACAGGCAGAATAGAGATGAATGTTGCAGTCTTTGCTTAAGCAGAACTTCTTTTAAAACACCTCTTTTTTGGAAATAACCATTGTTTTCATCTTTGAAATAATTAGCACTTGTTGCCGGTTAGGGGTGAAGGGTTGGAATGGACTTTTAGACACAGGATTTCAGTAGCAGGCCTGGCTCATTAAGCTCTGCAGCTGGGGTGGCAGGTGGGATGCTAAGGAGGCTTTGTTCAACTATGGGCTTGACAAAGAGGGGCTGGGCTCCTGCCCTTCAGGAATCTGCATCCAGAAGCTGAGCACCTTCTACAAAGAAGCAAAGCAGGGATGACTTTCTGTTTATTTATTTCCCTGTGTGCAAAAAGAAAAACGTATGCAAATGGATTTTCAGTCCCATGAAACGATTTTCAAACTCACAAAGATCATTTAGTACTATTCGCCCAAAAAGTATCACTGGTTTATCAGCGACAACAGAAAGCCATGAAGGATCCTGTCTGACTTCCCACATTTCATTACACAGGGCTTTTGATTTTTTCTTGCCGAACTGACTGTATTTTCCTCCTTCTTGTAGGATCTTTTCACATTCCTCGAAACCAGGAGGTAGCTGTCTTGTGCCTGGTGGCAGCTCCAGCAGCCTTAGGCTTGCAGTGCTAGCTCCAGTGTGTGGCTGGCTCCGTGCTCTCAGGAGTCTGCTGGACAGACATCCAGGGATCCTGGAGGTGGCTGCTATACTTGTGGCTGTGAACAGAAGGGAGTTGATCTGCCCCTCAGGCTACTCATTCTGTTGGTCTTGAGTAGCTAGAGACTGGATGAAGCTGGCAAAAAAAAATTCCAAACTCCAGAAGTTTTTATTATGCATGTATCATTATCTGCTGTGTTTTGGGGTTTTTTTTCTAGGAGATCCCTGTCAGTAATGTCTTCCTTTGGAATGCTCTTAAGATCTGAATGCCAGGGAGTTAAAGCCCAAGTGCAACACCTTCCTTAGTCTGACTGCATGAAAAGCCTCTTATGGTTGTGGCCCTGGCCTGCTTTGTGGAGGACAATGGTACAGACAGTACAGACTGACAGAGAGATTGACTCCCTGCTTTTCTTGGTGACCATTTTCCATACTCCTCTCATGGCTTCCAGTGAGCATGGGAGTGGCATCAGCAGGATTTGGATGCAAAGGGGGCAAAAAAATTAACTTTTAGTCTAAAGAAAAAGTAATGATGGAAGGAAAAAAAGTCAAAAAACCAAACCTGAAGACTACTAAGGAGCAGGGATTTGAGTCTGGAGTGGAGAGAGAGAGAGGGCCTGACTCTGCAGAGAGTAGTGATCACTGTGGTAGGAGAAAGAAAATCAGGAAAAGGAGATGGCACTGGTGGTAAAACAAGATAGAGGAGGACAGAAACTACCTAATAAAGTGACTGGTAAAAGGGCACAGATACGGTCTGGGGACAGTGACTGTGAGAAACTGAAATGGGAAGAGAAGTTGGGCAATGATGAACTGTGGTGAAAGAGCTGCAGGGAGAAGGCCAGAGGAACAAGGAGGAAAAGGGAGAGTAGTGTGTGTAGAGAACAGCGTGAGGAAGTGATGGGACTGGAACAGGACAAAGTAGTGAATGGAGTGAAGCCCGAGAGGATCCACTAAGAATTCTACATTCATTTGTGTGTCTCCCACTCGTGCCCAGGCTGATACCCCTGTGCCCCATTCTCCTCTGCTCTCAGCCAGATCCATAAGCACAGCATGTGTCTTATTCCTTTTAGAGCAGGACCAACAAGATGACAACAGAACTATCTCTTGTGAAGCTTTTCCGACCATCCAACAGAAGTTCTCCTATTTCCAACTAGGAACACAAGTGTTATCTCACCATATGACTGATTCACGGTACTATTCTTCCTTTTGGAACAACCTTGAAATTTATCCAAGCCAAAAATGAAGGAAAAAGTACATCCTTAAAGTTGCACAAATAAATACTCAGAAGCTACGAAATGCTGGTGTTACAGCAGCCCACAACACCACAAAGCACGGTGTTGGAGCCCTGGAACATCAGTTCTTTTTCATGTGCCCTGTCCAGTGCACAGGATGAATTGTCTTTCATTACAGATGAACTGATTGATGTATTGCCTTTTTACTTGTTCAGTGCGTGGCCCCAGACCTCTATTAAAGCTCTTCACTAGAGACATCTCCTCTTGAGCTCTTCTGGGTTTTTTTTAAGTCTTAATTTATTTTCTTGTGTTTCTACAAGATGAAGGTCTTCCCCTTCTCATTCACAGAGAAGTGGACAGATATTAAGGGAAAAAGCATTTTTGGGTACCTAGTCTAGGTCAAGTAGGAAATGATGTTTTAGACTGTGTCTTTAAATGGTTCTTGATACAGTTCCATAGTGAAAGTGCACTTAAAATTGCAACTTGTGAGTACCAGGTTCTTCTGTAAATTAAAGTCCAGAGTCTCAAACTGGATATTGAGTGAGCACTTGTGAAAAATCTCTTCTAAGTGATTTGCCTGCCATTGCACTGGAATTACAGAAAGCTTCAGCTCCTCAGTCCTCAATGGCCTGAGGCAAGACCATCCTTCACCCTTCTACAGCCCCCTACCTCCAACGTTGTGCAAACTGGGGAACAGCATAGGGAATCAGGTAGGGAACAAACCTTGGGACAACAGCCCACCTGTTGCATTAGTAAATCTGGTGCATCCCTAGGATAATTCCATTGGGAATGCACTGAAAGAAGGACGAGAAAAAAAAACAAAAAATCATGACTGCATGATTTTAATCACAACAATATATTGTTATAATAAAATACGTGTTCTAAGAGGACTTGCATACAGTTGAACAAACAGCTATTTTTCTAGCATCTCCTAACTTCTGATGGATTTATTCTGCAAACTTAAAAGAGCTTCCTGCATGTTGATTTTATTTAAAATAAGAATGTCCACAAGAGGGGCTATTCTGGACAAGCCATTGAAAAATAACTTATTCCATACCAGCTATTTTACTCAATTTTCCCACACAGACAAGGGGTAAACTTTATGTATTTTTAACATGAAGCCTCTTATTTGTTTTCCTCCTACAAGCAGGTCTACATGAGAAAATGCACTGACAGAGCAGTAGCAATATATTTATATCACTATAATTATATCTGTATCTATATGCAGATATATTTATTCCAGAATAAAAGTATTCTCACTGGCAGTTCTATCAACATAATTTTACCACTATAGTTCTACTAGTTATTTCCCCACGTAAACAATCTCTGAAATAATCTAACCAAGATTTTTTCACATCTTTCCTTGCATGACAGTTTCTCCAAGCCCTTCATAAACCTGTATCAGTCACATAATTTACATTACCAATATGGCATGAGCTATAGTGTGTGAGTATCACTGAACAAGGTCACCCAAATCACTCAGATTTCTGCAGATGTGCAAAAACTGTTAATGCTCCATATGTATGCTCTCAACCTGTTGTTTTGGCTATGTAAAGGCCAAAGTTAATGCTGATAAGGTAATAGCAAAGACTCTGATCTATGGAAGGTCAAGAAGCTGCCACAATCCTAACACTGTTCCTTCACATGCTTCTCTCTTCTGCCCCACGTGTTCCAGTTCATTCTTGTTTAAATTGTGCAAGCTTTTCCTGGCAAGAAAAGTCTCTTACTGTAGACCTGTGTCGTATCAGAGTTTGTAAAATGGCTCGCTATATCAACTAAGCAAACAAACAAGCACCTGAACCAAAAGTAGGAGGATCTGTTTGCCCACCAGATTCTGAAAAATGTAATTCATTGTATTGACCAATTCAAAAACTTCTAATTTCAAAAAAAACCCCAAACTACATTTCAGTTATAAGACTTGCCCTCATGAGTCAATTAACAGCGGCTATCATTTTTATGACCATTTTCAGCCTCGATTACCGTTTCTCAAGGGATATTTAAGCCCCTTAAGCCCCATCCATGACAGCTCTTAGAAGTTCTCACTGGTGAGAGTCACCCTACTTAGCAACATACAATCTACTGTATTTCAAAAAACAAAAGGAGGGAAAGCAGATGGGGAAACTCAGAAGTGAGGAGGACAAACAGAGGGGAGAATTAAGGAGAGCCAGGGAGCAATACTTACTGCTGACTAACTGGCCAACACTCAAAGCTGAAGAGGAGGAGGATGAGGAGGAAGAAGAGGAAGCCTGACGCACTGGGCTTTGAGACATAGATGCTTGACTGTGAGCCAAATGCAGGAGATTGGACTGGGAGGCTGCTTGTCCCACTTGCGTCTGGGAGGGCTGATGGAGCTATATGTTAAAATGTAAAAATAGGTATTTAGAAAGTGAAGCAGTCACAGAAAACTTTCAATGCACCACCTCACCCGTCTACTTCTGGGGAACAAATCACACAGGGGCACTAAACACCATGGGCTTTGTTCAGGTGTTACAGCAGGAGCAGCCTGAGCTGTTTTGAATGTTGTCATTCGAGTTTTACTCAGTTTAACTGGATACATAATATAATTAGAAGCTATAGACACTTTTTGAAGTTGTTGATAAGGGACCTATGACATTCACAGCAGCATTCTGAGTTATTAAATATATGAGCTTACCTGTTTTCTGACTCATGAAGTTAGACTTTTATTCCCTACATGGATTCTCATATAAATCAGCATTGTTTCAGAATGGTCCTTTCATACTGCAGGACCAGGGCCAAGAAGAGTGGGAATGGGGAAGAGGACATAAACCGGGGCAAAATCCCTCTCCTACAGGAAGGAATCATTTGTTTCATGACATCAGGTCTAGCAAACAAATGAAAACCATGAATTCTTACTTCTCAATGGATTAATTGTCCTTGACTAAAACACACAGGGAAACTTCTGAGCCCCATTCATGTCAGGACTGTATCCAGTAAAACACACCTAAAAAGTCCAGTGAGTATGGGAGGTGCAAATGACACACTGTGATAAATGAATCTGACTTTCTAAAATAATTTTTTTACAAATTCTACAGGAGTGTAATCTTTGGTTGTTCACTAGGGGAAAAGGAAAGGACCATTAATCCATTCTGCCTATAATATGCTTTCATGCGGGATTGAAAACTAGGAACATTCCCTGGCACTGATTTTCACATTAAATTCCAAGGACAGTCTCTCTAAGAATGAAGGTACACAATGGACCTTACAATTCTGAAATGGATTCTAGCAGTCCAGTAAAGCCCTTTCAGAGCATAAGAATACAGTAATATGTTCTGATATACTCTGCTGACCACTACTTATTATACCTTTATTTTATGTTGATTCTTGGTAGTGATCAAAAAAGATCATAAAAATATCCTGAAAGGCTTCACTTTTCAGCAATAGCTGTTATCTGCATTTTCTAGAAGGGGACAAGATAAAGGCCTATTTGGCCTTGCTTGAAGTCAGTAATTCAAATCTGTGTCTTGAATGCTAAGGAGTATGAGCTTTTTGATATCTAACCGAACAAATGACTTTAGAAAAGGAGCTACATTCATTAGTAACAGTCAAATTATATGTATTATGCTCCCAGCACACAGAAATGACTGAAGCTAAGTAGGCAACAAATTGTATAGCAGTGGAGATAAAGGTATCTGTTCACATTCAAGATGACATGTTCCTGTGGAATATGTATGAACTATTTTAATGACAGAATTCCTGTTACAGTCTGCTTAAGAATGGAAAGATTTACAGCTTCTTTTTCTACCTTCCACATGGAATGACAGAAGACAAAGCAAGAAACTTTGATTTACCCTTTAATAATAATGATAATTATTTATCTAACCAGTTTTAGCCTATTCTGACTTCCTTGAGGATCAATAAACAAAAGCATTTTATTATCTCAAGGATTTTTTTCTTTCATTTTGATCAAGCACATTTTAAAAAAAATACAACTGGTAATTAATCAAGGGGATAATAGCTGAGGAGCTCACTGAATCACATTTCAGACTCATGCAAACACTGGGCATCTTAAAAAAATTTCTCCAAAGACTGAATTTTATGTATAGAGAATTCCCAACTCAGAATATCTACTTTTATAGCATCTTCTCCTAGGGAAACATCCCTCTAGGAGGGCTGGCCTCCTCTGAACACTGCAGAAATGGACTGTCTGCCCATCCATTATAGCCACAGCACAGCCAGGCTGCAGCTTTCAGAAGCAGGCAGGCATTTCAGGTCTGGGTCTGTTGTCTGAGGGAATCTCTGGAAAAACTAAAGATTTCAGCCTCGGCTCGGGAAGATAAGTACTGTATTTAGATGAGTTAGATGCTTTCCCACTATGTGGAACAGTCCTAAAGATGTTAGTACTTATCTATGAGGATGGAGGAGCAAATGCAGCGGCTAGCTTTAAAAGGAAAGATCTGCCAAATTATAGCCCAGTCAACTAAACTTCAGCCGTGGAAAAGTACTGAAGAAAATAATCAAACAATTTGTAAGCACCCGCAAGAAAACAAGGTGGAAACAGACAACATGGATTGTTAGGAACAAACTGTGTCAAACCAATCTGATCTCCCTCTAAGACAGGGTAATTGGCCTTGCGGACAGGGAAAAAGCAGTAGGTGGTTTGACTTTACAAGTGTCTCGACACTCCCTCGTGTGACATTCTTTATAGCCTAAGGAAAGAGAGTTTAGGTGAAATTGCTGCAGAATGAATGCAAAAGTAGCTGGCAAACAAAACTGAGAGGGCAGCTATCTGTGGAAAGAGAAGTGTGCATGCATGGTGCTTCACAGAAAGCTGTTGCCATTCCGCACCACTCAATATTTCCTTAATGACGTGGGTGATGGAGCAGAGAATATCTTTAGTAGATTTCCATGCTGATGACATGCTGGGAGGGAGTTTTGACTGGCTGGATTACAGGATTAGGAATCAAAATGTCCCTGTCAGTTTGAACATGCCAGCTGCAGTCTCGGGGTGTCGTGAAAGTGAAGTAAAGGCAGTTCCCATACCAAGCTGTGCGAGTGCAAGTGATGTTTGCAGTGCATTTGAAGTGCATCTTTTCTCCTAAGCACTGGAAAGACCTCTGGAGAGAGGAATGCCATGTCCACAGCTTGGTGCCAGACCTCAGGAAAATCTGGACCAGCCAGAAGAGAATAATTGAAGTGGATGTATGTCTGGGAGCTTCCTGAAGCTTATGAAGACACCTGGAATGAACTGGCCATGTTAAACCTAAAGAAGGGAAGACCAAGTGGGATATGATGCCTGCTTTGAATACAGGCAGAACTAATGAAAAGAGAAAGTAATTATTCTGTCTTACATTTTATAGTGGAGGGAATGAGGCACAGTAACCTGGAAGGTCCAAATTAGTTTCTGGGAGAAGCGGTCTAATGTGGCAGTGAAGCACTGGCACAGATTGCTGGTGGAATCCATGGGTTCCTATGAGGGTGCTTCAGAGCATATTAGCTAAAAACTGGAACAGCTGCTCCACCTGAGAACAACAGAGTGGACTGGATAACCTCTGGAACCTCGACCTGCCACCCGTACTTTTTCTATGATTCTAAACCATTTCCCATTCCAAGAGATGGCAAATCCAACATTTTCCAGCCACGCTGCACAAACAGTCCCTGAAACAACTGGGATAGCCAAAAGCCTGGCAGTTTTCTCACTGAAAGTCCAGAAATCTTTAAAGAAATATAAGAAATTCTCAACATTTAGCTGGGCCAAAAGGAATATGGCTGGTGAAGTCTGGATATACGGCAGCCTTAGGTGCAACAGCAACATGTAAGGGATATTTACAGATCCTTGGTTTCTAAATCATTGTTCGTGAGGGAGAAGTGAGCAATCGGGTTGAAGAGTCACCTTAAGGCCTGACCAGAGACTGAGGGAGAATTCAATTTTTAACTCCCTACATAATTTCCAGCACCCCCCCTGCTTTACAGACATGATGGTTAAGCTGTAAATGTCCTGCTTAAAGAACAATGATAGTTATCTATGTCATGAAATTGCATTAAAATACTCTCTCTCTTTTCATCCACTATAATTTCCACTCCAGAAATAGCCTTAAGGAGAGGCAACGATTAGATTATGAATTAGAGTCCAGATGACAGAATCAATTTGAACTCGCAATAGCTGACTTTTCCCAATTTTGGACACGTACATATGATATGAATTATATTTATGACTGTTGTGCATTTTCCATCCAAAGACAGAAGGAGGCACAGAAATTACAGAAGCAGTTGCTGTAAGAGCCATTCTGTGGAGGTGGATATAGCAGACATGCCAAAATGATGACTGTATGCAACACTGATCAGTATCTGGCAGGAATATGTGTATGCACACTACAGCTTGAGGAATGAGGTGAAGATGAGAAGCGGAAAGTGCATCATAATACTTCATAAGAATAAACTGAAAACTGCAAAGGGCCTGATTCTTATTTCTTTTACATCAGTTTTACATGCCACTGCCAACAGTGAAGGGAGTATTGACTGATAATTGGCGAGACAAAGAAGGAATTAAGTCTGTAACACTGAATTTTATTTTTAACTGATGTATGCTGGACATTCCTGTACCTGGATGGTTGACTGGAGCTCTCTGTTAAAGGGGATGTTGTTTCCTGCATCCAGAAAGTTGCACACCAGTGAGAGAGTAACAAGGTATTTTGCATAATATAAGGCAAGAGAAACTAAGGGGAAATAAAAAAACCCCTTTTGACAGAATATTGCCCTGTATCATAACAGAACTGCCACTTGGTTTTACAGAGAGCCTGGACAAACAGCAAGGGCAAAATCTGGACTTAATGGAAAGGAGAAGAGAGTAATGAGTTTAAATTGCAGTAAGGGAGGCTCGGGTCAGGCATCAGGAAGACCTTTTGAATGCTAAGGAGACTGGCCTGGGTTGCCTAGGGATGTCAGGGAACCTCCATCACCGAAGATTTTTAAGACCAGGTTAGACAAACATCTGTCAAGAATGATATAGGGACAGTTGATCCTGCCTAGGGGGAGGAGATGGACTGCATGACCTCTTCAGGTCCTTTCCAGTCCTATTTTTCTATGATTCAGTGAAAAGGAAATCTGAGAGATGGGGAAACACAACAGATTAGAGAGGACAAAGGTGAAAAAGACAAGTATAACAAAAAGGGCAGAGGAGATGAAACTAAGAGGAGTGGTACAAAGGGGAAGAAAAACATTTTAAACAATCCCCTTTATGATATAAATAAAGATTTTCAATTCTTTTTCTCCTATCAGCTGGTTCTTCCTGGGAAATATGGGCATCAGCTCTAATAAAGACTAAAGTCCATTGAAAGTGCTGAAAAATAAATATCTTGATATGGAAAGACATTCCCCAACACTTGGAAATTCCAGGATAATGCCTTTCAGAAGTAGTAGTTTAACTGTTTCATGCTTCCATTTTTCCTATAAATGGAGTCCTCTGCCCCATTTACATTTACAAAAATGTTTCCTAAAATGTCGTATGTTTGTTTCTGACAAAGAGTGGTAGAGTGCTGAGGGCACTGGATGATTCCAGAGCACCGTGGCAGATGAAGTGTGTCCTCAGACCTACTCATATTGCATGACCACCCATGGGCTTCAGAGGTGTTTCCCTAAATCTTCCAGCTAATGGAGAGCACGAGCTAACACACATACCCACACCCTTCATGCCAAATCACTTTCAGAGCCAACTCTGCCAGAATATTTCACAAATACCCCCATCACCCTAGTTTAGCTTATTCACATAAATTCAAGTAGGTGAATACAGGAATCTGCAGATGGAAGCTGTTTGATACTTAATAAGCACAGTATAGTATAATGTAGTACAGATCATATAGCATAAGAGGTGTCTATCCACACTGCTTAGACTGACAGGACAGGTTCATTTGGGAACTAGCAGCAAAAAGGTCCTCATGATCACACAGGCTGTGCACATACTGGGCTCAGAATGAAGACTACAGCAAAGAAGAGCTGATGTGCTGTGGCCATAACTGGGCATAGGGCTGACAGCATCTGCTGATGTTTCTTCAAAGCCTTTCCATGGGACCCCAAGTGCCTTCAAAGTACACTGTAACTGAAGGTCTTTCAACTTGCTAAATGAGGATACAGCTGGACTTGTGTAGGAGATATAATTTTATATGCAAATCAGGAGCATCTCTCATCTTTTTGACCCCTATCAGGAAAGATATAATGTCAATATAGCAGCAGTATCACTACCAATACATGAATCGCTAATTATACAATACTTGTTAATTAATAATGCAAATATTGCAATAATATTACAGTAACAGTCTTAAAAGTGTAATTGCATAACTCAAAGGTCACACTAATATTCCTGCAGTGAATGGTGCTTTACTCTTTCTATGCCTGACTCACTTAAAATGGCACAGGTAGTACAGGGATATCTTCCTGTCCCCAATGGTTTGCTGCAGTGATCGACTTTTTTTGAAATACCCTTCTCCTAAAAGTGCTGGTGCCACAAAGAAAACTGGGTAGGAAGAAATGTAAAACACAAGCCAAGTGTCGTGCTGTGGCGTGGAAAATCTGGTCCTTTGCACTAGTAAATGGTCTAGTTGTCCTGGCTTTCAAAAATCTAGTCATTTATGCGTGGATGAAGTAGAATCATGCAATGATGATGGTAAAAGAAAAGAGCAAGAAAAAGTGTCACCCTCATGACTGAAAGTCATATAAAAAACCAAAAGAAAAACAAAGTCAGATTGAGGCAACACAGTTTAGTGACTATATTGAAACACAGAGGAAGAAGAATGCAATTCTCATAAAACAAGACAGCATCAAAGCAATAAGAGCAATGCAGAGAGAAAACAATTGAGAGCTGGTGGGATGTTAATGGGAGAGGATAGCAAGGATTGCATGGAGTTGTGACAAGATGGTGGCAGCTTGAGACTGCAGAAAGAGAATGACTTGCATGAAATTTGGAAACAAATGCACAAGAATCACCACAGGCCCATCTGAGAGGTATCTGTGTCTTTTCAACAGTTGATCTGGAGCGTGATAGGCAATGACAAGGAGGGGGAACTGGCTGTGTAAGAAATGCTGCCGAGTAGCTCGTTTTACTGCCTTGCAGTTGGCAGAAGCCCAAAGCTGGTTGTGCTTTGAGACACAATGAAATATGAAAAGTTCTGGCAGGCAGTGTAGGTAAAACAAGACTGAGGACGACTGGGACTACAGGCCTGGTTTAATGAAGCTGGTATGTAGGAGGAAAGAGCCAGGCAGCAGCGAGAAGGGAACCCTTTTTATGAGGTACACCACAGAACAAGAGAATGTGCAAAGGTGCTGCTGTATGGGCAAGCAAATAGTTAGGAAAGCACCAATTAGTGGGAAAGCTGTTTAGGGAATTCATAAACAAGAATGTGTTTTGAACCCCAGTGATCACTGGCAGCTGGATTCTTCTTACCTAATTTAACTCACCTAGGAGTTAACTGATGAACCCAAAATAGCTACCCTAGCCCCCTCTCATGTCACTGGAGACAATAGATACCTTAAGATACCTATTAGAGATTCAACCTATCTAAAAATGATTCTATTTTGACAGCTTGAGTCACCCACTGGACATGCATATGTCCCTTTGTCTCTGTCTATACAGGAAATCCAGTTAACTAGCTTATACCAGATACCTATCTACTCTGAGTCAAGCAAGGTGAATCCTTTCCTAAATTTCATAGGACTGAAACGTCAAGTTCCTCTGTCAGCTCTGCTGGTGTTAACATTGTGTTGTTAAGGATATGAAAGAATACCTTGAAACAAAGCTTTCAAATGTGATAGGAAATGACAATGCTAACAAGCTGTTACAACAAGCTCATCTGCTCTTGAAAACAATGTGCATTTAGCCATACAACCTACATTTTGAGAAAATCCCTCTCGAGAGGCATAGAGGAAGTGCAGAAGTTAAGGTTGCAAGGTCCTCTTCTATTATGGGACACAAAGCTTACAAAGCAAGCAACATAAAATTAGGGAAGAAATCGTCCTTTTTCAAGAAAGGAGACTACACGTAATGAACAAAGGATTTACACCACATTTTTAAATGATTTTAGCAGCCAGCAAGAAAACATGGTGAACAATGGTGAAGTTGGACCAGCAGGAAGAACACATGAATTTCTTCAGTCAGTACAGAATACCATGAACAACTTCCAGATCCTGATTACAGGGGAGCATTCCAAGAGAAGAAACACAGACTAGATCAGTGCAAAGTGAGTCACATCCAAAGGAACTGTTTTAGTGACACACATGAGGACAATCAGGGAAGCAAAGATGTGTTATGGTGGATACATCTACCTGTTCAAAATGACTGCTCAGTGAACAGAGATAGAAAAAAACCAGGATGTTAGTCTGCATTGAGATAAAGAGAGGAAATAATGCTGAAAATGTTAAAATGTTATTATGTAAAACAGTGATGAATCCTCACTGTGACCATGGCATTCAGTTCTGATCAAAAAATCTCAAAGAGATTAATGTGGAAATTAAAATGTTTGGGAGATGGGCAGCAAAAAGTATTAAAGGCAGAGAAAAACTTGTTTATGAACAGAGATAAAGAGGACACAGACTAAACAAGAGTGTAAACAGTTGTCTGCTTTAGAAAGCCATTGAAATTTCCAAGAGAATTCCTGGTGTGTGCACAGACATTGCTGCTTAGATTAGCAAAATCTTGTAAAATAATAAAAAATCTGAAGATTTACCTACTCAGTGTAATTGGAAGAGAGATAATCCCTACTGTAAGTAGTTTAAGGAACATAAATCAAAACCTTCTATTTATACTTAAAGAGAAGAGGAACAGAACTACAACAGACTTGCTTGTGTACATTAAAAAGCAACCTATTTATAGTACAGAAAAAACACAAACCACTGCTTTACACTCCATGTAAGTAATCTATGAACCCATTTCCATGAGGAGACATTGAGGTTTTAGCCTGTCAAGTCTGAAAAAGTTGCCTGAATAATAACACAGGTAGTCTGCCTAAGCAAAGCTGACTAAACCCAGTATCTGAGGCATTTAGGTCTGCAGTTATCAGGCACAAAGTGAGCTCGAGCACAGATTACTTGGCGACTGAAACAGTTTACACAGGTACCATCACTGTGACTCAGCTAACAAGCACAGCTCCCTATCACTGCTTGCAGTCCCCTCTTTTTCTCCTGCAGTACTTAGTTTCCAAGGAAGAGACAGGTGGAGAGTTAAACTAGGATCACCTGTAACTGGGACATTTTTTTGCTACATTATTTATTTCCTGTGTTTATTTCTCCAGGACATTCTAAAAACTTTTCTCAAACTTGTGTTGTGATCCCCACATGGAGCTGTAAGACACCAAATGCCACGTGACACCACTTTCAAAAATGTTTTGAATCCCTGCTGAGCCTTCTGGGTTCAAGCACTCATTCAATTCTTTGGAAAATGAGATTTTAAACTTAATGACTATATATGTTATCATTAGCCAAACTGTACAGTAGGGTAAATCTTTACTCTGGCAATAAAATAAATCCAGGATCTCCTTAAACTTTGTGTAAATCTATTTGCTTTTCAAATGTTAGAATAGTGCTAGCTCAATAGCTTTACACTGTCCATCAGCATTATTCCTAAGAGGAATCTAGTTCTTATAGGCCTTTTCTGTTCCCATTGAAATTCATTTCCTCTGGCTTCCTTCAGGGAAACCAGAAGAGCCAGTAGAGGGAGCACAAATACATAGAAATAATTTTCTGTGGTTCCCATAAAAATGATAACATGTACTGTTTTTTCATATAGTATTTGCACTACTTTTTTTTCCCTCCCTTCCCAATCAAAAGTACCATGTTGATCAAGCTCCAAGAGAGCCTGTCCGAGGTAAGGAGACCATGTTGTTTGGTGGCCCTTCCTGCAACCTCTGGGACCTCCAGACCCTGTGCAAGAGGCAGAGGCTGAACCCTGTAAAACTGGTATTGGCAAAATAATGTTTTCCACCTCCCCAGCCCTGCTGGGCAGAGCAGCCCAATGGGGAACATCTCTGGCTCCTGCACATCCCCAGTTCTCTGCAGACTGATGATCTGTGCCGTGAGTGCAGAGCTTGGGTGAACTGGTTCAGTACAGCACGACATGGCGAACCAGAGCTCTGTGCCTTGCAGCCCTGCTCAGTCAGCAAACTGCAGCTCTCAGAGCTTGTCCCTTGATGTGAGCCCAGGGCCACAAGCTGTGCAGAAAATGGTCACATCTCTGTCCCCTCTCTGCCCGCTGGCACAACTGGCAGACACTGCCTGGAGGTTGTTCTGGTGCATGATTCAGAAGGTGAGTTGCTCTGCAGGTGAGGATGTCTCAGGTCTTCCATCCTCCTCTTTATTTCTAAATTCCATGCGTTTCAAATGGGATCTCAGGATTGCTATGAGTTTTGAGAGCTTCCTCCATAAAAGAGGGAAAGATCTAATCTCTCCAGGGGACTGACTCAGAAAGAAATACCCCACCCCACAGCCCTCCAGGAACCCACATGTAAACTGCTGAGTTTCTTGTTCCATTGTCAGGCTTTCCTGCCCTCCCATCCATCCTGCTTGGTTTGAAACTGCATCCACAAAACAATTGCAAAAGCGCTTGCCAGTAGTGCGAGTATATTCCCACTAAAGAAAGGAGCTAGATAAATGGCAAGAGCTTTGGAAGATGCCTCTGCTAGATACCACAGAGGATAGGGTGGGGAAAAAAGCATGTGGCCATTTGGATGTGAAACATTTTCAAAACAAGCAAAAAAGTCACCTTAGAGATGCATTGGTTCTCTACTTTTAAATTTGAAAAAAATAAAAAAAAGGATAAAATCATTGGTTTGGAGTTCTGGGTAGCCTGGGATTCTCAGCAGCATAAAAGAAGCTACTACCTGTGCCTGGAGGTGTGGGCAGGACTGGCAAAAAAAGCATTACCAGCAATAGGAATGCTAAATTGAACATGTAAATGAGGGACATTTTTAGAAGTACTTCTTTGGTAGTCACTTTTGATGCATTTTCCATCCTCTATTTTGTCTCTTTCAGAGAGAAAAGTGTGGGACCACCATTTCTTGCTCTACAATTGTAGGCAAAACTAATGAATTTGACTTTAGAGTAGTATGAAAAGAACTACACAAATCTTTCTGGGTGTCATTGTGGTCACTGGACCCATACTTAAGTCTATGAACTACCTACTGCCTTACACTGAGTAACAGTTTCCTTAAAATACTTTCTGTCTATGCAAATATACACAATCATATCAGATTTTCCAGTGTGGAAGACTACCAAGATGTTATATTTTTCCTAGTTTTCCCTGTATGTTCCAAATCATTTAAAGCCCCCATCTACTGGGTGACCACTGAGCAAGGTACTGAAAGGTAGAGGCCAGATGGGTCTCCCCTGTCTCATATTCCTATTGTACTTTCATTGCAGAAAATGTCTCTGTTGGCCCTATATTGACCTTGAAAAGAAAAAGAATCCTTGAATGTATAAGCAAATGATATAATATGACATTATTAATAACTACATCTATAGTATGCAGTAACACACTGGGCACGACGGCATTAATTTTTGCTATTAAAAATGACAAAGAAGGGGGAGCTTTTAGGGAGGCCATGAGAGTGCCAGTGACAAGGAGATTTCTGTGTGTCTGCTTTGCTGGCTGTTCAGCTACAGACACGTTACCTGCTGGCCTGGTTTGAGCGGCGACAGCGTTATCCCCTGGGTATTGATCACTGGCAGGATCTGGTTGCCGATGACGGTGGCGATGATCTGACCCTGGGCATTGGTCAGTAACTGTGGAGTGATGGGCTGCACCTGAAGTCCCTGAGCTCCACCCGCCGCCTGGCTGGAGGGGACTGGATTAGGCATCAGTGGGATTGTCCCAATAATCTGCAAAAAAACAACACAGGGAAAATGCACACGTGCCACATACACTTGCCACAGGTGATTGCTTACATTAGGCATGTTAAATCAAACTTAGGTGAAATAAGCACAGAGAGACGGGTAAGATGTGCTGAGGGGGGGGGGGTAACAACCAGTCCTTTACTGAGGCAATGAGGACTTCCAAACTCATTTGTCTTGTCACCTGTGTGCTTTACCACTGTCCACTGTCACCTGCAACAATCTGCTGTGGCTGAGAATGTAGGAAAGAAGTGCTGGGCCATGGTTTGTTCCCACCTCAAATTTTAACACAGAGTGAGATAGATACAAATATCAGTGCTTTTGTCTTGCTTTCTACAACTCATCCCCACGATCTTACAGACTGTGCTTGTGTCATTTTCCTTAACTTGATACCTAATCCTCTGGGTGACCACCCATTACTCCCATGGGGTCTCAGGAAGGAACAGAAGGAGACTGGTGCCTTTCAGGACATGCCTTATTAAGATACATTCATAAAAATGCAGCTGGTTGTGGATGACAACTGTGAAGTACAACACAACAGGAGGGCTGATGTTAGATAAAATACATTAGCTAACATTTCTGGGGCAAGTACTTGCAGAAAGAGACACTTGTGACATCTCAGACTTGAGAATACAGTGATTTCCTAAAATGTGAAAGTGACTGTAAAACCAATATTAGGAGGAGATGTCAAACAGATGTCGTAAGAAAGCTTGTCAGTCAATAAGTTGCTGGGCTGAAAAAAGTTGGAAGATTCTTTTTACAAGTATTAGAACATCTGAACCAAACTTTGGGCTAGACCCAAACTTTTTCTTTATTTTCAAACAGCAACATAGGAAGCTGGAGTCATAGTATTATTACAAAAGGAAAAGTAATAAATAAATAAATAAATAACCCAAAGCAAAACATCTCTATTTCCTTCTGGTTATCATAGCACCCCATTGCGAGGCTTACAGTATTGCCTCTCCAGAAACCTTGCTTCCCCCTCTTCATCCTCTGCAGCCACCACACTGCACTGGCACTTTTGACCCCCACTAGCATCATCCCAGTTGTCCTGTGTCCTTATCACCCACTGGTGTAGACCTGCTTGCTTGCTGAGAAGGTGGATTCTGGCTGAGTTTTCTTTCTTTTTCTTCATTACAGATAGGAACAGGATAGCTTTCCTCAGTCTGTCTGCTGATTCTCTTGCCATTTGGGAGTTTAATTATCTTTTTATATCTCTTTGTTTCTGATAAATTTTGTTGAAACTGAGCAGTTGTTTCAAAGCCATTAAGTGGATATGGAAAGATGGATGGATGGAAAGAGAAAGAGAAGGATAGACAGCACTAGTCACAGACTAGTTTGCTCATAAAAAGATGCTAAAGTTTTTCTAATGAAACTCAGGGGCAAGTTTTATTTCCCAAAAAACCCCATACAAAATTCCTATTAATTGCAACAATTAATTTAGACTATATCCATTGAACCTGTAGAAGATGGTGTAAAACTGGCTTCAAAATAACTGTCTCGTGAAAACATCAGTTAGCTTTGTGGGCCCACCACTGAGGTACTTTGTGAAAGTGCAGAACTAGAGGAACAAAGCTCTGAGTCTCTTGCTAAAGACATAAAACAGGTCCAGGCGTGACCTGTGTGGAGAAGAGTACCAGAGATCTGTGGAGACCTCTGCCTATTTAAGTCATCAGAGATAATATGCAGCAACTTCAGGAAATCCACCCTCAAGAAAGCAACAAGTAACTCAGGCATAGCTGGGGGCAGGGATCCTCATCAGAGGATCACCCTCTTCCATTATGAGACTAAGACATGGCTCAGGGAGGTGACAGGACCTACTGAGTGTCTGCTCCTTCAGCAGTCACAGCCCAAGGGTGTCTCCAGGCAGGCTCAACCACGAGTGACAACTTAAACCCTTCCCTGGAGCAAAAACAGTGCACTTGGTTAGCTATGGCAGGCCAGGTAAGGAGTGGTAGGTGCTGAAGTCATCACCAGTTTACCAAAATTGCCCAGTTAGAAGTTAGGATGGGAAGACCAGAGAACCATAAAGAAAGGCAGGACAGCTCTCCTGTGGGAGAACCTGGTAAAATGGCAAGCCCAGCTCCTAAGCTCTATTGTAAGAGCTGCATACATCAGACTGCTCAAAAAGACTGTAAAGATACCATTTAAGTTCTTCTTAATGCATTGCTAAAAGGTAGGTAGATCAATAAAGATTATTACCCCCATTTTACAGAGCATGAAAGTGAAGCATATTCAGAGTTAGCCTTCTAAGCCAGAATTTCCTGCCAGTTGTTCTTTGTAGATCACGGTACTTTTATTCTATTCTTTTTAAGGTGTCCCTAGCTGAACAGCAGCTATTCCTGTGAGAAGATGGCTGTTCACTGAGGAGGGAGGCATTTATTTACATCATTATCAGGTTTCACATCGTTTTCTAAAATCTGGCTTCCAGCATGAATGAAACACAACCGCAGTGCCTTGCAACACGTAAATTTCTCCCAGTTTCTGTGACATAACATATTTACGGGTCACAAATATATTCTTTCACTATTGATATAATCTCATCAAACACAAGGAATAATCCTTCTTAATTTTATCAGCAGAGACATAGCAAAGGCCTCCCCTTCCTTTGCCACGTCTGTAAAGGACACAACCTTGGAGTGTCATTACTCCAATGTAACTTTAACTATCAAGGTCCTAATCCCAGCAAAGCAAAAAAATGCTGCGCTGGTGTTATCAGTAATAGAAATGTTTGCATTCACATTTAAGATGCATTTCTTGGACTGCAGCTGGACATTTCACAGAATGACAATGCTGAAGTGGACAGTTTGTAAGGTCAGAAGCAGAAGGCTATCTGTATGTATTAATGTGTGTCACACACCACAGTGTACGTGGCATGCTGTACATGCACACAGCCAGAAATGGAGCAGGGAAAACACAGATGGGAGAAGTGTTCCAGAAGGACAGATGAACAAATGCCCCCAGGGCTGTTACTGTAAGAGCCAAGGGTAAATCTGAATGGGAAGCAGTTCCTCCACTTTCTGAAACTTACTGAGATTTCAAAGGCTTTATTCCATTTTCCACCAAAATAAAGTAAAATCTTGTCTGGTTAAGAAAAAGATACCCACTTGTCTCTACTCAGACAACAGGGCTACTCTTTATTGCATGGAACTTTGATAGGGCTAAAATCAGATCAAAGGTTTCCCCTTTCAAGTTCCCCTTTGTCCAAGGATCCTTCTAAATATCCTAACAGCTCATTAGTTCACACATAAGGAGTGCTGCAACTGGATCCCTTCCTCAAACCTTGTGTGACTGTCCTCACGCTGAGCCAGATCCCCCTGCCTTCTAATTTTGGTATGAAAATTCCCCCCTGGGCCTTGCTAATCTGTCCTCTTAAATTATCGTAGAAGTTGAAGACAATTTATGGGTTTGATACATTTAAATCTTGTCAAGAAATAAAACAAGGCCATGCCACAGGCTTGAGGCACTGGCGTGCCACAGCACAGACTATTTAATTGCCAGTGATTTCCCTAGTCGGGAGGCATTGCTCCTTTCTAGGAAATGCTGCTAGTTCAGATTATATCTAAGGATGATTCAGGAATAGCATGTGACAGGGACTCATCCCAGAAGATCCTTAGAGAATCACACAGTCACAGAATGGTTTGACTTGGAAGGGGCCTCTTAAAGACCATCTAGTTCAACTCCCCTGACATGGACAGTGACATCTTCCACTAGACCATATTGCCTAAAGCCCCAGCCCTAGAACACTTCCAGGGAGGAGACATCCACAACTTCTCTGAGACACAGCAGAAGTGACTTCTTACTCTGCCAATGTTTGGACTCAAATTCATAAACAATCCTGCTTGTCAAAGGTGTTCTTGAGGAAAAAACCCACCCACGTCCCCAGCAGTCCACATCTACAAAAAGATAATATAAAAAGTTGGGGTTTGGTTGTTTTGGTTTTTTTACACCATGCACGTGACTCTCCCAATTCCTTTATACATCACACAAGTGACAGCGAGCAAGGCAGGCATGGTATGCAAAACAACAAGTTTTGGAAATCCAAGGGCTAATTCAAGGGACCCCCTCTGCGATGCTGCTCTAAGGCACTCAGACACAGCAATTTGCAGGGCACTGCTGATTAAAATAAATGGCACCAGGTTGTCTCTGTCTGAGGGACAGGTTCCACCTACAGGCACAAAATGCAGTGAAGGTGGTAATTTCACTGAGATATTTAATGAAAATTCAGACCTCAACTCTTTTATAATAGACAGGGCTTTGGTCTGCCTCTAATTAAAGCACTAAGTCTGCAATGCTGCCCCTTTCCAAGGGACAGAGTGTTGTCAGGATCCTTGGTGAAGTCAGATTTTCACTTCAAGTACTCACTATGTTTCTGTCATTTTTGTTTATGGATTAATAGATACACCAATTGTATCTTGAGCTGCTTAGAGAAAAGTTTTTACAGAAATTAATTTGGGCTTTTTGTGCTTCCCAACATTAACTAAATTTTAAAATTCAATTGCTTGTTTCTAAGTTCAAAAGAAATTTAGGGAATTTTTTAATGGCATTAAATATTTCCCATGGGTTAATCAGCTGGTGTGATTTTAGCATTGTATGATTTCAAGATACACCCAATGGCAGGGTAATGTCCTAGCACTGATTAACTGAAGTCTAGTCAGTATTGCACCTTTAAGCAGATTTTGGTCTTGCTCAGTAAAGGTTTCTTCTTAGAAATGAATTAGAAACATCTGATCTCTCAAAAATGATCTCTTAAACAAATTATCCTTAAGAAAAATAACATTAAAAATATCCATTCTTATCTTTTCTTCATATTTAATTTCCTTTGTGGTTTGCTGTGCTGTAACACACAGGCTGAAATGGCAGGCAGAAGCTGACTGCTCATAACTTCGGGGGATAAATGTTTAATTGCAACAGCATTTACACTGCAGATACCCCAGATTTTGCATATCTGTATGAAGGAAATTGCTGATTTCCCAGCAATGAGTCTTTCCTTGTGGCTCCCAATACACCAATTGTGTTTTGAAGTTACGTGAAGTTACCATGATACTTGAAAATAAAACTGTTCTTTAATAAGTTCTCCTCCCTCTCCCCTCATCAGGAAGAGGGGTGGTGCCTTGCTTCACTGTTTGCCTAACACAGCCCAAGGAATATTACAAACTGGAGCCAAATGGATGGTTCAACAACTGCCTTTGTTTCTGCTCTGAAAAGGGTAAGTCAAATCAAAGACCAACTAGTTTGTTTCTATTGTCAGCCAGGGCTGACATAAAGCAAATGTTGCCATGTCATCTGAAAAAAAAGTTTTCAACTATATAAAGGAAAAGTTTTTACAGTAATATTATCAAAATAAACATATGTCCAATTTTATCAGTGTTACAACTCTTTAAATATTGCAGGTTAATGATTCAGCTTTGAACAACAGAAGAACAATATTAAAAGAAAACAGTAAAACAGGGGAAAAGTAAAAGAAGCAACAGAAAACCTGTTCAACAAAATAAGACAAAGCACCTTATACACACAGACACATGGGGGTGTTGGTGGATGAGAAGCTGGACATGATCTGGCAATGTGTTCTTGAAGGCCAGAAGGCCAACCACATCCTGGGCTGTACCAGAAGAGCTCAAGGGAAGGGTTTGTTTCACTCTGCTCTGCTCTCATGAAGCTCCAGCTTCTACAGCACTACAGGGAGATCCACCTGCCCAGGTCCAGAGAAGGGCCACGAAGATGGTCAGGGGCTGGAGCACCTTTACCATGAAGGCAGCCTGGGGTTGTTCAATGTGGAGAAAAGAAGGTTCTGAGGAGAACCTACAGCAGCCTTCCAGTACCTAAAGGGGGCCAACAAGAACACTGGAGAAGGACTTTTTTACAAGGGCAGGTAGGACAAGGGATCCATGAATGGACAAGGGATCCACGAATGGACAAGGGATCCATGTCCAAGTGTTCAAAGCCAGGTTGGGTGGGGCTTTGTTCTACTGGAAGGGGTCCCCGTCCACGGCAGGGAGGTTGGAACTAGATGATCCTGAAGGTCCCTTCCAACCCAAACCATTCTATGATTCTATGACTTTCTACAGTTTTGCAAACTTCTTTCAGGAGCTGCTTCTGTTCAGAGCTATGTTCCTTCTTGTATGGTATCAGCATGGGCTACCTGAAGGAGCTAATCTAAGGAGAAAATGACTGAGGAAAAGGTAGACGAAGGAGAATCTGCACAGGATTCTTTAACTTCTGTGCAGCTGCCCCTTTCTTAATCACATACATATTTGTAAATATGTACTCTTCCTATGTAAACTATAAAAACATAGATACACACATTTTAAAAAATATATATGATTTATTTTATTTATATCTGTAAACCCAGCTATTTATATACTCTACACTGCATATACACAATATGCTGCAGATCTGCACACTGAAAAATTGGAATCATGAATACAAGCAATGCAATTTGCAGACTTCGTGTGAAAGCAATGCTATTCCATCTCCCTCCTTCGAGTAACAACAACATGATTCCTCAGCCTTGTGCAGGATGAGGCTAAGGCTGCCTGTGTCTTTCAAATTAGAAGGAATATCAGTTCATGCAAAGCTCTCAAATTTCCTTTGCTGCTTTATATTTCCTGATGAGAACTCATAAAAAAATGACACAAGAAGATGCTATTAAGAGAAGGAGGCATTGAATAGTGACACTGAAAGCAGGCCCCCGTGAAACTGTACTCCTGAGTCACCATGTCATGTAAGGAATCCCAGTTTTCAAGTATTATTCATATATCATATAACATATTAGATGGTTTATTGTTTGTAAGTATCATAATGGAACATTGAGTCTGACATTCTGCCTGACTTTCTCAGTGCTTTATTTTTTGGAAAATAATGTTTGTATACTAAGATCAAACTATACAGGAACTTATCTATCATCACTGTAGGAGTTATTTGGAGAAAATTTTCTCAAGCAAATATTATGTTCTGGTAGCAGGGGCACGTGTACGGTCCTAAAAAAGAATGCTTTTTTATCAAACATTCCAAACAACACAATATTTTCTCATTCAAAAAATCTAAATATATATAATTATCAAATGAAAGAAATTATGTTGAGTGGCTGGTGAATTGTTCTTTCTAAGCAATCTACTTATCAGATTTAGCTTCCTTTTAAAACCAAGAATTAAATCAGGCATGAGGACCCTTAGAGGTCACAGTTCTGAGTTGAGCAAAGCAACTGTTGGTTTTAATTAGATTTACTGGTCCCAAGCATTTCTGAAAATCAGCTAGTGAGATCCTTATGAAAACTACTCCTTATCTAAAATTATTTGATGGATGTCTAGTATCAAATATTTGAGCAATATCTTTGTTATGACAACAGATCCACGATGTGTTATGACAGAACAGCCAATACTATCATATTTGTTATGACAAAACAGCCATAATTTCTATTAATGTTTGATGATCACTAAAATAATTCACAACTTAGTGGTTTTAGCATTTTACTGCTTGCCTCCCAAACCACAAACAGCTTTCCTGATTGCTGTGCAGATCCTTGTAGGGTGCACACAAACAAGCACGCTTTTGTATGTGCTGTTTTGGGGGTTTTTTTGTTTGTAAATCCTCTTGATAACAAAAAGTAATGGTATTTATTTTCTCAGGAACTGCACACATAGCGGCATGAATTTCTAGAATTAATTACAATGAAAATACTTCGGGAAATATTCATTCACCTCTACTTTCTTTTCATACAGGCTGAGATTTTCACAGCTGCCCACAGAAGTTACTTGGCTTCTCTGAAGATTTCAGTATCAACTAAACATCAAGCACCTAGGAGATAAGAAATCCCTGCTCTGAAACAAAATTTCTCAGTCTTTCCAAGTTTTGTCTATGGGCTGCACCTGCAAACCCTGCCATTAATTGTGTCTTTAGATTACAAACCATTTAGAAGAAAGATTGTCTCTTCTGGGAAATAACATTCTTTTCTCCTCCTTCTCCTTTATAGCAAAGGGAGTGGACTTGCTTTCAGCCACATCAGAGTGCAACACACTGGTCACAAAGCAGAAACAAACGTGGGCATCTCTGTGCTTTGCAATAGATGCCACGCTGAGCGAGGGAAGGCCAGCTGAGGAAACAAATTGCCCTTCCTCAGCCAGCCTAATTAGGCCCAGCACAAGGTGTGCCAATGGGATTGGGTTGTTTCCATGCTATGGAGACATTATCAGCTTGTTTGGGACTAGCTTTGCTGCTTGGTGTGGTATGCACTGGCCCAGCCCACTACAGAGATGCTGTCTGGAGGTCAGGAGCCAGAAGGAGGCAGGTTTTAGCAATCGCTCCATGATCCTGTGGTTTTTAAATAACAGGCACTATTGAGACATAACCTCGCACAGATATGAACAAGATCCTGCCCTCTACTGCCACAGCAGCTCTCACTGAAACAGTATGGGGTTCATTCTTCAAGTTTTAGCATCACTCTTCCTAAAAAGGGATGTGGCACACTACTGCCAGTGTCTGTGTCCGGGGGAGCAGGAGTGTTTCTGATGCTCTACTTTTATTTCAGGTTGTTTTGCATAGACAAGCAGCTCAGTTAAGGATGTTCTGAACTGCCTTCGGTACAGAGTCACTGCTGTCGCTGCTTCATCTTGTGATGCCATTCCTGAGAAAGTTTTTCTGTCACAGGTATTATGGTCTTGCAAATGTTAAATATGGCATCCTCAAATAGTTATTTTTCTATTTCATTTTCATTGATGAAGTTTCCTGAGGAAACAGAAGTGTATTTTGGAAAAACAGCTTTGAAGGCTTAATGATGATGTTTTATTCTATTGGTGACTTGCCTGTTTAGAACAGCAATGGATGTTTTCTTAGATACTTCTCCATGAGAAACTGGACTGAAATCACTAACCATCAAATACTCTTCTGATGCAATCTTTAGGACCAGAGTTCTTTAATTAGATTACAGGTCAAAGAATTTCTAGGCCATCAATATATTCTTGAATAATCTACTCTCATCTTCTCACTATCAAATTACATACATTATATAAAATATTTATCAGAGATCACTAGATTTCTCAGTCTGTAACTCTGAAAGGTGAAATTCATTAGGCATGCTGATTCATTCAATCATTTCAGATTTAGCTAAAATTCCTTTCAAGGTGGCCAATAAATATTGCAATCAATCAGTAGCACTGATACTCAGCATTGTTGTTTTACAGCCATATTTCTCCAAATACCTCTATAAATCTTGCTGCACAGATGCAAGGTCTATGAATGACACAGTGGCCACCTGCCAACCCATAACTTCAACATAGCACCTGTACAACAAGGCATTCTTCTAAATACAAAGCCATGCCCTACTTCAGATGATGTTTCTACAGTTGAGTTGAGTACAATGTAAAACCCTTGGTTTCCTTAATTAAGAGTTGTAATTTTTAATGTGATACTCTAGGAAAGCTCCGAGCAAGGCTGAGATGAATAATTGTGCAACCCTGGCCAAGAGGCCACAAAGGTACTCCTGAAACCCTTTTCAGTGTCCCAGGACATGCATCTCTTCAACAAGCAATTTCCAGACTACTAAAAACAACCCACAATGCTTATCACAGTATGACTATGGTGCAACAAACCATCCTGGATTACCTCCCTACCATGGATATCACTATGGAAACCAATATTCCAGCCTGTAAAGTGGAATTTTGTTATAGTGCAACACAATTACATTGGAGTTGAGGGCAAGAAGGAAAAATTCCTTTCACTGAGAGAGGGTGGGAAAATTTAGAGAGGCCCCATGCAAATTCTTGAATGAAAAATGGTCATGACTCCAAGTTTCAAGATCTGGAAAAAATAAAAAAATCCTTCCTTGAGAACCAATACAACTTTATTTTGTCACACATTCATCAGAGATTTGCTTGCTCTTTTCAGTACCAATGCCTCCTTGAAAATTTGCCAACCAAGTATAAACCACACCTTAGTTTTTCTTACCTTGTGACATTAGTTTTGCCTGCTGGTTCAGCACACTGCTCTGCCCATCAGAACACCCCTGGAAAGTTCCTAAAATTCCATCAAATCATCTGTAATATGTTTGTATAAATACTATTTACCTCCCTGCTGGCACTCCTATAAGCCTTAAGTAATTTTGGGGAGGGTATCCTCCTCTGCTTGGAAGCACAGTGGCTGCAGGACCCCACCTTATCCAATGCATCATTAATCCACTTCACCTGAGCTGACAGATAGAAGGGAAAGAAAGGTGGTCTGCTCTCATCTTACAGCTTCCCTTAAATTTCCACTCTGCACACCCCCTGATACCAATTGTGGTTGTAAGTTCTGTACTGCAGATACTTAGTGCAGTGTCTGCTACAAATGACTGGTCCTGACATTTCTCTCAGGACAAAATATTCTCCTGGTACCATGGCACTTAACTCAGTTTGGAGACTGGCATTCATTTCCATTGGGCAAAATACATTGGTTTGTGGCAGATTATATAGAGATTTGAATCTCTCTCAGGCCTACCGGTTAATTTTTGTACATTCAAAATGCTCCTACAGAAAAAAATACTCAGAAAAATCACATTTAAATCTAACTAAATCATTCTCAAATTTAGGGAAGGCATAGCCAGAGGCTTTGCTTATGAACCTGTGAGGAGAACATGCAGCTTAATTACCAGTTTTGTTCAGGCCTGCCCTGTAAGTCTGCATAAGGAAGAGTTAAATAACTATGATTTTCTTTAAAAGCAGCAGTGGCCCTGTGGCAATCCCATCTCCAGCCCCTACACTGCTCCTCTACTGAAGCAACATACTGAATATTGAAATTTTCTATACGTTTTGATGCGGGTAGAATCTATGACATTTCTCTTCTGCTGGCAGCAGAGCCCATATCCTTGAGGCCAGTGGAAGGCAGAGGATCACAGACAGTTTGTACCTTTTCTATCTTTGCATGTTGTCTCTGTCCTAAAAAGATTTGAGCTGTGACCTGCAGAGGACCAAAGGGGAGGGGCTCCTTTACCTTCTTGGCTCTAGAGGAAGGGGATGCTGCATTGTGTAAAAGTCCTACATTTCCTCTTAGCTAAGGTGACTGAAGACTGTCGTGCACTCTATCAAGACTTCTAAGTGGGATACTGCTGCTGCACTTTCTGATAATTTTTATTGGGAATGCACTTCTTCCTCAGGGAAGAATGAAGTGGATGCTACTTTAACTTCATCAGTACAGAAAGGCTCCCTGATACAAAAGGGAAATACATTAAAGTCATTTTAAACACTGTGTAGAATGCTTAAAGTCATGGCCAAAAGCTGAGGAAAAATGCAGTTATAGTCCTAGAATTTATTTTAAATATTATTTTATCTTAAAAGCTGGGGAAAAATGCAGTTATAGTCCTAGAATTTATTTTAAATATAATTTTATTTTAAATCTTTCCCTAGAGCTATTGTTTTGCACAAGTTACTCTTGCAGCTGTGACAGCTGGGGTGGACCTCAATGAATTGCACTGGATAAAGATCCTCACCAAGTGCAGAGTTGTCTTGTTATCCCAGATGTTCCTCCACAGGAACACTCAGAGCACTTCCACAGCTCCGCTTTGCTAGTCCACTCTTAGACTCATGGAATCGTGCTGGTTGGAAAAGACTTTTGAGATCCTCAAATGCCACCACAAACCCAATGCTGCCAAGCCTGCCTGCTGCTGAATTCACCAGATTCAGCCTCGCTCTCCTGGCATGGAAAGCCTCAGTGTGGAGAAAATCCAAGGGAAGGAAGAGGGCTCCTTACAGAGTGATGTTCTGGACTCAGTGCCTCAAAGAGCCAGAGAACCTAACCCCAGATAGCTTTAGTTTATGAAAGGGGAAAATTCTTAGTAGGACCATCATATTGCTTCCTTCATTCAGGTTTTGTCTTGATTAAGTAGTCTCCTTGATAATAATCCAAGGAGTAAGATATTAATTAATAGGACTAAAAATGGGGGAAATTTCTATAAGGAGAATAAAGCTGACGTGAAAGGGGTAAAAAACCCCAATTATAAAATGAAATTTAGCTTTTAATATTGCCAAAACGCATATTATAGCTACAAATGTTCTTGCAATACAGTTTTTAAAAATCCAACTCAGTCTCAGTAACATGAAACCTCTGTAAAACACTTCTTACTAAATGTTGGAGCAATAGTGGAGAAGATTCCCTGGTGTATGTGGTTTACTGAGAAGAGTGAAGAGATGAGTGAAGTGCAAATGCCACAGTGTAATTCAGATATGGAACATTTTAATTGTAGGTAATGGCAGATTTTCACATTTATAAGTCAAGGAATTGTGCTCATTTCTGAGACAGAACTGAATATATTAGCTGCCCTTGAAATAGTATCAATATTTCTTCCTGTGCAGAACGCAGCATAGTAAAATGCACTGAAAGATGAAAGCTCTTTGATCCTTTTGTATGCTCAGAGATACCAGAACAGTCCCAATACATTGTGAGGAAGAGGCTAGACAGAAAAGAAATATTATTATTTGCCCAGATAGCACAATATCCCAAAACAGGGACACTGAGTGTGCTAAGGACTGCAAAAATATTTATTGTTCATAGTTCTACCCCACTGAGTCTCCCAGGCCACAATAGATTCCTTTTTTCCCCCCTCTCCATTCAAGTGAAGTCATTAGTATGCAAACATATTTGATCTTGACATACACAATAGCTCTATCTTTTTAGCCCCCAATATTAGGGAAAGAAAAGTGTCTGAGATTATATCACAGCATAGATCTCACGACTCAGGGGCAGGCTGAATGACTTCCATCCCAGGAGTCCCTCCCAGGAGCCCCTGAGAGGCACTCAGTGGTTTGTGTGGCTCTGCTGCCAATTGCCAGGTCATATTTCCCAGGAAGATTTCATCTCTCGCCTTCTCATTTATTGATGATAATGCTAATTATCTCTGGGCTCCATTTCAGTTCGGAGCTATGTTTCCCTAAGATTATCAGCCTTCTCTCTGACTTGAGTTCTGCTAATAAAAGTCAAAAGTAAATCTACTGACCTGAATGCAAAGGCCGCTGGGACTTAAACATGGTTCAGGCTGCTGTTTGGGACTGTGGCTCTGTTAAAATTCTGAATGCTCTCAGGCTGACTGCACCCTGAGCAGCCCAGGTCTGCTTGTGAGTGGTTAGCTCAGGCTTTGGTCTCAGCTGAAATCAGAACACTTGCAGGGATTCTCTCCCTTTTAACCTGTTCTTACAGAACCCATTTTCCCCAATGGCACAGCCCCAAGCAAATCAGGCACGTGACTCCTGAGTAATTCTGGAGAGACTGTGGGAAATGATGTCCATTTCTGGTTTTACTTCAAAATGGTATCTAAGATAAATTTAAATTTAAAATTAAATAAGAATCTGAAAAAGAAAACCCAAACCAAAACACTTTTGGGCTAGATTGATCCACTATGATCAAACCTGCAATGTTTTACATTCTTTTTAACCTTTCTAAACTAGATAAAAAACCTCACAAAATTGTCAAACAGAAAACGTAAAAATAAGGCACTTAAATCTTATCCAAACCCTCTATTTTAAATTTCTACGGAACAAAATTTGTCAAAATGACACATCTCATATTTAGATTCAATGCCATTTTTCCTTCAGAAGTCAGTGATGAAAAAAGTGTCATTCGGTTGTGCTCACAATGCTGCAGGAGCTTAGCAGAGCATTGCTAGGTGAGGCAGTAAAAGGTAATTAAACCTCAGTCTTTAACATAAATTCAAACACAACATGGAGGGATGGTTCTAGGTGCATACTAGGTTTCCTTCTCTGCAACACTCACTGCTGGAAAGGTCACCAAGGGAATTTGCACAGGGCAGGCTCCCAGACCAGCTAAGGGCTGCAAGCCTGATAGTTAGGAGAGAAAGGAAAGGTTGAAGCAGACCCTGTGTTTAAAAGGCAGAGGAATCCCTCCTGCTGTCAGGACAGGTAATGTGCTGGCATATCCCAGTGCCACAGAATAAAGTCCTGCTTCCACAGCAAACCTCTGCCTGAAAAAAGGAAAAGGCCCCAAAGCTATATTCATTTGTTGAGAGCACAGAACTTCCATTTATTGTGTAGCTGTTAAAGGGGAGTCTTTTTTGAACCTCTTGGGACATGGACAATCTGGCCTCTAGGTTGAGAGTTGCTGCTTTGGGGGGCCAGAAATTTAAAAGACAGTGCCCTGTTGGCCATCAGGCTCTGAAAATACTGGCATGAATTTCTGATCCATCACCTTCTGCTGAAGGATGCTCAGAGGACTCAGTGATGACTAACATGAGAGTTGAGTCTGTGCATCTACCAGCCCGTCCTTACCTCATCTTGTTTCCCTGTCCCACCTCCTAAAAGAAAAAATAAAAAAAAATAAACAGAACACATTTCTCAGATTAAAAAGAAAGTTCATCCAGGCTCAATGTGCACAAGATGTGTCACCCAGGCTGCTTCACTCAGAAAGGAAAATGTAAAGATGTGTAAACAAAAAAATAACCTCAAAAAAGGAATTAGCATCTCAAAAAAAAAAGAAAAAGAAAACAAGAAAGTTATCAAATATGCATTTGTTTATCACAGTCAAGTTCTATGAGTCAAACCTGATTCATATATATTTTATGAAGAGAATATCCATTGTGGTGGCAAAATTAAATGTATTTTGAAACTTGTATGTGACATTTATCTATCTGCTCTATCAGAAAAAAAGTTGTCATATTCATTCAGACATATATTACTTTTTCAATTTCCTGTCAGTAATGTTTTTTTAATGTTCTTTAGGGGAAGATCACAGGATTTCTCATTTCTCACAACAAAGGCCATAATCCATTAGAATTATGTTGATGAGTTTATACCTAAAAAAGTTGCATAATTTTTTTTAGAGATGAACAATTTGCTCTTATCCATGACAATCTTTTTTTTAAGATACAGAGTCAGGTAAGGATTTGCCAAGTCTATTTTTTTTTCCCTTCTTTTAAAGTATTTCATCACACAAAACACAAAATTAAGGTGCAATTTTCTGATGATTCAGCTTCTACTGTGAGCCACAAGAGATAACAAAGACAGCACAAGTATTGAAACTCCTTATCACACATCTTCCCTTCCAAGGGACTGACTTTGATAGAAAGTTTATATAAATCCAGTGCTCAAAACCAAACAGTGCTGTGCAGCAGGTGAGGCTACATGGGCATAGTGGAAGGAAGAGAAATCCATTAAAGTGAGTTAACTGACAAGCTCCCATGCAGAACACTGGCTGGGGAGGTGGGAGGTGGAGATGGCAACTTCTTTCCGTGGGTTGCTATTAAAGTGGCTCTGCAGTGCAAACCTTGTGTCCCAAGGGCTCAGTGCAAAGCCTGCAAGAGGTGCTGAAGTGCAGTGGGTCAAGCCCTGGGCAGGAAGGACATTTGATTCTCACGGGGTTTATTTGACAGTAATGACACCATCCACAATGCAGGCTAAAGTGCACTCTTGGATGGTAACAAATCAGGAGGATTCCATGAACAACATCCAAGTTTCTCTTCTAAACAAGTACAGAAGACTTGAAATCAAATTAGAGGATGTGCTTCCCCTTCTAAGCATACATAATACCTAGGAATGAATACAAATATTTGGTAAAGCTGGCAGTAATTACGATGGCCCATCTTCAAAAGGCTGTTGCTCAGTTTGACTTAGATACATAGCGAAAATTTTTTGACCACCAGCAAATGAGGCTATTTTTCTGGACAGAAATTCTTACGTGATAAGACTCTTCCATGACATTTGTGGCATCTGCTGCTTGGAGATGTGCTGGAAATACATTCACATTAGCCTGTGGTCTGAAGTCTAAGTGTTTCCCTTTTCTGTTCTACCACCAAAACAGCAGGGCAAGTGGGCAGAGAAATGTAAAAAGGAATCTGTCAAAAGGAGAGATGTTTTCCCCACTACTGTGGTTCAAAAGGGTTCTTTTAAACCAGAAAAACCTCAGAGATTTAAAGTCTTAATTTATGCACAACTGATTTTTAAATTACAGCATGCTACAGACGGAATACTTAATCTTACTTGAAAGAAAAGATATCCAACAGAAGGTATCCTCCCCTTCACATTGCAAACCATCATTTAAAGTATCAGTAAAATTAAGTATGCTTTAAATAATTCAAACAGATACCATTATGTTGGTCTCTAAGATGCTGCTTCTTGGTGTATTTGGGAAATGTAAAGAAGGAAGCAAGGAAAACAGGAGCACAATATTCACAATAAAATGAAGAGTGCCTCTAGACTTATCCTAAAAATAAATGCCTTAGATGGGTCAGATGTTCTGTTCTTTGGGTGCCTAATTGTTTCAGTGAAGATAAAAGACACTAAGCAATTAGCTTAGTTTTGATGCACCCTAAGTTAAGTTTCATATGGTTAAAACTAGGGAAAAGGAATTCCAAGCCCAGAGTCAAATGAGATACAGGACTCTGCTGAGGAGCAGTCTGGAGAAGAGGAGACCAAGGGGAGACCTCATTGCAGGGACAGCTCCCTGGGGAGGGGCAGGCACTGATCTCTGCTCTGGGGGGACCAGGGACAGCACCCAGGGAATGGCTGGAGCTGTGTCAGGGCAGGGTCAGGTTGGATCTCAGGGAAAGGTTCTTCTTTCCCCAGAGGGTGGTGGGCACTGACCAGGCTCCCCAGGGCAGTGGGCACAGCCCCAAGGCTGCCAGAGCTCCAGGAGGGTTTGGATGATGCTCTGGGTCACAGGGGGTGACTCTTGGGGATGGTGCTGGGCTGGACCAGGAGTTGGACTAAATGATCTGTGTGGGTCCCTTCCAGCTCAGCATCTTCTGTGATTCTGTGATTCTGATTGGCACTGTTTTCTTTACTTGGTGCTTGCTTTACCCAGTGTTCAGGAGTGGGTTATGAGAACAGCACCCGTGGGAGGTGTTGCACACACACAGAGGGTTACCCGTGTGTCCACATGCGGTGGTAACAGTTTAAGAGGCCAACATAAAACATAAAGGTCAAATTCCCCTCTTGCTTTCACCTGAGCAGCAAAGTGAGGCAGTGAAAGTCTTATCTCATAAGTGGCACAGTCATTCCCATGTGATGGGGTGAAGAAAGGACTCACCAGATAACTATACTGGTATCCCGAACGGCTCACCCAAGCGTCGTGTATACAGCTGGTTGTTTACTTAGCAACCAAAACGTGTCAGACATTGTACAGCCAAAATAGCTCTGGCTCCTGCTCCCGAAAGATTACAGCCTGATCCGTGCGGGAAAATCCCCAAGACTCTGGGCAGGGACAGGTGCCATCAAATCTGTGTAAGTTTAGGGGATTCCAAACCAGCTGCAGAAACAAGGTTAAAGAAGGCATGAAATAGGGAGGTGATGGGAATGAAGTTAGAGATGCAGGGAATCAAGTAAGGGAAAGAAAAAGGTCTGTGGGATTAAGGTATAGGGTTGCTTAGTTTCTTATGAAATTAAGTGACCATTCTGTTATTTTCAGGAGCCAATATAATTTTCCAGCCCACACTCGGGGTGATTTTGGCCCCTTCACCTGCAGTTGGGGGTCTTAATGTGGCAGTTAAAGATCACCAAGTGCTTGCAGCAAGTTCTCTCTGCCTGTCTCACAAAACAGCAACCAAAATAGTCTTGTCAGTTTAAATAGTCAGGACTTGGTGGCACAACGTGTGTGCTTCAGCTGACTGAACCGAATTATAAACCTCTGGCTAGCATTTGGAGTCACATATTAAATAAATTATTGTCAGCATTGGAAGGACACTGTGGTGACTCTACCTGGATAAACTGAAATCTTCCCAACCATCTTGATAATTCTGCATTTATGTACAGTTAATTATGTGAATACACTTCCAGATGTGTCTATCTTCAATTAACTTTTTTAAAATTTGGACCTTTCTGCTTAAAATTGTCACCTGAAACTATTTTCAGGAGATTTTAAAGTTTTTTGGACCAGACTTTCTTGCATACCTTTACTGTGTGTCAGGGTCAGACTTTAGAAGTTGGCATATAAAGTTGGGGATATTTTTAATTATTTTCTATGTGAAAGAAGGGAAATCTGAGAAACAACAGAACCAAAAAGAAAATGCCACTTCTGTGCCACATAGAGCACTACTGACTGGAAACACTAAAAATGGGAATTTCACTGGCAGGACTTAAAGAATCCATATTTTATTCCAGGCCTTTTGCTGATGAAAATTATGGATATTTTAAAGATAGGCCCTGTGCTAGCCAAAAACGGTGAGGAAAGGCATATGTAAAAGTGCTAAATGAAAACTTTGAGAGAAGAGTGTTTCAGCAGGAAAAGCAACTGAAAATAAAATGATACCCAGTAGAAATCATACAGAAAATTCAGGACTCTCTGGCAGATACTTGGGGTTTTCTGCCAGCACCCAGGTACAACTAATGAATTACTAGTTATAAAATCCCTCCACAGTTACAGGATATTCCTGGGGATCTGGCATTGGGTGCTCTGGGAAAGTGAAATGGCCTGGGATTGTGTCCCCAGGGCTTCACTTGTTCTGGAGGGCTGAGCACGAGGGCACAGAGCAGTGGAGTCTGTTCCAGGGCAGCGGTGGCTATTCCAGCCAGCACAGGAGCTGCAACCAGAGAGGGGCAGATCACAGGGGTCACAGAGCTGCTTTGTCTCCTTTGATCTTAATAGGTCCGGCTACTTGGTGAAGTTGGAAGGAATTAACTGATAATTCAGGTTAATTGCTTGAGACACATAACATGTCTCTTCACGTAGCATGTAATTCTGTTTGCTGATAATGATTGCTGTATTTTCATGGATACATTACTGTGGCACCTGCTGATTTCAGTGGGGTGCGTGGGAGTCCACAGGCTTTGTGCTGATCTTTTAGTTTCTTTGAAGGATCTTAAAATCATCTTCTTTCTCACCTGCCCTCCATTTCCACTTCCATGTGATCATGCCTCTAACAGATGCATGAACTGTAATATGTTTCTATTTAAAAGAGATTTCATATCGCTTTTCTACTCTTATTTTCTATTGTTCTAGCTTCTAACGGTCTAGGGTTTGTTTTAATTAAATGAGTGCTTCAGATGCATGCTGTAGATATGATATTTTTACTATTCCTTATGTACTGAAATGGACACTGGAAATTTTATCATTTTGATGGATTTTACATAGAGCCAGACCTGGGGTCTGTCAGTGTTGAAGATAGCCCAGTCCAGCCTTTGTGAAGGTGGTGAGTGCACTACCCTGTGGTTGTGGCAGCAGCAGTGTCACTGTCTGGGGCAGCTCTATGAAAAGGGACTACTTTTTCCCTTTTCTTTTCTGTTTCATTTCATCCTTGTGTGGTTTTCATTTTCCTTACTTCATATGCTTTTCACTCAAGGTGCCTTTCTTTGTATTTCGCTGTTGTACATCCAGCTACTTTTTTCTATCTCATTCCTTTTTTATTCTTTCTCTATCTCTTTTCCCATTCATTTTTCCTCCAGTTTTTGAGAAAGTGAATGTTCAGTTCTAGTGCACTCTCTTTCCCTGAGTAGTTTTCATCAACTGGAAAATGTAAAACATGCAGTTCAATCCTGTTTTTCCAGTTATATATTCCTGGGGTAATAAAGCTTGTGCTTGGAGTTCCTTTATGCAGTATTAGGTGAAAAATGCATTTCATTGTCTTAGTGACAAGCAGAGACTTTGCAGGAGGTGTATTGATAACTAAGCATGTAAAATCTAACAACTAAACTCCTCCCTTCTGAATTTTCAGGTAAAAAAGCAAAATCTGGGGGGTTGAATTAACTATGTGATTCTACCTCATCAGTGTTTGTTCATCAAATGCCATATTATAAATAGCATTTATATTTTTTGACATCAAATTAGTATTACTACTGAATTCCAGTTTTTGGGTTTGCTGCTGTCTTACAGTGGAATTTTTCACATTTGGTTAGGAATAATAGGAATAATTTAAACAAGCCAAAGACTGTATTAGCACCAGAGAGGTTTGGGAGTGAGCATCGTTCTCATGTGGCTCCGTGCTGGAAGTCAGGGGTTTCTCCTCTCCTTACTTTTCAACTCATCTGCACTGCCTCAAGTCTGATTAATCAGCCACTATGTGGAGCAATTATGTGAAGTAATTTCTGTACAAACTGTAGAGATATCCACAAAGGTCTGCTCTTACCAATTTATATGAAGCATTAGTCCTGCAGAAGCATGAGCCTGGCTACCTCCCAAATACCTGGACTGAAAAACAAATAGCAGCATTTATTGTTATTTTTATTACAAAACTGACAGACTCAGGCCAGTGGGAGAAGAGACAGAGGAAGCAGTATGAAATGCTGGGGTTTTAACCAAGCAAGAGGGAAAGAGGTCCAGGGAAATGAAAGAAAAATTCTTTTTCCTTGTCCTACAAAAAAGCAGGATACAGTGCAAATGTGGCATAAAATTTTGCTCACCATCACCCTTAAAATCACAGATTAGTGCATGCTGAGCAGGCCTGGGCTGACTGCTTCAGTCTGTGGGCTGTATGCAAACTCACATTAGACTTTCCACATGAGGCATGTGGTGTATTGCATTGTCTTGCAGTTCATGCAGACAGGGGTGAGAGGAGGCAACAGTCTGAGCTGTCCAGGTCACCAGCAGTGGTGGAGCTTTCAGCCTTAGCCTGAAATGCTTTGTCAGAGAACTGATAAAAGTCATATCCACACTGGACCCATGTTTGGACATTGCCAAGGGAAGGCAGCACATCCCTTTGGCCAAGGAGCTTTCTCCCATAATTACTCTTGTATTTAATGGCAGGTAATATTTTTATTGAGTAGTGATAGCCATGAATTGGGGCTGCAAACAACAGTGTGAGAAATAAGAGCTTTGGAGTCAATAGACATAGCTTAGAAAGCTCCCATAGAGGGCCAAGGAGGACATGCAAGCAGAAACCTGATGAAATCCATTAGTATAGCTACAAAATTAATCACAAGTTGCTTCCTTTCATGGCTCCTGTGCTTTCTGTCAGCTCCAGACCAGAAGTTCTAGAGGTCACTGATAGACACTGCAGAAAAATGTAGAACTATTTGCATTTTTCAGGTAGAAAATTATAAAATAGTTTTAAGTCCACTGCTTGTAACATAAACCAAAGGCCTGCCTTTCTGAAATGCAAAAGAGTGCAAAAAATAACTTAGGATAAGAATAACTGGAAATGTGGTTCATCTTTCAGCTGCTCTGAATTTCTCACTGCTTTGAGTAAGCTGAAAAACTTCCACTACTGGATAAGCTCATGACCAACAGAACCAGGTGAATCATTGCTCTGGAAAAAAGGAGCTGCACAAGTGGCAGATCCAATTTCATTTTTGCATGTGGAGTTCCTCTGCTCCTTCTTCACAGAGTGCAACAGACTGCTAGTAAACTACTGGAATATATTGGGATATACCTGAGAGAAGCATCTGTCTTAGTCTAACTTTAAGCTTGCCCTGGGTTTGAGTTCCTACCAGCACGGTCAGGGCTCTGCCGCAGGAGTCAGAGCTCAGATCCCCCCTTGGTTTCCCCAGTCACCGTGGGACAGACTTGGTAGCACGCACTGTGTGTGGTCAGCTGTTTGCTCCTATTGCATTTCAAGTTTGGAGTAAAATCAGAACATGACCTAAGACATTTCCATAATTATTTTCTTCAATCACTCCTCTGTTTCAGTACTAAACCTGTCATAGCCACCGTGCATGACATACGTCACCCATCCAGGAGTGCAATGCTAAATATCCTGTTGCAATTCCTGACGGATGTGTACTCCTTAGTGGGGATTTCAGAGGCCCCTTACAAGAAATACCTGCAAGTCAGAGACCATGAAAAGGTTTCTGAACTTACAGACAGTTGGTTTAAGGAGTGGGCAAAGTAAATGGCTGGCTGGCAGTCTTACTAAGGAGTACACAGCGGTAAGGAAGCAAACTGAGATATAAGATTTAGTGTTTGCCAGCAATAGCTCTTGGCAAGAGGAATGAATCTATTTACAATAACAAATTAAAGGAGCTGTCATGGGTCAGACTCAGCTTACAGGCAGTTCCCAGCAGCTGCCAGTAGCAGACATCTACAGAAGAATGGACAACAAGAACTTGATAAACTCATGCCCACCAAGCTAAAAGCATTCCTTTTGTTCTTTACTGTGGTTTTTTCTGTATATTTCTCTAATTGTTTTTTTAACCTGTGTAGATTTTTGATATCCTGCAACACCCCCACTTACTGTAAGGTGAAGCAGAGAATAAGATTTCCCTTGTGTCTTCCTCATACATGTAGTGATTTACAGCTTTGTGCAGCAATTTTCTCTCATGGCTGAGGAACCTGGAGTATTCACTCACTCCATGTATCAACATGCTCCCTATTTGCCCTTCTCTATCTTTGCTAAGGCATCTTTTTAGAAGTTAGAGGACAAGAAGCACACAGATTAGTAACACATTATTCAAACTGCATGTCCCCATGGACTTCCACAGTGGACAGGGATACTTTCTGCTTTGTTAATCCTGAGGATTCCTAGCATCTGTTGACACTGTCAGCTGAGCACTGAGAAACATTTTCACAGACATACTTATCTTTTATCATGGAACTAAGCATTTAATAGGCAGGAAATTGGGCAGAAAACCGCCTAAAGCCACTCTTGCTAACCCACAGTACCCACTTTTCTGTATGCCTGCAGGACAAAGTCTTCAAAAGTTGCCTGTCAGCAGCTCTGAAAATCTGGATAAAGTCACCATATTGTAGATGTTTCCATGAATATGATGGGTGAACAAGGAAAAGTCTCCTTGGCTTGAAAACCCATAAAAGGAGCAGACCTGTGATCCTGTGAGGAAATGACCAAGAGGCTTCAGCATCCAGAGCCACAGGAGTCAGAGCTCAGATCCCCCCTTGGTTTCCTCAGTCACCGTGGGACAGACTTGCTGAGGGAAGGGGCAGGAACACAGCTTATAATGTTTATGGCAATATAAAGAACCTTTAACTGTGCTGCCCTCTTCTGTGTACTAGATATGAAAAAAGGACCAGGAATGTTTAATCTCTCTTTTCTTACACAGGTGATCTCAGTTCTGTGTCCAAATGTGCACTTGCAATGCTTCGAATCACCGTACCTACATAAAGTTCCTGGTGGGACCAAAGTAAAACATAGCTGCCCTTTGGCTTTAGGTGATAAAGTCTATTCTTGTTTCCCTTGTGGGGAAATTCCATTTTCCTTTCATTTCAATAGATGAAAGCTTGAAACAGGGACAAAAACTCATGGTCACAGGGGAGACTTACGAATTTGAATTGGAAAAGCTTTGCACTTCTTTATAAGCCAGTGCAGAATTTATGGTGTCTTTTCCTGTGGTGAGTGATGTCATGGAATCACTCATGTAAAGAGTGTGAGAATTTGGATGTGAGAGATGTTATCATCTTTCCCAGGAAAAACTCAGAACTTGCCCAGTTGGAATGTGCTGAGTTTAGCAAATTCCACATTTGCATCATAACAGTAATAGAAATCTCTGCTTCTTTCAAATGCCTCATTCCTGCTTTCCCTCTGCTTCTATAGAAGATACTCTGGTGAAAACCTTCAGAATTCTTAATGCAGAGTTTTACTAGAACCAAAAGGACTCTCTTATTTTCACTTTAAACTGTCAAAGTTCTTTCTGATTTGATTCTTGAGAAAGGCTGTAATAATAATTATGTTAATCATAATGTGCTTCAGCATCTACCACTATAAAAAAATAAAATGAAAGAAATGGTCAGTATTTAGGCTCTTGGTGAAATACAGAGCAAGCACAAGCACAGACTGAGGGAACAGAATGGTACAAAGTGTGTATCTTATACAAAGAGGTTTATAGGCGGAAGACTTGAAAAATGTTATTTTGCGAAAGCAAATGCAGATCTTAATTTGAAAGCCAGCCCTAACTAGATAAATCTGAATCAAAACTCCAGTGCTAAAAGTCTCACAGCCCTAAAGATAAAGCTGCAAAATCATGATGCACATCGAGGACATCCTACACCCAAAGCAGTTACAGTGAAGCAGGTAAGAAATAACTTTATTATTCTGCTCATCTTATTCTTCCCTCAGGCAACTTCCCCACGGCTGGTGAAGTCTTTGGTGAGGCAGTGCCATCCTGAGCCACCCTGCAAAGGTGCCAGGGAATTATTGCTCAGCTCTCAATCTCTGTATGTCTCATGCATGAAGAGTTTCCTGTCAGAGGTTTCTTTGACAGGCACATTACAGTGTGAGCCTTTGGGCTCCAGGCATTTGAAGTGGACTTTCTTTATTTTACAAGTCATGAAATCTACTTATATGCAAGGAAAGACTCAGTGATCATCCCATTCTCTGGTGCTAATGAAATTCAGCAAATTGGTTGCTTTTGATGGCATTTTTCTCTGTTACAGTTTTGGAAATGAGATCAGAATCAGGCCTTGGCAGACTTTCTCCTTCTCTACACTTACTCAGAGCAGTAATTTACATGAGCCAGGCAAGTGTTTCCTTGGCATCACTCTCGCACTAAAAACATCAAGTCCGTGATTTCACTGCCTGCTCATGCACCCAGGGCTGTGAGATGAAATGGTCTTTATTCAACAATTAATGTCGAAAAGAACATGACGAATACAGTAAATTGCTTTTCTGCAAAGGCTCTTTCTGTCACACTCACCCCTGTCTTTTGTAATCTTTCCCAAAGCAAGGGTTGTAAATTTGCATCACTCCTCTGTTCCAGCACACCAGCTCCACCAGAATCACTCCGATGAATCTGCAGCCTTCTAAGGTAACAGCACCATGTAGCTAGGCAACAAAAAAGAATATAGTATTTTTCAGGAAGGAGGACTTTTCTAGATGATCTCATACAGATGCAGTGCTTTTTTTGCCATATAAGAAGAAAACAGTTCATTGGAGAAATGAGTCTGTCGCTCTGGCACAGCCAAGTCACGTTGATGTATAAACCTCTCTTGATTAGCTGTGACAGAAAATAACAATGCATTGTATGCTGCTCCTGTTTTGTTCTCCATATCTATTACATATTTGTAAGGATTTTCACAAAGACTAAAACCTACAAACTTTTTTATGGCAGATTTCATCAACTGTCATCCTGATTAAAAGGGAATCCTTTGATAATTACCCAGTCAGCTGAAATAAATGTTATGTCAGTCCAGCTGAGACTGTGTCAGCTTTAAAGACAAGATTTTATGAATGGAAAAGACAACCCATTGTACGAACAATCCTTCGCTATATGTAAGGACAGAGCTGTTGGAGATGGTGTATGCTGACTTTAGGCTTGTTGAAGGGATGTGGTTAGTGCACATGGCAAAACTGATGTGGTCTAGCAGGGACAGCACAGGCATCGACGCCTTGGAGCCCTGGATGAGGGTGATGAGCCCAGCAAAGAGGGCGGCAGAGGTGCTGGGCTTTCTGGGCTTTCACAGGACCCCAGAGGGTGCTGAGCTGGAAGGGACCCACAAGGATCCTCGAGTCCAGCTCAGCCCCACACAGGACCATCCGCAGGAGTCCCACCGTGTGCCGGAGGGTGTCGGGGTGTTCCTTCCCGGCAGGAGAGAGGAGGGTTGTGCGGGGCTGGCGGGGGGGGGTTGTGCGGGGCTGTGCGGGGCTAGCTGCGGGAACTGTGCGGGGCTGGCTGCAGGAGCTGTGCGGGGCTGGCGG
>JAWWTY010000106.1:65165255-65208056 GCA_035222235.1 Margarornis squamiger | reverse complement strand
GTGGTTTTTTTTTTGTTTTTTTTTTTGTTTTTTTTGTTTTTCCTGATTTGTATTCAGTGGAAGAGTGGCAGTTATGGTAATTATGTCCTTAAAGAAATACTTAACAATGTTTGCCTGTTTCTAACATACCTGAAGACTTGTCCATAGAGTTAATCACCTGATACTAAAAAAACTCCTGTGTACTCTAATCATATTCAAATCAGACTCCAATCAGGCTCAAATTCATATCAAAACATTTTTAATAATATACTGGCATTTTGGCCACAGTCTGTAGCAAAAATACCAAACCAAACCAAACACAACATCATTAGCTATGAAAAGAGCAGTATTTAGAACTTAGTGGAAAGATGCAGTGGAAAGACTTACAATGGTGTTCATAATTTCTGAGGTTTATGGCTCAAATCAGTCAAGTTATAGCACTGACAAAAATTTCTTTGTGCTCAACATGATCCCAATCCATGTGTCACTTTTTAGTTTATGTCTGGACTAGTAGAAAGTTATTACTATGTAATTTATATTTTAAAACTATTGTATACATGATGTTTACTATAAAATCTGAGCATTGTATGACAATGTGGTTTAAAAGTTTCAAAGCTAGGTTTTCAACTGTTATTTCAGGATCACATTTTCAAAAGAGTTCAAAAGTCACCATTGAAGAATGTGTATAGAAGCAAGGTTTTAGTATGGCACACTTAGGTCTTTGGTATCCTGATCTAAATGATCAGGACTGAGGATCAATAAGATCTGTTAGGTGAGATGTACCACTAGCATTGATGTATTCTGCCATCTACTGAAAGAGCTGAAGGTAGTATTTAATTTACAATTAGTTATATGTAATAACTGCTGAAAATAACTTTTATTTCATAACCATTTCCGTTTTGAGAAGTTATAATGAACCAGTTTGGCCACTGAACTGATACATTTGGACACTTGAACTTGCTTAGAGCTTTTTGTTTAGTTGAGGTCAGCATTGATCTGTGTTTGGTTCAATGCTGTAGAAGCTGTATTTCAGGAGCCTCAAGCTTTTACTTCCTTCTTAGAGTCTTGTTCTATTGTAATACTGCATTTATAATGACTCTTCTCTTTTACTGGCCATCACCTTGCACTGGGTGACTCACGTGACAGTTCATGGGAGCCAGTGGACAGGGAGGAGTTTTATAAATATGGAGCCCATCTGTATATTACACTGAAATACTGAAAATATTCCCCCTTAGATTAAGACACATCAATGTTGAGGGTAAGGATGCCAAAATTCTGGCTGCAGTCCTTGCAGACCAGTAGAGGAACAAAACCTTTCTAAAAAGCAGTCTGCTATTTTCTCAGTAAATATTCATGGTCTACCAGTTGTCATCTCTCATAATCCACTTTCTGAGAATGTCACACAAGGTTCTCAGTGCTGTACAAGGTATATGCTGTTCACAAGTGGGGAAATGCAAACAGAAATCTGGGGGCAGCTCCTGAGAAGGTGAACACAAATCCAAGCAGTTGGCACAAGCAGGTCAGTTTTGGCCTGCCTACCAAAAACTTTTGGTGAAATGATGACTGCTGGAGAGGTACTTGCATTTTTTAAAATGACTAGTAGCAAAAATCTAGGAATGCCTCTCAGTGGTGTCTGTGAACTGTAAACTGTAATGCCACTCATTAGCTACCTTTGTGCTGATGAAGTGACTTGAATAGAAGTACTGAAACAAAGAAGAACGAAGAGCAACTGCATGGAAGATGCTCAGCATATTCAAGCTATCTTAAATACAGATTATATATTCATCAGGAAAACTTAAAATTTTAAGACATACATTTCAAAAAAGATAATTTGGAAAATCAACAGGAGAGAAAAGTTTCAAACATTAAAAACCTATGCTTTCTTCACAAGCTGCATTCTTGGTGTCAGCTAGAATATTGCTATCAGGCATGGCAAATTTTTGAATTAAGCTTTTTCTCCTAGAAATGTTAGGGTCTTCAAGTTCTGCCCAAATTATCCTTGAGATTATTGGATGAGTTAGAGAGAAACCCAAAGAAACATAATATAGAGAAGTGTGGCCTTTAGGAGAGGGTAGAAAAGAGAGTGTGGAAAGTCATTAGAATTTATGTCAAGAAATTTACCATTGCATTCTCCACCCCCACCACCTTTTTCCTTATTTTTGTAAGCAGCCTTAATTAGCCAACTGTTTCACAGTTCAGTGAGGGATGCTTGCCTTTGCAATGAATACAGATGTCCCTAGAAGCCACCATTCATGCTCTAATCATCTATTTAGCAACTGCATATGGCCTTTTAATATGGAGCCTCTGATCATAGCTCTGAGGGTTCAGTTTGTTTCTGGATCTTCCTTTAATGGTTTCTGTGCAATTCTATGACTGCTAAATATTGAGTGTGTCTTTCACATGCACAAGATGTTCAATGTAACCGATAGGAGACAGTCTATCTGAGTAAAATACAAGACAGTGACCAGCCTGAAATATGCCTGTTGGAACAGACAGAGCAGGAGCCTCCACACTGTGTTGGATGAGTTTTGTGCTCTGAACTTGAAGGGCTCCAAGGGCAGCAGGGCTGACACTGCATTAGAGGGAGCCCTGGTGGATGCAAAGGGCTGGGCAACCCCTTGTGCACTTGGCCCTGCTCTCTCACTCAGTTAATTCAGCTCTTTTTTCTGGGGTGTCAGCTTGGGCTGGCCCATGCCTTTCAGTAGTGTAGGATTTTGACAAAAGAAACAAGACGGGACAGGAGCCAGAGTTACCTACTGGAGCTGCTGGTGCTCTGCTGTTCTCAAAGTGCTCCTTGAGCATGTGGCAGGTTATTGGGATTTAGCGAGGAACAGGCATCTCAGGTTTTCAGCACTTTCCTTTTCTGAGGTCTTTTGCTCCCTCCAAGTGGGAGGATCTGTGCATGAGGAGGCATGGAGATGTCTGTAACAGGCAGATTTTGCAGGGACTCTGTGATGGCTGTTTGTGCCATCAGAAATACAGAACATGGAATCTGTATCAATGCTGACTGAGGCAAAGCAAATGGATGGTGGTGGCAGGGAACAGGGCTATGAGATTTTAAGGTAACTTGAGTGACACTGAGTGTGCCAGAAAAGGAGAAATGGTTGAAGAAAAGTGGGGTGATAAGATTGGAGAGGTCAAACTGTGAAGTCGTGTAGGTAAGATTGGACAGAAAATGGTTGCAGTAGTTGAGGCAGAAGAGGTAATATTTTTGGCAGTGTAAAATGCGAAGCATTTTGTGAAATGGAAAAAACCAGAAGTTAGATATGTTATGCAGCAAACCATGGTGTTGACACATAGCTGAGCGTTGGAGAGACACATTCAAACATTGTTCGGATGAAGACCTAGTAGGATGCTTGTATAGGAAGTGGTCTTGAGGTGAAAGCTTTTATGACAGGCAGGATGCATTACACTGTACCACAGAAAAAGGAGATAGTGAGGGGTAGCTTTGGGAAAGATTATTTTGTCCATATTGAACTTGAGTTATGCTGTTAATTTAGGTTGAATGCCTGTGTTCAGTTCAAATGGGCTAAAGCTGAGCACCATTATTGCTAATTACCCCCAGAACCTACACTTTCCTGCCAAAACACAAACACAAATGTGCTGACACAGCAAGTTTCTGTGGTTTGGGCTGGAGCCACCTTATATGATACATTTGGTGCCTGCAAGGAGAGCCAATTTGCTACTGGCAGGTAATAGTTTCTAAATTTCCATAATTTCACAGAATACCATCTAGAAGGGACAGCTTGGAAATGGCTCTGTCTCAGCTTCCCTTGCTCAAAGGCGTTTGCCTTACCAGCCTGACACTTCCATGAGGGAAAGGGATTGAAGGTTGCTTGTTTCAGCAGACTTTCTATTGCTACATCTAATTATCTGGTTTTTGCCAAGGCTTACTCTGTTGCATGTCAGAGATTATATTTGAGGCCAGAGCACGCTCTGTCACCAGGAGAGTTCACATCAGTGGGCTCAGACTGCCCACTGGGAAGAAATGTGTGTGATTTTTCCTGTTGGTCTTTGGTGCTCTGCTGTGTTGTGTGCCATGCTGACTCATTTTCCTGCCAGCAGAACAACTGGATGAGGTGTAAAGCTGAATGCTGGACTGTGAGCAGTAACATGGGAGGTAGATCTGGCTGGCTTAGGAAGGGTTGCAAACACTGCCAGCCACCTCAAAAATATATTAAAAACAGAATTATACTGGAGCCACACGGTTGACTGACAGATTTCAAGGGACATTGGTCCTTTTGCCTACCAGAGGGAATAGCAGATAGAAACCATTGTGAGGGAAGGCTCAGGGTTATAGGGACTGCTGTACTTCTGGCATGGTCTCAATCTGCTTTTTTGCAGCATGGTGCCATTTGGCACAAAAAGCAGTAGCAGCCTGATGGTGGTTATTTAGAAAGAGAAAACTACTCAGAGCTGTGATGGAGTCTGTCTCTGCCAGAACTGTCCCTAAGCTCCATGAGGGTTAGGCTGAAGCTTGAACTGCATGAAACATTAATGAAGGAGGGCAGATTGTCACTGTGCCTGCCAGTCACCCTGCCTGTAGGTAGCATGAGCAGCTGGAGAGATCTGCTGAGGGACATGTTCCACAGAGTCAAACTGTCTTCCTCACACAACATTTTCCCCTCTAACACTTGCTTTGAAAGGCTTTTTAGCCTGGCAGGTGCTGCCATCACTGACAAGCCCGTGCTCCCCACTACCTCCATGGGGAAGTGCCTGGCAGTCACCAAATGAGCAAATACTTGCTTCTGCACAGCCTCTGATACTGAGAGCACATGGTTCTTCAGAGCAGCAGGGCAGAACAGGACACAGGGGACCCCAGCTGCTAATAATATGCATTTCATAATGTGTTGCTTGGAAAACAAAACCAAACCAGCAATAACAACAAAGCTGTCCAAAAACTGTCTTCCCCAGTGAACTGCTTCTCACTTGGCTTCTGAAGATTATTTCATTTTGGTTGATTTAATAACTGAGATCTTCTGAGAGCTGTATGAAAGAAAAGAACAGCCTTGGGTTTGGCAAACAAGGAGCATAAAATACAGTCTTGCACCAAGTTCTTTATCTTTTCTCCTGTGTCATTTGCCAAGAATATGAAACAATAGTGTTTTAAGTATCTTTTATGTAGAGAACTAGGTCTGTGTTGTTTCATGTCATGATCCACAGTTATCTCCTGCTCTTTTGAAGAGAACTCCTTTCCCAGCAGGATAATTCTAGATGTTAGATTGTGATGGGAAGTAGGAGCTGGTGGAGAGCAGTGTAGCCCCAACACCTCATAACATGGTTGGAATTTCTGCATCTGAGATACCGACAGCACCTTTAGCACAGCACTGACATCAGCTCTCAGGGGTTACTTAACACATGCACATACAACAGTTATGAGGGGGAGCACAGGAATGCTTGTAGGCATTACCTGCTCAATAGTTACAGGGTACCACATCCCCCTGACACTGGTGTCATAGCTGTTAATGGCTTCTGTGGAGGAATGGCTGGGATATAGGTAGTTGTTGTGTTTGCCTTCAGTTGAGGACTACATTTAGTAATTTGAAGGTGGTACCTCCATCAGCTCCTGTGCAGCCATGACACAGGTCTGGGTGCTGAAATCCCTGGCACTTCCAGAGATCCAGAGTTGAATTCTGAGCTGGTTGTAGTTTGGAAGGCATTGAGCTTTTTATCTTCAGTATTTTCATCTTGCCTTTCTTTTTGTGCTTGAATTCTTGCTAATCTCACCCTGCCTTTCATTTATCAAAAAAACAAACAAAAAACCAAAACCCAAAAAAAAAAAAACCAACTTCCCCCCCATATGTTCCTTTTCATATGTTATTTATCCGCAAAATTTAATTCCCAAGTCAAAATGCCTCATCCAGACAGGGAAGCACTCTGTAGCTAAATTGGTGCAATCATGAGCAAATAACACACAGGTAGACTTCTCAAAAAATATCAGTGTACATGTACTGTGACTGCATGAATATTGACAGGCTAATAAACAGGAAAGGCTGTGGACTGAACTTTATATATAAATGTGAGGGTGGTATTCTTCCTGCCTTGCTCTTAGGATATGTGTGTGCATTCCCAGTCTGCCTTTTACGGTACTGGTAGTTCATCTTTAATAAATCAAAGGCAGATTTTCTTGCTTGCATGCTCTCTAAAGGAGAGGATTTCAAGTCATACCCTAAACAGTTTCGACACACGGATGATGTCTGATGAAAAGTGTTAATGGTAGTCTTCTATTTACAGATGTGTTGAGAAATATGTGAGGAAATGAGTTTATCTTCTCTCTTCTTGCAGGAGGAGAATAAGATGAGAGGCATATTGTCCTTTTGTCCTCTATCTCCAAAAGAGGCTGGGTTCCTGTCGTTCTAGGAAGAAACTCCTTTACAGTTGTCTAGGGAAGAGTTTCTAACATCCCTCTTTTGTTATGCCCAGGCACCCTGGCGACTTGGCTGACATTGATATGAGTGTTTCTCTTTCCAGTCTGCCCCTGCATGCTGGCCGTATGGGCTGACGCCTGTCAGCTGCCCGGAGCGCTGCTGCTGGAGCACCTCCTGGATCAGTGGGCTCCTCACCATGCAGCAAGAACTCAGCAGGAGCTGTAGGCTGTTGGCACACTCCTGGTCTTGATCTGAAATTAATTGACACAACCTGAATCTGTGGAGGTGGTGCCAGAGGGAAGAACAGAAGACCTGTGAGATAGCAGAGAGCAAGTATGATGTAAAATGCCCTGAGATTAGCTCAGGTGGTTAGAGCATGTTGCTAATAACACCAAGGTTGTGGGTTGGAATCCTGTGTGGGCCATTCCCTTAAGAGTTGGACTCAATGATCCTTGTGGGTCCCTTCCAACTCAGCATATTCTCTGAAATTCTGTGAAAATTGTCTGTTGGCATTCTTCAGTTGAAGAGGTTTGATTTTTCTTTTATAACTTGATTGCTGTGCCTTTCAGCCATACAAGCTTCCATTTACAGCTTTTGGGACTTGCTGTTGTCTCAACAGCTCTGTGGGTTCCTTTAGCCAGGAGAGGTTCAGTACTGTATGAGATGATGATAACAGGCTCTTCATGCCACTGGGCAGCCTCATGTGTAAGACTGACAAAACAATCTTGTCACAATTGTGAAAACCACTGCTACTGGTGCAGGGTTTGGGAAAGGAGCAAAAGAGAAGGAATTAATTTCTGAATTAGGTTCCTGAGTGTAATGAAGGAGATTTTGTAATTGGAGTGTTCCATAAGTTCTGTACCTTTTGTAAGGGCATACTTGTGTACTTTCGTCTACAAAATTGTAATGTGTTTCAGAGATAAAAATAACTCATATGTCTTTTTTCCCCTCCACTTTTTATATAGGAAACCAGTGCTGTAAAGCTTCTTTTTTTCTTGCTCTTAGTGCCTTTTTCTGCAGGTCACACTAACAATTACTCTAAATTGTTCCAAAAATCTCTGGGTTTTTCTGCTCTATGCCTCACTGAAAGCTTCACAGATGAAGACAGCTAAAGAAACAAATAGTGTCTAAAGAGTACATATCCGAGGATTTGCATATGTTCAGAAATTTACCAGCCTTGTTTCCAAGAAAAGTGAGGATGAATCACCCTCTGGAGGGGCCTTTTTCTCTCTGCTGACTGTAGAGGAACTTTAGCTTGGTGTCGGGCAGCTGAGCTTATAGGTAGCTTTCTGAGGCAAGAAAGAATATTCCTCTTCTGAAGGAGAGATCGAGCTGGTACTAAAACACAGAGTAATGGGAAAATGAAATGTGCAGATACCACATGCAGGGCAGAGGTGTGGACTAAGAGCCTGCCATACCAAACAACATGGGGAGTTATGTTAACACTTCACAGGAGTACAAAACTAGTTAACTGAAAAAAGGATGATGTCTTTTTCAAAGCAGGTAGTTTTTGAAAGTAGAAGTGATGATTTGTATCTCTTAATAAAGAATGTACAGAAAGGTGCCTATCTGCCCATATTCTAGGACCCGTAACTCCCTGCTTAAATAATGATGTATGTGCCAGATCCTGTCCAGAAGGCATATAAACATATTTACACAACTGTGACAACCTGACCAAGTCCTCTTTGGTGCACAAACAAATGCAGCATGTAGCTGTCTGCACTTCACAGACTCACAGAGTAGTCTAAGTTGAAAGGGAACTCTGGGGTCTCTCTAATCAAATCCCTGTGCAAAGCAGGGCCAGTCAAATCGGGTTGCTCAAGATAGTGACCATTCAAGTGCTGAATATCTCTAGAGATGGAGATTCCTGAAGTTCTCTGAGCGGCAAGTTCCAGTGTTTGATCACCTTCATTAGTGGTGAAGAATAGAAATATTCTGCTGTCAAGTTGGACTTTCCTTCTTCTGTTGCCTCTCATCCCATTGTTGTGCATCTTTCAGACAAGCCTGAGTTTATCTTGTCTGCATTTTTGGATTAGGTAACTGTAGACTGCAATAAGATTCCTTAAGCCTTCTCCTCTTAATGCTGAACAAACCCAGCTTTCTCAACTTCTCCTTGGCCATCCTGTGTTCCAGATCACTGACCACCTTGGTGACCTTTGCTGGACTTGCTCTGGTAGGCTAATGTCTTATATTCGTGAAGCTCAAGCTGAACACAGCAATCCAGAAGTGGTCTCATACACACTGAATAGATGGGAAGAACCACTTCCCCAGTCCTGCTGGCTAATGCAACCTCTTATACAGCAATTTTTTGCTTCAAGAACACCCTACTGATGTATGTAAGTTGCAAATGTTCATCCTGTAGATAAGCCATCTATTCACCTAGTTAGACTAGAAGAAACATAGGGAAGACATATCAGTATATCTACTGAGCTGGAATTAAACACACAATCCTAATGAACAAACTTCTGATGAGTCGCAACTACACTAAATGAAGAAGTTTAAGCAGGATTGCCATCACACAACTTTCAGTTCTTACAGCTTTTTTAGAAGCAACTTTTCCACAGTCAGCTTTAAAAAGGAATTTCTTGTGTTCATTCCAAATTTACCACAAATAAAGATGAATGGAGGTGGTTGTTTGAACAGCATCCCTTACCTATGGGTGCTAGAAACATAAGAGGTATTAGTAATTTTTTCTTTAGCTTATGTGATTTCTGTTTGAAACAGCAATTTCAATATCATTCATAACACTAAAGAAGGTCTATTGCTAAGAAGAGAGAGAATATTAAAAAGGTATGGAACAACCTTTATCCAATTTGTCCTTTACAATTTTGTACATGTCCTCTACCAGTGAAACACCTTTAATGCCTAAGCAGTTATTTTGGAAATGCCAACATACAGTACAAAGGAAAAATGTATTACCTTCATAGAAAACAGTAATGAAAAAGCTCTAATTTTGTTAAAAAAAATTAAAATATACATACATATATATGAAGTGATGAAAGTTAAAGATTCCTGGATGACTTTTAAATGATACCCACAGAAAATGAAAAACATTAATTTATTATTTAATTATTTAACAATATTTTTAGTATCTTCAAGAAAACAAGGCTATTCCTATCCCTAAGACTGAAGGCTTCCAATTGCAAATATGTAAGTACCTGTTCTGTTAGGAGAAGGTTGTACATTAAGATTTTGGCTACGTTGCTTGCAAGTGGTGATCACAGTATTTCATAGCAGTTTCAGGTTGCAAGAGAGGTAATATCTTTCCATTATTGATAATATAGTGCTAATGGTAAATTGGCCATAATAGCTATAGGCCTGGCCAAACCTCTTGACTTACTGAGGCATGTTCACATTATATATGCTGATAAAAATCTTGAATTAGGGAGTATTCTTATAGAAAAATTTCAAGATCTATATCAGAACTATTCTCATTTAGAAACTAAACTGGAATTGATAGTGGCAATTATTCTGGCTTATAATAGTTCTATATAGGGCTATCCATAAGCCCAGATTTCATTTAATATCACCTCTGTCTTATATTTTTTAATTAAAGAATGGCGTAATAATCTTTATAGTAATTGGTGGGAAAATACTAGCTTTGCTTTTTGCAAATACATCTCCGATTGGAAGGAATTAGTATCCAGATATACTAAAAAATTAGAGTTACAGAAATGGTTTTGTTCTTATAGTAGTTTTAAAATCAACTCAAAGGCTATACATAAGCATTACCTAGTATAAAATATATTATTATTCTAAATAGGTACTGAAAAATTCAGTGAAATAAAACTGGTAATATAGGGGAAGGTTAATTTGAGATATATTTGGAAGTCCAAATTGATTCTTGAAAGAGCATAATATATTTATCACCTTCAATTATACTAATTTGATGGTTCAATAAACTAAGCAAAGCAGCAATTAAAGCATCATAAATAGAAAATTCTTAGTGCTTATCCTCTTTCTGGATTATTTTACAGTTTGACACACTTGGCATCTATTGGTATCGGTGCTGTTATGCGGATACACTGGTGAGAAAAACACCCAAAGCATCATTCATCTGTCATAATGGACCTCTGACAAGCTAATGTATCCTGGATTTAGGGAGTCTTTGTCCTATTGTTTGTTTTCCATGTAGCCATTCCATTTGGTACGAAATAGAGAAGATATGCGGTTTCAAGGAGTGTATGAGTTCAAAATCTCTGCCATTTATGTAAATGAGAACTCACTTCAGTATATCATCTGAAGTGAGCTTTTTTCTTTCAAATTTCATCTGAAAACTAGCATAGGAGATAGTACTTCTGTCAGTGTCAAGGGATAGGAGTAAATTATTTAAGTAAAATAGTGATAGAAAATCACGGCTAGCGTCCCCACTCCGCAGTCTTTCTTTAGATCACCACAATTTATTTCAGGTTTTTAGTTAAAGTTGTTTCTACAGGGGCAACCTGGTATCTTTTAACTTATTTTTACTTTAGTCTTGCAGATGAAAACACTCTCCATGTCTGTGGTCAAAGCTACAAAACAGAAAATATCAAAATACAGGGACTCTCCAGGGTATGAGAAAACTTCCAATTTACTGGATGAAGGTTGTTCTGAAACTGTCCAGGAACACCAGCAGATTCTGCAAAACAACCTGAGGGTGCTAGAGGACATGAGCAGGCCATTTTTATGGCACAGGAAGATGAGCTAATGGCATCTGTAATATGGACAAGAGTCATTGTTTGAAAATGGAGTGCTTCAGTTGAAGCTGGAACAAAAGAATTTAATTTTGTAACTCTTCCTTCTCTTCAGATATTAGTTATCAAGTTTTTTAAAAGAATGAACAGATGGCAGTCATGCAATTATGGGGTTTTTTTCAGGTCTTATAGTAGAACCTTTTTTTTTAGAGGATATGATAGAAGACTGAACTTTAATAAGGTTACACAGAAGTAATCCAAAAGAATTAAAAAAAATGTGTCAGAAGGCATAATTCACATAGCTATGTGAAAGGCTTTGCAGGTTAATCAGAATATTTGATTCTGAATCTGGCTTTATCATCTCTGTAACACACCCTGCAGGTTGAAGAAGAACTCCAGCAGATTTGCCAGTCATTATTTGCTTGTACAAGAAACGTGCCTCTCTTGGATTTTCATGGTAGCCTGTTAAAGCAGGAGATCACATCTTATGATCTGAATCATTGTCTAAACTCTTGGAGCTGGGACCAAGGTGATGACCAAATTGAGAAAAGTCTGGGCTATTCCAGTCTCTCAGACTGGGATTTGGGGCTATCTCTTAAGCACAGATCCCCAAATCTAGGCAGACCTAACTTTGATCCTGCTTTGGAAAAGGAAGCCAAACAAGTCTGTAGCATTTTGTACCCTGATCATTGTGAATCACTGGAATGAATTATGGATTGCTGTACCTCTGAGAGAAAGATGTATCAGAATGACTTTGGAGAGATTTGTAGTCCTCATAGCTACTGCTTCCTTATTTTCATTGATCAGGTCATACTTCATGGGCCTGAAGGGCAAAATAAAACAGACTTGGGACAGGTAGGCACTAGTATTTGATTATGAGAAGAAGCTCCTTTAAGGGATGGATGTGAGGGAGCAGTCTTGGAGTTGAGGAAGGGCTTTAAGTAAATTTTTCTGATGCCAAAATGTAGGGCAGATTAGGAGTCTCATAACACAATACAGAACATTGAGGAATTTTTTTTATTTTTTTTTTTTTTTGCATATGCTTTTATTTTTTGGAAAGGGTATTACATTGGCTCACAAAAGTTTGGACTTCCTCGCTATTCCTGGGGAATATATTTTCCATTGAAGGCCTAATATAACATGTAAGTTCTTATAGGTAATTGCCTTCTCTGTTTCCATTTTTGTTATGCATTGCATGAGTTTTTCTGACAAGATGTCTTACATCTCCTTAATGTTTGACTAACGTTTGGCTTTTGCATTAATTTGCTTTATGGTATTCCATGGACACAATGTTGTTGTATCTCATTCCTTCCATGTGCATTTGCAAGCAACTCCTTGTCTGTGGGAATATATCTTATGCTTACTTAGCACCTCTTCCTGTGAAGAAAGCCAATGTTATATAAGCAGTAGGCCTTAGGATCTTTTTAGCACATAAGGGATTTGTCTTAGCCTGCTTCTTGAGACCTTCTTATCTCTTTCATACAGGGCTTTCGGTTCCACCTACAGACTAAGGGTGGTTGAAAAGACATTGAGATCTCATAAAACATTTTAGATGCCTAAATTTTACTGTTTTCTGTTGGAATTTGGTATGAAAAGAGTCAGTTAATTGGTTGCTCTAAGATCTTGGATAAAAAGATCTACCACAGCAAGTTAGCAGCAGAGGTGGCAGCTGCTGCCGTCTCTCTAGGTTTGTGACTCCTGGCCATCCTCGGGCCCTCTAAAATACTCTTAGGTTCACTTTAAGAAAACATGGACAACTTTCTTTCCCGGTACCTTGAAAAACTTGCATGTTTTTGATATCAGATGAGGAGCTAAACAAGAACAGGTCCAGGGTCTGAGGAGCTGTGTCCCTCCGTACTCTCTCTTAGCCACCGTCATTCTACTGTTCCTTGGGCATATCAGCTACCTTAATGAATAGCTGAGGCTGTCTAAACGAACCTATACTAAGTGAATCCCCTATAACATTTAGTAATATCTGGGTCTTCCTTTTATACCAATGAGAGTGATTATTTATAGTGTTATAGTCCTCATTATTATTCATACACTTCTGTGACTAAAGGCAACATTTTCTCTAAGTAGACTGTGAATTTCCTGATAAACCAGCTAGACTTAATTCTTCATTATTCCTGCATGTCTTTGTGGCTGGTCCTATCTCTTTTGGCTCAGAAAGGATGATTAATTATTCTACTTGATCTTCACTTATCATGGGAGTACTATGTAAATTATTTCAAAAATGTCCGGCTTTAGATTTCATTATTTATCTTCAACATGACCTGGGTATTATGAAATGTGAGAAGTGCATGTCTTTCTAGCACACATTTTAGATTTGAAAATTTTGCATGTATTTTTATTATGGGTCTCGTAAGCTGTTGTTTACTTTGTCTGTTATTGATATACTTTTATACCTTCTAAATTAATTATCCTGGCTTCTGACTAGCAGCTTGCTATTGTTAGTCAAGAAATGTTTTTCTTAGCAATTCAAAACATGCATATTCCTTAGCAATTTAAAAGATGCATTTAAAATTCAACTGGCAGAAATAACAAAGATGCTTTCGATCTTGTACATAGTATGTGCATGCTTTTTTTTTTTTTTTTTCTCCAAGTGTAAAGCAAAATTCTTTGAGGAGATCTGCAGGCCACATGTATTTGTTTTAGATTTATTTGTGAGAAACTTCAGTGACGTGAGTAGAATTTTGGCTGACAGAAAAGAACACATGGCATAATGGAGAGCTGCAGTCTACAACGGAGGGGAACAGCTTTGCTGTTGCTGCTCATGTCAAGCAGTCTCAGATGTTTTCCTAACTTTTCATCTATGAAAGCACACTAACCTAATCTGTTCCCCAGAGGGCTGTTTCAAGTTGGTCACATTGCACCCCTTTAATATAATATTTTCTGTCATTGTTGAGATAATAATGTGCATTGCTCTTTTCAGGCATTTACATTTTCTTTGTTGCCCCAAATAGAGACTAACTTCTGCATCAAATGTTTATTAATTTATTTATCAAATTGAAGATACAGGAATAAACCCAAAGAATTTAGAAGACATTTGCATTTCTTTCTTCTTCAACATTCTACTTGAAATATTATAAAGTCATGTATTCCAGTGGGGATTTGTAGTAGCTGAACAGCTTGCCTAAGGATTTCTCAAAAATTTTTAGTTTTCAAAATTTCTTACTGTCATTTTTTTTGGAAGACTTTTCTTAAATTTGGTTACAGAAATTTTCTGAGAAACAATGTTTGTCTCAGTAGTATCCACCCTTGCCTTCTGTACTTAATTTATTAAAAAATTTTTCTCAACAAAATAAATATACTAACTGTTGTTCATTCCTTCTTAAAAGGAGAAAGTCTTCTGAATTCACAATGAATGCACATTTAGAACTGTTACTTTTACTACTTCCTTCATTATCTAATGTTGTAGAAGTTATGAGGGTAATTCTGGGTTTATCACCTTTTTATCTGCTTTCTTAGGGAAGTTTATGCATTTTAAGTTGCATATGCGCTGGAGAAAATCAAGAAATACTCTGGAAGAGAGCCAGGACACCTGGTCTGTCCTCTTCAACTCATAAATCCTTGAGCAGATTTACACTCCATTTAAATTTTTCATTATCTGGTCCTGTGAATCTTGTATTCCTGGCCCCTCAATGATTGTGTTTCAAAACCTCCCTCTTCAGTAACCTTCTCACCTGGGAAGTGCTGCTGTGGAATTATATGTCCCATTTGTTTGGTAGGTGTTTTAACCATTAGGTTAATGCTAAAAAGATAACATAAACCTCCTCTTCTTTGAACATTATCTCTGGGTGGACTCCAAGCAGCTTGCCTTAGGGATGCTCCAAGTACACTTTCCAGATTATATCTATTCTGATAATAGGTTAGGGTCTACCTTTAGCTAATATAAGGATGCCAGGTCTGCCCAGGGAGGGTCCTCAAGGTCGGAGGTGCAAGACAGTAGGTTATTTGGAGTGACTTCTGGGAAACATGAACATCAGATGATCAGAAATGAAGGAATATAAGAAAAATCAGACATTTCTCCTGCATGACTAAATAGGTCCATTATCAAAGATTAAGAATATTCTCCTGGTCTCCTGAGATAGCCAAGGCTAAATAAGTCTGGAGGGATGATCCTTCTCCTGCCCTCCAAATCCCTTTTGCAGAAAGACAGAATCTGAAGTTTTCCCCTTAGCAGGATTTTGTTCTTCTGTAACTTTATACCTGTTTGGATAATAAGTAAATAAGGCTTCCTGCCATGAGATAATTGTGCTGTCACAGTACCCATTAGTCAGAAATTTAGTTTTCCTTCCCTGATGTGGCAATTGTCTGAGCATTTGAAAAGGCGAACAAGAGTCTGAGCACAGCATGATGAGAAGAGCTGGAAGAAAGAAAAAACCTTCACTCTCATATGACAGAAGAATTCAGCACAGCATGTGCCAGAATACCAGGTACCCCACTGCAGGCAAGGGAAAATGATGGCAAAAAATAAATTGTTTGTACCATGTTAAAAGCAGAATATAAACCACAGGCAGATTTGAAGTTGAAGCCAGTGAAAACAGCAATGGAAAATGGGATCTTTTTGTTACAAATGGTTTTCTTACACGATAGTTTGTATCTCTTGGTGCTGTAATGGGGAGACCCTGCTTTTGTTCAGAGACATAGGTCTGTCTGCCTCTTCTGTAGGTTACAGTGTGTCTGAACTACAATCTGGGGAAACTCCTCTTCCCATCTTTCTTTTACAGTGGTGTTTTTTTTTTTGTTTTGTTTTTGTTTTTTTCACGTGCTACCGTGAAAAAGTAAAAAAAAAAAAAAAGTAGCTGTATTTTCCTGCAGTGCTCTAGAAAAAAACAAACTCCAAAACAGTTTGGATGGACTTCTTACCCTGCAGGCTGGGAAACCCAGGCCCAGCAGCCATTCAGCTAGCTCTGAAACACAGTTCCAAATAACCTTTTTTCTTCTGCTAACCCTTTGCATGCAAAATGAGTATGGATCAGAAAAATCCCTCTACATACAAAATGGACACAGATTTGGAAGCATCTTCAAAAGAGGTGATTGCAACTCCACAAAAGAATTAGAGATGAGGCAAGATTTCTTGAATTGCTTCCAGGGAGAAAAGTTGAATGAATAAATAAAAGAATGAGGGAAAGGAATGGCAAATTGATAAAGGCACTGCAACCCACTTCTGAGTAAAGTAATTTGGCCCAGTAATTTCTTAGCTCTGAAGAGGATGGTAAGAGAAAAAAATGCCAAGCCACCATTGTGATAATAGAAAAATAAATCTGGTATGCTCTTCGATGACTTTGAAAATGAAGAGCTGGTGACTTCATTTTCTCTCTTGCTAAATAGCTTGGCTAAAAAAACTTGTGAATTTTGTTATTCTATCTTTACACTGGCTTCTAGTCCACATGTTAATATTTAGGAAGTTCTAGGGATTCTTCCTCTCATTTTTTTTTATAACTGAAGCAGATAATAGGCACAGATGGCTGCAAATTCAGTTTTTCAGGCAGACTTTTTTGCTTGGGTGAATGGATGAGCCTGCAGGTAATGTTTTTGGTGGTTTCCTACCTTCCTCCCCCAGAGGAGGACAAATATCGCTTAGACATCAGCAGAGGTGAGAAGCTCTTTGGCAGTAGTGGGGGGAGCACGCAAACACTCCAGTTGCCTTGAAAATGATTCCCTGCTGGTGCCTGAAGGACAGGGTAGGAGATCAATGACCGAGATTTGTGTTTGAACCTGTGATGTTTCCTGCATGTTCCCTACACCATGAGACTATGCGGTTGTGTTATTACACTACGTGGTAGCACAGTCCTTGCAGAGTGGGATCTGAACAAAGTCTGTTTCAGATGTTGGAATTCAAATAAATCTTTGGGGTAACATGAGTGTATGTCACAAAAAATGCGATCTTCAATTGCTGTAATGTAAACGTGGATCACGTGGAGGGAGAATTGTATTCCTTTTTGCAGACAGACTAGGTTTATGTGACTTGATGCAGCACTGAATGTCTCCAGTAAAGCTTGAAGAATCAAAGACATTTAAGTGTCTGACCTGTGCATAAGCCTTAAAAATCAGGACCTACTTTTTAATGAAAGGTGGCAGTCATCAGAGAAAAGCTGAGACATCAATATAATTAATAAAACAACATAATTAGTGACTAAACTTTTACTTTTTAATTCAATGTAATGGAAAAATGAAAAACAGCAGGAAAAAGATGCAGTGGACCGCTCCAGCACCCCAGGGTCTGCCAAATAATTTAGGAGGGAAATTAAGGAACTGAAACAACAGACAACCTCATCATTTGCTAAGCATGTGAATTCAATCTCAGAAATAAAGCAAACTTAATAAAAACAGAGGACAGAGAAGACTAACTGGAGCAGCAAATAGGAGAAAGAGGATGGAAACGTGTATTGATTCTTTTTTATTGAAGTAAGAGAGACAATTGTGCAGAAAATGTTCTAACTTCTGAAGCTGATTAAGAATGAATAATATAAAGATCTATGAGTAATCAGAAGAAAATTATTAGATGCTAGAATTCATGGCTTTATTTTCAAATTAAGTGCTAGAAGTAAATGAGAATTTTGATTGCATGCTGGCACAGGCCCAGAGGCCACTGATCTCAAGGAGACAGACTCTTTCAGGTATTGTGTGGCTGGCAAAACTTGTGAATTGAGTTTAGTATCAATTAAAATGTTGAGTTTTCTAGGTGTTTCATTTGATCGTTATACTTAATTTTACATATTAATAAATTTTTAATTTTCTGTAAGTGAAAAATTGAACATGTTTCTTTACCACACTGCAAGGCTCTCTATGGGACTTGGCCAATATGGAGGCAAAAGACCTGGACAGATTGTAATTTGTGCTATAAATGAATAAATGTTGTTTGTCTAGACATATACATTGTTAATGTGCCTACAAGAAGTGTTTTGTCACATCTTAAGATAGATGTAACAAAACTGAAATTTATGCTAGTAATGTAGTTGGAGCATACTTTCAAAACCTTTATAGTAAAAAAAAAAAAAAATCAATTTGAATAATAGATTGATTCTTATGCATATCCTAGAGTCCTGCTGTTAGTCATTTAGAGCTGAATGGAGGTGAGGTTCTGTTCTGAATATTCTTCTTCCTAATACATATGAGGTTGATGCTTGTGTGTGATACTTTTTTTTACAGGTCTAACTAAAAATATTGACTGTATTACCAACAGATGTAAAAAACCACATTGCTATTCCTTAATTCACTTTACAGAAAATATCATGAGATTGTGGTTCAACTGGCTATTCTTGGCTGTCTGGTTTATCTAAATGGTGTTTCTTCTGACTGATTTTTTTTGTTATACATTTTCAGGATGCCTCAAAATTTTTAAAAAAGCACTGCAGAATTATAAGCCTTATAACTTGGGTTCTTCGGTGATGCTGTACACTTTTTCTGTTTTTCTTTTTGGATGGGGAGACTGGTCATACAAACACAATAGCAGAGTAAGCTCAGAGGCAAAAGAAGGAGGATTTCTGGTATTCTCACTCTCTTACAGTGCACAGGCAGGAAAACACTAGAATACTGATGGTCACACAATATTACTGACATTGCATTAAAAAGAAACCAAACGAGCACATGTCCAAAGGAGCATACAAAGTCTTGGGAACCTCCTGGAGGAAAGTTCAGTAATTAATGTATCCTTCTTAGGCAATGCATACAAGAAATTGTTTCAGATGCATTTAATACACCTTCTAAATTGTTGTCCTGGGATTTGGTTCAGTCTCGTAATTTTGTCTCTCCCCTTTCAAAATGTTCTTAAGGAACTCAGACAAATTTAAAACATGCAGAATAATTGTAATAAATGTTGCATGTGCTTAGTGAATGTGAGCTGTTTAGCTTCCTTTTCCTTGGAGACCCAGAGGCAGCAAAACACTATAAAACTTCTGTGGAAGTGACTTTGTTAGGGTTACAAAAGAAAACCACAAATTTTAATTGGCAGGAACGTGCAGGCTTTTCACTTGATTCTTGGTGCAGGCAGCAGGGATTTAGCTGTGGTATTCTTTTCCAGTGTTGCAAGTCTTTTAAAACAAGAATGCTTCTATTTCCATCTCTGTCCCACTCAAACATTTTCTGCCCAAAGTGAAGGAAGCTGTAAAATGAAGGTAGATTCCTCCATCCCTTTGGGAAATGGATTTTTATTTTTTTTAACTCTTTGTGTCCAGACCAATATTGCTTCCTTCCTGCATGTTTTCAGTTTCTATGAGATGATAAGTGCTCCCCATTCAAATCCAGTACCTGAAAGGGCTATGATTTGTGCTGCTTCAGGAGGACTAAATTTCTGAAATGCATCTTCTCTTTTTATGGGACTTGAGGTGAAAATGTTTAATGCTAGTAATAGAAAGAGGCCTTCATTGATGCCCCAACTGGGACAAAAAAGGATTCCTGTTAAAAAAAACCCCAAAACCAAACAACCAGTAAAAATCATCAGAACACAACTTGTCAGGCTGCAATGGGATGTGATTGGATCATTATGGCTAATTTGTCTGTTGAACTACAGTCAGACTTTTAAAACTGTCAATTATTTTTAAACTATAATCAGGCTCCCCTATTACTACTTCTCTCATAATTTTCTGTAACTCCTTTGTTACACATAATAACTGAAATTAGAGAAGTAAAGCAAAGAAAAAGGTGTTTCTGCTGTTAGAGGTTTAGGAAATAAAGCAGTAAATGCAATAGAAATCCTTCAGAAGGGGGAAGTCAGTTCTTGACATGACAATGCTGATTGCTGCAAGTGAATGTGCTGGGCTATTCATCTCCTGAATGTGTAATTCTGTCTATTTGTATATATAGATTGGGCAATTTTTAGGTGGTTGTGCAGGCAAATATCACTTTCTAGAGGTAACTGATTTGCATGAGAAGTTTTGGCAACCAGACATACTGATATTGAAAATCACCTTGTGCACCACATTCTTATGTTTTATTGTTTCTGGGGCTTGATCAAATTATCAAACACCACTTGTACAGCCAGGGCAGGCTCTGGAGATGACCAATGCCTCAGAAGGGGGCAGTGACTGTCTCTGGCCACTTTCCTATATTTTTTCCTCAAATATCTTTGCTTTTCTCCAGAGTTTTGAATTCTTGCTGTTCACTGGAAACACCAGGAGAAACACAAACTTTCACACCTAGATTATGCATTGCACCATTGCTTCTCAGGCAATTTAACCCAGGATATTCTGGTCTTGTCATCAAAAGAAGCCATACCTCCTTTTCATGCATCATGTTATTTCTACTTACCTTCTGCTAGTCCAGCACTTTTCTCCTCTTCCACTCAGGCTGGGCAGCAGGTAAAAGCCTTAGTGCAGCCATGCAGGGAGCCACACCGCTGACCAATGGACAGGTCTAAACCTGGCAAAAATACAACCCTAGAGACTATGGGTCTTACGTCAGCAGTCAGAATGCATTTGATGACTTGAATGTTTAAGCTGATATATGAACTGGGGGAGAAGGAAGAAAACAAGAACCTTGGCAGTGTGAGGGAGGACAAGACTGCCTATTTTTTTCAGTAGAGCTGCCTGTAGGTGTGTCACTTTGGAGCATGGTTTAATGGTGGACTTGGCAACATTAAAGGTTGGACTTGGTGATCTTAGACGTATTTTTGAACCTAATTAATTCTATGATTTGTGTCAATTGAAACTTCTTATGAAACTACTGTGAGAAAACTTTGGAAACACTGGGAAACTGCTGAACAGCAGGTCCTGGACAGAAACTATGACTCTCTCATAGCTGAGTGGGCTGGTGACAATTGCTTTACTCAGTGCTGTTTAGTGATTTTAACATATGGATGACATTTGCTTATCATTTAAGGAAATGATTAGCACTTGCTATCAAATTATTAATCAAAAGTCAATAAACTTGTGACACGGTCAGAAGACTGAAAAAAGCTGACACAATAATCATTAAGTGTATGCTGCATTTAACAGAATAAAAATACTGGAGTGAAGCAGAGGAATAATACAGAATATTGCTAACATAGTAAAATCAGAGTTATGTTGTATTTGCTATCCTTTGATGCTACATTAGGAAAAGGAAAGATGAACTCTAGAAAACACGCAAGCAAACTTGGAGAGACAACTACATTTCCTGTTGTGCATTACTAGAGACTCTGTTTCATGTATGAAATTGAATTGCATCTTCAGTGAGACTTAGAAATACTGTCACAGCAGATTCCTAGTTTTTGAAAATTCTTTTATTGTAAATGCTATAATTGTTGAAGTGGATACTTGATTAAACAAACTGCTGCAACCTGGCAGGTGGTGAGAAAAAAAAGGTATGAGTCTACCCACTTTGGCTCTACTGGGTACACGAGTGTTCTCTGGAAAGTACCCCTTGTTCTGAAGGTGTTACAAAATGGGGCAAGCATTGCCTCAACGCCACAGGGGCAGAGATTACCTTTTGCAGTTGTTACAAAGTATTTGTATCTCTGTTTCCATAAAAATTTCTCCTTCAACCTCCCATTGTTACCCTTGCAGAGAGAAACCTTGCTATCTCAGTTTTCTGCTGTCATCTTAATATAGCTGCCCATAATCTTTGCCGCTTTCTCCGTATGGGAACATAACTGGTGGTTTTGGATATTTTAGGAAGACGAGGTGGTTGCTTTTATTTTTACCTCTAACTCCAGACAGATTTCAAGCCAAGCTTTGCTGGTATTCAAGCTTCATGAATCAATCCACTGGATTGCTTCACTGAGCTTTGTTTCCTGCTTCTTTAGCCGGTGGCTGATTGTTGAAATGTGCTCTATGCCACTTCTTTTAATGTTATTTACTGCTAAAAGGAAGTATAAATTTTCCATTTCGTTTCTTTCTATGAGTTAAACATCATGTTTTTCTGCTCACAACAAAAATTTGCGTTGTAGAGGGACATGTTTTGACAAGAACATCATACATAATTTTAAAATTAAGAGTTGCAGAAATCATGACTTATATAGTATGACAGTTTTAGGCCTTGTTGTGCCTAAAAGACTGGGTAATATAAACAAGAGATTTCCTTTAATTAGTTTTATTTACTGTTCCCTATATATCCAAAGGGCCTTTAGTCTGCAATTTTAGATGGGCTGAGGGAAGGTGCTACAGGCTGTTGCTGCTGAGATAGTGCTGGTGTTGCAGAATGCTGTGGTATTACACCGGTGACATCCCTGGGAAATGCAACAGCAGCTAAACTTGCCTGTTTTGTCAAAGTACTGCCATTATTTCTAATCTTTTTGGGTTGTCCCCTTTTTAATGAGGCTAGCACAGCAATTGTGAAGGTGATGAAGTGGTGAGCAGCACTAAAAAACTTAGTCTGCTTGGTTTTTTGTATATGTAATCCAGTAATCAGACATATTTTCCAGCATTTAAGCCTTTATAAATACTAATAATAAGTTGCAGAAAACTTCAGAAATGAAACCAAATAGAAAAAAAAGTAATAAACAGAATAAAGAGGAAAGTTATAAAAATGATGGGCAGGAAAATGTTTAAAGAACAGAGCACTCAAAGGCAGTCTAGTATATGACATCACAAAGAGTCAAAGTTTATACTGAAGCAAAAAAATTACTTCCCCAGTGCAAAACCAATGGATGGCCTTTGCAGAAACCTTGTAAGAAAATATTTCCAAGTTAAATGTCAAGAAATTAAAATCTGATCTAATGTTAAACTGTAAAAAAAAAATCCACCAAAGCTCCCTCTTGTGAACTGGCATACGTGATCTTGGAATAAAATGAATTGGGCTTGTGAAATTCTAGAAGGATTTATTCAAGTGCTTCAGTATTTCAGCTTCTAAATCTTTACCTGTAAATTCCTCACTCAGAAACCAGTGATGTCACCTGCTACATATCTTCCTCTGAGAAATAATTATGGACTTTTTAGTCTGCAAAGTACTTGTAAATGGACCAATCTGGGAATGAAATTCTTGAAGTGATTGGAAGAATGTAGAAATTTAACAACCTGAACCTATTTGTCAAGACATTCCTTACTGATTAAGGTATAATCAGAGAGAGGTGTAGAAAGAAAATCATCATCAATGATATAGAAGTCTAAGGGGAAAAGAGAAAGGGAATAGTTTAAGTCCAATAAGAAAAGAGTAAGGGAATAGCCCAATAGGGACTTTATTTTATCAAAGACAGATGTAAATACAGCAGAAAAATCCCTTAAACATTGTAAAAATTAAAATGATTCTTGAGCTCAAAAGTCCCCCTGTGTGTGAAGAGAGTTTGTTTGCTGGCACTGTTGATGCTGGTGTGTGCAGGTATTGTTGCCCTTGCTTCTTTGATGTTAAGATTTCTGCATCTTTGTGCATTTTATTACAAAGAGAATTTAACTCATAAATAAATGCATATTTATTGCATCAGAATGCAATCATGTGTAATCTAACAGAGAGACAAAGATTCTCTCAAGACCATTATTATTTTCTTTCCTCTACTTTTCTCTTCTTGGTCCATTAAGTTTCCTTTTTGCTAATTGTCATGGTATGGGATCTTCAGTTTAAGTTTTCCAAACACCATAGAAGTGTTATATTGTCCTGCTTCCTTTTTTCCCATTTCATATTATTAGTTAAACAGTAATTTAATGCTTTGCTCTTGTTCCACTCTGACAATCACCTCACAGTCAAACTTTTTGATTTCTTCCACATTCCTCCATGGTTATTTAGTAAAAAATCCAAGAAGGATTCAGGCTCATTCCAAACCACCATAACTACATGTGGTGGAAAAGAATAAATCTTTTTTTTTTTTTTTTTAAATAAGAAAAAGCTTACTAGTGTCAGTTCTTACTTTTACGAGAGAGCTATTCTGGTGTTCTCTGAACAGGGATGCACGACACTCTCTTATTTGCAGTTAGACTAACAAATCCAGTGGGTCTAAGGCTTCTTTTGTAGCAGTTTTAAAACCAATTTATGTTAGATAAACAATACCTCATTTTTCCCTAAGACCATGGGCCTGGCTTTACTCAGTTGACCTTAGTTTCCTGTTCCTGATGGTCCAATGATCCTATCACTGAAATATAGGGAAAAGTACAAGACACCCTGGCATGATATTCTGTCCAAATATTCTTCAAGCAGCTACTGACTGGTGACTTTTATAGCTCCTGAGTCAGAAATACTGCCTTATATTCAGTGCTGCTAAATAGTGTTTTATTAATCCAAGAATTTTTTTCTGTCCCTCTTTGAATTCAGGCAATCTTTATTGTATCCACAACATCGCTGAACTACACATGAGGAATCATCTCTATCTGTCGTGAATCCATCATTTACTGTTGCCATTCATTGCCCTTTAATTCTTAATTTAGGAAAGAAGATGGAAGACTGAACCTTTCTCTATTGCACTCTATTTATACACATCCATCATATTTCTCCTGATTCATGGTATCTCTTAGATGATCTTGGTTGTCTACTTGTCTCCTCATTCTGTTACATTTTTCTGTCACTTATTGTGATGGGCAGTGTTTGGGATTTGCTGCTGTGCACCGCTGCCCCTTTGAGGAGAGCGTGGAGGAAGAAATCTCTGGAGTGGGAGAGTGGCTGCCTCGCCCTGGGCACCTCACTTGGGTGACGGCTGAGGGGACTTCCGTAGCAGCTGTACCTGGGGCTGGGGTCTGCTCTTGGGAGAGTGAGGGTCAGAGGGCACACACAGATGTTCTGGAGAGGGCAGAAAGGATTGGGGCGGGGGGGATCAGGTGAAGTGGGCAGAGATGCCTGCAACTCAGAAAATCCTAAGCATAGATGAAAACAAGGACTTGCCTGCAGGGGAATGGTGGGAAGGGAGAGCACTGCATATAAAGTGTTTTTGTTTCTGTTCTGTCTCCCATAGCTGCTTTTTTATTTTTCCTTTGTTTCCTTATGTTAATTTGCATTCAGATTAGATATGTCATTTTAGTGATCTTTGCTGAACTTGCCACAGAGGAAGGTGTCTCTCTCTAAGCTGTGACTGTGTCGGGATCGTGCCATCTTTTGCAAACCCAAAGTATTCTGTCCCATTATCAAGAGCCTGACTCCCTTCTGAAAGCATCTGTATACTCCATTTGTGATGGGAAGAAGCTCCACTGGCAGCAGGGCTATCTGGAATTGTAAATGTTTACTACTAAGAATTGCTGTGACTGTTTGTAGATCTGGCCCCTTGTCCTCTTCAATGCATAACTGCCATGATATATATCCTTCATGGTGAAGAACCATCTCAATTACAGTGATTTCAGTTCAGCGCAGGACTGTCCTGTCGTTCCAGTGTGTGACTACAAGCACTGCATTGACACTGTGCTGTGGCACCCAGTTCCTCTGCATTAGAAGAGACAGTTATGCTGCAGCATTTCATATCTGTGAATTTATACTTGTGACATTGATGGAAGCAGTCTGAGCCTTAGTGAGCCGCACAAAAATGAGAATTGACAGTGTTCAGATGAAGCATAGGTTAGGTGGTCATATCTTTCTCCAAGTCCCCTTCTCCCAAGGTGGTTTGAACTTTGCCACTGATAAGGAAGAGCTTGATACTTCCATCACCGTCTTTATGTCTTTCCATGAAATTGACAGGTACCTACCTACTTTCCACCTCTCTTTAGTTGGTGACCTGCTGGCTCCCTTCCCTCTTTCTCCCCCCAGAGACTCTGACAGAAAGGCAGGCATTTATATTAAGTGTGAGAAATATTGCTGGGCATCATTTGTCTTTGTTATACTGTCTCCCTTGACACACCCACTGCAATTTATAAGCATGTTCAATATAATACAAAAATTATTCTTCTGCCCTCACAGTAAAGGCAGATTGTGAGTAGATACACCTGCAGAGTACAAGGCTTGCATTGTTCCAGTGGGTTCTGTGGTTGATGCAATTTAGAAAAGTTTTCATTGGGGTTGGTTTTAAATTGTGGTAGATGTCATACTATTCCTGAAACAATAGTAACACAGTCTCAAATGACAAAAATTATCTCAAACTGCACAAGAAACCCTTTCAGGTATTACAAGGTGTTAAAAGCAGAATTAACACTTTGTTAGAGGTGTAAAGATGTAGCTGAAGCACTTTTTCTGTAAAACGGAGCTTAAAACTTACAAGATTTTCCTGTAGAAATTTTTTTACAGGGAAGTAATTAATATCACTTCTGTGTAGTCCCACTGCTGCCAGTTTATAGCAGAACTATAGTTTGAGAGGTGCAATTAGCTGAAGTCTGCATGATAATTTTTGTACAAACTTGCAGCTGAAGCTTTATGTTATGCAATAAAGCTCTGAAAGAGATATATTTTAATTAGATGACAATAGTGATAATACAAAGGTTTGTTTATTAAGTAGTCAGAAGGTTCAAATGGGCTGTAATTTTGAAGAAGACTTCAGCAGGAGATGAAAACACAGCAGAATAGTTCAGAATTCCTTTTAGTCTAGATGTAATCTCATGAGTGCTGTGAAATGTTCAAAATAAAATAAGGCCTGGAGATTCTGTAGATGTTTACTTTTCTCACTTCTATTCTGGGAATGTGTAAAAAAAACAAGCACTTGTGTTTTTTAGAACAGAGGTTGAACTTTGTAGAAAACATCCAGTTAGGGAGGGGTGTAAGATGCTGGAAACCAGGAAGGAACAAATGTATGGCTTGTTTGCTAGTCACTATGGAGATATTGTGCCTGAGTTCCCTACAGTTATTGTTCAGTGTGTATAAGTTATCTAGAAAGGCTTTTGTGTCCATTTCTCTGTCTCACTTTGCTGCCTACCTCAATCAGAATTTTTTGCAACTCTGATTCCCTCACCCTGCTCCTCAGGTTTTCTGCAGGCTATATGAAGAGCTTTGTTACTGCACCACTGGTTTTCAACTACCTCATCTTTTGCAACTTGCTTTATTTCCCTGCTCAGGGTACTGCTTATAAGCAATGACTTATCACTGTTAGTAAGCTTGAGAGAGAAAAAACCTTGCTTAGAAGAATTAATATTAATTCTAAATTAGATTTTGCTCCTCAGAAAGTAGATCTTGGTATCACCATGGATAGGTCAATTGACTGTCATCTTGGTGGCTGTGGAATGGCAGGGAACACATGGGACAGAAATGGAGATTACATAAAAGTCATCAATATGGAGGTGAAGGTGCAGCTATGGCTCCTGAGAATTGCTCTTCACTTTTATTTTTTTACTGAAAAAGAATCAAATGGCAGCCAGTTTGCAGAAACTGAAGAAAACCCTTACTAAAACAGGTTAAAAATCATGAATAAATTCATGGTATAATAATAAAAAATCCATCATAAGTTATTAAACTCAAAGATGTAAACAGTGTCTTCCTGAGACCTTAAGCCATAGATTTCTGGAAGCTGAGATTATTATCTTTATTGCCCCCTTGTTTCTGACACATCTGTTACTGTCCATGGTCAGGCAGGATGCTGGATAAAGTTGACTTTGTTCTGAGCAATATAGTCATTCGTTCTTTTTTCTAATGAAGAAGAGGAACATAAAAGATGTCTGACTGCCTGACCTCTTCTTTCCCTGCCTCCAGGCATTCGCAACCTGACAGTTGTCTCTTTACACTGCTTTATATGGGAAATAACAATGCTGAAATAATTTAAAACAAGTCTATAAGAAATAAAGAGATCCTTTCAGTTTATCTGTTTTGGGGACAAGTTTTTCTCTGGGGCACAGCAGATAAGTTTTGCAGCCCTTTTTGTTTGCATGTACAAAGCTTGGTTTCCCCTTTCTTTTTCTTGATTGGATTAATACAAACAGTTGATCCCTAGGTAGCTCTTCAGTGCATCTATGCATTTGCTGAATACAGGTTAACCCTTTTGCAGTTAAGTTTTACAGCTACAAAACAGTGGTGTTTTTCATCAAATGTCCCTGAAGGAAAACAAAAGGACTAGTTATAACCACTATGGGCAGCAAATAATTCAGAAGCCACTTAGAAAAAGTGTTTGTTCTAAGACAGTGTCTATTAAACAACTAATAAATAATCTGGAGCTCTCTGAGAAGTGTAAGCATGATTGGCTCACAGAAAAGATGGATAAGAACAAACCTTATGCTCTCCAAAGGCAACACAAGAACAATTGACCAAGTTAGGAGGTCCAAACTGTCTGTCTTTAACCTGCATTTTTCTCTATGGATTAGGACATTTGTAGTGATCCTGTGACATCCCTAATTTTGTCTTATACTGGCAATATGTATTTTTTAATAGTTTGCCTTTGTTTTGTGGGAAAGTTAGTGTCAGCCACTTTCTTCTCTTCCCAGATGATTTCAACAAAACCAAAAATGTGCTTTCTGCATCCCTTAGATTAAAGTATTCACTAAATACCAGTAAAACTGCTGAAAGGTGTGTATTGAATAAACAGAAATGCACCTTTGAAGCTAGTCCCATCTGGCAAATAAAAGAACAGATGTGTCAGCAAGTGAAGTTTAACTAAGTTCAAAAAGAAAAAGTGTGTTTGTACCAAAACCAAGGCAAGCCAGAAACTTCAAGCTTGATATAAAAGAGGAATAGAATCATAGAATATCCTGAGCTGGAAGGGACTCTTGAGGATCACTGAAGTTCAACTCCTGGTCCTGCACATGACCACCCCAAGAATCACACCACATATCTGAAAGCATTGTCCAAATGCTTCTGGAACTCTATCAGGCTTGGTGCTGTAACCAGGTCTTTGGGGAGCCTATTCCAGTGCCCAACCACCCTCTGGGTGAAGAACCTTTTCCTAATATTCAGCCTAAACTTTCACTTAGACAGCTTCATGCCATTATCTTGGGTCATATCACTGGTCACAAGAGGGAAGAGATCGGTGCTTGCCCTCATGCTTTTTCTTGTGAGGAAGTTGTAGACCACCAAGAGGTTTCTCTTCAGTCTCCTCAGGCTGAACAAGCCAAGTAACCTCAGCCACATCTCATATGGCTTCCCTTTTGGGCCCTTCACCATCTTTATGACCCTCCTTTGGACAGTCTTTAATAGCTTAAAGTCTTTTTTATATTGTGGTGCGCAAAACTGAACACTATGCTCAAGTTGAGGCTGGCCCAGTGCAGAGCAGAGTGGGACAATCCCCTCCCTCAACCAGCTGGCAATGCTTTGCCTGATGCCCCCCAGGACATGGTTGGCCCTCCTGGCTGCCAGGGCACTGCTGACTCATATTCAACTTGTCATTGATGAGGGTATGGAGGTCCCTTTCCATGGGACTGACCTCTAACCCCTTGTTCCCAAGCCTGTACATATGTCCAGGGTTGTTCCGTCCCAGATGTAGAATCTGGCACTTGCTCTTGTTAAGCTTCCTGCTTCAGTCGGTGATTCCCCATCTCTCTAATTTGCTGAGGTCTCTCTGGAGAGCCTCTCTGCCCTTGAAGAAGTCAACAGCTCCTTTCAATTTAGTGTTGCAGGCAAACTTGCTTAGTATTCCTTTGAGTCTTGCATCCAAGTAATTTATGAAGACATTGAAGAGCATTGGCCCTAGAATGGAGCCTGGTGGAACCACAGTAGTGACCAGTGACCAGCCTGATGTTACCCCATTTACTATAGCCCTTTGTACCTGAACCATGAGCCAGCTGCTCCCCCATCACATGATGTGTTTATCTAGCTCTGTGCTGAAAGTTTTGTCCAAAAGGAGAGACAGTACAAAAAGCTTCTGCCCTAACCTCCTAAGCAACTTTCTGAGATGACAGGTGGTGAAATTAAGGAAATTAAATTTGATAAGGAGAACTTTCCCCTCATGAAGCCATGCTGGTTGTGACTGATGGCTGTGTTGTCCTTCAGGTGTTTTTCAGTAACTCCCAGAATAATCTTCTCCAAAACTTTACCATGCACTGAAGTAAGGCTCTCAGGGCTTTTCTTCTTGTCCTTCTTGAAAACTGGGGCAACGTTTACCATCTTCCAGTCAACTGGGACATCTCAAGATTCCCAAGACCATTCAAAAATCATTGAGAGAGGCCTCACAATTACATCAGCCAGGTTTTTGAGTATTCACAGATGAAACTCATCACGTTCCATAGATTTACAGGGATCCAGCTGTAGCAGCAGGTCCTGTGCAAAAAATGAAATGAAAGAATAATGAAATTAATAAAATTACTCATGGAATGTGAAAGCCAGGTTTTACTTGCTCGGTTAACTTTTCTGTTACAGTTCTACAGTGCTCTCTCTAAGGTAGCCTGGGAGTGCTTTCTTCCCTCTTCTACAAAGCCACAGGTCAAAGATGTGTCAACCTTCAACCTGGAAGACAAAAGTAGTGTGACATATGTGTGCTTGGAAAACTCTTCGTACTCAAGAGAGGAGGAATGTAATTCTCTCCTCATACATATGTCTGGGCACACTAATCCTGCTGTTTATCAGAGCCACTTTTCTGGGGACTACCTTCTGCATACCTTTTCGCTTTCTGCTGACTTTGCTGGCCTTTTTGATGGCAGCTTTTTAAGTCCTGATGCGATTACTGGAGAATAAAAAACAAGTTCTCCTGTTTTCAGTCCAGATCTCTGTTTTCTGTTTCTGTATTTCTAACTTGTGACAGGTTTTAGGAAGCTGATGACTTCAGAGCTTGATTTGTTTTGATTTTTCCCTAAAGCCACTTTCATGCAATTTCCAGACTTCGTAGTCAAAGAGAGTTAAGGAATCATAACACCATATGAAAATATCATGTTTATTGAATAATGAGGCTCATATAACCAGCTTCTTGGTTGCAGTGTGATAAATCATGTTTTCCTAATAAGGACTAAGTAGCATTGTTTCAGTTACAATCCTTCTCTTATTGTCAAGATTAGTACAATTATTAAATCTATATGGAGCTCCACATTGAATATTTACTCTGCTTACATTTTTTATTAGATTCAAGATTCTAATTCAAGTGTAGCTGTAAACCTGAATACTTTATGCTAAACAGCACAGAAAAGTCTTTTTACAGAAACCATAAAGCCCAAAAAGCAGAGGTTGCATCTGTTCTGTGCAATACACTGAAAATGTATACTTATATCACTTTCATAATGATAAATTCTGTTACATTTTATATGGGTGAGAGACTTCTCAGATACTATTTGAAACCAATCTTCCATAAATGTGTATCTCACTTGCCACTTCCTTTCAGTGATAGAATGTTTAGATTGGTCTTCTTCAACTTACAGCTTAAACACTAATAATTGTGAAGAGAGATATCTGTACCTATTATTTTTTCTGTCCTCAAATGCAATTTCTCTTTTTGCTGTCTGTGTATCAGCCTAGTTGAAATTCAGCTATAGCAGTACGTATGCTGCCAAATCTAGACTGTTAACCCACAGGGGACTTCATTAGTAGATAACTTTTTTTTCAGTTCAAAGATTTCACTTGAGAATTTTAAAACTCTCTAGTTTGCTAATTAGCTTACCTCCAAGGACTGTGTTTAACAGTGTACAAACCTTTTTTATTGATGTGGGCATTTGCACACATCTCCATTCAACTTAGAGCATCACTGTCCCCTGTTGCATTCAAGGACAAATGCTTTTAAACTTTTTGTGTCATAGAAAGGCTTTCTTTGGTCTGTCATCTCAGCTTTTCCAGAATGCCTCTTTTCTACTAATGTACACAAGGATAAGTAATCCAGTTTTAAATACATTAGTGTCATATATTGAATGTGTTAAGAATGAGAGCTACTGTAGCAGTGCAAGGGATTTCCCACATGGTTTCATTTTTTCAAAGTCTGTTGTAAATTAATTCTTATAATTGGAATAATCAAATCAATCCCTAACAGAATACTAATCACACGCCTTGACACAAGACTTTACTTACAAGATGTTATTCTGTGGATTGTACAGTTTCCAGGCTGAGTAACATTGCTTATCAGGTCTGCATAATCAATTCTGGTCTGTAACAGCCCTAATTGTATGGAAATAGACAGATTTCTTTTGTTCCATCAGGACTCATTATGCAGTGGTTCCAGAGTGCCCCTCCATTACAGTGTTTCAGCTTTTCAATGTCTGTTGCACAGGCTCTGGGTGTATTGATGTTCCTAGCCTTGTCACCTCACTCCAATTTTCTATGTAGTGACAGGACAGCCTCCATTATCCAAACAGTGCCCGAGGACAATTTTTTGGTTTTGGTGGGATGCTGAGCTCCTCAGGTCATGATCTTCCTGTGGGTTGGTATTATGCAGTCAGTAACATTATTTGAAAGTTTGACTCCTTTTCTTCATGCTTCAAAGAAAAGACAGAGTCCTGGAGGATTATGGTCTCATAGAGAAAGTGTGAACTGTTGGTATACAGAATTGCAGCCATGATAAAATCATTGGTACATACTAATTAGAAGGAAGCTTATTGTATTGCTGTTTTACAAGTTCACTTGTTCTAACTGCTGTTTGCATGAATGCAGAACAAATCCTTAGTGCATGTCCGTGGGTCTCGGCTTTCCACTTCCAACTGATCTGACTGATTGACTTGGTCATTTTTTTGTCAAGGACTAATTCATAACTTACTCACACCTGCACACCCAAATTTTCAGTCTCTGTACTGCATCCCGATATTCATCTTTTCAGTGTCTGGGTAGCATGTATATAGATGGAACTGCTAGATATAACCCAATGCAAGTGCTATCTGAAAGTAACATTGCTGCATGCATTGCTTTTCCTCTCTATAGATGGCTGAGGGAGTAGGTCCTTTATGCTTTTGAGATTGGGTAAGTGCTACTGATTGGACTTCAGTAAAATAGATTATTACGTCTTTGTTGCCCATTAGTTTTTCTCAAAGACTGCATCTGGACAACCTGACATCTTTAAATGATCTGACTTTTGGATCCAGAGCAGTGACTAAAATTTTTTTATGGGTTTTCAGCATTGTAATTTTGTAATTCTTCGTCCATGTGTTTAGTTCTTTATATGTGTGTGGACCTTTAAGCTCACTTTGCTTCACAGGTACTGCACTGCTGGACCACTGACACTGGGGTATCAAAAGTCAAAAGAATGCTTTGTTGAATTGTCTTGAAATTGTCTTTTAGGAATTGGTTAAAAACCTCAGTTTTTGATGGTAGGACAAACTCTAGGTAATCCTCTTTTGTTGCTGGATTTACTTGTTTACAAGGGGAAAGACTAAGACTTGCATACAATAATTAATTTAAACAAGCAGAAGGAAAAAAGTATTCCAGAATTAGTCCCTGTTATACCTGTGTCATTCATTCTTGAATGTCCAAAAGACTAATTCACCTGATGGAATCTCTTTAGCATGTGAGAGTACTTTCTTTTGTATTTTTTTCCCCTAACATAGTAACACGCAAAAGTGCATTAATAATTTATTAATATTGGACATCCAGTAGACGATCTGTCATTGTGATTTTGTCTGTTGTTTGGAGAAGTTTGACTTTATTGAGGTCAGTTTTGCTTAAGTATGCTCCTGCATTCTTGCTTTAAATTATGGCTTTTATTGTGGACTATGTACTGAATCATAGTCAATTGTATGACACTCCATTCAGGTCTGGTAATGATAGACTCTAGAAGGCAAGACCCAGTGGCTTGAGAATCACTACATTTGATATTGAGTCTACGCATGAAAAGTAAGGGGCTTTTGTGGGTTTTTTACTTCTTCTTTTTCCAGGATATAAATGATATAAGCACATTCATTTGTCATTGTTTTACAGCTGCCTAAGATCCAAGGCCAAATTTACTGTGCTTTGTCTTTCATGCATTTTAGAGTGTTGTAATTTCTCCTGCTCTTGAAGAGGAATACTTAAAAAGGTTAAAAAAAAGAGGTGCAAGGTAAAATGAATACTTATTCAGTGAAGCACTTTCCTTCAATCTGATTCAACCTTCTAAATGTGAGAAGCAAACCAATATAAATCAGTAGGAATTATTTCAAGTTTGCTAGTGAGAAAAGATCATGCTAACTCTTAGTTCTGATCAGAAGTGCTCTAGCACAGTCTCTTATTGCCTTATTTGCTAAGAAAAACAGTGAACACACTGGAAAATTAGCTCAGAAAACAGCAGAGAAATTAATACTATGTTATGCATAGTTACTTTTTTTTCTGAAATATTAAAAAAATTTCCTTGAAGGTGTTCTTTATTTGTACTATTTAATGAGCAGATTTTAAAACTGTTTTTTATTTATGATTGTAGAATAGACTTTGCAATTCATATTCCACTGATCTTGTAAATAAAGCTTTGCTATTCAGGAGTTTATAGAAAGAAAATACAGATGGTGGGGGGAACTACCTAAAGAATTGAAACAAATATTTGAGTGAAATGCTTAATGTAATTTGAGTAGTACTAATTGTACTACACTTGGATAAATTACCACTGCTTACTGAATAACTATTTTCTTTGGATTTGTTCTTATTTGTGGATTTACTTTCATTAAGTGGTTTAGCTGTCTCCTAATTTAATCTCTACTGAAATAGAACCGAAAAGCAGCATTTTAGAGGATTTCTGATTAGGCAGTTCAAACAATATTAACTACCAGTTTAATCCATTTCTGGTCTCTGAACTGTGCAAATTCTTTTTTTTAATTTTTTTTTTTTTATGAGTATACTAATTGCTAGAAGGCATTCCCTAAAGTTGTTTGGATAAACAGTATCCAGAGCAGGAATAATTTGAGATGTTTTTCATCTGCAGCTTAAACTTCCTCCTGCATGCTTACACTTGCTAGAACATGCCATCTTGTGGGATTACCAAACTTCTGTCATTAATTTGTGTGTATTTGGAGAAAAAAATTAATGTGATTTGGAAAAGTAGCAGCCATCCTGTTTGATGTAAGTGAAAGAGCAATCACCACAATAAATGTTGAAGAGTTTCTTCTATTCCTGCCAGGAGCAATCTCTACTGAGATATAAGCATACAGTTTCTATCCCACACATGCAGTGCTGATGTATGTATATGGTAGACTGTTCTAGAAAAGCTTTCTGATACAATCTGCCAGGATGCTGCATTGCTGTGTGTATAAAAAGACCTTTACCTGTCTTCACCTGTTTTACCCACCCCCTCTCCAAGTCTTTCCACTGAATATGGCTTTGCTTCAATGGGATGTTACCCCACAGATGTTGAAAACTAATTTTGTATTTGACATCCTGACAGATGTAAGGCTGGGCCATCCAAGTTAGACTTATTGTGTAACCCTGTCAATTCCTAATGTACGCGAGGGTCTTTTCTAAGGAACAACTACTGCAAAATCTAAAACTAACTCCCAGCTTGTTATAGGGAAATGCAAGTTCCTACATTCTGAATGCTGCTGTGCCATGAGGGACATACCATTGTCTAGGAGTTGACTTTTTACTCTCACCTGGTCCCCATGTTTTCCCAGGAACATAGAAAGATGAAAGCTAAAGTGAAATGGTGTTTCTAGGTGTATTTTAGGTACTATAGTCTATGACTTAATCTTCACTGAATTACTCAGTTGTAGTTCTGTATATTCCTCTGGGTCACTTTGTACATTAAATGTTGCATGATTAGCCAGGACTGTATGTCTTGGGAAAGTGTTTCTTTTTGTGTTTCTATTAGTCAGACAGCCCAATTTCCTGCAATCAGTGAAAGTGGTCAGCTGGCAGCTTCCTTTTCTTTTCTGTCAAATACATTCAAACATCTTTGTTCAAGTTTAAGGGGGAGTGTGGTGCCAATGCTTGACTGCTGGTACAGATGAGAAGCATCCTGCAGCAGAAAAGGCATTTTCAGTATTGTGCAGGCTGCTCATCTAAATCCATTATTGCATGCCACGTGTACCCTAGAGAAACCATCTGACTGACTTGTGGGCAGACTCCATGCCATCTGAGCAGATGGGCATGAGTGTAAGCTGACAAGGGAGCCCATATGTTCCTAAATTGTGAATGTCGAGGAGTAGATTCTTAGCCAAGAATGTGCGGATGACTTTCCAAGACTTACATGATTGTCATTAAGAAGAGTTGGCACTGCCAAGTGGAGCTTGCAGCAGCAGTGCATGTGCAGCATTGTGGAGTGAGTTTCTGAACAACCTTTTATCCTGGCTGAACACTGGATGTCCTCAGACTTGAATCTTGTTTAGAGATCATTGTGGATATTCCACAACACTTTCAAGTCTAGCCTTTGCTTATGAACAGTCAGGAAAGTACAGACATCTGTTCTTCACCCATCTTTTTTTTTTTTTTTTTTTTCTCCAGAGGAGAGAGGATATGACTGTTAGGATGTGAAGCTGGGCCAAGAACTACCTCAAGGTTTCTTTTCTGTTGAATGATCCTCAAGTGGTTGTGACAAAACAGATTAAAATAAACAGTCTAAGTACCTGGTATAATTTCTTAAGTCAAAGTAGATGTTTGAATACTTGAAGACAGATGATCTTCATGATCCTAGAGTCATAGAATGTTTTGAGTTGGAAGGAACCTTAAAGATCATGTAGTTCCAACCCTCTTGCCATGAGCAGGGACACCTTTCACCAGACCATGTTGCTCAGAGCTCCATCCAACCTGGCTTTGAAGACTGCCAGGGGTTATAATTCAAATCTGATTATGTATGACAAATTTTAACATGTTTGACTATATAATCAGTTATCAAAGGAACAAGAAGTAGAGAAAAATCTTTACAAATTATATGATATCTAACTTTTTTTGTTTCATTTTATTAAATAGTTCCCCTGGGAGACAGTAGCTGTAAACTGTAAAACATTATAGTGAAAAATAACTCACAAGGATTAAGTTTTTTGAGGAAACATTTCTCAGCTCCTCAAGGAGAAATAATTTGGCTTAGCTAAATAACAGGTATTATTCTTCTTTTAAAGTCACAGGAACCAAAACAATTTATGCTCATCTAAAAAGAATGTTTATTTAACTGCCAGTAATTTTATCTGCTGCCATAGTAACTTTAACTTTAAGGTGGATTTCTATTTTGGTAACTCCAATATTTTCAATCAAATTAACAATACTGGTGCTCTTACAATTCAATGTTTCTATTGTTCAACTGAAAAAAAAAAAAAAAGAAAAAAGGAAATATGTAAGTTGAGAACAGTATAAAAATATTTGTTACAGAATGTAGAACTACTCTGTGAGAAAAAATGTAAAAATGGTCTACATGACAGCAAATCTCCTGCAAGCTTTCTGTCAACAGAAGATAGGGTAGTATGGCTTTTTGTCCATACACTTGGAAAAACCCCCCACCTTATTTCTGAGAAATAAAATCCCCACCTTGGAAAAAAAGAGTGACAATCTGAGTTACATTGAGTGACTTGAAAAGTAATCATTAGTGGCAGAAATCTCTGATACATTTGCATACAAACATCATGTATGAGCATCAGAACAACGTGCCACATTTCTTTAAAAAATCACATTTTGATTTTGTGATTGGCCAAGTACCATCTGGCATCCTGGCAATGCCAGCAGGGTCCCATGTAAATGAGCACATTCCCAAGTTCCTTGATTGGAGCTATAGTAAAGTGAATGAAAATCTCCCAGAATGAATGCCTGCATTTGAAAAGTATTTCTTTCCCTGATTTGTAGTTTGTCATTAATAGCATGTACTGGGAGCTGAAACTGAAGTTCTGAAGGCTTCACAAAGACACCCATGCTTGCTCAGATCTAACGCTGATGTGTGAGTAATTGCTAGTTAGCAGCCTGAGCATTTCCAGGTTGCTGACACTGTGAGGTTGACAACTGACAAGTTTCACTCCCATGCCATAATAACCCTCAATGAAATGCAAAGCAGAAATGAAAGATTGCAGCTTAAAAAAAGACAAAAGAAACGTTATCAAATCTTTACTCTGTGCTGTTGGAACACCATTATCTTAGTTTAAGAGAGATGATTACGGGCAAGAGGGAGTTTGCTGCTAAAATAAGCACAGGCATACCTACTAAGTACAGCTTTGTTGATGATTCATTTGACAAATACTTTTGCATTGCAAGGGGGTTGGAAGATTCCACTTAATCTCTCTTTACAGCCTTAGTAGAAATACAGCACCTTTATGAAGAGTTTGTTTTAATAACTTGATAAAAATTAGTGTAGTGGATAATACACTTAAGACAGTTTTAAACCTGGCATTCTTCATTCTTTTTCCAGTAAGGTTTTGAGGATGAAAGAAGGGAAGAAACAAATGTTTTCTGAAGGTTGTTAACATAATTTTTGCCACATGCAAGACTTGTTCTCATTTTACTGAGCCAGGTGGTTCCAGGTCCTCTGTCCCAGAATATCACCTTGCCAGGGGCTGTACTGCCACAGGATAGTAAACATATTTCAGCTTGCTTTGTTTTAATATTAAAACACTGAACCTGTACTCTCTGTCTCTTTGCAACATTCATCTCATCAATCTTTAGTGCTCCCTAGTGAGAGTCCATGTTCTCCTCTGACTCCCCAGTCTGCCTTGTACTGATTTCTTTGGGGTACCATTTACACATTGTCTAGATCACTCAGAGTTACTGCAGTGTTATGCTTCTTCCCCTAAGAAGACTACCACTCCCATGATTTTTCATTTGGAGAGGAAGAAATAACTACCTAATTTTCCATCCTTCTGGTTTTTTGTATTTGAATATTAGACAAACTTCCATTTTATTAAGTTGAAATTGATACTTTCTGTTAAAGAAACTGCAAAAATTATTTTTAATGTAATTAGTTTGCACTACAAAGATGTTTTTCTATCTTGCAAGCAATAGATTAATTCAAATGTTTTGAAATAATTTAAAATATATTGATTAATTTAAAACTTGTCATTCAAAAAAAAAAAAAAATTGCCATATTTGAAGTTCCTTACTGAATTTGAATGTCTTGCAGAGTAAATGTTGAGGAATAGTTTTAGACTGCTATTTTTCTGGAAAAGTATATGAAAATAAATGTCTTTTGCCTAATGTTGAGGGGTGACCGTGAGAGGTTAATGGAACGCTGACTTATCAAAAATACTTTGGGTATTTGCTAGTGTGACTGAGCTGTTGCAGGGCTCAGTAACTTGCTTATGATGAAGACATTTGCATTTATAGTTCCAGATTAAATAATGTATCTTTTAAAACTTGCTGTCCTTTCAGTTTTGCACGTTGCTGATTTTTTTTTTTCTCTGAAGAAAGAATGCATTATCTGGCTACTTTTCCTATTTTGTTTCTGCATTTTGCTACATGAACATCTTTGTTCTTGTTTAGGCACACTATATTGTGTGATTGTCTGTAACTTTGGGAAGAAAGAACTCTAGCTCGTCAACTTCAGCCCAGGATTGTCAAATTGTTTTAGACTGTTCTACTTCATGGCGTGGTTTTCCAATCTTTTTCTTCACCAGTGAGGATGGTTACTGAAGTTCTTTCTGCCCCTTGCTTCTAATTCCTACCTGTGTGCTGTTCCTTACTTGTGCTGTTGTGTGAAGGGGCATCAGCTGCACCACACCACTGACCAGTGCTGCCTCTCTTCATCAAAGCCAAGGTTATTTGAGGTGCTATGGGTGGGGAAAGGGGTTACATCCTGGCAAGCACACAATTAATCTTGTTGTGTAAGGAGGAAGGAGGAAGATGTGATAGCTACCTTCTCTCTTTGTGCTCAGAGCAGAGAGATGCCAGTCACAGGCTGGTTTCTAAGGCTTGTTTCAGAGGTTAGAGTATGTCAGGGTAGCACAAATGCTTCTGCAGTGTGACTAGGCCACAAGGTGCCCAGGACAAGGAAATGCAGAGATTTATATAATGTACTTGAGTGAACATCTCCCCAAGGACCAGCTGGTTTAAAATTCCGCTTCCCTCACTCCCATGTGATCTGATTGAAAAGCTACAAACATTGTAGCTTTTGTAATTTTTAAGCTTATGTAGCTTATGTAATTTTTAAGTACATAAAATGCAAATTGCCTAGAGAAAGTGGAACAGGAAGAAGCTGAACTCACATACAGCTCTTCCCCTGCCCACTCTCTTTGCAGGTGACTGTTTCTCTGCTTGGCTTCAACTATCTCAGCAACTTTGGTTGCAACAGCCCTACCCTGGCCATAGGGGCAGCCTGCCTGGCTGCTCCCAGCTCCTCCTTCCTCCCATTTTGCACAAGCTAGGATTTTTCCCCTGTGTCACCTCCCTGAAACCTGTCTCAGGACCTGCTTCATGGGGAGGAACAGCAGCCCCCTCCTCTTAATGGGCCTGTGTGATCTCAAAGAAATGCCCTGTGTAAGGACTGGCCCAGCTCAGAGGTGAGAAATGGCTGCTACCTGATAATGCAACTTGTAGTTTCCCTAGACTTTCTTCTGCCTTGTAAGCTTTAGTGCAGATTGTTAATTCACTTCTTACGGCATAATTTTTCTCTTTCTTCTTTAACTTATTTATTTTTATTATCCTTCAGTTTTCTTATATAGTCCATAGTAAACATGAAGTGTTTATTTCACATATTATGTAATACTTAAAGACCTTATTTGGTTGGATATTTTTCCCAGTTTCAGAACAATTCTTTATGGTCTCCTATCTAATAAATATAAGCAATTGAAGCAAAACTCATTTGCATCTTTAGAATCATAGCAAGGTATTGAAGGTGGCTCAGGTCACTAATTCAAAGATTTAGGTTAACTGTCATATTTCAAAGTTAGTGCTTTTGGAACATCTCTAAGCTCTTACAGTAAGGTTTCCCTTATTTTGTACCACAGTAGAGTTTTTCATAACATCTTGCTGTCTATTTATGCTAGATCTTGAAAATTCAAAGATTTAGAGATGTTTCTACAATAACTGTTATTTCTCTCTCTATAACCTCATACATTTCAGAATTGAGACATTTTCTAGAATTCCCTTTTGAGACAACCTGATGTTGTATAACAAAAAGGTGTTATTACCAAATGAAGCTAGGGCTTCCAAAATTTACAATTGTTTTGAAGGGTAAAATCAATACAACTACATGAGCCTCTAGGTCTTGGTTATGAAGGAGTGTGCTGAGTTGTTATATCTTTAAAAGAAGATTGCAGCTTGCATCAAAGTTGGCATTTATCTTTAAAGTGTAGTATTATTTCATTAAACATCCAAAACAAGAACTTTCAATAGGTGCAGCTCTGATGTGAGACTATTTGAATCATGTTAATTACAGTGGGAATAGTACAATACAGCTTGCAGTGTGATTTTTATTTTTCCAGGAGATGTTAGGTCCAAAAATAGATTACAAAAGGAGAAATTGCAATCTGGAAGAGTGTTACTAAAACAGATATAGAGGTCATAGACTATGAAGGAAATCAAAATAAGCTTTCTTGTTACGATGCAGCAGAGAGGGACAGGCATGATGAAAACAACCAATACCAGAGTTTGAATATCTGCTTGAATTGATTAAACTGAAATTCAGCCTTCTGAAAGCTGGGTGTGCAGCTGGGTGGCCTAGATTCCTTCTGTAGTGTGTGGAGAGAAAGTTACATCCAAATCATCATTATCTGATCTTGAGAGAGGTGTCTAAGAGGTAAGGATGAATTGCTTTCTGGAGTTGCCTTCTGTCCTGTGTAGACTATACAGGGACCTTGCAGACTTGCCGAGGCTAGATGTCCAGCTTGTAGACAGCTAAAATGAGACAAATTAATATTTAAAAAACAAACTGAAAATTTGAGGAGACAGAAGAAGCAGTATGAGTGCTGAGAATAATGTCAGAATGAAAAACAGAGAGAGTGCAATATAGTTTGTTTTATCTAAAAGATGATTTACATGAAATGCGATCAATGTGGATAAGTGTTTTCATGGGAAGAAGTCACTGGGTAACCACAGAGCTCTTTAATCTAGCTGGAAGCTGCGTAACAAGAATCAACAGCTGGGAGACAAAACCAGACACATTCCAGCTGAAAGTGAAGCGCAGCTCATTAAGAATAAGGATGATTAAACTGCACAATATGGTCTTGGGAATTGTTGGATTGTCTATTAGGCTTAAAGTCAATATTGAGCACTAAAATGTTTAAGCCATAACTGACATTTTACTTGCAGTATAAACTTCTAGGTGTAAGATATTTGGCTTATAATATTAGTAGGTCGTATGAGGCTTCACACATTCCAATTTAATGAGTAATTGCATCTCCTTCTTTGTCATATTTCTGTTTGATATAACACTTTACTATGCTGCTTTTTTTGCATTTTTCTTCTGTTCAAATAAGTTCTGGTGCAGGATTTCATTAGTTTTCATACTCTTTCTTTTTATTTCTACCTAAGAATGTGTTTTGTGTATGCTGCCATACTTGCTTTATAAAAAGCTTGAATTCTTAATTTTAGGAGTAGTACAAGTAAATTTTTAAAAGTCAGAATGACTTTGTTTCATGCTGTGGAGCTAGAAAACTCTGCCAGTCTAAGAGTGTTAGCTAAGCAATCTTAAGGTAAGCACAAGTGTAGCATATGGCCTTGTTTTTTCTACTTCAACCTGGATGCCAGCTCAGGTCCTTTGAAGGTCAAAAGGGCTCTGCTGTATTTTGAGCTTGGAGTTGTGTTCAGCTCAAGTAAGTAAACATTACTGTTCTTGTTCAGAGCTCCCTGAGTGCCTGAACTATTAAACATTAAAAACATGTAAAAATATGTCACCAACCCCAACACTGCATTTGTTTTGAGTGTCTTAAGAAAGACAGCATAGAGGCCTTTTATAACTGTCTCCTGTCTTCACAAGATCATAAACCTCTTTTAGTAGAGGTTTATGTTTGGTAGTTGGTTACTATTGCTATCCTGACCATCCTGACAGTATAGCCCCAACATGGAACTCCTCCTAGTTAGATCTAAAATGTCAGTCTGTAGGGGTTCTGTCTTATTGCAGGTACAGATTTTCCATTAATTGGTAATTCATATTAAGACTTTATAATGTAAATGATAAAAGCTCATTGTGTATAGTTACACTTTCTTACCCTGTAATTTCCCCCCATACTTCACATTCCAATGGAATAATATTCCACTGATGGCTTTTCCTCTATGTGACTACTGTACGAAGCTAGGTATTTTAGCTCTACCATAGTTTCTTACTTTATCTGTTTAGAAGCATGTGTAATAAGTTTGTTGACGCTTTGGGGGGGGGGGGGGGGGGGGGG
>JAWWTY010000106.1:65122178-65162791 GCA_035222235.1 Margarornis squamiger | reverse complement strand
GGAAAGGAAAGGAAAGGAAAGGAAAGGAAAGGAAAGGAAAGGAAAGGAAAGGAAAGGAAAGGAAAGGAAAGGAAAAGGAAAGGAAAGGAAAAGGAAAGGAAAGGAAAAGGAAAAGGAAAAGGAAAAGGAAAAGGAAAAGGAAAAAAAGAAAAAAAAAGAAGAGGAAAGACCCTGTCTCTCTGTTTCCTCTTGTGAGGAAGCTCTAGACTGCAATGAGATCTTTGCTATAACTCTAGGAGGAAGGGGTTACCTGGCTAGCTAAGGAGAAATTGCATTGGTCAAGTATAACCCAAGAACTGTACTAGTTTTTATCTTTTGCCATTCTGTTTCCTAACTTTGTAATTCAGATCTTGATCTTTGGCTTTGACAGAATATGTTTGCAGTATTTTTCACTCTCAAGTGCCTCTGTTAAGAGTGAAGTCCAAATGAAACCAATCAATTCTTTGTACAAGGTTCTTCCAAGGTAACAAAACAACTGATATTAGCTCAGTTAGAGCATGGTGCTAATAACACCGAGGTCATGGCTTCAATCCCCATCACTTAAGAGTTGCACTTGATGATCCTTGTGGGCCCCTTTCAACTCAGAATATTCTGTGACTCTGTAACTTGTGCCTAATTTAACTGGTGAATGAGAAGGGCCACAGGCAATCATGTATAATCACTTCCTGGGACACACTGAGAGACTTTAAAAGCTATCTTACAGAGGCTATATAGATGGTATTGTGGCCAGCTTCTTGATTGTCTCAGGTCTTTTCTTGCAGAGGGAAAGAATCTCAAGGCAGAGACATAGCTTGGAGTTCCCCGAGCCATCATGTAGACCTTGGATCATTTGTACATTATTCAATAAAGAGAGAGGAGAAGAGGTTTTTGTCCCCCTTAAAGACTGTGAGAAAGGCCTTCTAAGTAAAAGAAGACCTTAGCTTAAACTCATAGCACTAGTTACTATATTATGTATGTGAATATATCCCAGGGTCTAGTTTAGTTTGTTCCTTTGAATAAATGACTAAATAGAAGTCTTTTGTTCACAGGCATGGAATACAACATGCTTAATATTCTCTAGCACTTCTTTTGCTGATAAGGAGCATGGGAGATCACAATAAAGAAGGCCAAGCCACAGGTGTGTGGTGAGTCATTTAGGCACAGTGTCAAACAAACATGTTTGTTCGCCAATGACCAACAAACTTCTCAGTCTTTAGGAAAAGCACCAATCAAATTTAAAATTTAGAAATTAAAATACATTTCCATATACATCTGCCAAAATGAGAGGATAGATTATTTACAGCATAGTAACTCCTGTACAAATACATTTGGGTTCTCTATTTTCTCAGATGGATGGTAGTTGTAAATCTCTCTATGATTATGAATGACTGCTTTCTAGGAGGACAAAGTGTATGCAAGAAGTGAACAGACCCCTTAGTGGCAGCTGAACCTAGGCGGTTAATTCATCAGTCATGGAAACTCACAGGTAGCTTTGGAGAAGTGAAAACAAGCAAATACCTTTCCCACACCACCACAAAAACATCTCTGTTCTTTAGCTGTTACATGCTTCTTCCTGCTCTCATAAGTAGCACTAACAGAAGTGAGTAGTACTGTTGGAAATGTTTTTGTTTAATATCTTTTTTTTATACCATGTGATGTCAATACCAATATTGGTTTCAAGTAGGTGAGCTAAATTTTAGGAATGCAAATCTGGTAAACTGACCCCAATACTCTTAAAAGAGCCATGAAGAAAATAATTAAATATTTTTCAATGATGTGGGAGATCCTCCTTATTCTGTGGGAGAAATCATACCTTTTCTCTCCTCTTCTTGAGGAATATTTTAATACTTCCTATAGAGTAGGAAAGCAGAACTGAATTATTCTGACTGTGGGATTTGTTTTACTTGAGAATTGCCCAGGGTGGTAATTTTCTTGCTGCCTGGGACTGACAAATACGATTTTTATCCTCCAGCTGCAAACAGGCTCAAGTACTCATTGTCATGGATTTGTGGACTTTATGTGAGATGATGATGTTTCAAGTAAGTGCAGATACCTGTTATGGTTTGCACAAGTAGGAGCTGTAGCATGAGAGCGTGAAGGAATCTCTGCTGCAGTGACAACATTCCACTTCTCCTTGGCTTCTAATTTATTTAAACTGCCTTGCTTTCCTCCTCCTCTGAGGTATGCATTATGAATATCTCACAATAACTGCCCTTGGCCTTCCAATTTCAAGATTATTACTGTTTTGATGTCAGTTAAATATTTGCATTGGCTGTGATTAGGGTAAGGTTGAGCTGGTAAATGAATGCTGTGAAGTTAGGTATGAAAAAATGTGTATATTTGAGAAAGCTAAAGCATGCCAATTTCCCAAGACAAAACAAGGAATATTTTAGGCCAGATTTCTGGATCAATATTATTTAGGAGTGTGTATTTGTATTTCTTACTGCAAAAGTTTGTTGCCTTTATGCTTTGCTGTGATATTTTCTTGGCTTTTTCCAAAATAAATTTCTGGAAGATAGTTTAATTTTTCTGTGTAGTGTACATTTTTTTTTCTGTGTGTATGCTTGGTTTTTCTCTTTTTTGTTTTAAATATTTTTTTTTTAAGAATTATTTTTATTGTGTTGTCACCATCTAATGATTTACTAGCTCTTTGGAAAAAATACCATTATTTTCCCAGCTTTATCATAGATTGGGTTTTTTTAATGAATAACTATGGAAACAATTTCCTATATTTCTGAAGAATATTGATGGAAAATGATAGAGGTTATGTTGATGGATCTAATTTACAGATAGTATTAATTTATAAACCTTGGTGCTGATACTGTAAGCTTTGCCAGATAGTGCTAAAATAATCCTTTTAAAGTAATTTGTGGCATCAACCAAACCCAAATATTTTTGGGCTGTTACTGCTTTAACTTTGCATCTCAAGATTATTGCACAGCTGGCAAAGCAGTTTCCCATTTTGTCCTTCTTACATGGAAGGTAAGCACTGTGAGCCACTCAGCTTTCAGTTAGATTGATTAATCCAATTTCTTTTGATTCCTTTGTGATCTATTTGATACTTTGAAATTTATTGTCCACTATTCTATTTCTTCTGGCAGCTTTTATCTACATTTTTTTTCCAGCTATCTTGAACCCTCTGGGAGGCCCTGTCTGCTGAAGCAACACCACTTTTCTGCCAAGATGTTTTCAGATGAATGAGAAACGGTTTCTGTAGTTGTTTTACATTTCTCTTGCTTTATAGCTGACTCCAGTGCTCTGTTGCTGAAGGCTAGCTCTGATATAGACTCAAAAGGAACCATAAGGAATATATACTGCTCACAGGAAAGGAAGGCACTACAAGACTGGCATCCCACCTCAGTCACATCCATGTGCTGGAGCTGAATCATCCTGCCTGTTTTGGCCACTGTCACAGGTTTCTGCTGTAAAAGAAGAACACAAAATAAACCCATCTTTGTTGAGCAGTTTTAAAACTTGCTGCACGCTTTAATACTTTCCTCTCAAAGACATCTCTCTAACAGCATGAACATGCACAGTGTTAAGGTGAGGTAAACCAATTGTGACACCACTTTTATCCTGAGAGTCTCCCAGAGAGTGCTAGTAATTGAACCTTGATAGCCTGGTGACTTCTGGTGTTGCTTTACAAAGTTGGGAAAGGAAGCCAACCAAGTGTGCCTGTCAATATCAATAATCCTCTGTCAAATTTGGAATGCAGTTTTGCAATTGAATGTAGAAGACTATTATTTCTGCCTCCTGTTAGCCTCATGTAAGTTCTGCCACTGGTTATACAAAATTATACAAAGATGGGTGTGGATTTGTTGACTTATTTGTTGTGAATATAAACCTAGTTTATCTTTGTCTCTTTACTGTCTTTGCAGAGTACCAGGGATCTCAAGTAAAGCTAAAATTAATCACCACACAAGTGTTATCCAGCATGATAGATTGTGGGTTTAGTGCATCAACAGCATAGTGACACATCAGAGAAAGACTTTAAAAGCAATCTAGAGGAGAATAATGAAGGAGTTTCTTGGATGATTTGGTAAATTCTTCCTAAGTGGGAAAAGCATAACAGGAAAAAAAGTGTGTTTGAAAGTGAAAGCTTTCCAATAGGCTGATTGGAGTTAACTTCTCAAAACTGAATATGAGATAATTGTGAGGATTGAACGAAGTTGTGAAGAGCCTGTAGAGAGAGAATAAATACCTGATGAACAATGCAGTAGATGGCAGAACTGTAATAGAGATTCAGAAAGATGTGACAATCAGGAGAAATAATCATCAAGTATGATTACTAAGTACAGGATAAAGGCTACAGGAAAAGCCTGTAGTATTTTAATTTTGGTGGGAGCTTGGACATAAGAGGGTTGCTTCTCCACAGTTAAATATGTTATGGAAAGAGAAGTTGCAACATGCAGCAATCATGTCAACGTCAGTACTATAAGAGTTTTACTGTGAAGATGATGCTCTATTCATACACAGGATAAGACAGAGAAGGCTGGAAGTACTCTTGGCTGTTGAGATATAATTTATTGATGAAGGTTTGCAGAAAATTTTTTATGGATCATTTATAGCCATGTTAAGCTTGATACAGAACCAGTTATTAGATCATAGAATCATGGAATGGCTTAGGCTGGAAGGGACCATGGGCAGGGACACCTTTCACTAGACAAGGTTGCTCAGAGCTCCATCCAGCCTGTCCTGGAACACTTCCAGGGATGGGACATCCACAACTTCTCTAGGCAAGCAGTTCTAGTGCTTCACCACCTCCACAGTAAAGAATTTCTTCCTTATATCTAATCTAAACCTACTCTCTGTCAATTTAAAGCTATTTCCTTTCTTCCTGTCACTCCACACTCTCGTAAATAATCTCTCTTCTTACTTCCTGTAGGCTCTCTTCAGGTACTGGAAGGCTGTCATTAACTCACCCCAAAAATCTTTTCTTTTGCACATTAAACAATCAAATAGACAAGATTATATTTAGCAGTGGATAAAATAGGTCTACAGAATTAAAGTAGATCTTTGAACAGTCTCCAGGAGAATAATATTTACATTTATGATTGTAGACTGAATAAGTCATATCTAAGGAAAAAGGGAAAATGGGAGAGAACCCTCAATATCTGGAAAAGACAGAGATGAGATATGCTAATGGAAATAATTAATGTGTGGGACATAAAACTGTATGAATAAATGATCTTTGTCTCTGAAAGAATAAAAAAGAAATTTGACTTCTCATGAGTTCAAAAATAAAAGTTTTCAGTTTTGCTGGTGAAATAAACTTACCTTTTACACTTTATTTTGCATTTGTTCTCTGTAATCCAAAAAGAATATTTTCTTTGGATAAATTTTTGACAGTTAAGAAAATGCAATGTGTTTGCAAATGAAAGCAGGTCAGTGTGAAAACCAACTGTTTCATGCTGAAACTATTTTAGTAAATAATTTTGATACTTTCCACAAAATATCAGCCAAAAAACCCCTCATTCAAACTTACAAATATTTTTCCCTGCTCTAATTGGAAGCAAATCAAGGAAAACAGGGTCATATCAGGAGACCATACTGTGACATCAAGAAATGTTATGGTCATACTACAAACTGAATAGTTTATTCTCTTTACTAGTAGGTACATGTATCAAAACATTCATACAAGCATCTGGTTGTCATTTCTTGTTTGATGCTGTGAGGATTAACCATATTGACTGGTTAGCGGTAGACAAGGTTTTTTCAGTTTTATTGTCAGAAAGGACTGATTAATTACAAATGATTTTTATTTACAACTGTCTACCATGTTTGACAAAGCCATTATATTCTGATTGGAATTCTTCCTTAAACCAATGACTAACAAGCTTCCAAATTACGACCTGCTTCATAGCCCCTGCACTGATCTGAAGCATGTGTTTCCCAAATTCAAATCCCTTCTTAAATAAAATATGCAGTGGTGGATTGGAAGCTTCTTTCCCAAAACAGAATGTCTTCAATATCAAACTGTCTGGATTTTGAGTCTTAATATCTAATTTCTATTTAAGAAAACATCTCAGAAAGGTCTTTATTTCTATGGCAGATTATTTTATTCCATTTTAATTTGATAAGTGCTTCTGTCCACCTTAACACACAGTGTTAAGACTGCAGGCTGCAGAGTATTGGAATCTAAGCATCCTAGGCATTAATAAGGTAGGATGTTTTATTCACATGCTTCTGTACACTAAATATTATCTACTTTACAATTCTACTGTAAAGAACATGTGATGAGAAAGATGTTGAAAGGAGGAAATTTTGAAATACTAGTCACCGCATCTGAAAATTTATCATCTTATATCAGCAGTCTGTAAGTGTTGGAAGAAATCCATGTTCACTAAAGAATCTAAATGTTACAGTACTACAAGGACCCGGGTGCAGTATATTCTATCAGTAACTGCTATGGTGATTGTGCCATCATGCTTCTTTACATGTGTTTACACGTACTTTGCGAAGAACATGTTGTTCCTACAGTACTGATGAAAGAACTCAAGGGTAAAGAGGTTAAGGGACATACCTGAAATCTCAGACTGAGAAAGAATCTGGGTTTGACTGTTTCCTGTTTACCCTTTTATTCACTGGACCATATTCTTTCTCTTAAATTCCCAACCCCATTGTAAGTAACTGATGATATGGGTGTTTTGCTGGTTTGGACAGCTGGCTGGCATATGTTATTTGAGTGAAACTACATGTATTGTCCATACTCAGGAGGCTAATAATGTAACATGTCTTACTGGATGGGCATTTAAAGTTTCTGTAACCAACAAAAGTGAGAAGAGAGCCAAGATAGCAACTAAATCCTTACACTGAGACAATGAAAATTACGCTTCTTAATAGCACTCCCTCAAATCCTATTTTAATTTAACTTTTATTGAAATATTTCAGTAGGAGAGATTAAAAAATCCCAGGGGAAATAATTAATGGAAACAAAATAAGTACAGATCCCCACAGAAAGAAACAACACTTGTGGAATTTTATGCCTAGCTTCTGTGTTTTCCCCCTCTCTTGTGAAAGTGTATCGTATACAAATTTTTTTAACCTGTTAAAAAACCCTGTTTACTTAATTTCAGCCTCATTCTCTGGTCATACAATGATTTAAGAATCTTCAAAATGAATTTATTTCTTGTTGGCTAAGACATGAATGGTAAATCTCTGTTTTGTCATGCTATAATTCCTTTAAATTACTGGCAGTATCCCTGCTTGTGAATTGAAAAGGTCATATGGGCATCAGACTTACCTATAAAACTGATAGATGGTGCCTCACAGCTTTTGGCCCTGGCAGAGCACCACTGGTCAGACCACTCCAGGGCAGAGCTCTCACTCAGTGCTTTCAATTCTGCTACATGTTGGAAAACTGCACGTTTAATAATACTGAACATAGCAGTCTGGGCTCTTGATCCTTTGAAAGCTGGCACTGCTTGCTTTGAGTATAACTCTGTAGCCACATATTACATTACCCTCAGGACAACCAGAGCTCAACAGGGATGCAAGCAAGGCAGATAGCCTATAAAGAGCCTGTGGGGAATCATATGGAAAGCCACTGTCTTTGAGGAATTTGAATTTTGGCTACTTAGGGAGCTATTGATAATGTCTCAGGAAAAAAAAAAAAAGGCTATGAATTTTAAACACTAAACTCTCAGTAGGAAGCACTGATGGGTCTAGGGATAGTCAATTGGTTAACTGAAGCCTTAAAGGAAGTGAAAGACAAAACCCTGTTACCAAGGAAAACTTTATGCTGTAACTCACAACTCTGAAGTGGAAATATTTTATCAGTGGATTCTGTTTATATATTGTCTTTCACAATAAGTGCAACAGGCCAAACACTTGGAGCTGATTTTGTTGATAATACACATAGAGACATCAACAAAAGATTTGGAAAGACACTATATTCATACTCAGAATCACAGAATATTGCAAAACTGCTGCCTTTGCAGTGTTCACAGCAAAACAGGAAAGAAATGAATTCAAAATTGCATAAGCAGCAAAAAATAAATTTGAAAATAATGTATGGTGCAGAAAAATCTGAAATGCTGCCTTAGACACAGGAGCTGGAAGGGATCAGCTTTTCAGCCTAGTTGTGAAATGATTTGTAGGCTGGAGAATGACCTGAGGAAGTGACCACTACAGGAGGTGGTCAGATAATATGAAAATTCATGGACTTTTTTGAAAGTCAGACTTCTTTTCAATTTGTATTCGGAATTTATTGATAATGAACACAAGCATACTTGCACAAATTATGCTAACACTGTGTGGTATGAAGTTAGATACCAAATGTTGTATATTACCATCCTTGGAGTGTAAAGGCTTGGGACACAAAGCTCCATTTACTTTTTTATTGTCTTTCTTTCTAAATTTCCTTCAAGTTTGGAAGAGTCATTAACCCAGGAATTTATATTTAAAGCACTTCCAAACAATATAATTACTAACAAAGTCTTTTCACTCTTTTGGGCCAAGTGGTTTGAATCGACATCACAATGCTGAAGTCAGCTTTCTACACAAGCTGTTGATAACAACTAAGTGGTTAATAAGGAACAGAGCCATTAGTAGGGACTTCTAGGGACGCTAAACCCCTCAATTACAGGCACTTTCAGAGTAGAACTGTGGTGCAAAAAGCATCCTAGAATGTTTGCTTTGCTCATCTCAGTCCACCAAATGACTACCTCTTCTTAAACCGGAAACTTGGCATTGATAGCAAAATGTTCACTGTTTCAGAGAGGTGTCAAAGGCATAAATCAAAGTCATATTCAGAATACAAGGTCACATTGTAGGATGCTTTAATATCAAATGATTTGGATGATGAGATTTCCAGCTGTTCTCAGGAATCTTCCATCCTAAGTTGGCTCTCCTTTTTCCAAAAGGAATGTTTTTTGCTTACCTTTCCAAAGAAAGATTAACTTTGTAGGTAACAAGAACCTTTTTAATTCCTTTGAGTCCCCCTCACCCTCTAAACACCCCCCCCCCTCAAAAAAAAAAAAAAAAAAAAAAAAAAAAAAGAAGAAGCCTATTCATTCTTGAAAATTAGTAATGAGACCTGAACCTTTTTGCAGAAGTAGCAGCCACCATTATTCCTGTTACATCAATGTCCATCTTGCTGCATCACTGGAGTCTTGTTTTCACTATTCCCACTTATCCTTTTAGTGATGATGAAACTATGGAACTGATAGCTGATCTTGTCTAAAAGCAAAACAAATGCCCAGACTAAGCTAGTGAAATGTTTCAAACACTACCGTTGAAGCCTCTGAAGGAAAATTTGCTTCATGCCTTGAAATAAACATGCCTGTGCTCAGATCCTGAGACATAATTTTGTAATTTTTCCCCCCGTCTGTGAATATTTGAAAAATCAGTGGCTCTCATTTTTCTTTTCCAAAGAATGATATAAAAAAATCTGAAAGCTATCCTTTTCAGAGTAGGATCACCCCTCCAAGTCCTTCAGAAAAGATTATTTACTGTATTTTCTTACTTTTTACTAATTTCCAAACTGAAGTTAAGTATACTTGTTATCTCCAGATGTTTTATTTAAATCTGTCTTTCTAATTGGATATAAAATAGCCCCTGCTTGCCTGAGGATTATCAGTGGTTCACTGATGTTGGAACATGGTTTAACCAACATCAGCAGTGCAGAATTTAAAAATAAATGCACAAAATCAAATGAAAAAATGGATTGTTATTGACCAGCTGCACATTCATCTTGCAAGGCTGAATCAAATAGGAATCATTTGTCACTTCAGTTTGAAGAATTTAGCCAGGTTTTTCAGGTGATAGTACAAAGAAACCTTCCAGGAGGTAAAACTGCACAGTCCCTTAGAAATGTAATTCACTGCAGTAATCTGGGAATTAACTTGTGGCTTGATCTGAAAATACTTGAATAACAGTAATGTTGTAGTTTGCATTACTATTTCTTTTGAAGGCACTGTGAATTGCTGCTCACATAGGAGGGAAAAAGTGTTGTACACATTGGAGTCTTATCTTACTTCTTGTATACTTTATGTGCAAATATCTATAAATGTTCTTAGTTTCTATCCTGTCAAAAGGGGATGTAGAACAGAAGGGACTGTGTCATTTAATCCAACTTGCTGCTATTACTGGACAAATCACTGAGCTCTATCTTACACTTAATTAAGGTGTTTTTCTTCTTTGCTCCTACTGAACAAGGCTTCCAAAGCTCAATTCCTTTGATGGTTAGAAACCTTCCTCTCATCTGCGGTTGAAATTTATTCATGGTCACTTTATAACCATTTGCTTTTGCTTCAACATTGTCTCCTAAGTTTAAACAGTTCCCTCTCCCTCCCTTCAGTTTACCTTTTGATCTATTAATAGAGAACTTCAATATCCACTCTCAGTCTTCTTTTCTCTAGGTGTATGAGCTAACCTTCTTTTAGTCTTCTTTACTAACATCAGCTCTCCAGTTTTCTGATCATCTTAGAAATCCTTCCTTGTGTCAGTTCCAGACTGAATTAATTTTTATTGCCCCTGGGAGATGAGGGTTGTATACAGTATTCAGAGTAAGTTTTATTGGAGCCTTATAAAAGAGACTGATCCTTATAAACATTTCTCTTCCTGCATTATCTACCTCTGTCTAGTTAATTTCCTCTTTTAAAATATGAATTTTTGGGCTGATACTACTTTTCAAAAATGTGAGCCCAAATACTCCCCATATATGTGTGTGTCTGTGGTAGTTAAAGGTGCAGGAGGAGTTTAAATTGTCTTTTATTAAAAACAGTAGTGTGTTCCTCTTCAGTAATTTTCTTTCATGGGTGCAAGAATATATCAACAACAGGATACATGTAAAATTCTAGAAGTGAAATTCAGATTCTGGCTTTTTGTTATTACAGAGCCTGTGGTAGTAGGAAAAGCACCCACTACCCCGGCTGCTGAGTTCTGGACTATTAGTTTTAGTTTACTATATGTCAGGAAAAGAAAGAGAGCGAAACATCTTGAGTTCTCCAAATTGCAGTGGCATCTGTATCAGTAAAAAGAAGAAGTAATGCATAAATAAATGAGTACTATCAGCATATGGTGACAGCTCCTAGATCTGTTTTGGCACAGAAGTTAAAGTAAAGGAGGCTGAAGAAATGTTCAAGCTAATGGATAATTCAGGTTCAAATAAGCTCAGCAGGTAATCACTTTCTGATTTTTTTTCATGGCTTACTGTGGTGTGTGGAAGCCATTTTTCTTGTATCTAGGAGTGAGGGCCGTCAGGTGAGGCCCCTGGTTATTATCATGCTATTTCCTTTCCACTCTTACGAAAAATGTTTTCTCTGTATAGGAAAGAGTGGCCTGTGACCTACCACTCTGGCAGGTTGCCCCCTGCTGACCTGCAGGAAGCAGATAAAATATATGTGGGAAGGGTTTAATTCATCTGCCTCAAAACCCAAGTGTTCCATGGTTAGAGCTAAGGCTTTCTCTGCAAAGAGGATTTCCTAGGCAGTTCAACAGAACCCAGTTCCAGCAACCTTCAGGCCATGGAAGTAAAAATTAAAAAACAGGTTTTTTCCAGCTGAAAGAAATCTCTGCAAAGCTCTGGGTCAGGAGACTATGAATAGGTAGCTCATCTTTTAAAACAGGGCTCTTACCTATATGCTAGATATTGCTTTTCTCTTGGAGCTCTCCTGGTTCTGTGTTGATAGCATCCCTTCGAGACATATTTTTAGCCTGTATCCTGTCAGGCACTGATTTATAGTCTGATGCTGGAAAAAGTCCTGGCATCATTGCTGCTGCCTGGAGCCTTGCTGAACCTTATTTAAACAAATGTCTTGACTCCTTTTCAAGTTCTGTCTCTTTAGACATCCTCTTGGGACTGACTTCTCAGAGCAGACCCTACTTCCTCCAGGCAGCAGAGGCAGAAAGCAATCCTTATATGTACCTGCTTTTTGTGCTGCCACCCCATTATGTGCTATCTTCCATCTGCAGACAGAAACACAGGCACATCTGACATTCTTGCCTCTTACCTCAACAACCTTCTGCCTCCAAAGTGAAGCTGCTACTCTGTCAATGATTAACTGATTTAGCTAGTTTTTCTGGATTGACTGATTTAGCACAGTAGATCTGGTGAATGCTGAATGGAAGCCAAAAATTCATTATCTTTCTTTCCTTTTTATCTTCAAAATGACTGGGCTAAAAATGGTAACAAACCCTGTAATTAGTTAAGTGTCTAAGGTCCACTCTGAATCTTTTTCAAGGTTCCAAAGGAGATTAAGCAAAAGTTTTCCAACTCTTATGTTAGTTCACATTTAAACAACTCCTATCTACTTTCTCCTAAGTAATTGATCATTTCAAACAAGAGTTGAGGTACTTTTAGGCTAACAGTGCTCAGGGGAGGTAGGAGATTTATTGAGGTGGTCACATACTGATAATTTTTATAGGAAACCCTAGATCTTAGGCTGGCCCATCTGCCTTGCAGTGCTTGTTTGTTTGGAGGTGTTTTATTTTCAGATATGGCAAGGCATTTCTAAGAAATGAAAAATAATGAAAAAAATTAAAAATGTGCCATGGTGGGAGAGAAAGGAAAGAGAATTGATGCTGTTAAACTTCAGAAATTGAAATGTGCTGGAGTTAGGTTCACACACCTGGTTCCCTGTGCAGTCCATGTAGAGCAGAGGCACTAGCCTGCCTCCTCTGAATGTAGTGGCAGTGAGGGTTAGTTCAACATCTAAAACTGGGATGGTTTCTTTGCACCTCTGTCCCTCTTCCCAGGCAGATAAGTTTTCCAGAGGCATGTAATCTTCATTTGATGCTTTCCCTGACAGGGGGTGACCAAAAAGAAATGAACGTTTAAGCTGTAGATGGATCCCAGTAGGAGCCGAGGTTTCTTTGTTTGTTTTTTTTTGTTTTGTTTTGTTTTTGTTTGTTTGGGTTTTTTTTTGTTTTTGTTTTTGGTTTTTTTTCTTTTTTTGTTTTGTCTTTTTTTGTTGTGTTTTTTTGGTTTGGTTTGGTTTTTTTTTTGTTTTTGTTTTGTTTTTTTGTTTTGTTTTGTTTTGTTTTTTTTTAAATGAAAACCGCAATATTTTGTTTAGTAGGCCAGCCAACTTCTGGATAAAGATTAAAAGTGCCACCATAACAGGAGATACTTTATATATGGGGAAAAAAAATGCACTAATAACAAGATACACAACTTGTAAACTGTGTACACATTATACAAGGGAAACTTACATAACTTTTCTTGTTCTATTAATTTTCAACTTAGTTTATGCATTCATTTGTAGAAACATGAGATGCTCTCTTAGAAGTTTCTCCAGCTCACTGACGATGCTTGTGTTTGGAAAATCGACCTTGGAATTAGGTGTCCCTTTCACTGCTTGAGATATAAGTAGGGCATCCTCCTCCAAGGCATCAATTCTTTGTATAGCTGCTTGTGCTTGTACAAAAGGGATGTAGCAGATAGACCATAACAATTGTTTGCACTCATTTTACTCTGATGCAGGTGCCTAATGTGAGGTGTGAGGCAGCAGGCAAAAATCAAAGAAGAATCAGGGTCAGCGGTTTGTGACATGGGTGGAGAGGCATGAGCATTTTGAGGCACTTCTATAAATGGTTTTCTATCTTCTGAAAGACTTTTAAGTTTCACTATTTTCTGGTACACTGACTGACAGGTGAAGAATCAGTTGTGCACTTCAGGAACCACTCCGAAATATTTCCCTTGCTGTTTTCAAGATTACTGTGACCCATAATAGTTTGCAAGATGGGTTAAAAGTTACTGCTGAGCTGGAAGTAGCTAGATGCATTTCTTTCTTAGGGGACAGTAGAATTTAAAGTTCTATTAACAAAGCTGAGGCAATAACAGAGCTGTACAAGAGATTGAGAGAAATAATTTATCCTAAAACAGTAGGGAGACTTGTGTACAACGATTGTCACCTCCACAATATTCATTTTTCCTTATATATTAAGTGATAAAGGTGTCATGGGTTGTCACCTAAACACATGAAGTCTAAGAAAAATATGCAGTATTTTGCAATTCTGTAGTTACTGAAGCTACCATCTGATGTGTAACCAGGACAGGGAGTTCCTCTAGAGAATTCACTGTTACAGCATGGTTTTCTAAAAGTTGTTTTTATTGTTGTCCCTTTTTATTGTAGCTTTTCAAAGACTAGCTCTACTGCTGTTTGTCTGGATTTGTTTTGAGGTTCCCATGATGTATGAGGCACCTGTCTGGCTTAATTTAGTTGAAAAAAAGAAGTGTAAAATGCCTAGACTTTTACGTTGGCAGCTGTCACAAGAGAAGGAAAACAAATGTTACTTTTATTAGTAGGCAGTTTGCTCTTCCAGCGCAGTGGTTTTTGCTTTCTGGTGTGGCTGCTGGCTGCTGTCAGCCCTCCCAGCAGTGATTCAGGATCTCTTAGTCACTGAGCAGGGGTGGGCTGGGGATTTCCGCTGACTGGTTCATCAGAGCCGAAGGATTATGTCTGGCTCAGACCAAAACACTTTGAAATAGTGGAAATGTAGGATGATGAAGGGAAGCTGAACAGTGCTTTCTGAATTAATCAGAATTCAGAAGTAAAGAGGAGAGACACAAGAATGTTTTGTGCAGTGATTTGATCAAGAGCTTCCACCAGGTGGAAGCCTGGGCAAAGTTTGACATACTATGTTGTCAAAGCTGTATATTCTTCTAGTTCATGAACAAACAAACAAAACAATTTCTTCTAAAAATCCATGCAACTTTGTATAATGAATCTGGATGGTGAAGACTGTTAAAGAAAAGAAAAATCATATTGGTACTCAGCTGTGGCTGGACTGGTATGGACATGAAGAACTGATCTTTCATTTGGACTCAGTAAATATCCAGTCAGAATTTACCGAGTTGCTCTTGTCTTAGGGAGGGCAGAAGGATTGTGAGTTTTTAGAAGCTTTGGAGAAAAAGGAAGGAAATATCTGCCCTTTAAATGCAACTCTTTCCAACTATTAAGATCTTATGCTGCATAATAAATTCTGGGAAAAGAAAAAAAGGAGAAAATGAAGGTCCATGGGGCCCAATTTCTTCCAAACCCAATCAATGCTTAAGGAAACCAAAGGTTCTGGCAATAAGAAAAAGAAAAAAAAAAAGAAAAAAGGATACATATGAGTTTGGTTGCTTGTGACGATATACTTACAAAGAATTGGAAAGACAATGTGGGAGAGGAAATGCAGTATCAGAAATGGGAAAAATCATGTCAGAAATGGGTCTCTGAAGAAAATGAAGAAACCAGCCAAAGTGCCTTAAAAACTGAAGCTTTTACTGTGTTGTAAAATGGATTCCTTGTCTTTTTTTACTTAGTCATCCTTCTTCTTCCTAAGACCCCTTGAGACACCCCTTATCTATGTAGCTAAGCCCTAAGGGATTCGTCCTTGAAGGCCTCTGTTTAAGTTTTCTTATTGGCCCTTAGTTAACCCTTTCCTATTGGTTGTTATCCCTTGAATTTTATTGGTGGTAATTTGGATTCCCCTAAAACCTATATATACCCCCAGCCATGTTAATAAACTCTATTTCTGCTTCCCTTCCAGTGGTTTCTGTGCGTCTCTCTCTGGGGCATCTCAGGGGGGTGAAAGGGGGAGCATCTCCCACCAGCTGTCGCAAAACTCTCCTTCCTGAGAGTGATTTATGGATGTGAAACAATGGTAAGCACAGGTGTTTCTACAGTTTCAATGGGCTGAGCATAATCCAGTGTGTGACAGGTCTGAAACTCTGTTTGGCTTCATGGGCCACAAGTTTGAACACCTGCAACAAGGTCCAGAATTAAGAGTTACAATACTCAGTGATGGAATGACTTTTGTATTTAATGTCAGACTTAAAATTTTATGTAGGATGGTGTATACCTACCAGATTTATGGCAAATAAAATCAATCAAGATTGAGGTGTATAAGTATTTTCTAGTAAACTTTATTGATTTTAGGCATTAATGAAAATGGTTTCAACAGGGTTCTGTGACTTTTCTAAGCTTCTATTTTCTTAAGCTGGCTAACAGCTGGATGTCTAGTTACCATATGGATGTAGTTTACCTTTTCAATCCTATTGTCTGCTTTCTTTTATGTATATTGCAATTAAAGATACAGTAAGATGGTCATAAAATTATTAAAACTTTGTTGTGCTAATTTCAACTGCCTAGAAAGGTTTTTCATTCTGAAGTTTATGAGTGAAGTTAACCCCCCCAAAAAATTCCAAAAGAAACAGCAACATCTGGAAACAGCATCAGCCTTAATAATGACTTCCTATTTAGCTTTACTTGGTAAGCTGTATCAAAATGTAGTGTCTTCTAGTGTTGCTTCAATAGTAAATTAGGTTTTGTAATAATTGGCAATAAAGCTATAAGAGATGCTTTGCAACCTTTAGCAGATATCCAGCAAGAGAGATCCTTGGAAAACCAACCACATCCTGAAGTATCTCAAAAGAAGTGTGACCAGAAGGTTGAGGGAAGTGATTCATCCCCCTCTGCTCTCACGAGACCCCACCAGGAGTACTGCATCCAGCCCTGGAGCCCCCAACACAAGAAGGATGGGGACCAATTAGAGTAAGTAAAGGGAAGGCCACAAAGATGATCAGAGGGCTGGAGAAGCTCTCCTATGAAGACACGCTGAGAGTTGGTGCTTTTCAGCCTGGAGAAGAGAAGGCTCCAAGGATACCTTAGAGCAGCCCTTCCAGTACCTAAAGTGGGCCTTCAAGAGAACCTCTGACACAGGCACGTAGTGATAGGAAAAAGGGGAATGGATTCAAACTGAAAGAGTGTACGTTTAGATTAGATGCTAGGTAGAAGTTCTTCACTGTGAGTGTGGTAAGGCACTGAAACAGGAATCAGAGGGTATCCCATCCCTGGAAGTGTTCAAGACCAGGCTGGATCGGGCTCTGGGCAACCTGGTCTAGTGGAAGCTGTCCCTGCCCATGGCAGTGGGTTTGGAACTAGATGAACTTTCAACACAAGCAATTCTCTTCTCTCCTATTCTATTGTAAACTGAAATATATGTTAGAAATATGTGTTAGTATCATGTTCTCTAGCTCAAGATGAATCCTATGATATCCAAGACATTGCTTCTAAGAATTTAAAATGAGATGTGTCAAATATTTAACCAATTGTAGATCTTTCAAACCTAGAACTTATACTTATTGGAAGAGAAGTCTTATATCTAAGAAACATTTATCTCTAGTATATTTTTTTAATAATAGTATTATAATCTTTGTTATGTAGTTTTGTTTCTTTCTTTCTGCTATTGGGGTCTTTAAATGAACTAATGTTTTAAGTCTTCTCCTTTTGACCTTTATCTGCTTAGCCTTCTATCCATAAATCCCAACCTAAGAATATTTTACAGTGTCTCACATGATCAGACCAAAATATCCACCTATCTGAATCTGGGGCAAAGAGCTTCAGGGATGTAAAGAAGTAGAGAAATATACCTTTAATTATACAGACCTAGAATCATTATACTGTCATAATTCACAAAGTTACTGCCACTGAACAATGAACTCCCATGTATCTGTCTTAAGTTTGTATATGACATTTCAAAAATACATGCAGTTATCATAGAAGGCGTGCTCTAATGCTATCACTATGGCATTTTGACTGTTTCACTGTTAATTGCTTTGCATTGTCTATAAATAATGACTGTCTTGTAGTCTTGCGATCATCATTTCCGTTTTTCTTTCTGTGATTTATCTTGTGTCACTAAAGAACAAAGTCTGTTTAACTATATTTTTATTATCCTACTCTAAAATGACTTTATGATTATGAATTTCCATGGTGACTGCTGGAAGTTCTTTGTTGCTCACATTCAACAGCATTAGTTTAAGTTATAGCATCCTACAATATCCAGGTAAATAAATCACTATGTAAACAGCACACAAATGAGTTTCTTTTCCTCACTAGATTTTAATTTGACATTTTTCCTTTAGAGGTTGATTCAGCGAAATGGAGCTAGATAGAGTAGATGGGGGAAAATGGAGTGGCTGGTATAATATTGATTCACGGATCCCCTGTACCAGAAAAGTTTCCATTTCCTTTTCATATTTCCTACAAGTTGGTCTGAAGATTTACTTGAGTGATATCTTAACTTTCAATACACACTCTTGCTAAACTTGCATTTTATACTTCAAAGTTCTTTAATTTCCTTGGCTTTATTATGAATGATTTATGGAACATTCTGTTAAAGTAAGCATCGATAGCATCAGATAGTCCCTTCAGAGCCATATAATCATGTTTCTGTCAGAAGTAGATGGAAATAATAATAAGACAATATTTGCACCAAATGCAAACCAAATTTTGTTATTAATGTATAAATTTTATTTATGTTTGCAATATATTGAAATACAAATACTCTACAGAGTAGAAGTCATAATATGTCAGAAGTTATGGACTTCTTGGTTGCATTTCTAGAAGGCAATATATTTTACGGATGCAGTTAGTATGCATCAGCTAATATTTTTAATAAAACCTTTATAAGCAATCTGGAAGGGTGTTACCATGAAATAACTACAACTTCAGAAAGGATATCATCTAAGAATTACAGAGGCATTTATTACACTCCTCAGTTACAACTGAGCTTTCTGGAGTCTTCAAAGCAAATAAATTAATCAGTTTAAGTAACAGAATATTAAAATAGGAGAATGCTAATTTAATTTTTGAGCCTGCTTTAGAAGATGAAAATGGCCTCAGATATGATTGTAGTCTGTGCTTGGAGCTTATGTAATATGCAAGTGATGCTGTTACAGGGATGGCAGACAGGAAAGGTTCTTCACATACTGTGGAATTTACAAAAATAAATACTGAAATAATTATGTGACTCTTTCTTGGGAAGAGAGGGAAATATACTCTGGAAAATACACTCTCAAAAACCTAGTACCCCTGCACCCCAAACTAATTCCCACATGCAGTACTGTACACTGAGAAGGTTTCTCTTTCCAAATTTGGTGAATATGGAACATTGCCTAGCTTCCAAAGAAAACAAAACTTCTCTATTTATGTGTATGTTTTTATGTATGGATATACTTATATACACAAATCCATGTCTGTATGTATACATGCATGTCTGTTATTTTCTTTAAAATTTTTAAACCCACTGGCTAATGTCATTCACAGTTGCCATGGGAAAACCAAAGACATTATTATCCCTGCAAGTTTTACAACAGTAGGCAACCAGGGAGGAGCTAGGCATTATAAATGTTTCAAGAGAGGGCAAGACTCATTAAAAGTACCTTAGATTTTTTTAAAAAGTTTCTTTTTTAATTTTATGTAGCTATTAGGAGGGTTACTTCAGAATGATGTTTCTATCTTCTTTGTCTTTTTTGTCTTTTAATTTAGGAATGCTATCTTAAAACATTTTAGAAATGGAGATCCATGTTCAACAGTTATTTGTTAGGATCATACATGTAAGTAAATGTGAGTAACACAAATGCACTCACCTCCTTTTCATCAATGAGTATCCACTTGTATTCCTTAGACTGGCTTCAATGTTGGTATACGAATATCTAAGTTAATTCTTACTAATGCTGATTGAATCATGTATTTTTGGGGCATTCCTGACATATGCATCAAGGAAATAAATTAATCAAGGTTTAAATATAATGTAGTACTTGTAGAATAGCAATTTAGATTCACTATTTTCACTTTTATCTCTAGTAAAGTATGATGACAACAGATTTTTTTTAAGGCTTATCTTTTTATGGTTCATTTCACATGTTTCATATTGCTTTCTACCATAGTTTTAAGATACATAATTCTAATGTAAATATTGTCCTATTTTCCCATCTCATTTTCACTAACACTCTCTATATAACTTGTTGCAGATCCTTTTTCATATAATCTCTATTGCCAACTGACAGATCATGAAATTCAATATGCTAGGTCAGAGTTTTTGTCCTGATCCAATTTTGGATGACCCTTTTGACAAAGTATGTGGCATGGGATTTTTGTCAATGTAGTGGAATTTGAAAACCTCAGTGAGCTTGTGACACTTAAGCTATAGATGCTACTGTCACAGTTGTTTATTTTTTTCAAATTCAGCTTAAGTAACATACAGTTGATAACAAGAACTGCATTTTGTAATAGCAGTTTGAGAGCTTCTTGGCACGTCTAGTAATAAAATAGACTACTGTAAAGTGTAAACTACATATCAAGCCAAAGATTGAATGGCCTTATTGTTTCGTTGTCTCCTGACTTGCAAAGAAGTTAGAATAAAAAAGTCATCTTTGCCTTTTATACAGAAACCTTCTCCTTGGGAAGCTCTTCCTTTCATTTTCATCACACAGTTAATTATTTTTGTTGCTATGGTCCTTGGGTATATGAAGGAATCTTATAACTATTGTTGCATAACTTGAATTTCTGCCAAAGTAAATTCACTGTGAAATTAATATCTTCAGAAATCTTAGTGAGTAATACTTGAATATATCAGAGCTATGTTAATATTTCACTGAAAAGAGAACAAGATAAACTTATACAACATAAGGGAAATGCTGAGAAATCATATTTATTATTTAATTCAGGCTACTTTAGATGCATGTTGGAGATTGTGCAAAAAACTAAAATCAGGAACTGAATTTTCCCAGATCAAATATCTAAATTAGATGCTTAAAATAGTGCAAGTGCCACTAATTAGGTGGTAGTGCTGTGCAAAGAGAAAATTTGGGGATCATAAGGCAAAGAGGAGTTAACATCCTGCCATTCTCAGACTTGTACAAGCTAAGCTGTGATTATATATATAGTGAATTTTAGATTATTATATACTTCTGAATATAGGCAACTTTAAAAATATGTCGGTAAGGAATAAAACAGTAGTTCTTGACTATAAAATGAATTTCCCTGGTGGGGGGTCTTTATATGTTCCATGAAGGACTGGGGCGTTTTTTGCTTTTTCATGATGCTTATACCTCTGTTAGCGGTTTGTTCAAATTGAGTCTCAGTTCATATATGTTGTTCTTGTTATCCTTATTACATATGTATTAATACTGGTGATTATATCAACATAAACATAGATCTTCTTACTTATCTTGTGGTGTAAGTGTTAGTGTATTCTATTAGGTAAAAAATGGCATTATCAATGTAATCTGTCAACAGTGAGTAATATTTGGGTTTTTTTATTTGTTTGGGTTTTTAATTTTTTTTTTTTTTTTTAAATAATCACTTTGTCAGGGAGTGATTGGTAAAGTAACTCCCTTGGTTCAATTTTAAGCATTAAAAAGTAATTTCTAGTTTCTTTCATTAGTCTCTTGTTGCTTTCCTTCCAGAAAACCTTGCTGCACATGTCTATCTATGGCTTGGAAAAGAGATTCAGAACCAAGTAATTTTTTAAAATTTATTTTTATGTATTTATTTATTTATTATTTTCAGAGAGTCTGGTCTGGTGCAGTTAATCCAATCTCAGGATATATTGCTTTGCTGGCTGAGTTCTCTTCAGGAGAAATAAATTCATGGCAAGAGAGTAGACATGAGACCATGGCAAAAAAGCAAAACTCTCGTTTTGTAGTTGACACAGAACTAGTAAAAAGTATGACAGCTGCAGTAAGGAATTATTGCTGTTTGCATTCAGAGAGCTGGCTACTCTTCTTGCTTTAACAGCTTATATACCAATATAACCTTTCTGGATTACGGATGAAGACATTTTGATAAGTACATGAGAATTCAGGGAAAAGGTTGTTCACTAAACTGGCAATATTTTGTGAGCGTAGGAATTGACAGAGTTCATTGGGCTGAGGTTTGTCTCCCATGTCTTGCTGTCAACAGTAGCTAGCACAAAAAGCTGATTTAGAAAGTGTAAGAACTCCTTGGAACTTGAGTAGGCTAACCTGTAGTCCTGTTCTTCATTGGTCTGTGCCAATATTTCCAGACTCAAGTCTGGAAATATTAAACTTTACATAATTTGCCAAAGCAAATATGTTTTCCAGCAGTTCTCATTGCTTGAACTACTCTTGTTATCTGTACAAATACTCAGGTGTTCTTTGAATCTTTCTAAATTTTTAATGTCCATATGTTCTGGTGCAAGTTATTTTCAAAACGTTAGATTAAAAAAAAGTGTTTTGAATTAGCTTAATTTTTATTTTCTAGGATAGCCTATGCTCATGTGAGAGAAACTGCTAAGCTATCTTCCCCATACTACTGACTTTAATAAACATAGCTGTTTTCCTGTTGCACTCTCCTTGTCCTAGAGCAGAGATCCACGAGATCTTTTTGTCACTCTTCATCAGCTTGTGTCCATGCAGATAATTCTTACTAGACTTCCTTGAATCTCATCGCCCTGTTCAGAATAGGCTACATGTTAATCTAGATAAAATTACGTTTCTTATTTATGGAAAAGGTATTGTAACTTTTTCAAAGGTGTTTTTCCCTAATCCTTATACAGAGTCTTGTTTCCCTGATTTGACCAGAGATGCACATTTACTAAAGAATTTACCTTTTCAGAGCAGCAGCCAAGTCCCTTTTTCTAAACTGATTCTGATAATTCAGAATCTTTACAATTTGTATGAATGTGAGCAAACTTGGTTTTAAAAGGAATTGTCATTTTGAATAACCAAGTTAGACCTTGTTCTTTCTTAAAAAAATCAAAATTAAGTAGGTCCTAAACTCTGCAGTTATGAGTTTATAAATCTTGCAATACTCTAGAGGATGTGTGACTCAACTACGCAATATTCTATTATTTTGTTTTCTTTATTTTACAATTCAGAATTTAACTTCACAGTTATGCATTTCTGAAAACCAAATCATTGGTTTTCTTGGGAACACATTTCTTAATATCTAGGAGCTACACTAGAAATCAAGTGTAGCTATCTCTCACTGATATTGATACAAGAAGATACATTTTGATAATCCAGAAAAATAGAGAAAGGACCACAACAAAAATCAGTTTGGGTCCCCCTTGTGTAATGTGGACCACTCTAAACCCAACAAAAACATATAACATTTAACCACTTATAAATCTTCTGAAAAGTAGTGTTCACAGGACAGATCTGGATCTTGTCTGGGTTGTCATTTAATATAATAATATTAATAATAATAATAATGCCATTTAATAACTTAATCTAATTCCCTGACTATATAGGTATAATTCAGCCATGTGAAAAACAAGAAGCAGGTCTGTGTAGAATAACAGAGTCCCAGAATTGTTTAAATTAGAAAGGACCTTTAAGACCATTGGGTCCAACTATAAACCCAGCTCTGCCAAGTCCACCACTGAACCGTGTCTCTAAGTTCCACAACTACATGTCTTTTAAATATCTTTAGGCATACTGACTCAACTATTTTTCCTGGGCAAACTGCTCCAATTCTTGTCAACCCTTTCTGTGAAGAAATATTTCCTCACATCCTATTTAAACCTCCCTTGGCACAGCTTGGGCCATTTCTTCTTGTCCCATCACTTGTTGCCAGGGAGAAGAGACTGACCCCCAGCTTTCTACAACGTCCTTTCAGGTAGCTGTAGAGAGTGATAAGTTTCCCTGAGCCTACTTTTTTCCAAGCTAAACAACCACAACTTCCTCATCTCCTCCTCCTAAGACTGATGTCCCTGAAATCAACTGTAAGGGCCTTCATTTTTATTTTAAACACATGTGAACCCATGGGAACATTGGTGCATCATTAATAATTGCAAGAAGTTGAGGACAATCACCTCTTATTTCATACTTGTCTAACATACTCCTTTGGGAACCTTTCTAGGTTTGTCATTTTCCCTTGTTCCTATAGCAAGTGTATTACCACCCTAGAAACAATGCATTAGGCTGCAAAGATGACCTTCCCAGACCTTCTCAAACATTGTCATCTCTTTTTAGAAAGGAGTTAGATATAGCACTTCAGGATATGCTAGATTTTCTTTTAAATGTCTACCAGCACAGTCACTTTAAAGGAATGATTCAGCATCATTATTACTAGAAATTAAAGAATGACTAATATGATTATTTTTTTTCATTTTTCTTCTCCTTAATATCCTTTTCTACACTTGCTTTCTTTAATATTCACTGTGGAGAATCACTAATATCCACTAGTGGAACCAAGGCTGAAAACCTTGGGAACCAATGTCCACTAGTGGAAGCAGGCTGAAAACCTTATGCTTGCTGAGGAAACATCAGCATATTTGCCAAAGAGTGTGATGGGCAATTACGTGTACACAAGGTAGTTTGTTTTGGAGGGGAGACTATTTGTATCTTAGAGTAATATTAATTACAATTTTTTCAGAAAGTGCTCAGAACACGAAACCCATTATTCTTTTATTTAAAGAATGTGAAAGTAGAAGAGGTGACACCGTGAACTTAATTTAAGACCATTTCCTGTCTGCCCTGGACATTTATATCTGTATCTACTGTACGGTTGTGCCCCAGCTGTGCTGTCTGCTGGGGGATGAGATCATGCAGGGACACGATCTGGAGTGACTGGAGATGTCCTACTGCACAAATGCTTTGTACTGTCCTGAGCCTGTGCAAGTTGTGCTGTATTTTCTGGGTCTGCAGCTGCTAGAAGTAGCAGTAGTTGCCATTTGTTATGAAATGGGCTGTAAAAACAAAAAAGAGTTTAACGGAATAGTGGATAACATGCAGGATTCAATTAGAAGCCTTTCAGTTGCTGAGGCATTGCTTCCTTTCTCTCCCTGCCCTCTCCTTCCTCCTCCCTTGAGTTCATTCAGGAAAGATTCTGAGCTATCTAATTAGATCTATTAAAAGAATAAGGGAAAAAATAATAATTAAAAAAAAAAACAAAAAACCAAAAACAGATGAAGAAGAAGGGAATGAGGAACTGATAAAATGAAAAAGTCCAGAGATGGGAAAAATTAATAGCAAAAGAAAGAAGGCAGAGGTAGAAAAGACAATTGTTTAATTTTTAAAGGCTACTTTTTTAAAGTGTGTAAGTTTTAAAAAATGTTGAGGAAGCTGTGCATGTTCCCCATGTTGCCTTGTATTTCCACCCTTTTTTCATTTTTTTTTTTTTCCAAATAATGCAACTAATGCCAAGAATCTAATAAAACTTATTTTATAGAATCATGGAATAATTTGTGTTGGAAGGGACCTTAAAGATCATCCAGTTCCAACCCCACTGCCATGGGCAGGGATGCAACCCACTAGAGCAGTTTGCTCAGTGTCCCATCCAACCTGGCCTTGTACACTGCCAGAGATGAGGCATCCACAGCTTCCCTGGGCAATCTGATGTCTAACTATCCTTACAGTAAAGAATTTCTTCTGTATATTTAAGCTAAATTTTTCCTCTTTCAGTTTGAACCCGTTACTGCTATTGCTGCTACCGCTACAGTTCCTGATGAATGGTGTAATTCTTAGCAGTTAGATTTACATAAAATATATCATCACTTTCGATTATTACTTCAGCATTTTCACATTTGCAAAATTCAAGTTAATTGTTAATTATTTGTATTCTATACTTAACAGTTTCTTTTATATGAAGTCCATGAATAACAGAAATTTTACCACAAATTTAGCTTTGAATAGAGATAAATGGATCTCAGTAGCTTAACTGCTTGAAAATATTCTTGAATTTGGTTTGAATTTAACAAATCTTTCCATATAGTGGTGTTCCCCTTTCTGCCCAGTAGATTAGGGGCAATGAGAACTTGCAATGAGAATCCTTGCAATGAGAACTTTTCAAGCATAGTGCTACAGACTACACATGACTGAAAAGGTAGGTGCCTTTATTTTAGATTGGTGCTGTTTTGCTTCATATAGGATATTTAAATATTCATTCAGCTAATGAGATATGCTACAGTTGAACCATTTTATAGAGAACTAGGCTACATCGGTTTGAATTCATCACTGCAGTGCTGCTCCAGACTGCACCCTAAGGGCTGTCTTGTAGGGCACTGATGGATGGGCAGCCCTCAGTACTGCCTGTTGATGCTGTTATGCTTCATTATGTGCTACATATTCATGGAGCAGGGACTAGGAATGAGAGTGTACTGCATTGCTGCAGTCACTAGATTATAATGCAATTTCTTTCTCTGCCTCAGTAAGTATTTAAGTAACTTGTACAAAGGTGGAACATAGCAGAAGACATTGAAAACTGCTCTTCCCCTACGCTTGATGATGTGGATTCAATCCTTTCAGGCAAGGAACCACAGACTGGGTTTTCAGCTGAACAAAATGGGTGCCCAACTCAAGTGCTCCCTTGTCCATCACCAGCTCATGAGGTTTTGTGAACAGTTCACACATCCTCCCCATTTCTGTTACTTTGTTTTGTTGTGGATACCTCAAGCAGTAAATAGTCTGCTCCACATAGTCTCTTCCCACTTCCCATTTAGGATCTAGATTTAAAAAAAAGGAAGCATTTGCTAAGGTGTAATCTTGGCGAAGTACTTGCTGCTGATGGTGTAGTAAGTACAATTACTTGTTATTGTTATTATTGTTTGGGTAAAAATTATGAGTGACCTAAAACTCCATTGTACAGGTTTTCTGCAAGTACATAGATGTGCTCAGGAATGCTGTAATGGGGAAGCTAATTTGGAAGGAATTGGGTTTTAAATTTATGTGTAGTTGAAGAAAATAGAGGTCAGGTGAACTGGAGGTTGTGAATAAAATGAAAGGAGGGAGTAGGTAAGAAATAGTTATTTACTTATGCAAATTGCAGTTCTGCTATTTTGTAGGGTACCTGAATCTACTTATTATTTCCTGTTGCAGAGAGTAACGTTGCCTTTTTTCCTTCTGTTCTCAATCACATCATTTCCCTCTCATCTTTGTTTTTTGCATATAAAATTTTATATCCTCATAGGCTTTCGTATATCTCTGTTTACCTGTTGTGAAATAGGTTTCTGTGGGCTGTTTGAAAAGTCAGTTCCTTCTGTAACTACAATTGCATAGTAATAATCTCCTTCAGATGTAATTTAGGGTATTCAAATACTTTTGTAATTTTCTTAATCAGCCTTTATGGCCAGATTATAGCAAAATTTCTACTAATACCCTTCTATTAGCTGTTGAGCTTATTTCAGCCAGCTGTACTTTATCCCTGTAATTGCAGCCTTTCTTTAATAACCTCATTATTTTGTAGCTTTGTCCTTGTGATGGTCTTACTCTTCTCTTGAATTTCCAAAATATTTATGCCTGCTGTTTGTCTGAAGCAATTTGCTCTGGAAGTCATGTTGTCACTATTTTTACAAAGGCATTATTAAAGTTTAAATCCATTCATGCCATTGATATTATAGATGATCTACAAAAGAGACTTAGGTTCTACTTCTGGTAGTTTGTTTGTATGCTTGTCCATGCTCATTTAAAGTTACCTCCAGTAGCCAGCACTCAAGAGCTTGGTAATTGAGCCCTTTCCCTTCATTTTTGATGGTTTTTATTTTGACCTGATTGGTAGGCAGTGGCTGAATACTCTCTTCTGACAGCAAGTCTGTCTTCTCATTATGTGCCAAAGTGTTTATCTACTGCATGTTTTGTTCATGGAGGTGTTTCTAGAGAATTTCACCAGTGTAGAAACCCAAAAAAAAAGAGAAGACCATGCAAATGGCCATGGGTTCAAGAATGAATTGGAGGAGCCATGAAAAAATGTTATTGAAATGATCAATACCATTTGTATTTAGTGTCTGTTGATTTCCACTAAGTTTTGTCTTTCCAAATTAAGTTCTGCTAACAGATCTAGTTTTTCATATCTCTTTGTATGGAACACATCAATACGTGCATTGTTAAAAAAGGTTCTTAATCTGAGTTTCACTGAGTTAAAAGTGGCTTTGTTTTGATACGTTAGACAAAGGTTGCACCTGAATTTCTTTCTCCTTTGTGACATGTACTTGTCAGCATGCTCTGGTTTATGTAGTATATAAAGGCTGTGTAACCCTGCAAGGGCAACCTTGCTGTGCAAAGTTAACCTCTTAAATTCCTTACCTTTTGTGATGTCTCCCACTCCTGCTATAATATTCCATTAACATTCTTTAATTTATTCCCTTGATGCCAATAGTGATCTTCACTTGCCATGTCAGGTCTCTGAAAACCATTCAGGTGGCGGCCTATATAATTCTATTTGTCTTGGAAAGCATCTAACATGCTTTTGGGAGTTTTTACAATAGTAGTCTTAAACGGGCTAAGTTTAGCATTAGTAGGCAGATGCACCATTTGTTTTATCAAGGTCTGCTTGTTTTCCTAGGTAGCTCCTTCGCATTCTGTGTCATAGACATCTGCTGTTCTACTATTTTATTCTATCCAGACTCTCACTACCTTCATTGTCTTACAGACTGAGTATCTAGGGTCTGCTATTTTTCATTCTTCCAGTAATTTTTCATGGCTGAATAGTATATGAGTTATTGTGTATTCCTTGGGTAAAGGTTTTATTAATACATATATTTATTTATTTATTTATAGATACATATGTATATATGCAGAAATTTTATATTTAACTTGTTCTTACTTACTCATGATAGTGCTGACAACTTTTTTTTGAAACAGCCCAGGGATCATCCCCTCCAAAACTCCATAGTATTAGGAGAAGGAAGACACAAAATGTCTAAAAGGAGAATAAGATGGAGCTTCTTGTTGTTCATCAAACTTTTGTTCTGCTCTAAATATCATCTTTACATTTTTTTTTCTTTTTTTTTTTTTTCAATTTTGAAAGATGAAGTTCAAGCTGTTTATCCCCTAAAATACATTCAACAAGGAGGACTATGCATGAATCAGTGCTTTGAGAATTTTAGCAATGCTGTTCAAAGGTCACCCCTGCCTCCTTGTTTTTAAAGTGTTGCCTCAGTTAGGATGGGGACAGTACTAATCTAACTGTTTGGACTGAATCACCAGATTAATTTTCCTTCATTACTTCAAAGTCTTTGAGGTACTTGAGTGGTTGAGACCCTAAACCTTGCAGAGCATTCTGCAAAATTGTTCTTGGTACCAGTGCTGGTGAGGGACCTGTCTGGGATGATATGTTTGGCTCAGGTCTCTGTTTCTCTGCTTTTAGGACTTTTCTGTAGCTTGAATAAAAGGTAAAAAGTGGCTATTGTAAAATAGGTGGTTGATTTTTTTTTGCATTCTGATGACAGTTCTTAAATAATATAAAGTGATTTTTTTCCCCCCAGGAAAATCCTGCATTGATAGAAATATTTATATCTATTGCTGTTGGATACCTTTGAGAAAATGTGATTCAGGCAGCACGTACTCAAGAAAGGGTTGCTGTGTGGTAGTCAGAAATGAATATGAACATGAGGCTTTTGAATTGACAGTTGTCAACAGGAAGGGCACTAAATAAGTCTGATTCCCTTTGTTCAGGACTTTCTTCTCCCTGGGGCATGCTCAACCCTCAGAGTGTTATTTATCACTCTCGGTTTTATTGGCCGTGCTAGATAAAGAAGCCACAGCAGCAGCTGGGGAAGATTTAGATTTCAAACTGGGAAGAATGACAGGTGACGAGGGATAGCAGGGCAGTAATCAAACATGTGACACCACATGTACAAAGTACTTGAAGCTGGTGCTGCATGACAGCAAACTCCTTTAGACAAGCACGTTAATATCAGAGCTGCAGCAGCAGCAGCAATCTTCATGATTTCATACAAGGAAAGACTTTTTTCCATGACTGAACTGCTGTTTTAATGTACATAATGAGAAGTAAGACCCAGCTGGGTCTGTTCATATATTTCAATTAGATCCCAGTATCAGGCTATCTGTAATTCTGTGAAGGTTATAATCAGGATTTATTAAAAAAAAAAATAAAAATAATTTTGCTGTTTTGCTTTCTTTGGGGTGTTTTGGACTGATATTTTGACTCCATTTCTTCCACTAAATTTTACACAGGTCTATGTTTTCTGAGAAAATTATATAGGTAGCCACTGTGAGACTCTGCAAAGTATTCATTGGTGATATATGTCACCATGGTAAATCATTGGTTTTTACAATAGGCTGCAATTTTCTACAGTGGAAATTAAGAATTAAACAATGCCATTGCTCTTCTGAGAATGAGACTGGGTTTAATGCCAATTGCTGAATCAAGCCAACTAGCCAAGTGTTAGCAAATTATCCTTGGAAGTTATTCATACTATCACTTCTTCAAGTCTGACAGAGAAGTCATTTATTTAGCCATAAGTATGATAGCAACTTCTATTTAATTTCTTTTCTGTGCTATGCAGACCTCTAAAAACCTAAATTCTCTGGTGATATTCTCTAAAATGTGCAAAAGTAACACAGACTCTTGATTAAATTCCACTGGCCTAAGGACAGAAAGAGCCTAATGCTTTTCCCTGTAGCATGTTTCTCTCTTTATTCACGCATGGCTTTTGCTATTCCAGGAACTTTTTGGGCACTAAATGCACCACTGTCTTGGTAATTCTTATTTCAAATGCTGTAAGTGTAGGAAGTTTTTAATTTCTGGTTATTTGCTTTGAATAATTTTGTGTTGTGATTAAATATATTTTTCTCTCCCAAATATGTAATAAGGTAAATCTGGCCCTCTTGAAATCCAGCAAGAAATTAATAAAATTAATGTGGTATTTGGTATATAATATTTCAAGAATGGTATTGAATGACAGGTTGTATACAATTATACAGGTATAACTGCCCTAGCGTGTGTTGTTCAAGTACAACATGAAATAGCAGAGCAGGGACCAAGGACTTCCTCTGAAGAAGTAACACAGGTAACCGGCCACATTACTAAATGGATATGACTTGGTAGTCTATTTAATATCTAGTTAAGTATAAGGGTATGCCTAAAGTAATTTTAAAAGCCATCTGTATGAAGTTTGCTTTCAGTTTACAGGACTTTCAAATAAACCTATTCCTTGCTAGCAAATTCCTTGGATACTGGTCTCCTTAGGGGCTGTTCCAGGGAGGGTCTGAAGGGCTGTAGAAGCTGAAACTGAGACACTGCTGAAAGCTTAACCCAAGCAGTAGTTTTATTACCAAAAGTGGCCAAGTAAACAAGAAAAAACCTGAGAGAGAGAGAAAGAAAAGGGAAAAAAAAACCCAGGTGTAAACACCCAAATTGCCGAGGTGTTTCCCATGGAGTTGTCTCACCAACGCCCGGAATGCCCAGATGTCCCTGAGCAGTGGCTGCATCTGCAAGGGTCAGCTGGCTCACAGGTGACGGGGGGCGTCCCTGCCAAGGCAACGTTGGCCTCTCACATGAAGCGAGTGAGCCCCAAGCATGAGCCACCTGCTCTTTTTCTAAGTTGCTGAAGTGATCTCAGCGGGGCAGGTGTGGCCAGGACCGCCCAGCCAGAGATCCTTGGCACCTCCCCCCAGTTATGCAAGTAGGACCCTCTTGCACGTGTCTGGGGGCATTGGTGCCTGTGTGATATGCTCCAGGGGGTCTTTATTAAATGGGTCTGGGTTCTTACTTCATCCTTCTCCTCCTTTCTTTCTCCTTCAAGTGCCTTTGAAGGGCCATCAGACAATAGTGAGGGCCCAATTAATTTTAGTTTACACAAAAATGCCTTCTTCAAGTCCATCTTTATCAGCCTGTTTTCCCATAACTTGGCAGGAGAAGCACAACTCCTCACAGGTGGCTGGGCCAAACACAGACCAAAAATATTAGCATCTAATTCAGCCTCAATACAGGGGCCATGCCAGAATTACCCCTTCCAAGAAAGTGTGGCCCCTTTGTTCTGTGAAATTTGTTGAGGTAATTTTTTAATTTTTTTATTTTTTTGGTGGAATGCTTATAATATACCACACAACAGTGTACATCTGTATCAAAAGTGGTTCATAGACTTACCTTTCCATCCTTCCTTCTTTCTTTTTATTGTTCTTTAGTGGATCAGGGAGAGAGGCCAGATTCTCTTTCATTGCTGTGTCAGTAAGTTGTTATTGTAGATCTGAACAATAAACCAGATTTATTTGTTGCATGTTTTCTGGAACAGTTTCATTAAAATTGTTGGAACAATTGTTTTATGTGCTGTATATTAAAAAGTCTAAGAAAAATAACTAAGATGTTTTGCAGCAGGGGCATTGTCTTTTGCTTAGCTTTTTAAGGCATTTCAGAGGCTTTTTCCTCCTAAAGCTATCTGTCTGTAAATGGATGCTTGGATAGCTGAATTCATTATGATAAAAAAGGGTATTTGGTTCTGCTTGTTTAGCTATTGTGAAATGAAAAATAAACATTCAGTATCAGTTCATTAAGAGAAGAAATCTTAGTAAAATATAGTCTTTCTTTTGTTTGCTGCCAAATATTTGCTAGTTTCCATTGGGATGCTTGCTTACATTTCTCTTCTTTGTTAGCAAATGGACATTCAGACTTTAGGAACCAGCCCCTCAAAGATATTAAGTGAGAGCTTGCCATTTGTTTTCACAGGAAACTGAGAATCTAAATAAATACAAGGATCTTGTACTCCATAACGAAGCAGAGTACCAGAGAGGAATTAAGTGAAGGAGGCTGGGTGGGAGGGAGACATGCTGACAAGAAGGCTTGAAGGTGGTGGTGGTACTGATTGATTCCCTCTAGATTAAAGGAGACAATTGATAAAGTAGTCCTATGCTCCCAGGTTAGCACACCAATTCCTCCTGCTCTTAGTAATAGGAAGAAGCTGAAAGGCAATTCTGGTTACTGATATCTGCATGACTCCAAAGAAATTCCGTTACCTGAAAATTCCTTCTGTTGCGTGCAGTAGTGGCTATGTACCTGCAGTTGTATCCAGATCTATGCACATGAGAAATTAGTTTTGTGGAAAATATTAGTTTTATTTTATCATTTTAAGTTCTGTCGATACTCTCTCATTTCATTAGGAATAGGTTTTGCTTTCAAGGGAAGGGGAGGGTGGTAGCAAAGGATAGCATTTCTGAGTCTGTGAGAGGCTGTAAAAGTTTACCTTGTAATTCTCCTGGTCACCTGGCTTGGAGGTGCAGTTTGTATCTGTCTTGGTGCCATACTTTCAGGGAGTTTTATCTGAACTGCAGTTTCAGGGAGCTGTTAGCAGAATGGCAATGCAGGATTTATGCAAAAAGCAAACCAAGTCAGCTGTTTACTGTGTTTTCTAAGGCAAACTTACATCCCCAGATACTTTGTTGAGATGGAAGAAGAGAAGGAATAATAAGTATCCTCCAAAAATATACACATAACTAGGTTTCAAATTCCCTTGGAAAAAAAAAAAAGAAAGTATGACTCTAGATGGGAATTTCAACTAAAGTTTGTGCTTCATTTAGAAGAAACCCTAGGCTACATGATAGACCCGCCCCTTGCTACTTGCTATGATTGCCACCACTCTGGTACAACCAAAAGGGTATATTGATTAGAACTCTTCATTACAGGAACCTACTGTGAAAGCAGATTTTGCATGAACTCTGAAGTGGACACAAAGACAGTCTACTTTATGCTGAACAGTGGTTGCTGAATAGTGTCACTTCTGGTTCTATATTCAGTCCCAAGTCCTTTGGCAACTAACTTCCAGAGTGCTTACTTGCTTTCCTTCCTTTCAGATGTAGAAACAGGTGACTGACTTAGTTTGAAATGTTTTTGTTTCTTTGTCTGTGATATTTTTTTCTCATCAGTAACTAAGCAGAGCCTCAGCAGCATGCCTCAGTGACCCCTAATAGACTCACACAAATAATGTAATACTATCATAGCAGTATCTAATTAAGACTCTCTGGCTAAACGCTATTTCTATTCACTTCATACTAGCATTGCCTGCTAGACAGACTTTTCCTGGGGAAGAACAGCCTATACACCACTTTATGTGGAGGAGCAGCCAGCTGGAAAGCATGGAAGAGGACGTAGAGGTCCTGGCAGGAACTTGGGGCTCCTAGTGGGCAACAGGTTGAACACAAGCCATCATTGTGCCCTTGCAACAAAGAAGGCAAGCGGTATTCTAGACCGTGTTAAACAGCATGCTACCAGCAAGATCCTTCTCCTCTACTCAGCACAGATGGGATGCACCCAAAGTGCTGTATCTGAATCTGGGCTCACTCTTACAAAAGAGACATGGACATACTGGAGAGTTCAACACCACAAGGATGATTAAGGGAGAGGGACACCTCACATATGAGGAAAGGCTGATTGATCGGTGACGGTTCAGACTGGAAAAGAGAAGGCTTACAAGATTACAATGTATGTAAGTATCTGAAGGGAGGATGCAAAGATATCTTTTCAGTGGTACCCAATGACAAGTTCCTAGCCCACACTGAAATATGGAAGATTCCCTCTGAGCATCAGGAAGCTCTTTTTTACTGTAAGAGTGACTGAACACTGAAATAGATTGCCCAGGGATGTAGTAAGTCTCCCTCCTTAGAGATATTCAAATCTGTCTAGACATGGTCTTGGGAAACTGTCTCTGGGTGGCCCTACTTAAGCATAAGTGTTGGACCAGATGACTTCCAGAAGTCCCTTGCAACCACAACCATTCTGTGATTCTGTGATTCTTGTCTCCAGAAGACCTGACCTTTCTGTGCCATCATACTTTCTGTTTAGGCTGCAAGTATGATGCCAGAAGCCTTCCTGTTCCAGTTAATATAAAATGTGTCTAATAGATACTTTTGGTCATCAACTCAGCTGCTGCCTAGAGGTTACAGCTGCTAAAATTGTACTGAAGTGTTAATTTTGCTTCAAGGTTTTGTCAGGAACAGCTGTTATTTTTATAGGGTTTTGTATGGATTTATTACCAAGAAACATTCTGCGTCTGAAATTTTTATTTTTTGAAAATGATAGGTAAATTTGGCAAACTTCATAGAATATGCACTAAGATAATATTTTCCATAGTTTTATTTATTTATGTATTTATGTATTTTCTTGGTGGATTAATATTTAAATAAATAAATAGTTAGCTGTGTCAGTCAATGACAAAACAGAAGTCTAGGATGCATGCATGTTTACTTTGGTACTGAGTCAGAAGTGTGCCTTAAGCTACACCAGATTTTGTGGGCATTCTAATAGGTGAAGTAAAGCAAAAGTGTTTATATTTTAATTCAATCTTCCTATATATTGTGTTGGAAAAGTCTCAAAAAATTTTTCTCCTGGACACAAATACATGGCTTGATGTTTTGAACAAGTGCTGCTTCTAATTTCAGGTAAAGTTCAATATGTGGCAACTTGCTGTTCTTTTTTTCCTACTGATTTTGCCAGCAATGAGAATTGTTTTGTGGAAACTTGTCATCAATTGGGTTAATTTTGAAATATTCTCTTTCCATCCTAGTATAAGCTCAGTGTGTTGCTCTCACTGGGACCACAAGCTGATGATCTGTCCAGTTTTCACTGTTAATTTTTATCGCAGTATTATTTCATTCTTCCATAGATTCAAATGTTTAGAAATGCCTATCATACTAATAGAAGTGTTGACTCAAGGCTTATCAGCTTTGCTGGCAAAATAGAGTTATGGGGAAGCATGAAATTGATAGATTTGAAATTTTTTTCCTAGGGACATAAAGAGTGGCCAAGGAAAAATCCCTTTCTTATTCCTACTCCTTTTACATAAGGCCATTGTCACTTTACAATGCTGTGTTGCAAAGGATGGGTTCATACAGGGTCATGTACCTCCTGTGACTCTGTCCTACAATTCTACTAGTTCAACATTTAGACAAGACAACACCTAGGCAAGGATTACAGCAAAGTTGATTGTTTTTGGTACAAGGCAACTATCTATTTCACTTATGCCCGAAGCTGTTGGTGCTTGTCAGCAGTTGTTTCTCTAGGTGGCTGGTGACAGCAATGTAGGAGGAAAGAAGTAGATATCTAGGGATTACTCCCCTAAGCATAACAAAGTCACAAAGCTGCAAACACAGTGACTGCTTACAGCTAATGGTGATAGAGCTGAAAAGAGAGAGGGTAGCACCAGTATTGACAGCTGAAAGTGCTCAAGAGCTGACAAAATCATGACATTTTTCCAAAAGTGTTGTCTTTTTTTTTTCAAATAAAAAAAAAAAAAATCTTCTAAAAGTAGGAGCATGTCAAATTTACTTTATGAGCCCTTTCTGTGACTGTGGGACTAAAAATAACAGATCCTTGAGATAGGTTTTAAGTAAGACACATAAAATAATGAGACCCTTTTATAAAGTTGAAGCAATCACTTAAGAGTTTGAAAGAGACATGGCCACCCTCTCTTCATGGTTAGGAAAGCAGCTTGGTCTGTTGCCCTTTAAACTGCAGTTTTATTGCCAAAGGGCATTGGGAAATACTGTTCTTAGTTGGACTGTTATGTTTCTTGTTGTGACAGGGAATGACCCATCATCTTCTGACAGTCATGGCTTAAGTGGAAGTCTATGTTGCAATATAATTTTTCTGTGCACAAGCCTGCTTATTAACTCTTGTTTATGTTTAAATCCATAATTGACAGGAGACTTTTCCTTCATCCATCATTTGTTTAGCCTACCAAATCAGCCACACACCTCTTTTCATTGAGGTTTTACAGTCAGAGGGGCTTTAACAAACATTGCTCAATGGAAGCAATAAGATACATGTGAAATCCTTCCCTATGATTGATATGTGAAGCTTTCATAGGTGTAGCAATGTTGGTTTTGCTTTAAAAGGAGAGTGGGCACAGTATTTAAGGACTGGAAATGTTGGAAAGGACATTAGATCTGGACTGTGTCAGCACTAGAAACAGGATTCAAACTCTGCTTTGGAAGAGGAGGGGCTGTCGGAGAGAACAAGAGAATTACTAGTGAAGGAAAAGAGTTATTTGAGTCTGAGTTGGGGGAAGGAAGAGGACGAAGGTCTGTTGCAGTCATTAGTCCTTTCTTCTTCACAGTTGTCTTAGTTCCAGGGGAGAACTAAAATATCTATGTTGGCCAAGAAAAAAAATAAATCTCTCTCCTTTAAATTTAAAAAAACAGAACTTTAATTAGGAAAATATATATATATATATGAAAGGATAACAGTTCTTAACCACAATACACAGATATATATATATATATCTCTCTATATATCTATATCCAGAAAGAACCAAACAACAACAGTTTGTAATAAACCCCTCCACCCCCAAATGACAAGGCAAACAGTTAAAATGTCTTTTGGCTACTCCAAAAAAGGGGGAAAAATGCAATTATATCTACGGACAGCAGTTGGTGATGTCGCGCCTCAGCCACTGGCCGCTCTCTCTCAGGGGTTGCAGTTATATTTACGGACAGCAGGTGGCGATGTCGCGCCCGGCCGGCTGGGCTCTCTCTTAGGGGAATGGCAGGAGCACAGTCGCTGGGTCAGCTCCCGTGGGTTCGATGACAAAAAAAGCAGCAGAAACCCAGCCTCTGCAGTGTAGAAAGCAGGCATGTTCTCTCCCTCACAACAGTCTCTGCGGTGTCCGTGGGTGATTGGCGAAGCCAGAGAGGAAAAGACACAATCCTGGTCTCCCAGCGATGCCGGACCTGGTGTGTCCCCATCCTCTGTCCTCCACGCCGAGCCGGTGAACTCCTGACTTGCGCAGAAAGCCCAGAAATGCTGACCCCTTCCCCCACCCGAGCCAGTCTTCCCTCCCCCTCTGGCCTGAGGAGAGATCAGAACAAAAGGCTCTGGCTAAAGCTGTTAACATCAGGATATGTATATCCATTGTGCCTTTTGTTAACCATCTCTACCGACACTAAAGCGTTGACTCCAAGCTTTTTGGAAGGAATTCCAACTGAGTATTGAAACTATAACACCAGGAGCAAAGGAGGTGATTTCAGCTCTTCTATGTCTGAGAAATCGCTGGTTGCCTTCTTGGGTCTCTGCAGCAACTACACTGACAGCCTTCTTGGATGGCCCCTTCTTAACAGCTCTCTTTCCTCTCAATGCACACGGGCTTCCGACTTAAAGGTGGATTCACCATCCCACTTCCTCATGTCCTCCCTATGGCCATGCAGAAAGAACCAGAGTGTGCCACGTGACCTGTGCTTGGGCCTTCCTTTCCCTCTGACTGGGGCAGGAGAGGACTGATCTCTTGAGTTGCTTCTGAGAGCTGAGGTGCTGACCCATGGGGATGTGGAAGTACCCAGAGTTTCTTCTACATTTTGGAGCCAGGAGGACACCACCTCTACAGTTGGTGCATTCATTTTCAGGTAACACAATGCTACCAAGCTGTTGGAATATGATGCTGGGGTGCTCTGAACCACCTTCCTCCACATGGCCATTGTGCAAGGGACATCCTTTGGATCTTTAGGAACATTATCACTTTTTAGATTACTATAGATGACTTCCAGCACTTCTAGTTCTCTCAGTTACTGGATACCTTCATCTGCAGCGGTCCACTTTCCTGGGGAGTTCACACGTTCTTCCTTAAATGAATATCCCTTACTAATCACCAATACGGACCTGTAGCTCACCTTATCCCTTTTTTCCTTTTCACTACTGGGGCAATTACTGTAGTTGTTGTTGTTTGGGTCCTTATCTCAGCCATAGTATCCTCCATTGCATTTTGGGTCCCTGCCTCCACTACAGTCCTCTGAGAGCACTGAACTGTGGCACAGGCCAGGCTCCAGTACAGGGAGAGAAGCTGCTGGCTTTCATTGGGGTAGGCAAGGCACCCTTCCATCAGGTGACACGTCAGTTTGCCAGGGTTGAATACCTACCTGTTCAGGTGTGAAGCCCCAGGTAATGGGAGGTTTCAACTGCCCTAGGAACCTGTCCAAATCCTTCCACACACCCTGACACCCCTCAGGGCACATTTCAATATCTCCTCACCTAAAGTTTGTTTTCTCTTACACCAGGATAAGACCAGATTCCACAAACCCCATGGTATGCTAACAGTATTAATTAATAGTATTAAGCAGCTCACATAAGGATGAACAAGGACCATGGGAACCTGCATTATAAAACCAACCACATGAGTATCAGGTAGGGAGAGGGAGATGTATTCCCTTGTTACCTTAGGATTTCATATATTTGTAGGTTTTTATATGGTTATGTAGTTTCTTCCATTTAAAATAGTAGCTAACAGCTTGTAACCTCTGTGTCACATTCCTGAACCTCTATGTAAAGGGGAAGGTAGTACTTAAGAACATCTTGTATAAGACACTTGTACCCAGATAGCAAATAGAACATACTACAGTCAAAATATGATACCATTTTAGCCATAGCATAAGCAGGCCCAGAAACCTTGGAGAAGTTCCAAAAAGAAGATGCAATGTGAAAAAGATGAAGATGATGAAGTACGAGGGGTCCTGAGACCTCCAACTCAATTTCAGAGAAGGCGTGTTGGGGGACGGATATGGGGAGTTTCTGGGGATGGACAATTATTAGATTGGATGTAACCTTTAGATAGGATAATTAAGTAGTATTATATAATTTGTAGAATCCCTATACTCACACATACATCATTATATTTTGTTAACCTAAAAGCTTTTAGTAAAGAGCTATTTTCTACCTTTTACCCCGATAATATTGTCTTGGAGAGTTCTTTCTCCCTAAATCCAGGCAACACCATCATTGTCCCCAGAAGATGCTTCCCCAGCATAACAAGGCCGTCAACATAAGGGTGAAGCACAGAGCCATTGTTTATATTAGTATGTTCCCAAACTCAGCAAAATAAAGCGATAAGCAGTGCAGCTGATAAGCTCTGTGTCCCGCACAGGAGCTTGCTACTCCATAACTACCATTTACTGTAGTATGCTATATATATATATATATATATATATAACTGCCTTTGTCTCACCCCACATTGGGTGCCAAAAGGACTGTGATGGGTTGACCTTAGCTGGATGCCAGGTGCCCACCAAGCTGCTCTATCACTCCCCCTTCCCAGCTGGACAGGAGAGAAGAAATAAGATGGAAAATAACTCATAGGTTGAGATACGGCAGTTTACTAAAGTAAAAGTGCACGGTTGTGCGTGCACAAGCAAAGAGGAAAATAAATAAATTTATTCTCTACTTCCCATCAGCAAGCGCTGTCCAGCCACTTCCCAGGAAGCATGGCTTCAGCACATGGAGCGGTTGCTCGTGAAGGCAAACATTGGAAATAATGAATGCCTCCTCTTCCTTTCTTTAGCTTTTATATCTGAGCTGGCATCATATGGTCTGGAATATCCCTTTGGTTAATTTGGGTCAGCTGGCCTACTTGTGTCCCCTCCCAGGATCTTGCCCACCCCCAGACTACGGATGGGGGATAGAATGCTGAGAGACAGTGCTGATGCTGTGCCAGCGCTGCTCAGCAGGAGCCAAAACACTGCTGTGTTATCAACACCTTTCCAGCTACCAATGCAAAGCACAGCACTGGGAGGGCTGCTATGGGGAAATGAACTCCATCTCAGCCACACCCAATACAGGTTAAGTAAAATAATTTTTCTTAAATACTCAGTCATCCTCCAAGTAGATGAGCAGCTGATGCTGCCACATGCGTGGGCTGCTTTGCAGCTGATCAACAGCTAAAAACCCATGTAGTATTTTAGTTCTGCAAGATATTTGCCTTGTCCACATTCTCTGAAAAATATGCTAACTTGCAAAATGATTACTCTTGAAACAATAGTTACAAGATCTTTCAATACCTCAGTTCAAGCTGAAACTGCCTCTGAACAGCTTGCCCTACAATTATACACCCACCTCAAGAAACCCAGGAAGGCAAATAAACACACAATACATAATGTAAAGTGCTCAACGCAGGGAACCCATTACACCCGGAACGACCTGATATAAGAAAGCCATTTATATGTTAGAATATATGAATTATTAATCCATTTATATACTTGATATAAGAAAGCCATTTCTATATTAGAGTATATGAATTGTCTAACATATAACAGGATGTCAGCAAAGGTGTTGTCAACGTAGTCACGGGAAAAGGATATATATATATTACTAACTCTATTCACTAAAGAATCTTTGTAACCAATCAGAATGTAGCAAAAAGAGAAAAACAGGATGCCTTGCCAGATGGAATTGTCTAAGTAG
>JAWWTY010000106.1:65022288-65122078 GCA_035222235.1 Margarornis squamiger | reverse complement strand
TTCCCTCCCCTCTGGCCTGGGGAGAGATCAGAACAAAGGCTCTGGCTAGAGCTGTTAACATCAGGACATGCATATCCGTTGTGTCCTTTGTTAAACCTCTTTATCAACACTAAGGCGTTGGCTCCAAGCTTTGGAAGGAATTCCAACTGAGCTTTGAAACTGTAACAAGAGTGGAATAACGTTGTTTTGATGTGTTGCTTTCAATAGGTGGTTTGAGCCTGGTGCTAATAACAGTGAGGTTGTGAGTTCAAGTCCCTGCATAGGCCATTCACTTCAGAGTTGGACTCAGTGATCCTTGTGGGTTCCTTCCAGCTCAGAAGAGTCTGGGATTGTATTGAAGGCTTACTGCTCTGCAGGCCTGGAAGAAGTTGTTTTTCCAATGATCCCATGTCCCCTCCTTGTGAGGACATCTCCTTGTGTCCTCACAGCAGATTGCTGTAAGTTGTATCTGCATCTCAGAGGTTTTGACAGCTCTACAAAGCTTAAAAGAAAGTTAGAGTCACATGGCAAAGAAGCAATATTGTGAGATAATTGCTGGTGTGCAACTTGAGACTTATGGAATGAAAATCAAGATGAAATATAGGCAGAATCTGTGTAAAAGGTGCTGAGGAACTTGAGATCGTCATAGGGAGTGAGAAGTTTGCATAGTTCACATAAAAGATAAGGAGTGACAACATGCTGGGAAGACCAGATGGATGAAGATTGAGAAATGATCATGGAAAAACGATTAATAGCTGTAGAGGTAGATGACTTCACAGTTACGTTTTTTGAATGGAAAAACAGAAAAGTTAATGGTAAAACTGAAGCACAGAAGTGAGTGGTTTGACTAAGATGCCAACACAATCCAGCTTCAGAAGCCAAATTATTTCCACATTGTGAAGATCCAGGAGATGAAACAGAGGTCTAATTTCAATCTGCAGATGTTTGGGCTTATGTCAATTGTTTAAAACTATATTTGGAACATGAGGGTTTAGGCCAGTGCTTGGGATGTCTCCCCTCATGAAAATTTGTCAGCACTCAGAACATGACAATTGGAATAGCTGGTCTCTTTCTGCTATTTAGTTTGGCTGGAAAGCAGAAAAAAATTGGGCCAGGGAAATGGATTTTTTACCACATATAGGCAAAATTCCACTTGCTCATTCATTCAAAACAATAGCTGTTTTGATAAGTTACAAATTTAAATACTTTTGTTAGTTATAACAGGAAGCACAGTCAAAGAGCTTTTATATGGAATATTCATGACAATTTTATGTCAATTTAATCCTTGTGCTTGAATGCAGTTGTTTTGCTGCCCTGGAAATAATTGGGGATTTTGTCCATCCTCTTGGATAAGAGGCTAAGAAAGTGAAGTTCTTAGAACCGGAAAGGAAGAAACTTATATTTTATTTTAATTTTGAGTGATATGATTTCAGCATCCTTGTCTTAGGTAAGTAAAAACCTCACAACTCTGCAACCCTACAGTCAGTCTAATGACTGCTCTGCGAACTGAAATCCACTCAATTTTTTAGAGTCTTTGGCTAACAGCCTCTTGTTATCTTTTCAGTTTTCTTTGAGTCTAAGGCTTACAAAGATCAGTTGCTGCAAAGCTCATGGAAGAGTGTTTTTAGCAAATAGGCTTTAAAGGCTGCCTTTCTGAGCAGTGGAAGACATTACACTTGTGCTGACAAAAGAGATATCACTAGGGAAACAAGTGATATAGTGGGGCTAGTGTGTGTGTTACATGGTGATTTTTCTTAAGGTTCTATATGTGATTACATATTATATTATTTTTTTTCCTCTGTAACATTAGTTCTCTTACTGTCTTGGTTTTGTAGGAAAGCCTACAATCCTATTGTGAGAGACCAGATTAAGCACCTGAATTTTGGGTGTGAGGATGAGGGATGATAGGTTCCTAGTGCAGGTTGAAAGTGCATCTCTTTTGTTTCTTCTAGACATAGACAGAAGACTGAGAGACTAATTTTTCTTTCCATAAAATAATCTCCAAAAAAAGGCAGTGTAGGAAAGAATGTTTTTTTCCTCATTTTTTTCCAGTGATACAAGAGTTAAGTTGGCTACAAGTAGTTTTGTAGCTGACAGAATGTTTAAAGAGGAATATATTTTCACATTTTGTGGATTATTTTATGGTTTATCTTGTTGGAATATATGGATATATACATTATTAAGACTACTGTTACTACTGTTTATTATTATTATGATTATTGCAGGGGTTTTTCAGCCAAAACTTGAACTGATCGGCCATGTGGTCAGATAATCTTCAGTAAAAAATCTAAAGAAGAAGGTGGTCATTTCCACCAGGAAATAAGGAGTGCAGGCAAAACATAATTTGGCTTGGAAGAGCTTTAGACCTGCAATTTAAGGCAGTGGAAGAAATTCTGTAAGTGTTGTCTCCAAATATGTAAAAAAGAGAATAGCTTTTTATTCAAGCTGTTTTCATCAGTGAAATAGTGGTTTCTTCTGCAAAGATGATTCTGAACCATTAAAGTCTGGCCCAGATTTCATAGTTCAGTAATAGACATAAAGAACAGAAAGTATGCAAAGAGAGACAATGAAAATTGAATTAGTTAATCATGAGTGTCAAAGAAATTTGGTGAAAATAGTTTTTTTTCTTTTGCTTCCTCAGTTATAATAATCAGCTTTTATATTGAAAATGCCAGTGAAGAAAAATATATTGCTCAACAGTAAATGATGTCTGTTTACTAGAGATAATTGCCTGGAAAAAAGTGTGTGCAAAAATTTGGTTGATTATCAAGAGCTGATGTTCTGTCTTTTACAAAAATACTTGACAAGAATATGACTGTGAATCTCTGCTGAGAAATATAACTCAGATATCTGAGTTTCTTCGGAGTTTTGTGATGCACAGCAGTAATTCCTTGATGTCCTTTTTAAGACATTATACGAAGGACTGGTCAAGTCCTCAACATAATGGAAGTGAACAGATTTGAAAAATATAACATGATTTTATTTTAGTACCTTTCATTTCTCCTTTGCATAAAACCACTTTTGAAAGGAAGGACCTAAACTTTGGTCATTGAGTCACTATATGTCTTGAAATGAAACATCATTTTGCACTCAGCAATAGACTGCAGGGAAACTTGAGTACAAGAATAGAATTAGGGACAGAGAATCAGCTGGGAATTTAAACAGCTCTGTTCACTCTGTTATATCTGTGGATGTTCTTGCAAAAATGGCCCAATTTCCAGATGTGATACAGACTTTATTGAGGTTCTGAAATATTTCAAGGCATATTTTCCTTTCCCATTTTTATAGCCCTTGAGTTTTTGAGAGTTGACCAGCACTGAAAGTGCCAAGATATCTTGAGAGAGGTTGCTGTTGAGAAATTCCCAGCTGGGCTCAGAAGTGTTGGGAACCTTGAAAGGCAAGTATTTCTTGCACTGCATCTACTCCCATCTGCAGACCTCAGAGGTCTGAATCTCATTTATTTCTGCCTAAGTCAAAGGTAATCCTTCTGAATTCAGTAGGTGTGACACAAGGTCAAAACAGTGTAAGTGAGATCTAAATCCAGCCTTCAGAGGGCTTGGATAATTTTTTGTAAAGATTATTTGAACTTCAGTGTTCTTACCTAAACTGACAATAAATGCAAAACTTTTTGAATTTCTCCTGTTAGCTAGAGAGCTCTGTTTCACAAGAGAGAAGAAAGCTGGAAGAAGTATAAATATAATCTGCAATAATTTAAAAATAACTTTGGGAAATCACATTCTTTCTTTGATTTTTGTGTTGTCATTTCCTCCTGGAGATGTACGAGGTTGCTGAACTAAATTCATCTATTGTTCTTGGTTACGTGCATAGGTTTTATTATAATTTTCCAGAGGTGAATATGGATTCTGACCACTGTTAGGAAATACTGTTTATGTTTTCTTATTAGCAAGTCACCGCAAAAATTGCAACAGTTACTGTGTATCTATGAATTTATAAGTATTTTTACTCCCTTCATAGGCACTGGAAATTGAGTACTCAAGACATAAAGGCTGATGTATATTTAACCTAAGCTTAGCTGCCAGTCAAACCTCTAACAGTCAGGGAAAAGACTGGCATTTTCATGTGGTCGTTCATCCCAGCCTATGTTTAGGTTGGGCAGATCAGCTTTGCATGTGTCTGTCTTCCTAGATGGATGACAGAGGGAGCCCTCACACTTTCTATAAATAAAGGAAACAAAGGAACAACAAAACTCCATCTAAGGAAACTAACCATCCTTGTCCTCAAAAAGAAAGGGAAGAAATAGATACAATGGAGACTCTTAGGGTCTTTACAATATTGCTGAATTTTTATTGATGTGTCCTCAGACCCAGCAGAGCAGGTAAGTGTAGACTGCTCTATAAACTTCTCTGATATTTTTGGGATGAGTTCACAAAAAATCTGAAACTTAACTGAAATAGCAACCTTTCATGGCCAACATTATCCTATTTTTCAATTGCCAAAATTATGTAGGAACTTCATTAAAATGCAAAAATTAACAGAACAGTCTAATTTTGCTTTCTCTTCATTCAAGGACAGGACTGTTTGAGGTGCCCCAGAATATACTCATCTGGGAATCTCCTGAAGATATAGATGTCATTTCGAATGGATGGACCAGCTGTGGCTAGTTCTAGGTTGTCTTGGTTCTACTCAGAAAGCAGGCTGGGATACTGATTTGTTCAAGTGATGTTGCACTGGTTTAATATTCCATTATACAAACTGCATCTGTCTTTGATGATTTGAATATTTGTATCTTTCAGTCTAACAAACGGATATAATCTTACCTATGTGAGCACTGAAGCTGAGCTATCACAAGTTGATACATTCTTTTTTTCAATTCCTATTTGTCATAGTATTTTAGCTACTTTTAATATGTATGATATTATCACTAAGTCCATATGAATAAACTTTTCAAGATATTGAAATAGATCAAACTTTCACTTGCTTTGAAACATATGGTTTCTTGTATGATTTCTCCAATAACGACTTTTACACAACCTAAGGCACTCATGTTCATCTGCAGAAGCTATTATCTGAGCCTATGCTCCTTATTTTTTTAACCTATCTAGATTTAATTAATTTTTTTTCAGTGAAGTGTCACTACATGATTTCAGGACGAATAAAATTTTCACTTAGGGCCTTTTGTAGGTAAGGACTGTAAATGAGTGTCTGAGTGCAGTAGCCAAACAGCTGTATGAATGAGTAGCGCTCGTTGGCTGCTCACTGAACCCCTTCCAGTTTGCCTGTGCTCCACATCACTTTAACACGTTCAGATATACTGTATTGCCATTTAGCAATTTCTAAGTCGGTGATTATATTTCTAAATACAGCTTCAGTGTTCTGCATGTGATCCTGTGTTCTGTTCCTTCCAAGGTCTTTCTGAATATCTCATCTGAATACTGAATTTGATGCTAGAAGAGTGAAAGAAAAAGATAAAAAAAATGTTAAGGTTTTCCGAGGTTTTCATTCTTTTAACTTTATTTCACTGTTATTTTTTTTTCCTACACTCTGCAAGTGGATCATGAGGATGTTGCAAATTCTTCACACTAATTCATACTTCCTCGACAGATGCTTAGAAGTACTTAATGCAGGTAAAGGTGTCCTTTGTCCAGGGTCTTTTTGTTTTGTACTTCTCAGGGTTGTTCTATTTCTGAAAGTGCAATGAAGCAGCAATTATCTTCCAGCGTTCTTGTTTCCCTTTGGTGAGCACAATGACTGATGGTAACCTTCTGTGCTAAACTTCTGATGTGTCAAAAGGCTATGTCTTATAATGCCTTTCATAGGGAATTATATTCACAAGCTTTGTCTTAAACCTAACTGGTGTAATTCCTTCTGCAAAAACAGCTGCACCTTTCTAAATGAGTAAAATTAATTCCTTCCAATCACTACTGCTGTACTTTTGCTTCTGTTTTGGTCACCACTAACTGTGTCTCTAGGTGGCAGAGGCAAAAATTGCTATAATAGCTTTAGTGTATAAGAGGGTTTAATATGAGAACACTTTTAGGATGAATGAGGTTATTCTACAGCATTGATCTTATTGCTCTAGCTTTGGAGAAATATGAAGAGTTTAGGCTTAGAAAGTTTTCTTAATTAATTATTCTGTAACTATGTTGATATGCAGATATTCTATTGAGTCTAGCTGAGATTGTGAGACACTGAAATGGTTAGTGGCTTAAACAGTGTTAAGATCACTGAAGGACTTTTGTCCACTGTAGCAAACTGTGTAAAGAAACTGCTCATGGCAGCCCACTCTCCCCGAATATGCCTACTAATATGGACTGTGACGGGAACTTAAGATAAAGGTGGTGCTATTGTCTGATTATCCCAGGAAAAGAATGCATTCACAAATGTGGGAGACTGGAATGTTAATGGCTCAGACAATCAAGGTGCAAGCTGATGATGTGCAAAGTAACCACCGAGATGCTGAGGGCAGGCACACCCACGAGCTCAGGCTACAAACTGGGTGTCGAACAAGATAAGGAAAGAGACAGATCCTGCAAGGTGGTGTAGTGTTTCTTTGCCTCTACACAAATGACTCAGCTGTGGTAACTCCCCTCCAGGGAAGCACCGAACAGGAGGGCTCAAAGTGCTGGGCCATAATGGACTCAACGGCGCTGACATAACAGGGCATCTGTCACCACTAAGAGGTGTGGAAGACTCATGAATTGCCCCATGATTACTCTGTAAAACTCCCTGCCCCAGGGGAGGTACTGGAAGTGTTTCAACCTAGTCTAAACATAATAAAACCCCCTGGGTCTTCCCTCACCACAGGGGGCTTCTTCCCACACCTTCCTGGGCTTCCCTCCGTGGATCCAGACTACAATCATCGCTTTGACAAGACTGGGACTTTCATCACTGAGAAGGCCCCAAGAAGAGGATCAACAGGACACTCTCAGAATCCATGGAGTGGTGATACTTTTCTACTTAATCGGTCTCTCTGTCACTCTCTCTCCCCCCCTCTCTCGCCTTTTCCTATTTCTTTCTATCTCTCTCTGCCTCACATTTTACTGTTAAATAAAAACCTGTGTTATTTACTTAGGCATATGGTCTCATTTGTACCTTAATTCAGGCAGAGGCATCTCTCTAATAATTTTAAAGAACATGATCATAGCAGGGATGGAGTTAATTTTTGTCACAGCAGCTCTCCTAGTGCTGTGCTTTGTAGCTTGAAAGGTATTACTAACACACCAGTGTTCCTAAGCAGTGCTGGCAACGGTATCAGTGCTATCTCTCCAACATTTTGCACTGCCACCAGTAGGCTAGGAGCGGGCAATACCTTGGGAGAGGAACAAGACAAGGCAAGGGAGAGTGACAAGGTCAGCCGAACCCAACAAAACAATGGGATGGACAGGCACTGATTTTGTCTGTGGTGACCAGTGACAGGACCTGAGGGAATGGTCTGAAGTTATGTCAGGGGAGGTTTATGTTAGATATTAAAGTTTTTCACTCAGAGGCTGGTTGGGCGCTGGAACAGGCTCCCCAGGGAAGTGGTCACAGCCTCAAGCCTCACAGAGTTCAAGAAGTGTTTGGACAATACTCTCAGGCACATGGTATGACTCCTGGGGATGGTCCTGTGAGGGTTAAGGGTTGGACTTGATGAGCATTGTGGGTCTCTTTCAACTCAGTATATTCTATGATTCTATGATCTGATGAGATATAAAAGCTAAGACAAAAAGGAAAAAGAGGGGCATTCATTATTTATGAAGTTTGTCTTCCAGCACAACTGCTATACATGCTTGTTGTGTTAAGAGTATTTCAGTGTGGCAGAAAAGAAACCCTCTTGTTTTCCAGCTAGCCCTCAGAGAACAGAGGGGCTGGGTGAGTCTAAGTTTAATTTCTGATTAGAATTCAATAGATGCACCAATACTGTGGGTTACACTATAAATCTGGTCTTATTCATAATCACAGTTTCACCAAAGTGTGGTTAACAGCTTCAACACTATAAGTCTGGTTGAGTTTAATAACAACTCTTGTGAACACAGATTCATCAACGGTGTGGTTTATTGGAAAAACAGATTATAAATTATTTTAGATTGACAGTGATAAATTCACTAGACCTACGAAATGTAGTATAGCACTATATACAAGTGTTCGTGCATACAGTCCAATGCAGTTGGAGGCACAAATCTTACCAAAGAGGTGTCCCTGCCTTGGGCAGGAAAAAGAAACAGGCCCGTTTTTTCTAAGGTGCTTGTATTCTCATCCTCTGCCATTTATACTTTTGGGAGAAGTGGAGGGGAGACTGAAGTCAAATATTGTTTCTTCCATCATATATGGTGGGGGGCAGTCAATATATATGTAAACAAGGGGTAGCAAGAGTTATAGAGGTGTTTTCTGACATGGTCCTACTTAGTCAAGGGAAAGTCTTCCTTCCAAAATTCCTTTACCCTGTGTCAGAGATCCCTAAGGGCTGGTCTTGTCAGTGAGAATCAATGCAAAGAAGTTGTTCAGTATCTTGGTATTCTCTACATCATTTTACCAGGGTCCTGCCTCTGTTTAGTAATGAGCCCACATTATTCCTAGTTGTCCTTTTGTTATTGATGTATTTGAAGAAGCCCTTCTTGTTGTGTTTGACATCTTTGGCCAGATTTAATTCCAGGTCTTCCTTGACTCATTTCTACTTTGACAACCTCTTTATATTCATTCTGAGTGGCCTGCCCCTGCCTTCATCTCCTGTGTGTTTCCTGCTTCTGCTTGAATAATGACAGGAATTCTTCATTCATCCACATAGATCTCTTGCCCCTTTGCCTGATTTCTTGAGCATGAAGGAAGTGATCCTTGAATATCAGCTGACTGTCTTGGACCCCCCTTCCCTGAAGGACCTGTTCCCATGGAATTCTTCCAAGAAGATCCCTAAAGAGGTTAAGGTTAGCCTTCTTGAAGTCCATGGTTACAATCTTGCTGTTTTCTTCCTCCTTGCTCTGTGCTGAACTCCACAATCTCATGGTCACCATAGCCAAGGAGACCCTCAACCTTCACCACTCTAACAAGGCCTACCCTGTTTGTTGCTACGAAGTTGAGCTGTACTGCCATTCCTTGTGGGATCCTTGACTACCTGTGCCAGGAAGTTGCCAGCAATGCTTTCCAGGAGCCTTCTGGACTGTTTGTGATTTGCTGTGTTGTGTCACTCATGAGGAGTGATCTGGCTTGTTGAGTAAAAAGGAAAATAAAATCCTAACAATGCCATCCTGCTTCTGCTGGGCTGACCTAATGGAGAACAAGAAAGCAATGACTTCTACCAATATAGTGTACTTCTACCAGTGCATTCAACTTTTTGATGTCTGTAAGCCCACAGTTTTCTAGAATTTAATAATAGTAGGGGGAGTTAATTGAATTTAATTTAATCAAAACAGAAGGATGGTAAGCATATGATGGATGAGAAGCCTTTAAAAAAAGCTGTGCAGATTTCACTACCTGACAGCCTGGAAACTAAAATTTTTCTGATCTCTTAATAACAGTTTACATCCCATTGCACTTGGTCCATGCTCTAAATTTAAACATTTCTTTTTCCTCTCTTGTTTACCCCAGACTTAGAGATAACAAATTCATCCTGGTCTTCATTTTACTTGACTGAAAACAAGTCGGTTTCCTATAAACTCACCTCATATGATGGGCTGGTAATTGCTCAGATCATACCAGTACTTATTCTCTACAGCTGTTCTAGTCTCCTTGTACCTAAATATGTGTTGTGAAAGCTGTGTTTTCAACTAGTCATCACATAACAATCGCATTTACCTAGTTCACCTAGGAGCATCTTGGCAGAAATACTTTTTAATCTTATTATTCATTTCTGCTTTTCTTTATTGGTTATTGATCTTGCTGTGGTTATCTAAGGTACCTATATTTCTCTCCTCCTTCAGTTTTAGCTGATGCTAAAAATTCCTGTTATTTCTTCAAGATCTTGTATTATATTTTACCATTACATTTATGTTTCTTTATGTTTAAGGTCATTTGGTTCTTCCTAGGTGTTATTCCAGTTATCTCTTGAATGGATTCTCCTCATGGCTTTGTATCATTGGCCAGTCTCTTAATTTGGCCACAGATTTTGTATTAAAGAAACGAATGAAAACAATGAAATAATATGACTTCTAAAATACTTAGCAAAATTAGACAACAAGCAAATTTCTTGAAAGCTGTTTTTTCAAGACAATATCCCCTCCATATCTTTCAAATCCTTTTCCTCTGTTCCCACTGGCTATTCTGTCTGTGGTTCTATCTTCCGTATCATTATAATATCTGAAAATGGACAAAGCAATCTGCTCTGTAGCACAGTGGCTGAACTTCTTTCTGGTTGAACTTTTTGAGAAATACAATACCTCTGACAGGATATTAAGAGTTAGATTTGAGTTTTGTAACCTCAGTCTCCATTTCAATAAAACAGAACATTTTCTGTGAGAATATAAATTAGTACTTTCTTAACTGGATGAGCTACATTTACAACAGCAATCAGAACTTTCATTTTATTTAATACAGAAAAATTCAATTAGTTAGTAACACTTAATGTCTTTTCACTTTCACCTCATGACTAAATTCTGTCCTGAAGTTGTCTTAGCTGTTTCTGAAGTTTTCATGCTGAACAATTTTGTTCCTTTCTGCTTAATGTTTTGTTAAACGATATATCTCAGCAGGCAATTCCTGAGATGAAGTAGTTTTGTTCTGCAGTCTTCTGGGTAATACACAGCCTGTCAGTCAGAATGAAATCAGTATAATTCTCTGTGTTACCATGCAGATTCTAAATCCACTTAGCTGGGTTTTCTCTTTTCTGTTCATTAAAGAGCAAACAAAATTTATTAAATGCATAATGTGTTACAGACCCTTCAACAGGCCAGTTCAGCTAGCAGGTATATATTTAAAAGGCAATTCTGCTCTTTACTGAAAATATAGGTTATAGTTTAGCTTGAAGTTGAAAGATTGTTATAACATCTCAACTAGATGTTGTGCTTGTATTTCATCATGTTGTTGAGATGATTTTAGGCTTTTAGAGAATTTGTTTCATTATAATGGCAAATCATGTATACGCATTTTGAGTTACCCTAGTAGGTTTACCCTGGCTGGATGCCAAGTACCCACAAAAGTCACTTTATCACTCCCTTCCGCAACTGGACAGGGAAGAGAAAATATAAAGAAGGGTTCATGGGTTGAGATAAGGTCCATAAGAGAAAACTCTGCAAGTACCATCATGAACAAAACAGACTTGAATTTGAGATATTAATTGATTTTATTGCTAACAAAATCAGAGCAGTGTAATGAGAATTAAAATATGTTTTAAAAACACCTTCTCCACACCCTTCCCTCCTTCCCAAGCTCTGCCTCCTCCCCCTCAGTGGCTCAGGGAGACAGGGAATGAAGGTTGTGGTCTTCTCATCACAAGCTGATTCTGCCACAGCTCGGGGAGAGGATTCCTTTCTGTGCTCCAGCATGGGGTGCCTCCCATGGGAGACAGTTCTCCATGAACTTCTCCAATGTGAGTTCATCCCACAGGCAACAATTCTCCACAAACTCCTGCAACATGGGTCACTTTTCCTCAGGGTACAGTCTTTCACACACAGGCTACTCGAGCGTGAGTCCCCCACAGGGCCACAAGTTCCACCAGGAAAACTTACTGCAGCATGGGCTCCTCTCCTCATGGGTCAGCAGGTCCTTGCCAAGACCCTGCTCCAGCATGGGTTTCCCATGGTTTCACACCCTCCTCCTGGGCATCTACTTGCTCTGGTGTGGATCTCCTGCATGGGCTGCAGGTGGGCCTCTACGTCTCTGTGGTCCTCCGTGGGCTACAGGAACACAGCCTACTTCACCATGGTCTTCACCGCAGGGTGCAGGGGAACCTCAGCTCCAGCACTTGGAGCACCTCCTCCGCCTTCTTCTCTACTGACCTTCCAGGCACCCACCAACTCACTTGAGATAAGACTGTTTACTAAAGCAAAAGCCAAAGTTTGTGCACACATAAGCAAAGGGAAAAAAAGGTTTATTCTCTACTTCTGTGGTGGTTTAGTTTTCTTGGTTTTGATTTCGGCCTTTCCTGGTAACAGGGTCATAACTAAGGAAGTATTCCACACCATTCCTTCATGTAATCAGGTGTATATAAAGACAGCAGGAAGGTTTTCTCTCTCTCTCTCTCCCTTCCATGTGCTTGGAGGACGTCAGATCTCTCTGTTGGCTTAGCTCTTATCTGTATGAGCTGAGGCCTATTGGAGAAGTTGCTGTCCCAGCTGCTTGGAGGGGAAGGACCTGCTTCTCTTAAGGAGAGTGTTGGTGAGAATTTATTGTGTTAGTTCCTTATTGAGCTTTTTGTATTAGTTACTTATTGAGCTTTTCCCTGAGTTTACAAGTGTGTTTATCTGTTTTGTTTGTTTTTACCCATTTTTGTCCCATTTCCCTTTTCCCCCTTTTCCCTTTTGAGGTTGCTTTGGGATTTGTTCTGTAGATTCTTAGTGTTTGATTGTATATAATTGTAATATATGTGAATATATATATATATACTTTTACTACAATTGTCTTTTTGGGTCCTTTTTTTCCTTCTCTCTTGGGAGGGGGGAATCTGTGTGGCCAGCAGTTGGGTTTGGCAGGGAACCAACCCAAACCTCCACAACTTCCCATCGGCAAGCAGTGTTCAGCCACTTCCTGAGAAGCAGAGCTTCAGCACATGTAGTGGTTGCCCCAGAAGGCAAACATGGTAAATAGCGAGTGTCCCCAGACACCTGCCCTGCCCCCCAGCATGTCCCCCCAACCTTCTTTCTTCTTTCCTTAGCTTTTATATCTGAATTCATGTCTTATGGTATGGAATATCCCTTTGGTTAATTTGGGTCAGCTGGCCTACTTGTGTTCCCCTCCTAGTATCTTGTCCAACCTCCAGCCCCTTGATGGGAGTGGTATGTTGAAAGACAGTGCTGATGCTGTGCCAGTGCTGGTTAGCAGTAACCAAAACACTGGTATTATCAACACCTTTCTAGCTACCAATGCAAAGAACGGCAGTCAGGGCTGCTACGGGAGAATGAACTCCATCTCATGCCTTGCAAGTTAGCACAATCTATATTAAATCTGTTCCTTAAAAGTAATGATACGTTTCTTAATATCAACAATAACAAATTTTGGTAGGATTGACAATACTCATTATCTTAGTAGTTTCTTTTCTTTCAATTTTTTTCAAGGAAATACAACACCTGTAATTGCCTTGTTTGAAGCCACATGGTATCTGGTGTGTGGCAGCTATATAATGTAGTATAATGTAGGAAGGTCCAAAGAAACCTCAGTTACCAGTGCTATACCTCTGTAGTAGAGCCAGTAAAAGCTCAGGTTCCTAAAGAAAGCTGACATTGTTTGTACCTGTGTTGTCCTACCTCTTCTACCTTCTGATGCTGATTGCTGAGTGAGAAAGATGGCAAAGCTCTGCTCAGCCACCACCTAAGCAGGCATTAGAACTGTCTGATTTCAGAGGCAGAAGTTTAAAAAGGAACTTATTGGGTGTAATATGGTTGGAGACTGATAAAATACTGTTTCAATTATTTCCTTTTTCTGAGTTCAAGAAAACCATATTACTTAATAATATTCATATTTAATTAGCTTTGCCTTGAAAACCATTATCACAGACTCATTTTCCTGTAAATATACCTGAGTCTTGGATGTTGACAATGAGTAACAAAACCACACTAAGCCTTATGATGTGAGAAAGAAATACAGAAGATATGAATAGGAACCTGATTCCTACTTCCCAGTGATAGAAATCAGAGAATATTTCCATAATTTTGGACTGAAATTGTAGTTTAGTTTAAAATATTATGAATCTCACATGAGAGAAACAGCACTAACTGCATAGTCAAACTTTTATACATATTTGAATGATAAACAGTAAAAATATATACTTTGGGGACAGTCAATCCTCTCATAACCTTATGGGTTATTTCAAATTGCAGGACAGAAACTCCTTGTTTCACATGAAAATATTATTAACACTCTGACAAATGAATAATTCAGAGCTGTTAATTTATACAGGTTATTTTCTTCTTTATCTCTGCCTTTTCCTGGGGGGATAATTATCTGTAGAGGAAAAAAGGCAAAATATTTTTCACATTTGCATATATTCTGTTAAGTGTTTCTTAGAAGACTGAAGGTCAAGAAAGTTGGTTTTGAAGACAGAGGATAAGGCTATCAGGGCTTGCATTGATTCTTAGGTCTTCTGAGAATGTTTTCAGAAATTTCGGACCAGGTCCAACCAATGTTTTGTCCAATAAACAACCTAAATTCACCTGGCAACTGGCAGCATTTTACTTGTTAACCATAGTGGGTTTTTTAAGAAAATTTAATTATTTTGATTGGTTGCTTGGTTGGTCTGTTGAATTTTTTTTAAGGGAAGCCCAGCCTGAAGGGTGAACCAAGATCCTGATCATTATGGAAATTTCTGCAGGGAGACTAGAAGACAAAGCTGAGTGAGGCTTATGGTAAGTTACAAAGGTCTCTGCTGGATTTCAGCCTTGACTGCACTTTCTGGAGTTCTGTCTTGCGTCCAAGACTATGTTGTTGTAATCTTTCTAACTATATTTGGAGACAGAAGGTCGAGTTATTTAAGGTAATTTATAATAATGGAGTGTCCCAGTAAAAATTAATTACTTCTCCATGGATATTACTATATCATAAAAAGTTCCTATGAGTGAAGAAAAAGAATTCTTAAGTAACTTGTGTTAAGAATCAACTAGTCATGATTACACTTCACCAAATAGATGAGAACATGCTTATTTTTTAAAGTATGTTTTCCTCTACCTCACAGTGTAATTTTAGTTTTGATCTGATTAATTTTCAAACAGCTGTTCTTCATCCATAAGCTCATCTCCATCAAAAAGTAGATTAATTTAGTGAGTATAATATACATGTATGATGTGAAGGGCAAACAGAACCATGTATCATTAGAAAGCATATTCAAATCTCACTCTGTGGTGTCTAATCAGTTTTTTAAATAGTGAAAGACGAATGATCTTTGTGAATCTTTGTGTGTGTTGTCTAAAGTTTTAATTTCTTGTTTTCTCTCATGGGGTGCACTTGCTTTGGAAGAGTTAAGTGTCACCTTAGGAGAATATGTCCTTATCCAAGCATCCATACACAAAATAGAAATATACAGTAGATCAAGCTATGAAAGTTAATGGAGCAGAATGCTGTACAAAATATGAAATACCTCCTTAGATGGCACACTTCTCCCTCATGATGGAAACACTGAATGATGCAAAGCGATCTCAGCGATATAAGAATGAGCATTAGCCTTCTATCTATGGGATAGTCGTAGCATGGCTAATGTGGTTTTAGTTCTGGATGCAGTGTGTACAGCATCAAAACTACTGATAATGGGTACATGAACTTTAAAAGCACTACTCTGAAATTACTGAGAAGCAGAAAGGGTAGCTAGCCATCTGGATGGATTTCAACATAACTTCAACAGAGATTCATCATACTTCCTGTTGAAAGAGGAAACAAAGATTTCTGCAGTGTGTGGGGAGGGTCTGTGAAAAGAGCTAAATGACTAATATTCTTCCATTCCTTAGAACTTTAAGACTTTTGTGTTGAATGCAACCAGAAAGGGTATAATCAGCTATTGCAATGGATAGGGTACTCAGTGAAGGAGTGGTCCAAACTTATATGGAATTTCTCCTACAGCCCTGAGAATCTTGTCTCAGGTTACAACCAATATCATAGCCCATCTTGCTCCTGGGAAAAATTCTCAACAAACAAGATACGTTTCTGTAAACAAGAAGTCTTAGTTTTCAAAAATTCTGGTGGAAACCTATTTTATTGAAAAAATCTCACCCAGGCTCCTGTCTACAGCTTACAGATTGCACATGTTTGCTGTAAAAGGTGCAGGTTGAGGCCTGTCTTATTTAATTGTATCTGGAACAGACTTTTCCTGCTAGGAGCTTGGGGAGTACACAGTCCGTTACTTAAGGATGCTTCATGAAGGTATAATAAGTCAAGCACACAATTAATTAGCTGTCCTGTAGCCTCCTAGCACTGGCAAAATGAAGTTGAGAGCTTATGTGTGGCCTTAGCTGGGATATGTGTGATCAAGACTGGACACAAATGAACTGAGCCAACAGCCAGAAACTGATAAACTACCTTGGAGTTTTCTAATTGGAAGAATAGAAATTATTACAGTCATGAGTGACAGGTCTCAAAGCTATCCTAGACTGAGACTATTATTTTGCGAAGTTCACATGCAATGTGTGAATCTGAATATAATTCTCCATTTTGTCTTTAAAATAGTTAATATATAAAAGACAAAGACAAATTTGCAAGTTTCTACCTTACCTTTCTATCCGTCTCCCTAAGTGTCATGAGATGGGCAATCATAAACTAAAGAACAACAATGAAACATGAAGAATTTGGTGTCCATAACAGCTTGGTAAGTATGGTTGTTTAACTCGCAGTGTGATTCATAAATATTTGGGAACTAACTAAGCAATTTGCTTCATTCTTTTGGACATTTGTATATCAGAGAAGCAGTGTAGAAAATAACTATGACTTGTGTGCTGTGTTTTGAAATTTTATTTATATAAACACTTTCAAAGAATGCTTATTTCCAGATGTATCCTCTACCATCAAAATAGAGAGGAGTTTGAATCCTTTGCTTAGACAGTTTTTTTACCATGCTCACAGGATTTCATCTCTGTTAAGAGAGGAAAAACTTGGAGAAACTCTCATATTTTTGGCAATATATCTAGGAATGGTTTGGGTAGGAAAGAGAAATAGCTCATCAGCATGATGTGAAAGCTATTATGAACAGAAGCAGTCAGACTTAAAGTTAATGGAAAGAAAAAATCCTCAAAGTAAAACTAATAGTAAAATTACCAACACCAAAAAACAAGTATATATTGAAAGTCATGTCTAGTAATCATAAAGAATAACCAAAAACAAGAATAAAAGACAGCTTTTCTAAACCAGAAAGTCTCTGCTTATTTTTTCTTCAGCTTTCTGTGTTACCAAAAAAACATAAATACAGAATTTTGTTTCTTTTTCTGTCCTCACAAAAGTATGAGCAAATGGAGGCAAAGGTCATTTTCTATGTGTTTTAAAAAGACCTCCACTTGGTACAAAAGGTCAGCTTTGACAAAAAGAGGCTTTGGAGGAAAGATTTCAGCCTAGATGTCCACAAACAAGCCTATGAACTCAAACTGAAGGACATTATAAAATAACTGCAGAAAATGTTGATGTACTGTTGAGTGCTGGAGAAGGAATCTTCTCCAGAACCATGGGAAATGTAATTCCAAATTACTTCTGACATGTGCCTGAGTGACTACCTGGTCTGGAAAGGTTTTGGTCTCAGATTTGAAGCAATAAAGAGGGCAATAAGTGAGGCTATACACAAAAAGGGTCTCTTTTATTAAACCACACCCATCTGAAAGAACTTTCTTCATCATTCTGTTGATGCTTGCCTCTGCAGCATAGAGCAGAGGTCACTTGCTATTAGCTGGGCCAGTTCAGAGTTAAAAAGTAGCCTTTAAAAAAAAATAAAAAAAATCACCGGATCCCATTTCAAAAAATGGATAGACTCCACAATGCTGTTGACCTCAGACTCAGATAGACTTAATTTCATCATGCTTATTCTTGCATTGTTCAATTTCTGTTGCATATAACAAAAGCGAATAAAAGAAATGAATAGCAGCTCTCACTAGTCCTAAGCCTGGCAGACTATTTGAAAGCCTTTTGTGGCATGAGTAAAGTATTTCTGTGGCAGACAACAGATACATGTTTATGTCCTTGCAAAATAACCTGGGTCATTTAGAAGCATTGCTAACAAACAAAAGATCTCAAGGATGCATTATTTGGGTTGGTCTCACTAGAGTTGTATGAATATGAATGACACTTGCTTCCTGAATATACTGAGATGTGAAATGCGGCAACAAATTTTCCAAGTAGAACTACTAAACAAGTAGGTCTTAAAATGCATATGCCAAACCAAATGTTACAAAAATCAGTGTGAAAACTCATTGTCCTAAAAGATATGCTCTGAGATCTGTTGATGAATTTCCTGACCTAGACAGCCTCATTTGTATCCATACAATACTGCTGTCCTGAGTATGTAAGGTGAGCACTGTTGTCAGAGACTTGATTCACATTAGCATTCTAACAACAGCAAGTTCAGCCGATGGAGGCTTAGCAGTAAAAGGCAGATGGGAAGCTAGAAAAGATAAATAATTTCTGTGGGGACTCTGGTGTGACAGTAGCTAAGGGATTGTATAAAGTTTTGGGCACTGGTTTCCAGGAATTTGTCTCTTACTGGTTTGTAAAGCATACACACCTTATATAAATAACAGTCCTGGTAGAAACTGTGTGCTAAAGATTTTCTTGCTTTCCACAGGCACAGTCTTAACAACTCAAATGGACAAAAAATGCAAGTGGACACAGGAACTTGAAAGTAGCTTTCAAGCTGAAATGTAAAGTTTGGCAGAATAGTCTTAGTCCTAGTGGTCTAATGCAGTGTCCCTATTATTTATTCTCTTTCCCCTGGCCAAAGGAATAGTTTGTTGGTTTATGCTGATGGAAACTGGCATGAGTCACACTTAGATCAGCATGGCTGACAGGCTGCTGTGTGTGCTGCTCCTGACTGCTAGCTGTTTTGACATCATCATGCTGGGTAATGTGCAATGCCAGTTTGACACGATGGGCCTATAGCTGGGGGAAAAGTAAAGCTCTTAGCATGGGTCCCACTCTCATTTCAGTGCTCCAGCATCTGTGAGAACGAGCTGACTGACTGAAGGGCCAGACAGAGATTAAATTGCATTATTGCCAAGATGATTAAAAAAAAAAAAAAAGTGAGATAGGGAGAAACAGGGAAATCTACATTGCACAAACCTGTTTCTATTAGGGTGAACCTATTTTCTGTATCCTTTTTCATCTTCCAGCTTTTAAAGAAAGTGTAAACCTAGATAAATAGGTGATTCATGAATCCTTCTTCTGATTTTACTTTTATTATTGTATTCCGTTTCTTTCACCCTAGACTTTAATCTGTTCTTTAACTTGTAGAGCTTTCAAATTTAAGACTTCTTATCAAGTTAGTTTTCTACAAGGTCCCGAAGAAAATAAAATCTTGGTTTCTAGTTAGTTAGATTTTGCCCTAAATAGTAGTGTGTTTGAATGTTGTATACTGTGCATTACAGGCATGCATGTTTTCAATCATTGAGTAATCTTGAACTTTGTAATAAATACATTAATATATTGATACTTAAACAAGTGCATTCCAGTTATCATCATAACCATTTGAACTGAAGACTATAGATTATCATGTCTAAAACTATCCTTTTGTGGCCTGACTTAATGAGAAGTCTCTTCAGTAAAGGTTAAGTGAAGCTATAAATATATATATATATATATATATATATATATACACACACACACATTTTAGTTCTGTGTGGCCAAGAGCAGGATTAAAATATCAAAGTTAATGTGTACAAGACAATGTTCTGTATTCTTTTTGTGCTGGATTTATGCATCTATGGTATGTGTAAAGGGATAAAATTGTGAAAGGAAATGTTCCAATCTCTCAGGCTCATAAAAGAGCCAAATTTTGAGGTTTTTTCCATCATCTATCTATCTATCTATCTATCTATCTATCTATATCTTCTATCTTTCTAACTCAGAAAACCATATTATTATGTGATAAAATTTCTGTTGTTCCTAACATATTCCATTAGCAGTGTCATGTTTGTTCCATATAAGTTTGATACAATTCATTAAAGGGAATTAATTTTAATTACTTCACAGAAGTGTGATGGCTTACTCCCACTCATTATAGGAATATATAGGAGAATCTTGAAACCTTTGTAGATGGAATGTACAAATATGTAGTCCTTATTGCTTTGTAACCCCTTAAGTTGTATCATGTCAAAGGACTGCAAGCAGATCAAAGATATTAAGACATTTTGGCATTTATGATGGTGCAATTCAGGGGAAAGGTGTCTTCAAGGATATTAGCTATACCTTTTTTTTTTATTGTAATCAAATATATGCACAATAAATTGATACTGTGAGTCCTGTCTGGTTGATGCATTGAAATCCCCTTGGGGCATTTCTCAGAGGTCTGGAGCACCTGTCCTACCAAGACAGCGTGAGGGAGTTGGGGCTTTTCAGCCTGGAGAAGAAAAGGCTCCAGGGAGAACTGTTTTTTGGCCTTTCATTACAGAAAGGGAGTTTATATGAAAGATGGGGAAAGAGTTTTTATGAGGGTTTGTAGAGACAAGAGACTTTAAGCAGAAAAAGGGTGTATTTGGATTGGATATAAAGAAGAAATTTTTTTATGATGAGGGTGGTGGAACACTGAAGCAGGTTGTTCAGAGAAGTTGTGGATGTCCCTTCGCTGGAAGAATTCAAAGCGAGGTTACACAGAGTTTTGAGCAACTGGATTTATTGAAAGATGTTCCTGTCCATGGCTGGACTAGATTATCTTTAGTGTTCTCTTCCAATCCAAGCCATTCTATAATTCTATGATTCAAAGTAGGCAGCAGCTGTCTGGTGAGATGAAGGTTATATGTTTCATTGGCTAAATCTCGTTTAACTGCAAAGGGCACTTGGGCCTACATAAGTTTATCTCTACATGCATATATGTAGTTATCTTCTATTTGACTTGAATTCTACCTGATCATGTCTGGATTGGTGCAAAGAACTGACTGAAAAAATGTCACTGGAAGCCTGATCTGTCTGACAGCTCATGAGGTGTGTCTGTCCAATGGGGCAGATGTGTTCAGTGGCGTTGTACCTTAGTATGGGTTCCTTCATCATTTAGTCCAGTATAAAGCACCAGGGTTCCCTCCCTGCTCATGGCCATGATTTTCTTACGGAGAACACATTGCATGACAAGATGCAATGTAACTAGGTTTCTGATTATGAATCTGTGGCTGGATGTGCTACAGAGTGCACTGCCATTTGGTTTATCAGTCATGGAGACAGAAAGAACTGAACAAAGTAAACTGCTTTGTCTGTGTTTTGTCAATTTATGTGCAGAAGACATAATGGAAATACAGGACATAAAAAATATAACATTCTCACTTAAGAAATACAGTTTTGCTTTTTCCATGACCTGTCTAGATTTGAGATTGATAATTTATAAGTAGGAGGCACAAACTTCTAAAGGAATTTACCTTGATCTTAGGATGAAATAGAAGAATTTTGGTTCTGAAAAATGTGCAGGAGAAAGCTAAGTATCTAGGTATTTGGAAAGAAGCCTATCTGTCTATGTACCCTCCCCATTATGTTTTTGCCATGAAGAAGAGATTGTTTTCCCCTTCTATAGAATAGAATTGCAGAATCATGGAATCGCAGAACAGTCCAGGTTGGAAGGGACATTGAAAAATCATCTGGCTCAACCTTTTGTGGGAAAGGGAACCTAAATGAGATTATTTGGAACCCTGCCCAAAATGTGTCTTGAAAAAGTCCAGTGATAAAGTCTCTACCATGTCCCTGGGAAGGTTATTCCAGTGAATGATAGATCTTAATTTAAAAAAATTCCTTTCATATATCAAGATGAAACCTCTTCTAATGCAACTTGTACTTGTTGCTTCTTATCATCTCCATGTGAGTCCTGCAAAAAGAAAGCCTCCACGCATTTTTTAGCTGCCTTTTAAGTACTGGAAAATGTGATGAGGTCTTCCTTGAACCTCTTCTTCTCCAGGGTAAAAAGACTTGACTTCTTCATACAGTAGGTTCTCCAGCCCTTTGATTGTCTTCATGGCCCACATTTGAACCCTCTCCAGTCTGTCCACAGCCTTTTTGAATTGTGGGGGCCAAAACTGGACACAATACTTCCCCTATGGCCTGGAAAGTGCTGAGAAGACTGGGATGATCACAACTGTGGCTCTGCTAGTAATGCACCTGCAGATACAGCCCAGGATACAATTTGCCTTTTTTTTTTCTTTTTTTTTTTTCTCCTTAGCAATGCACTGTTGATTTGTATCTAGCTTGCTGTCCACCAGGACCCCCAGGTCTCTTTCATTAAGACTGCCCCCAGCCACACGTGTCCTATACGCAAGACATTGCACTTCTCTTTGTTAAATAACATACAGATCTTCTTCTTTGCCCATTGTAAATTTTTTGTCTTATCCTGATGTGAAACAAAGAAAATTTTAGCATTTCAGAAAGGAAGAGAAACGACTGTCCTTCCTGCCTTTCTCTGCACCTGCCTTTGCCTTTATGACTGTGTAAGTTTCATTTTCCCAAAGTTCTTGAAGCATGAATGGTACTGAATATATTGAACTTAGACAACTGTAAATTGAAATGGGAAAACAAGCTAAAAAAGTCAACAAGTCAACTCTACCCCCAACTCTCTACACAGACCCTAAGTTTCTTAATATAGTTTGGTTCCTTCTAGAGAGGATATATTGAGTCACATTCTTGCTACAAGTGATAACAGGATATCCTCTCCCCTGGCATTTCCATTGCAAATTGCATATGTAGAAGGCATAAGAAAAGTCTTTGTTTATATGTCTATCTACCTACCTATCTGCCTTTCTCTCCCTTTGCTGTTATTCCAAACTAGTAAGAAAGCACAGGGAAGAAGGGCTTACTCAGCCTATTTGTATAATCTACACACTGTACTCTTCAGCTTTTGGTGAGAAACCACTTTATGAACTGTAATATAAAGTTGTTGTTTTCCTCTTCAAGGTAAGAATTGTTTGTAGAAATGGGAAAAGATGTAGGTTTTTTCTTTATTGCCAGCATCTCTGAGGATTTTGCTACATTGCATTTTGGTGGGACAGTAATGCTCCACATTAAACGGTGTGACAGGAATAACTCTGGTTTTCCAGCATAATGAAACAAATTGAGTGTGGAAATTCATTGTAATTATGGAAAACTCTTCTATGCTGATGGGAAACATGGTGAGAGTAATGCACTCTTCTAAGTATGATCCCTTCTTTGCACTGAACTTGGGTCAGAGAGCATTCTTTACAGTTAAGGAAACAAAATCGATCTGAAAAAACTTCCTAAAAAATAACAATAAATATTTCAGCAGTATGACACAGCCAGAAGCCTTCTTTAGTAGCATCAGATTGGAACAAGTGTGTGAATCCGAAGAAATTTTATTTTTTTTTTGTATACATCCATCAAATTCTGTGTAGGCTTGAACACCAGAAAAGTCTCTCTTTTCTGCTTGCCTCAGGCCTTGATGTTGCATTCTCATCCCCAGAACACAACAGAGTGGGGTGTAACAAAGAACAAAGTCATATTTCAGTGCAGTCTGAGAGAAGTCAATAAGATAAGATTTGTTATCAGTGCACATTTATTAATGTTATTTTCATTTTTCACTTCAGGAGTCTAGCTGGTGCATAGATACAAGACTCACATTTAAACAGGCACCAGTTTTATGCATCTTGCTATGTTCAGTTCTTTGATTTCCAAGCCAATGTTATTTATAAAACAAGACACTTCAAATTGAGACATGAATACGTATAATTTGATGATATATTTGTTTTTCACATTTATTAGTAGTGAAACTGCTTTTCCTATATGCATATCCTTGATCTGTCCCTTTCTTTTCCACTTGATGTTGATGGGGAAAATAGTAAAAGTTATGATGTTGTATGGCTAATGGAATTTTTAAAAAAAAACTTTAAAAAGTGAAATCAGGGTGTTAGCTGTTAGACCAGAGAGAAAAGAATTGACTAAGCACTCTTATTAATGCAGGAGAGTGCTGCTGAAAAGTAATGAGAGGAGAAAAAATGGAGGATAATTTCTAATCCTTGTCATATGCTGTTTAAACACAAATTACTCTAAGGCAAAATCTTTCTTGTGATTTCATCAAGAAACAGACAGATCAAACTGTAACTAACTAAAAATAAGATGAACTGTCTTTGTGTGTGTGTGTCAGAGAGAGAGACCTTGCATTTAATTTAGAATATTTGTGTGAGAATAACCCTCCAAAGCACTTCATAAGATGAGTTAAACAGTCCAGCATCACTATGAGTAATCAATATCTTCATTTTGCACAAGGAAAAATGGAAAGACAATAAGTGAGAGTCTATTTTCCAGAGTCTGCAGAAAACTATAGCAAGCCATGAGAATAATTTCGTGTGCAGAGATCTTAATTTCCCAGACCTGTGGATTTTAAACCTAGACCTTTTCTTCTATAGGGTTTTGAATGTTAACAAAATCTGTCTTTCATGTGTGCTTTGCGAGAGGACTGTTAAAATAGATATTTCAATGTCTTCCTAAATGTATTTATGCCAACAGAAATATATGCTCAAATAATATGCCACACCTGGATTCTGGGAATATGCCATCAAATACAAGCTTGCTTATGCAGAGAAATTTTGTGTAGTAGGATCTTGTCAGGATAAAAATAATAGATTAAAATATTTTTCTCTTTATTATGGGGAAAACAATGAAGAATTTTATGTAGTGTGCATCCAGTCAATTGGTCTTCCTCTGGTACACTAAAGAGATGAAAAGGTACTACAAAACAGCAATAGCTTCTGTGATTTTATTAATATAATATTTTTGGGTGTCATTTAGTTTTGCTGTCTACTTCTAACTTCCTAAATTGGTCTTCAAAATGATGGTGGTTCAGTAAAATAGAAATGAGAAAGCAGTAGTAACTGAAAGCCACTCCTGAGTATCAAATTAATTGTCAGTTGTTTTTTTAATAGATTATGTGTTGTTGTTTGGTGATTCTTATAAGATGCTCTAAAAAATTGCTCTTTTACCTATAAAATTAAATATTTTGATGTGGCCCCAAGTTTAAATAGAGCTGGTGAAATCACTTTAACAAACCTGATATTACGGGGGAATTGTTTTAGTGATGTATAGCTTAAGCACAAAAATAAAACTGGCTGTTTGGGATGAGAAAGGGGAAGAAGCTTACAGTTTAATTTTTAAATATGTCAAAAAGTGAATATATGAAACGCTATAATTTTCCTGAGATGTCTAATGTGATATTTAATTATGTTTGGCCATTTTTTTTGGTGTTCAAATCCATGTAAGATTTTGTCTGACTCTATTGACCTCTGTCTGTCTTGGTCCTGACAAAGTAAACTGCTAAAATAGAATTATTTTTATTATCAGCTGAAAATATATTTTTATCCCACAACTTGGATTCCTTTTTGTATCTTTTTCTCTCTTTCTTTATCTCAATACTTATGCCCAGTGAATTATGAAGTATTGGTATAGTGAAGATGAAACTTCAGATACTACTAACAATCCATCTATGAAATTAAGTAAATTTATCATTTTGGCCATTACTCTTGAAAAATTATGACAAAGTTTTATTTACTTTTGTCTTTTTTATTGGAAATTTTACTTTTAAGCTATTCTTCAAAACATTTTGTGAAACTGTTTATATTTCTAATTTTTACCTGATTATTCTTGACAAAGAAATTAAATTAATCTTACTGAAACATTCACATTTGTAGTTTGCTTCATACATTCATTGTTTCCTTAATGTATGTGACCATGTGATCCTCTCATCAACTTAAATATATTCTCTGAATATGATATATAGTGAATACAGATGGTACCTCACGCTTAACAATCAGATGTTCTGGAGTCTTTCACGAAGGTTCTTACAGTCAAATGTTCCAGCATTTCCTTACGTTTAAAAACAGCTGATCAGTCTTCAAACAGCAGTTTCAAAAGAGATTTTCTTTTTGTTTTTCAAAATATCTGACCCATTGAATCAAAAAATGAATGAATTTTAAACAAGTTGCAATCTAGAAGGTTTCTGAAGTCAAGGGAGGGAGGGGAATTCAGACAAATCAAGGAAAACCTTCCTAACTTTCGAAGACACAGGAGGCATGTCTGACGCTAGGTTGCAGGTTGTGTTTCTGTGAGTTTGTCTGGGGCAATACTTATGTAAGCTATTATAGCAGAACAGTGGGAGTACAACTGAAGATCCAAAGTCTTGGTATTGCAGGGAGGACTTCCAACCTACATGTATGTCAGAGGTTTTACTTCACACCAGCTCTAGTCTAGCCCAATGGATCTGTTAGCAGTTAAGCCTTGTTAGGAGCGCCCCGGACCTATATATTCTGGTTTCATCCAGAAAGTAACCAGTTTGTGCAGTGTAAGACCAATTTCAGCATGAAACGAAACATGGTGGAAGATGAAGAAGTTTGCTTCAAAACTGTCATCACAGTCTGAAATAATACACTTTAATATAGATAAGGATGAACTCTGCATTGCATCTCTTGAAGTAGAACCTAGGAAAATGGTAAGCTCTGTGGCAGTGGTCCTTGCCATATGCTCCTGCTGCAACGGAAGAGCTTGCAGTGCAGTTCTGCTGCCTGGAAATAAAGAATTTAACCCTTGATTTCTTATACCTTTACTCAATATCATAGCCCATATAAAAGTGCATACTGAAGAATTCTGTATGCTTTTCAAGTTCTGTTTTCAGAACCATAGCAACAGAAACCTACTGAAGAACAAATGCATATATCATCTCCCACCCATTGCCACTTTGTTCCTCTACTCCTTATTTCAGTGCTTCCTAACCTTTCACTATCTTTGCTTCCTCAATAACTCCCTATTCTTTGTTTTTATTGTTTTGTCCATTTCTCCTTATTTCCCTGCTACTTCTTTCAAACTGATTCCTGTTGAGAATTATATTACTCTTTGCTTCTTTTCCTTCAGTTCTATTCCTTATTACAGCCTTCTAAAATATCATGTAGCATTCTCACTTAGTTGTGCTTGCATTTTACCAAACAGAAGGTAAATTTAGCTATTGGTAGTTACCAGAAACAAGTTCTTTTGCTTTTAAATATGGAAAGTGTATTGAGCATTTTCTAAATCCTCTGCAACTTCTAAAATAATTACTAGTTATTTTGTAAAGCCTTCATCAGAAGGACTGTTTCAGTCAAAATGGTGACAAAAATGTACTTTGAATTTTTGGGCATATGCATTTTCTGGCCTGCTGGGCTGTACTTGGTGATGTTTTCACCTTAGCTAAGGTGCTTACATAAGTTATTTTTACCTGACTTTAAAACCCTCTTCTGATACATTTTGTTTTATATTGTCTGCATTGTGGGAACTTTCAATATATATCCCATTCCTATAAATGAGTGACTGCTGGAGCTTAGATTAATGAACTCTCATTAGTTATTTCCTTTGCATTTTGTTTCCTGTATAAATTTGGAGATGATTGCTAAAATAAATTACTTGTACAGGCAGTGGTTTTAAGTGCTTTTCTATTTCCTGCTGTGGTGACAAGTGCCTCATTCAATTGTTTCAAAATGAATGCTTTAAGTGACTTTCTCCTTTTTGAGCATCCTCCTCAGTTACAAACTTCACTGAAGCTAAAACTTTGATTTGCAGGATCATTTCTGTACATTAGGATTTATTGCAGGAATTTTTTTTCTGAAAAAGTTATCTCTAAGTTACTGCTTTAGGTACATGGTCCTGGAACAAATTGCAAATGTAACTTCTAATATCCTTATTGAATTAAATGTGCCAGTTCTACAAAATAGCATCAAAAATCTTTTTATCACTTATTTTTGGGATAAAATGTGGACTAGTCTGTATTACAAAGAGTTCTACCTCCTCTGTAATAGGATGAATGATTTCATTCTCTCAAAACCAGGACTATATTGAAAAAGAATTATTGCCATTCTACTTGAAAAAAGTCCTGCAATTTCAGACTGTATTGCAGATCACAAGAAACAATAAAGCAGAACAAAGAAGCTCGTAATGAGAATTTTTTCCTCTCTGGACTCATCATGTTTACACAACATGTTGCCAAATGCAGAATATTGCATTTTCAAGTATGTATATTTTAAATATTTATGGATAGTGAATAATTCCTTTTAGTAAGGGATAAAAATGATTCCTGATCCTTTAGCACACTGCAGTTATAAAACCATTATTCAAATTCATTAGGTATTCCAGCTGTTAAATGAAAAACTCTGCAAAGTCTTTTTAAAAGTTATCAAAATATTTCTAATATGGATGATCAATTCTGACAGGTTTATGAGATTTGAGTGGTGGCAGATGAGAAATTTGAAAGTAAATTTCTGTTTCTGTAATCAGGAGCCTTACCACTTGAGAGCAGGAAAGGCAACGTTCAAGGTCAGGTTGGATGGGGCTCTGAGCAACCTGATCTTGTTGATGTCCCTGCTCATTGCAGGGAGGCTGTATTGGATGACCTTTAAAGGTCCCTTCCTACCCAAAATGTTCTGTGATGCTGTGAACAGAACTTTGCTGGCCAGTGTTTTCTAAACAAATGCAGTCATGGGAATGCTTAAATAGTTGTCTTCGATAAAGTAATAATACATTGTTCTTTTCTCATAATTTTGAGATTTCCTTTTGTTGTTTTAGTGAAACAATTGTACATTGTGCTAGGAATTTGATTCTTTTTCTGACTCATCATTTAATCTCTAGCTTACGTTGAAGTCAGGATTTAGGTGACTTTCTTATATGAAAAGGAATTTAAGAGAAAGAGATTTTGACATTGCTACAGAATAATTAAGGAAAGGTTGGTAATATTGAATAGGGCTACAAATGATTTTTTCAGAAAAAGAAAACTTTTTCTCACTTTTGATATTTTGTGTATGAATAGTTAGGCATGATGGTAATAATATGATCAATATTATATATATTATAACAATATGATGATCAACACCAATGTAACACCATGAAAAAAGCCCAGTTAACTCTTTATATTTTCTTTAATTTCTCTGTGATGCTCCTAAGGTCTTCTTTCATTTAAATGCCTTTCTTTTGTTTTTGTTTGGTTTACGTTTCACAGAATTGCATAATATGCTGAGTTAGAAGGGACCCACAAGGATCATGGAGTCCAACCCTTAGCCCTGCACAGGACATCCCAAGAATTACACCATATGCCTGAGAGTATCATCCAGCAGCTTCTTGAACTCTTGGTGCTGTGACCACTGCACTGGGGAGCCTGTTCCAGTGCCCAAAAAACCCTCTGGGTGAAGAATCTTTTTCTAATATCTAATTGAGATCTCCTCTGAGACAAGTTCAGACCATTCCTTTGGGTTCTGTCACTGCTTTGTTGTTTTTTTTATTTTTTATATTGGTTAGACTGAGTTTAACTGAAATTTAGTTTTGGTTAAACACTGCTGTATTTACTTCAAGGTAATTTTACTATTCCACCACAGTGTTGTTTTGGAGCCCATTTCTTCATGCCAATCGTTCTGAGATGTTCTGTGAGGGACTCCACTGATTTTACATTAGCTAACTGACTAGGTTGAAATACCTGCTCTCCTTTTAATTTGTATTAAAATTCCGATTTGGATATTTGTTGGCTACTTTAGCAAAAGAAAGAAAAAAACCTATACAGAAAACAAGAAAATGCAGGGATTTTGTGAAAAAGAAAATCTCCCTAGTGACCAATTGCTCCAGTAAAACTATTTTACTACAGCTTTTGGTCTTTTTGTTGTGATTATTTCATATCTGTTCTTAATACCATGATAAAACATAACCCTATTAAGATTTCAAATGCAAGCATTCAGCTCTAGTAACTAGTAATTAGCTCAAGTAACAATGCAAACTAAAAATTACAGGCAGCATAAATTACTTTAAACTCAACTAGCTTATTTTTTTTTAAAGTTTGCTCCAGTATTAAAGTTTCTCATTACAATTAAAATTATTTTAATGTGACATATTGAATTATAATTAATATAATTAGAAATAATAAAATATTGTCCAAAGACTGTTTATTCAATAGAACCTGTTCCCATAGAAACAGGGAGAAAAGGATTCAATTTAGTCAGGTTTCATGGCAAATAAATATTCTTCTGCTGTGAATATTTAATGGTCTCACACATAGGTTTCGCAAGAATATCACAAAAAAATCAATAGGCAACTCTATATATGATAATTCCTTTACTCTTTACATGAAGTTTTAGTAGCATTTATTGTAAAACAAACCAAAAGAAAATAAAACAAACCCTGAGCACATCCATTTGTACACTAAGAAAAGCCACAGATGTTTTCTTCGTATTGATCTTCAGCAGTAATGATTTTCAAGCACTGAAGAAGTGCATATGGGGATTTTGTATGATGGCCAAGGAAAAAAACCAAAAACAAACCACCAAAAATCAGCAAAATGAAACATGGAGGAAAAATAGGAGGCTAAAGAACAGCAACAAGACTGCCAGCAGTCAGCACAGCTTTCATCCTGTGCAAGTACTGTTGGCTTGTGCTTGCAAAACCTCATGATTTATTAAGAATTTTAATTAAAGAAAAGGAGTGATTGGAACAGCATCCTAGCAGTACCTAGCATCTGCCGACCGTGGCTAATGATTTTTACAACCTCATCTGCAAACACTCCATTAAAGAAGCTAACCATGACATGTGACACAACGGAAGCAAATGGGTGAGAGAAAACAAACCTTGCCTGCAGCTATCACTAATAAAAGAGACAGCATAAGATTACAAAGAAGAAAAAAAAAAGACACTGTGCAAAATGTTGTAGCTTCAGGGCTCCATCTCAAGACCTTGAAAATAAGGATCATTACATACTCATGAGCATGTGAAGCATCTTGGCTTCTGGATGATCTCTTGACAGCTTTTTCAGAATTTGCATTATTTTTCTGTTTTCCAAAGAAGAGGGGGAAAAAAAATCCATACTTCAATTTTAAGCAAAAGGCCCTTGAAGTTTTCTTCAATCATACTTGTCATTTGGTCTCCCTTTTTCTAGCTCTTTAAAAACTAACGCTTTGCATTTGGTTGGGATTTCACTATGCAAGATATAAAGTAGAGCAACTCCTGGGTACAGAGGGATATTACGGTCAGAGGTGGTTATTGATGGGGAATACAAAGGGACAATGTGGCTATAACTTCACTGATCAATGGCTGCAGCTTTTCTTCTGTACATAAGTACTCTGTCTTCTTGGTTTCAAATAAGTTAAATATTGCAGCATGCTGGATCTGATCAAGATGCTCTCCAAAGTATACCTTTTGGGATTTATCCTGCCAACCAGAAAATTCTAGCCTTTTCCTTGGGGGAAAAAAAAAGGAAGAAAAAAAAAAAGGGAAAAAAAAGTTAGTAACTGCTACAGTATTGGCTAAGCTATTTCAGATTTGTTGTGTTCTCCTTACATAATTGTTGGAAGTGGGAAACAACTATTAATGGTTGCAGCCCTTTCCCTGCCTGTGCAGGCTGCTTTATTGCATTATAATACAATAATACAACTACCATACTAATAGAGTGCATTTATCTCTGGAGTCTTGAATCTTAGGTTTGACTTCTGACTAGACCAATCTGTGCATAGAGACAAGCACCACATGTGTGTGTACAGACACACCAAAATAATGGGATCTGCTACAACTTCTGAGCTCCTTCTAAGAATCAAGCACACAGAAAACAAAGAGAAAACCCCCCCCAAAGGTCAGATATTGTGTACTTCAGAGTTTAAGGAGTATTGGAAATGTTGACTAGAATAACAGAGAGCATCATTTGACACAGAACATTTTAAGAGGCAAGTTCTTGCAATAACTACATTGCTGTAAAGCTTGACATGCATTTTGTGTGGTGTATCATGAGTTAAAAAAATATCTCCCTGCTGCTACCTAAATTCTATAGCTTGGTGTATTTAATGAATGTATTAAGCTTGTGGGTTATAAGAGACTGTGTAAAGAGTAGAAGGAAGAAAAGAAACATGCAGAGTTTTCCATACTTTGTTCCTTTCCAGCAGTGGGAAAATGACCCTATAGAAAAACAACCTGCTTTCTTTTGGAAAACGAACAATCTTCTTAGGGAATACAGGCACTTTTCTTGGGACATTTGGTTTTTATTCCAATCTAAAGAACAGTGTAACAAAGATTTTTTTATTGTTCTGGAAGAAAGTATACCTGTATAATAAGCATTCTTGCAGTTAGTACAATCTCTTCACACCAGGCATCTTTGTTAGTTAGGTTGCACTGAGTTTCAATCCATTGTCTGGCTGGCAGGCTTCAGCTGGTTTTTGTAATACTGCAGGCACATATCAGTACTTTTACAGCTGAAGTGAAAATCCTTGAGTTTTCTTTAGACTGCCAATAATTCTCTATACATTAAACTTCATCTAAATACTGTAATTAAGAATATTTTTTCATGTCCCACATTTTCTCAGTGTGTTACTTTTAAATCATATAGAAATCATGGAACTGATTTGCTAAAGAACTAGTGAGATTTCAGAAATATCCTCTAAGGAGATGCTTCTTAAAATGTTGTTCACAGAAGCATTCAGAAAATTCAGCTGAACTTGTAGAAGAACTTAAAATACTTAAAATATTCTTTATGGATTTACAGGAAAGCCATTGGACCTACGTTGCAACACTACTAACTACTTTGAGACAGACAGTGGAAAAAGTAATTTGAACTCAGCTCAGAAAAAGCTTTATCTGCCCTTATTGACCACCTTGCAATTTACTAATATTTCACTTGGGAACCTGACCTCAAACAAATTCAGACTAAGTAGGTTTATGAGTCACTTGAGTGGAGGAAACAGTCAGAGATTCAAGTGCATCTTTAGGCTCAAGTCAAAAATCTCTGGTTTACTTATTTTAAATTAGCCATTTTGCCCATTAATTAGAAGCTGAAAATATTTGATCTGAGTTTTAAGTGGCTGCACTTAGCACAAAATTGAATGGGGAATTCAAATACCCCTAGTTATCCCCAGCTATAGCTGCAGTATCTATGTAAAGGGCAACTGTCAAAACATATATTTCAATATTTGAATATAGACAGCTAAATGTAATTTTTGTAGTTCATTGATTTATTTTTAATTCATATGAACCATATCCTCATGAGAAGATCTGCTGTGTTCAAATCCTGCATTCTTAACTGGCTGCATTCTGCACAGCCTGATCAGTTTCAGCTCCAGAGTTTTCGGTGGCCAGAGTTATTCATGTCAGCCTTGTGAAAACAGTTCAGACACAGAAAACATGTCCAATTCCTTTCAATTTGTTGCATTATCTTTATATGATTTGTTTTCCAGGCATGGATTGATGGGCTAAAAACAACTCATTTTTCATATTTTTAGGTAAATTGAAGGGGGTAATATTTTTCTTTATTACAAGAACATATTTGAAATCAAATTATTGTGAGACAATAGAAATCTGTTTTCAGAGCAATTTTTCAAACTATCATATCACTCTTTAAACTTAGAAGGACCAGGGCCTTGCTGACTCTAATTAGATAGATAGATGTCTAATCTCATATTTATGGATTTTGGTGTTAATATAGCTCAAGCTATATGTTGAAAGTCCACGCCAGATTCTTTTATATGTCAGCTGTTTTGTAAGGGAAAACATAATCTATTGGCCTTGAAAAAATTATTTCATCGACAGAGAAGTTTTCAAACTCTGTAAAGAGGTGCCTCTTGCTGTTCTGTGAAGGAGTAGCAGTCATTATAGTCAGACCTTTTTGAGCTCTTGATGAATTATCTTAGAGTATTATAGAATATGCTAAATGGTTCCCTAATGCTAATTTAATATATATAATTTTTAATAATTGCTAGCCACAATGATACACAATGGCAATACAGAATGAAGGATGGTTTCAGGAACTATGAATTAAAGGTAGGCTAAAATGATCCATCTTGTAGGAAAGATAATCACAGTGATTTTTATTTTATTTTTTTTTTTAAATGAAATCTAAAGCCATTGAAAATCAGGTTTGCACTTGGCTTTTTATGAAAAGATAGCCCCCTGCCTTTTTCTAGAGACCAGAAAGACCCAAATGCCCTGGTCTCTATCCTGGCACATGAGACTCTTTGATCATTGCAGAACAGTAGGGTAGATTCAGTAGGTCCAATTTTGCTGTGGGTTCATGGTACCAAACCTGGCAATGTTGTGTATGAGTCAGCACATAACATTCCAGAAAAATGAATACACAGCACAGCACTACCTGTAGCCTGGCCCAACTGACTTTTCTTTTGCCCTTTTCTGTTTTGAAATTCAAATCTATCTCCTGTTCACATTCTGTTATTCACAAGTAAATTATTTGGCTTGCGGATTAAATGTATTCAGTGTCCCAGCAAGTAGGAACTTTCATTAAATGTAGTGTTATCTCTGTCCCTATCATATGAAATGATGGGCTTGATTGGAAGTTGGACTCTTTATCTCAAGTCCAAATGCAGGACAGTATGCTTACCAAATGCACTAATGGTTTAATCTTATGCTTTTATCTGTTATGGCACTCCATACATGCCCTCTGCTACCTCACTGTTTTGCCTGATATAAAGCCAAGCTGGAGAATCCATTTGGATTTTTGCATTTCTCCTGGCAGCTTTCATTGTTTGATAGATACATAAGCAGAGGACAGCTCCAAATACATCTTCAAGAATGGATTAAACTGTGCTCTGGTGCTCTGGTGGGTTTCTTTTTGAGTTCTGAAATTTATTCTGCTGATGTGAATAGTGACTATCACAGGAGAATATGATTTCTAAACTTGGTGAGAGGGTAGTATTATTGGTATTGAGGCTGCCTGCAGTGTTTTGTTCACAAGGAACTGGTGGAATACCTTGTTTTTAGGGTTTTTTTGTTATTTTTTTTTTTTATCTGCTGGCATATATATCACAGGAGGCAGAATTACACTGTAGAAGGTTGATTTGCAAAAAATATCCATTATTATTACTTAGAACCATCCTTCTATCTGTGTGTCTAAAGTGGCAGACTGTTTAAAACCTTAAAAAGCAAAATGTGAAATTGCTAGACTAGTGAGAAAGAATGTCTTGAACTTACTTTTTTTCTTTTTTTACTGACTCTTAAAGTTTAATGTTCTGGAATTGTATAGTAGAGTCTTGAATAGTATATTTGACAAGCAACACTGAACAGACTATACATAATGGACTAGTCACGGTTTAACATTTGGAATTAATCCTGTGGTGAGTGCAAACTGTGTACTACCAACTACCTATGCTAGTGCTGATTTTGGGGTCTGGACAGGTTAGATTGATGAACCGATGCCAATGGCAGGAGGTTCAACAAGGCCAAATGCAGGGTCCTGCACTTGGGTCGTAACAACCACGTGCAGCGCTACAGGTTGGAGACAGAATGGCTGGAAAGCTCCCTGGTGGAAAAGGACCTGGAGGTGCTTGTTGAGAGCTGGCTAAACATGAGTCAGCAGGCCGCAATATTGCGCAATCATACCAAACAGTATCATGCACAACAATTACAGATATCTGTAACCTAAGAAATGTTTCTGCATTTTCCCAGCTGAAAGATTGTTTTGTTCAGATTTATTTCTTGAAGCTTTCTACTTTATTTGCCATTGTCTTTGAACATTCATCTACTGTAAGAAACTCCCCATTGGAAACATATTTTTCATGTATAACTTGAAAATTTCAAGTGCTGGTATACAAGAGGTTTTTTTGTTTGTTCTTTAATTTTTTTTTTGTCTGGTTTTTTGTTTTGTGTTTGTGTTTTTGGGAGGTTTTGGATTTGTTTGGGGGTTTTTTGGTCTTTTTTTTTGTTTGTTTTGTTTTGTTTTGTTTTTTATTTTTTATTTGCTCATCCGGAATGTTGCTGCTAGTACTCTGTTTCTGCCATGACCACGTTCTTCATGTGGACACATTCTAAAATACCTTCCTCTCTCTCTTTTAAAAATGGTTAGCTATTCTTTATTTGCATGGAAATATTTGGTTTAGGGCTTATTATATTAGTGTTTTCCTTTGTGCAAATTTTGCTACAAATTATCATTGATGGAGACATTCAAGCTATATTGAATCTGTCTGCAGGCTTTTTTTGGCAAGATGGATGAAACATTCAGAATACTGGGGTATTTCTAGGTTTTGGCTGGTGGGTGAGTTTGTATCATCTTATACTGATGTGTCTGAAACTCTAAAACATTCTCCACTGATATCAGGGTTTTCGGTTTCTGTAGCAGGTTTGTCAACAAGATGGCTTGATTCCACTCCTGCTGGTTAGATAGGGCTAGTCATATACATCACAGAGTATGTTGTTGGAAGGGACCCACAAAAATCATTGAGTCCAATTCTTAGCCCTGCGTGGGACCATCCCCAAGAGTCACACCATGCAGGAGTAAACAAAAGCATGGGCAAAATATTTCCAGTGTCCAATGGTCGTCAGCAACACGAACTTTATCAGTCTGCTTTCCTTGTAGCTCTCCAGCTGACTGCACTGTTCGTGTTGAGGCCCTGCAACCTCCTCAATCTCTTTCCAGTGTGGGTTCTCACCTGCATTTTTTTACTAATGGAAGTGTGTCAGACATGTTGAGGGACTAAGGAGAATAAAAATCTGAAGAATAATTGTGAAATCTTCTCGCCTCGCCTCGCCGCCCCGCCCTGCCCCGCCCCTCTCTTCTTCCCTTCCTCCCTTCTCTCTCTCTCTGTCTCTTTCTCTCTCTTTTTCTCTCTCTCTCTCTTCTTTATCTTCTTTCTCTTTCTCTTCTTTCCTTCTCTTCCTTCTTTTCTTTCTTTTCTTCTTCTTTTTTTTTTTTTTTTCTTTTTCTTCTTTTTCTCTGAGTCATGTACTAAATTTTCCAGAAGACACAAAAAAGTGACAGGTCAGATCTAAAACCCCAGCATGTCTTGTGTGGTGGAAAAGGGCAAAGTAGTCACCCATTAATTATGGCTAGTGCAGAATGTGTTCTCAGATGAGGAGAAAGAGACATAGAAGCTCAAACTGTGTACCTCCTCCTCCTTTCATGTTGATCTGTGAATATATTATCTTTCTGCTTGATTCAGTGACACTGAGTGGAATAAAATGACAGTGCCAGTGTGCAGGGCATTTTCTCCAATTTGCAGCTAATCATTTTGGTAATGTATGTGTTAAATAATTTCTGTAAATGTCTGAAAACACAGCTTAATGAATACTCACTCATATGCTTGAACATAAATGATTACAAAGGTTCTATATTACTACAGACAATTAATTTATACTTGTTTAAGATTTACTTTTTCATGGCCAGCAGGGATATATCCCTCCTGGGTTGTGACCAGATGTTTAAACATGAAGATTGTAATTTTAGCTTTTATAGCAAGTATATGCCTCAGTAGTAATGGATTTGACTCTTTCCAGCAAGCATCTCAAATCCTGCAATTTGGTGGTCAGCTTAAGGAGGGATAACTGCTCTGCAAATGAGTAAAAGCCACTCTGCATCTCATATCACTGAATCCTCCAGAGCCAGCTGCATGACTAATGGCTGCTGTTTTTTTCACCCATGGGGAGCATATTCTCCCTTAATAAAATAACTGCAGTCTCACAGTCTGACGTAGTTTGGGAAGAAGTAAATTTTCGACCCACTGAAGCACAACCCTTTCAAGCAGCATGTTTGGTTAGGAGTGAATGAGTCCAGTGTTGGAGCTGGTAATGGAGAGGAGAGATGCCTGGAATCTATGTGCAGCTCTGTCATTGATTCCCAGTAGGAGCACAGATGCATTCAAGTACTTGAATCTCATTCTTCCTATTTCAGAATCCACCTCCAGCAAGCTCTGTTTAATAAACATTTGTTACTGCAATGTTCCTGCCCCCAGTTTTATGTGCTTGTGAATCTAAGGCACTTAAAGATACAGTTCCCAGGGCTGCTTCTTCTTTCCCTGCCAAAACTTAATATCACTTAACAAACAACATATGATCCTAAGTACTTACAACAAATCTGTTATCCAGATTTAGCAACTATAAGTGTGTGGATTTTTTTATTTTTTATTTTTTTAAATCCACACAGGGTGCTGCATCACTGCTGGGACTTTTTCAAATATCAGTCTTACTCTTTATTTCTGCAAGGACTAGCTGCAAAATCTGTGTCACAGCTTGGGAGGCTCTAATATCAAGATGGCATGTTTTTACATATTTTCATGGGAAAGGAAGGTCATGCATACCTGGCATTTCAGAATTACTGTCAGCTATGTCTAGAAAAGTAGGGACTTGAAGATAGGGCTCTAAAGTCCTAAAGTCCTCAGCCAGAGAACACCTGCTCTTCAAAATTAGAGATTTTCCTTGTCATGTGTTGAACCAGGATTTTTCCACTGTTCATTTCCACCAAAATTCATATTTTTACTTTTAACTATGGATTTTTGTGGGATTTTTTGTTGGTTATTTTTTTGGAAAAGAAAGTCTTGCAGTTCACCTTGAATAATTTCCTATGACTTGGTTAGCTTAATTAAAACTTGTTAATGCAAAGATGTGTCTTCTGTTGAAATGTTGAATTCAGTACCTTTTGTGCCTCCCTTGCAGAACCCAAGATCTGTTCCTCTTGAAGCATGTCTGTTTGAGGAACAATCTCATGAGACACTGGGGCAATGCCTGCAACATGGACACTGCACCTGGGTTCTGCATACTTGTACTACCACGGGCTGAAGATAATTAAAAAAACCCCAGCTGTTCCCAGACCTATCTCTTTGTTTCCTGGGCAAGGTGTAATACACAGCAAAGAAAATACAGCAAAGAACATACAATCCCAAATATGTATCACTGTAAGCTGGTAGAGTCTAAAATTATTGGTTTTACACAGTTATTTCAGCTTCCTCATATTGATAAAAATCCCTAGTTCTCTGAGTGTATCTAATATTCGGGCACATTATTCTAGTTCTTAGCTATTTACATGATAAATCATGTTTTATTGAATTCATGTTTCATCAGGGTCATCCTGTAATTTAAAAGACCAACTGACAGAAATGCTTGATAGGGTGAGGTTGGAGAATTTATGCTTCCTGCAAGAAAGAAAGAAAGAGAAATTATTTGGGGAGTCAGCATTTCTAAAAAAGTAATTTGGTTTCTGGCTACCCAAACCCTGTGTTTCTGCTGTGCTTGGCTTAGACCAGGCTACCTTGCTGAACAGATACTGAGCTCTTGCAGCTCAGACTCCCATGCTGCAAACATAGACATGGAAATGCAATTTTTTAAATGTTAGAATATATCAATTGAAATTTTCCTTTCATCCTCTAAAGGACATTTTTGTATGTTTTCAAGCAGCAAGCAGGCATTTCACAATTTTCTAAACCAATGGTATCCATGGAAATATACCATTTTAGTCATCTTGAATAATTTCCTCTCCATCTCATTGAAAGTTCTCCTCCAGGAGCAAAAATTCATGCTTGGGAATGGACAGGCTTGTTGGATAGTGGCTTTGTGCTGGCGTTTGTTCAGAGGGGAGGACATATTCAGTGGTGGTAATGGGGACGTGCCTTACTTTGACTCAGACTTAAGGTGGCTCTGAAGTTTGTTCCACCCTCCTTTCAGGATAGTACATTAGCACTTGCAAACTCTTTCAAGGGCTGTGAGTGTTTCCTGCAGCTCTGGCTTCTTAAACACAGAGGTAAATGTTGTGTACCCAGGTATCTGCCAAATCCCTATCTGAGCTATCTGGAGAAATGTTGACACTTCAAGCAGTCGGGGTGGATGAGGCTGTCTTTGTCTTTGCCAGGCTGCTGGTATTATCGCGACTTGTGGAGCAAGCCCTGGTGATGCCCAGTGTCTTGCAAGACCCAACACAAAATGAGTCTAGTCCAAAGTCTGCTCATGCAGGAAACGTGGGTGCAGGCCAAGGTGAGGTCAATGCTTGCCTTTTGGCAAAGTGAAATCCTGAATGTGACAGTCCCCTTGGCACCTGGCAGACAGCTCAGTTGGTGTGGGACTGCAGCAACTGTGTGGATGGGAGGTGAAGCCATCAGGGATTCCCCTAGGTGGCTGCTCTTTCTGCATTGTGTGAATCTGCAGTGAATAGTGCAAAATGTTGTGTTATCAGCAGCAAGTCTTATACTGTCTCTCCCTTTTGAAGCAAATCAGTGTCAGACTAACTTCTATAAAAGAAATAGTTATGTTGGAAATAATAGGTGAGGCAGTTAGATAAATCGTATTGTGTTCTTTAAGGGGTAACATGTATTAGCTAAGAAGTTCATAAAAGCAAAAAGTCCTTGGAAGTGAACAAAAATGGGAAGATATTTTGAAAGCTTGAAGCAACTGCAGGTAAAACGAGCATAAGAAGCAGCAAGTCATCCAGGTCCCTGTAGAGCAGGCAGTGTTATCTGTTCTATGCACAACAAGCTAATCTGCTCAGAGTGGTGAGCAGAACTAAACCTGCTGCCTCCTCATTGGTATTTAGTTAGCTAGCCACAGCCACTTTCTACTTCTGCAAGGCTGATATCAGGGACAATTGAAATTTTGATGGGACTCCTTTCCTCTGATCTCTGGCGCAGCTTCCCTTCCATGCAGCCCCTGCAGAAGTGCAGTTCTGCCTGCCAGCCCTGGGGCTCTGCATGGCCCTGCTGGAAACAGACCATGCTTCTCTCTGTAAGAATCCTTTTCCTGCCCTGGGCTTTCTGCTTCCAGAAGTAGCAGGATACTCCAATGTGACACTGTTGGTGTAGCCTATCAATGCAGCTGGTAGGTAAGGCCATTATCAGGGTTCAGAGAGTTAATTTATCTTAGAGAGTTGACTTTTTCATGCCCAGTCCCGTTCTGAAGTTTTTCTGATTGGGTAGGTCAAAGGCTGAGCACTGTGTACATGTTGATACATCGATCTACGTGAGATGGGATTTTAAGAGGAGGCACGCTCCCCCTGTTCATTTCCCAAGGAAAAAAAAAGATGCCTGAAGACTGAGCAAGTTCCTAAAGTATTCTCAACCTTTGTAAAACAAAAAACTCATTCAGAGAAACATATAAGCCAAACGAGACCTGGGATAAGTCAAAGTGGGAGAAAAAGCAGACTCAGGCATAGATCAGGTCATGCTCCCTTTCACTTTGTATGTTGCTGGCTGAGGAAATGCATTTGGTTTGGCTTTCATCTCCTTGGGATTACCATTCCCTCCTTATGGATAGCTGGGGATTTGGGCTATGAAAGAAAAGTTGGCAGCTTTGTGCTCTGTGCATGGAAATGTCTGCTTCTGACCTAGAATTAATCAAAGGAGCAAAGCAATAATGGCAGTGAAAGAGCTGTTGGAGTTGCTCTGCTCAGTAATGAGGAGATGCAGTGATGCTGGATGTGATTGGTAAGGCCAATTAAAGTAGCTGAGAGCAGAAAACTCAGTCATGTCACTATTATCCCTCCTCTATAGCATTAACTATCCTACAGGTCAAAAATATGACGGTTTGCTAGAGATATTCCTAGGCATGCACAGACATAAACATGCAAAATAACATGTAAAACAAGGTCTGATTGCTCAGAATGTTTTCTGTATTGGGCAACTTTTCTGGCAGAGAGTAAGCTCTGCTCTTCACAGCGTCTTACTGACTGCAGATATACTTGATTAAACATTAATAAATTAACTCTCTTAGTGTTGGTGAACTTGTTTTTCCTATAGGGCACTAGTAACCCAAATTAAAAACATTAGATACATTTGAAAGGGGTTTTGAAGCTGTTGTATAGATGAGGACAGATATTTGAATTTGTGACTTAAATCTTTGAATATGTGACTACCTCTATCTTACAGAACAACAGATATGAGATTTTTATTTTTTTATTTTTTAATGCGGCTATGACCATAGTCTTCTAGGGAAGGCTAATTTCTGCTAAGCCAAAACACAGGCAAATCAATTGAATATAGTGAATTCAGCTTAGTTAAAAAAAAAAAAAATCTTTATGTGACATAGAATTAAGAAGCTACTGAAACCAAAAATTATGTCAGTCTGTTTGGTACATAGCGAAGAGTTCCAAACCTTACAGTAAGTGCTATCCCACTGTATGATCTTTGAAAAGATCATAACTTAGGATTTGCCTTTTTTTTTTTTTATATCTATATCTATATATATATATCTATATCTACAGGGAGTTTGGAAAAGACTTGTCCATGGCAGACTGTCCTGAACCCTCCTTAAAACAGAAGAAATCTCAAATCTCTTTTGAAAAATTCTGATAATTAGAATATTGAAATAGATGGACTCACATCATATCTGGTCTTACTTTTACTCTTTTAGTAGAAAATTAGGAAATAAATACTGACTTAATGAGCATAAGCAAAAGAAGCATTTCTGAAAGAAACAGAAAGGGGGGAAAAAAGGCTGGAATCAGGAGGGATGAGCAGGCAAAATCTGAAGAATCCCATTAAAGCTGAGGCATCCAGAAGATATCTGCATGCTAGGTCCGACCTTAGTTGCATGTACAGAGGATACAGATGCTAAAACCATGTCTTAAAACCTTTAAATATTTGTCTTTTCAGATCCAGAACTGAGCTGTGTGATCAGCCCATGAGGATAATAGAATTGAACCAAAACCAGTTGCAAATCTTAAAAGCCAAGGAAATTTATTTTACATTTAAGCACAGTGGCTTGGTACCATTATAAATTTAGAAGTGGTCAGCATCTTATTCACACCATGAAAACCATCAAACTACTGGCAGTGGTGGGATTTACTTGAAGGTACATTATATTCTGCTTTAAAAAGAGGAATACCTAAGATTGTTGAGATACTTTTGAAATTATGAATTAGCTTTATCTGACATACAGAAGCTTCAACTGCCTAGTAAAATTAAGCAGATGTGAATTTATGTGGTAGTTCCTTTTCATTAAATCCTTGGTAATTAAACATGACATTTTTTGATCAACTTATGCTCTCTCTGAAGTACATAGTTTGGTCATCCCTTATCATTGCTAATGATGATATTCACAAAAAAAAAATAATATTTTTAATGAATGTCCAGCACTTTTTAATAGGCAATCCTGATTTTGTCTCAGTGACAGTTTGTGCCAATAGGCTGGGTAGCTATATGTGACTTGTAAAAAAACAATTCCTTTGCATGGTTCTAGATTCACTTCACTTTAGCTCCAGTTTGATGGCTTTTCTTTATATTTTAAAACACAAGAGTTATAGATACCCCTGTGATATTCCTGGAAAGGTTTCTATTGGTTTCTTACATGATAGGTACCCTCTTAGGCCAATTTTTGTTTGTTTTATTTAATCTAGAAAATGTGTCAATAAATTTGTTGACATTTAGAAGCTATTTCCTTTGCATATCTGTTTTAATTTTCAATTGAGATAAAAGCACTTTTCTCTTTATAGTAGACCAAAGCATAGTGTCATTCTAATGTTTCATTTGGAGTATCTTTCATTCCCTTTAATCCACTGAGATGTCTTGTTGCTTGTTTAAACACTCAGGAATGATGGCTTCATTGAACTATTCCATTCATCAGCAGCTCAATTCATGCCTGCCACTGCCTAGCGTTGATAATCTGTTGCCAAAATCTGTCAGAAAAAAGGAGTTCTTCTTAGTGACAAATGGCTCTCCTGAACAAAGATCTTTCTGCCTTATGTCACAGATTTATATTAAGTAGCCACAGCACCAATACAGTGTTGCTCTGGCAATTTTGGGCAGCAGGTGAGAATACAGGTTTGTGCCACTGCTTCGCAAGTCAGGGCTGGAAGATAAAAGCTCAGTCCAGACACTGTACTATCACATCATTAGGGTGCTACATCATGATGTCAAACTCTATTTAGACTATACTAGCTCAGGTCCCATGCCACGCTCTTATGGGCTCTTGAACACTTTATCTCTGGCTCTGGTGCTCTTTTCTTTTGGGTGCAGCAGCACTCTAGCCTCTTCTTCTGTACCCCAAACTGCTAAGGAAAGTAACTCTTGGCAAAGTTTGTTGCCCGTCTATTTTTTCCATGTCCTGTTTAATAATCTTTGAATCCTTTTGACCATTTTCACATGAGAGACACAAAGAATGTTCTGAAGACATGAAGATCCTTGGCATTTTCTGGAGGAAAAAAGCAAACTCTTTGCCACTACCAAAAGAATACCAGTGAAAGCTTAAATCTTAATGGACATCCAAAGTTTTGCACAGGTGGAGGGGAAGATGGTTAAACTTTCATTATTGTTCATTTTGTGTCAGGAAGGACTGTTTTTTTCTAAAGACATTTCCTTAAAGCAAGGAACCCTTCACCTTCTCCAGAATCCTTTTAGGATTTTAATTTTTTAGGGAGACAGTGACAAAGTACATTTTCCCCTCTTAAGATATATAAAAAGCATTGCAGGGCAGTACCATGGTAAAGCAGAGTTGTCAATTCCTTTATTCTTGTGATGCATTCAGCTAGTTCATCAGAGCTTATTGCAGCCAGATTTTGTTGGTATATGGGTTAACATAATGGAGTATTTTATATTATAACCATCAGATCCATGCAAATTGAGTAATCGGGTTATGTGAAGCTTCCTGTTTGCCTGAGTAGCCAGAGGAAGTAAATGTATAAATTAAATATTTTTCCACATTCAAATACTGTTTTTAAATGATACTGAACAGCGTGAAAATCTTCCAGCTTGGATAATGAACTGTGAAACAAAAGAAGAAGCATTGCTGGAACCCTCCTAGATAAATTCATGTGAATTTGTTCTGTTATGCTTCTATATTTCCTTAATGCTTGCTAATTTTTCTTTTTCTTTGTCCCTACTATTTTAAAATTCTGCTTTGATAAACTAGTTGTTTCCAGCCACCCAGAGTAAGAATAAAGCTATTCTCTTCATAGGTATTTTTCCTGAAACCACTTGTATGATGTTGATGTTTTGTGTTGTCCAACTGGAAGAAGACTGAAATATATCTCAGCATTGGACTTGACTCTAGTACATCATAAAATTCTCACCCTGATGGTGACTTCTGCTCTGTTTGTGATGCAATGGCTGAAGAGTGGATAAACATGTATGCGTCTATAAAGCAGAAAGCTTGAAAATTGCTCTGCAAAAGATTTCTGAAGATAGGATACTTCAAGAATTATTATCTATCTTCCTGTTTGGTACTAATGATGCCAGTGGTGTAGTTCAAATAGCAGTGTTTTTGTAGATAAAACTAGAAAGAAAGAATTTTCAATGTCTGTAAGACCTATAGAGGAACATGAAATATAAAGGGTCTTCTGTCTGCCTGTTTTGAGTTGCCTTAAATCTGTCCTGCTTGTGCTGTTGCAATGCATCAAATCTAAAATTCAGATTCTTCATGTACAGATCATTCTCTCACGTATCTGCATTATTGAAAGGGAAGTATAGTTTAATATTACTTATAAGTTGATTAAGTATAAATAGAAATATAAAATTTTAATTTGTACACATCTAGATCACTGTACATGATGTAGGACTGACAGTAGAAAGGACATAGGAGAAACAACATAAAGTGAAGAAAAGAGAAACATGGGAAGACTGGAGAAACAAAATTTAGTTTTAATCTCTTTAAAAGAGATATCTCAAGGGACACAAGAATTGTAAAGTACCTTCAAAGTAGTGCTCTTAAACGAAGTAATTAGCTATTGTTTATTGAACACAAACCAATGGATTTGGGAAAGACTTTCAAAGTGGGCAATAATCACAGAATAACGGAATATACCATGTTGGAAGGGACCCACAAGTCCAACTCCTGGCTCTGCACAGGACGATTCCCAAAAGTCACACCATGTGCCTAAGAGTATTGTCCAAACACTTGAACTCTGTCAGACTTGGTGCTATGACTACTTTTCTGGGGAGCCTGTTCCAGTGTCCAATCACCCTCTAGGCACTGGATTGTGAAAAAATCCTATTGCTATATGGATTCCTAAAGGCATTAGTCAAAGCCAGAGTTATGCAGAAGCAGTGTAATGCTGGGAGAAAGATTAACTCATGTAATTGATATTTAACTGTTATTTATTTACAACTAAATAAAAGCCCAGACTTCACTAGAACAATTATTTTATATTAAATAATAATTAATTGCTAACACATAGCAATTGAAAAGTAATTACCGTGGTGTTGGTATGTAGTATTTTATTTCCCCATCTCAGCAGATGGCTTTTTAATATTTTTGTCATTAACTAATATAGATAAATGTCTTCTTGAATAAAAATGAAATTGATATTTGAAGACTATCACTTAATCATTTACTTTCATTATTTCCAATAGGGTTCTTTCAGAGCTCTGCCTGGTTTTTTTCTTCCCTTCTTCCCATCTTTATGCCTGAGGATACCAATAACAATGAAGTGAGAGAAGAAAGTCATAAGAATCATTTCCTTCTTTGGCAGGTAGTAAAATCTTTTGTCCTTCCTATACTGCACAGAATGTGTCTGTGATTAGGTAACACATTTAATAAAACAAAGCATATTGATTGCCAAAGGGGGGATTTTTTTCTTCCCAAACTAATGGTGCTAAGCACTGTAGGAGGCTGTTCAAGGGAAAGCTACTTCTTCAGACAGCTGTCATCTGCAAGAGTGATCCAGATGTCGGGAATAACATAGCTATGGAAAAAAAAAAGGATTATATTGTCACAGATAATGCCTGCAGGGCAGTTCTGATGGGATGCAACTGTTCTAGATGTTACTGTAAGTCAGATATTTATGAAAACACATGGCTATTTGGTCAACTTCATTGTTTTACAGCATTTTTCATCCAAGGATCTTCAAGCACTGTATTAGTGACAAATATTTAAACTAAGCACCTTATGTGAATACATCTGATGCGAAAACTAGATAGAAAATTGCTGTCATGCAAAGTGAAATTTATGTTTTAAAATTAATTTGTCCTTATTTGCAGTAGAGTGTTAAAAATCTGCATCAAAGTAAAATTTTGAAATAATTTAAAAGTATTAAAACAGGGTGTTCAAAAATGTGAGAAATTTCCCATACAATAAACATTCTTAATCTAGTAGATGTATATTGTTATTTTAATATTAATACTACAGAAGTTAAAGCATTTTCACTATATCTAAACAAGACACTTCAGTGTTTTACATGTTAGTGAAACAAGCAAGTAGAAATTATTTGTTTTGACACTTCTCTTCCAAATATAATCAAATTGGACACTTGTTATGAAATGTTTTCATTCCCAAATAACTGCAGTTTTTCTGACAGGTCTATCTCTGTCCCACCAGCTATTTTACCCAGCTTAGAGCTGCTTTCTATTTTAACTGAGGCCCAAAGGACATGTTTTCTAGATCACACAGGAGTTGGTGACTTGTCTTGCATTAGAGCTCCCGGCTTGCAAGATTTGTTCTCATCATGAGAGAAGGAATTCGGGTGTGTTGATCCTTGACAGCTGCATTAGCCTGGCACATGCTCCAAGAACAAGAGTATCAGCATTCAGCATTGTTCAAAAGGTGAAGATGTGCCTGACCAGACCCTTTTGAAAACTGGGACAAGGCTCGAGATACCATAAACTTCCTTATTATTTTCTGTCACAGGAAGGACATTGATCTGTTGGAGCAAGTCCGGAGGAGGCCCATGAAGTTGATGAGAGGAATGGAGCACCTTTCCTATAAGAAAATGCTAAGAAAATTGAGATTGCTCAGTATGGAGAAGAGAAAGGTTTGGGGTGACCTAATTCTGGCCTTTCAGTACCTGAAGGAAGCCTACAAGAGAGATGGAGAGAGACTTTACAAGACCATGTGGTGATGGGACAAGGGGGAATGGCTACAAACTGAGAGAGGGTATGTTTAGATTAGATATTAGGAAGAAATTCTTCACTGTGAGGGTGGTAATGCTCTGGAATTGATTGGCCAGAGAAGCTGTGAAAGCCTCGTCCCTGAAAATGTTGTAGGAGGGCCTGAGCAACCTTGTCCACAGCATGGGGGTTGGAACTACATGATCTCTCAGACCTCTTCTAACCCAGGCCATTCTATGATTCTCTGTTCAGATAATGGCTTGGCAACTAGAAGTTTATAAAACAGAATGTTATTTCATAAAAGATTAATCTGTCCATGTATTTTCATTTGGACTTTGAAGAAGTGTTTTTCCCAATGGTCTTGCTTCTGTGGGAAATATTTATGTGATCACTGCTGTTTTTCTTGGTAGCTAAAAGGAAACTAACCCATGACAATATAGTGTCTGGTATATCAAATGAAACAACAGGTCTAGTTGAAAGATTTTTACAGTGGCTAAGTAGCTTACTATGGAAATTCCAATTCTCAAATATAACTCATCCCAGTGTCTGAATCCAAAGATTGATTCTGCTTTAAAGATCTCCTACCCAGTGGTTTTGTTGCAGCTAGGGTTGATGCTGCTATTGATTTAAAATAGTTTCTGTTAGTGGCTGTTCAATTATCTATATTCAACTATCTTGGTATGCCCATCCAGTTCTCAGTATAAACACTAAAAGAACCACAGTAAAACAACTCTCACAGTCTATTTTCACAGTCTCACAGTCTTGTTGATGTTAAATGGTGATTTTCAAGTTCTCATGGTCATTTCTCTGTATTTTGAAGGCTGGTGTAATACTTGCTACCGTACAGAAACAAGGTTTTACAAATCTATTAGAAATTGGTCCAGGATACATGATAATGTACTCCTTTTCACACTGGAAGCTGGCAAACACTGTTCTTCTATGGTATTAAAGCAATGAGAAAGAAACAGGACTTGATGTAACAGGGATGGCAGATTCACAGAATACTTTGCCAGCACCTTGTCATATAACAGTTAAACAAAGGAGATGTCTCTGTCTGTCTTTAAACTCCAAACTGTCCATGTGCACATAATTACTTTGTGCCAAGGTTCATGAGAAAAAAAGAAATCACATTTAAGCTTTGCATTCAGACAATAAATCCTTCAGAATCCAAGAAGTTTCAGCTTTCCTGGGCCTACCAGTGAAACATAAGTGATGGAAAAGGCTTTCTGTCAGTTACTAATCAAATTAGTCTTTCTACCTTGCCAGACATTGAGGAACCTCAAACTTACACCCTCCCTCTGACTAAAGCTGTAGTTTCATTAAACCAGGTAGTTTGATTATAAATAAAAAATGTCATAAATAGCTTTCATTGCAGGCTAGGCTGAAATGCTGAAAAAACATCAAAACTTGATCTGCCTATAACACAAAATTTAAGAAAAGTCCGTGTGTGTTGTTGTGGTGGCTAGATTCACTGAAGCTGTGACCTTGTAATCTATTGAAGCAGTTATAAATTGATGCTGCATTTGAGAGATGATCTAGTACTCCCATTTCTTATTCTCATTCTCATGCTGTCTCTTTGTGACTCCACAAGCATTAGTGTCATCAGGTGGTAGCTTGCTTGTGCAACTGAGTCAGCTAAAAACAATGTAAAAAAAAAGAATAATAAGTTTTGGGAACATAGTTCTGTTCACCATAGAGTCTATAAAGGATCGGGTTTTGTGTGAGAGAGATGATACAAGAAGGGAAAAAAAAAATATGGATACGAAGAAAAATTAATTGTATTTTTCCTTTTCCTCATTGTTGTCATAAAACTATGTCCCTACATTCATTACAGGTACCTATGTGGGTTTGATCAGCTCATGCAGGAGCACCAGGAGAATTAGTTACTTACTTTTGAATTAGGGTTTGATAGATATTTCAGTCCAGATTACAGGTGTTATCTGCCTTCCTTGCAATTCTTAATAATCCGGGGGATGTACAAATGTTTTACATGCTTATTATTGGAAATACACTTCTGAATCACATGGTGTTGAAGAACACCACGGGTCAGAGCTATTGATCTGCGCAACCTGCATCTTCCTCTGAAAAACCCAGCTCGCGTTGCAGAGAACAGGTTAACATGTGAAAGCAAACAATTCACAAGGAAGGAAAAGGCATTGCTTAGCCTCCTATGTTAATTTTCATGGAAACCTTTTTCTGATTAAAAAAAAATAATTTTTTTTTTTGCGTGGCTGGGAGGGGTTTTGTACTGATGCAAAAATTCGGGAGTGCAACAGCTCCTCTGACAAGCTCCCAGTCACAACTCATACTTGTGCTAGGGTTTGAAGGGACACTGAGGCGCTGAGAAAGATGCTGGGGGAGAGACTTGTGCCACACTACATGTGAAACAGACACAGAGGATTATCCAGACTATACATCGTGGAAAAAGAAGCCCCGGGATACAGGACCTGCGCTCTGACAGCTTCCAAAGGACCAGAGACTTTATAATTAAACATTACCTGTGTCTTTTATGTACGGGTTTTCCCCTGTTTAGATTGTAATGCCTAGAATCCCCTGCTCACAGGTGAAAAGAGCTTTCCTTTTTCCCGGGTATCCAGCCCCGCCCCCATCCCGACCTTATTGGATGTATCCCCTGTCATTCCCTGTCCCTGGGTTCCCACTGGGTTTTGGTTCTCCTGCTCCCTTATTAGCCCCGGTGCCCCCCAAACCCCACCACTCCCCCTGAACCCTTAATCACATCCTACCTCCCAAACCCCGCCCGAAGGGTTCAAATACCCTGGGCACAGGTAATTAAACGCTTTTCTATGACCACTCCGTCCCGGACTGCTATATCTTTTCACTCCTGACCACGTGGGGATTTCGCAATCCCCTCCAGACCCCGGGAGGCTGGGGAAGTAGAGGAGCCGATTCCCCCACCACAGCTGTTAGAAAGAAGTTCATAATTTGTTAAATTTGTTGGGTTGCTACACATAATACCTGGCTACTACCTAGAAATTATATTGTCACCTTAGTCTGTCTGAGAACTTTTGAGACTAGGCAAAGTGATAAAAATCGCCAAATACATCCACCAACCTCAGAGCAATTTTTTTACTAACACTTTATTTTTTGTATTTTCAATCTTTTCAGTGTCAAGGTCATTCTTTCCACTTGACACTTTCTACAGCAGATATAGCAGCTATATAGGTCATCTTCTCATGGATCTGTCAGCAGTGACAAGTAGTGCGCATCTGCTGAAGGTTTATCTGCTGGCTGTCCTGATGTATTATGGGTGTGCTTACCTGTTTCTTAGAGATGTTCTACTTCAGTGCAAAATTGAATTTTGTTATTTGGGTTGTCCAGCATGTTAGCAAACATTTTTCTCAAGTTGACAACAGCAATGAAATTTTTTCTTCCTTAAAAGTAAAGCTTTGGATTATATCAGTAGTTGGTTACTAATGGTAAAGTTGCTTTTTCTTATGCATCTTCCTAGTGTTCTCTCAGTTTAACATTATTTAGCTTTTGTCTTTTTGGAGTGGTATGACTATATGCTAGTGATAAAGAAAGTTTAATTACCACTTCAGCACTCTTGTGATTGCAAACGCCAACAATCTTTTATTTTTAATCCATGATAACCACACAAGCTAAAACTCAGTTAATTCAGAGATTCAGAATTTAAACAACATTTTATAAGTTTTAGTGTGGTTATTATGATGATTTTTTATGGCTTTGATCAACATTTGCCTTTGTCCAACAATTCTGATATCCTGGTAGGGTTATTTTGAAGCAAGCCTTTGGGGACACTGCATAGAGACAAATGAATGAACCTATGAGAGCAGGTTTGTATTTCATTCATGCCTTTATTGTATTTCACTTGTCCCTAAGTTATTGAAGTATCTATATTATTGAGGTGGGTTTTTTTTAAAGGTGGAAAAAGCCTGTGACCTTGAAAAGTCCAAGTGCTGTCACAAAGATGAAAAAGGGAATGCTCTTTCTCTGCTGTGCTCTGTTGAATCAGTACAAACAGCCTTAGATGTTCCTTCCACAGAAAACCATCCCCGCATGCTTTCCCATGCAAATGGAAGATGGAAACACATGGCAAAGTGTCAGTCCCTGCATGAAAATGGCTAGTACTGCATCACTGTTATAAGACAATGTAAAAGGGGAGTGTATCAGAGCAGTAACTTAGAACATTAGATCGCAGTCTCAGCACAGAATCACAGAATGGTTCCAATTCACTGGCCATGAACAGGGACACCTGCCACTAGACAAGCCACATACAACAAGCCCTTGAAAACTTCCAGGTATAAGTCATCCACAGGTTCTTGACAACCTGTTCCCGTGCCTCACCATCTTCACAGGAAAAAATTTCCTCCTAATATCTAATGTAGATCTACTCTCTTTCAGTTTAAAGCCAAATCTTTCCTAGGCTGCATCAAAAAAAAGGATGGCCAGCAGATCTCACTCTGCCCACCTAGAGTACTCTGTTCAGCTCTGGGGCCTTCAGCACAGGAAAGACTTGAACGTGTCAGAGTGGGTCTAGAGGAGGACCACAAAGATTATCAGAAGGCTGGAGCACCTCTCCCATAAGGCCAGGCTGAGAGAGTTGGGGCTGTTCAGCCTGGAGAAGAGTAGGCTACAGGGAGACCTTACTGTGGTCTTTGAGGGCTTATAAAAATGAGGTGGACAAATATTTTAGCAGGGCCTGTAATTTTTTTAAACTAAAAGAGGGTAGATTCATACTAGATAAAGGGAAGAATTTTTTTTACAATGAAGGCAGTGAAACACAGGTACAAGTTGCCCAGAGAGGCAGTAGGCCCATCACTAGAAGAATTTAAAGCCAGGTTGGAGAGAGTTCTGAACAACCTGATTTATTTGAAGATGTTCCTGCTCTTTGTGGGGGAGTTGGCTAGATGACCCTTAGAGGTCCCTTCCAACCCAAACCATTTTATAGTTCTATGATCCTACAAAAACCCACTGAATATCCTTCTTGCTGCTTTGGGATGGTTGATGCTTATGCTATATAGCTTGTAATAGCTTTTCTTTATCCTGCAGTCTGTTACATACATGGGATTTATCCACTGGTGAATGTCATAGTTGCATGAGTTATTGGAATACCTCTGCAACATGCACCTCTTCTATGGGGACAAGGAAATGCATGAAAGCAACTGGTGTCATTGCCAAGACCACTGTCTTGCTGGCAGAGGTTGGCTTTCCATTGTTTTATGTTACCCTATTTTCCTAAGAATCAGCTGTTCTTTGCTAACATTTTCCTGGCTTCCGTCTAGTATAAGTGGAGAAAGTTGTATCCTCAGAGAAAGATAACTGTACACATATTTTCCCTGCAGCAGAAGGGGCAGATTATGCTGATGAGTACCAAATGAATGGAGCCTTTTTTTTACATAAGAGCCAAAGTTAAGTACTTATGTTGTAAATGCTACTTAGGCCCCATTCACCCTTCTGCTACAGATAATTGTTTGCAGTACAGAGCTGGTCCCAGCACCTCTGTTTTGAGGGCAGATAGAAGCACATAGACTCTGTATGTGGCAGTTATAATTCACAGATGTTTGCTGGGGGCTAGTGCTAAAAAGATACTAACTCTATATAACAGGACTGCACACAGAAGAATATTTGCGCAGAAATTCCCTCTTCCTGGAAAGTTCAGTCCTGCAACACTTATAAAAACTCTAGTCTGCACAGTCTCACTGCTCAGCCTTTTGTCCTCAGGGGATGCAAACAAAGTCCCTACCCAAGCCAAAGCCTGCAGGAATACTGTCAACCTGCCTTCCATTGCATCCTGAAGAACATGGGGGAAGTTTAAGAGTGCAGAAACAAAGAATTAATATCAACCTTATTCCACAGAAGTGGAGGGATAGATTTCTGAAAATTTTGTGGCAACAGTGTGACCATGTTAAACTGTATGCAACCATCTCTCAGCATCTTAATCCTCTGAAGTTTAAGAATTCTATCTACAGATTCATATGTAAAATTAAGAGCAAGTAATAGAAATCCCCTTTCCAATCATAATGGAATATTTCATCATGAATAAATAGGACCCTCACAATCAATCTCTTATTGTATTCAGGAAGCTTTATGAGATAGCACAGTTAGTAAAAGAATAGTCTTTCGAAAGTATAAGGAATCTCAGGTAGTCTCTTGATAGACTAGAAAAGTAATTTGTGGCTCATTTTTATATGCTGGTTTTACTCTTTACTAAATTGAATAATCCCATTTCAGTTGTCTGTCTTTGCTTCTTATGATGCTTGTTTGAACAGCCAACTTAGACAGACAGTGCTCAAAGGTACTTCTGTCTGATTATATGAAGCAGGTAATTTTACTTTTTCTCTGCAAAGAGAACCTCATATAGCATTTTCATTACATGGGATGTATATTTTATTTACTGCTATCAAGAATTTTTAGAACTATTCTTAACCTTTTCTTTTGTGCCCTTTTTCTCCCCAGATGTTTTCCTTCTGTTTCCTTCTGAATTCCTGCTGGGTCCTGTAAAATTAATACAGTCAAGTGTTCATTTCCTCAGGAAAAGAAGACCACTGACAGATGACCACTGACAGTTTATCATTGCAGATTGAGACCTACAGTCCCATGGCACATAAATGTGTCTTGTCTTTCAGTGAGATATATCAAATACAGCCCAAAAGGCAGAAGTGAAAGCAGTTTAAACTGTTTCCTGATCTTGAACATCTGGATCTAGCAGAGACATCTTTACTTGAGCAATGTGTTTGATTTCTCTTGTGAGAAAGAGTGGAAAATAATTTTTTTATTAATTTTTGTTGAGGTTTTTTTTTTTTTCAAGGAGATATGGAAGGAAAGATTTTTACCTCCTGTTGCAAGTAAGAGTGAAGAAGTCTGCTTTATCAGCTGTTCTACTTAACCAACAACAATCTACTAAATGAGCTCTTCCTTTAACCTTTATTTTAGAAGACAGGAAATTATTTGTGTATAAACTATGGTGATGATCTTTCGCTCTCTTTTTATGGTCTTTTGAGTATTCCTTCACCATTAGGAAAAAAGCTGGTCTCAGGTTCTTCCTCATCTCTTTTAAGCCTTGGCCTTTCAGTGACTACCTTTTCTTGAGTGAGAGCAATGGCTTGATGAGCTTTCATCCCTATAATAGACACATTTCTCACTGGTGCTATTATATATTTTGTCATTTCCCATTTACTATTTTCCTTTCACACATTCAGTTCACACACTGCCCTATAGAGATAAGGTTACAATCATAAACCTTCAGGTCTCTCAAGTAACTTTCCATTTTCTGACTTTTTTCTCTTTGTGCTAATGCCTGTAAAAAAAGTGAATACATGGTTGTGTATATTCTGGGAAGTATTAAATGGTTTTTCACATAAAGTAGATAAAACAGACATCTGTGACCCTGATACTACATTGTGAAATGCTGAGCAACACCACTTTCTTGACAATGTTCCCTGATATTTCACCTAGATGTTTTGACAAGGTCTGGAAAAGTTTTGTATATCTATGTAATGCCAAACACTGAATTCTCCATCTGAATTCAGCACTGGCTTAATAGTTGACACAAAGAACAATTATCCTGTGAATTCTGCTTGTGATTGCAATATCCCATTGATGCAGTTCTTAAGAGTCTAGTTTGGTTTTAGAGTGGGACAGTAGGACCTAGAACAGCATGGCATGTCCAAATTGCAAAACTCTTAGAGATTTCAAGGTATGTGTTTTTAGAAGTAAGGGAGAGTTTTCTGTCCATTCACTGATGTCACTAATAGTGTTAGTCAGCTTTTCTCACTTGTACAAAGCTGTCATTACATGAGTGTGACAGTATAAAGGGTACAATATACCTCCTCCAGTCATTAAGTTGTTCCACCACTTTGCCTGAAAGGTGTAAAACAGTCTTAGTGTGAAAAAGTCTGACCCTCGCAAAGCAACTTGCATGAAAAAGCAAAATATTTGCAATCACAGCTGTCTCCAGAAAGATAATTCTGTCCTGCAAGATGTACAATACACACCAGGCAAATAGTCAATAAGCACTAGGCTACAGCACACAATTTCTTAGCAAACAAATGTTATTCAACTCCTTATGTAAGCTTAATAAATGGTTTATTTGCATGGCAAGGTGTGAGAAAGGCAGGAGCTGACACATCAACATGTAAATAAAGCATTTGTCAGATATCTCCAGAGATTCTGAGTAGTACTGTTCAGCAAAGGAGCAGTCTGGAAGCAGAGAAGCCAAGTTATCAATATTATTAGCACCATAATCCAGACTGGACTGATGACACTTCTGTTTATATAATTCTAAATGTTTTTATTTTACTGTATGAGAGCCTTCATTTTGCTTAATGAGCTTTCATATGTTTAAAACCTGTATTTGTTTTTCCACCTGACACTCAGTTATACTGTTGCAAATTAGATTAGTGGTACAGGAGGGTAGCTTATTCTTCTTCCCGCATTCATTTTGTCCTTGCAAGATATTTCTAGAAAGAAAATTTTCTGAAGGGCCTTAGGAAGTGCCTGACAGAGCAGCTTTCATCGGAACAGAATGATATATCTACAGGCTGCAGTCACAAACTGGTAATTTTTAAAGCACACAGGATATAACAGAAAGCAGAAAGTACACAAATAAAATCACTTCTAACTTTAATTTTCCTTCTTGTACAGGGTTAGTAACAGTAACTGTGTTCTGCAAAGTTGCTCAGTCTTGTTTCAAATAACACTTCTTCAAATGTGTAATTTATGTCTGTCTACACATATACATATGCACACAATCTAAGTCCTTTGTCAGCCTCCACTTTAGTGAGTTCATGAATATGTCAGGCTAAAAAACATGTACGTAGTGTTAACCTTAGATATTTGGAATACATTGAGTTTCTTAAGTGCCGTGAAAAGCTCAAAGTATTTGTAATTTACACAATATGACACAAACTTTCATGAACAGAACCATTTGAGATAGAATAGGACCAAAAGAATTTCCTGGAGAATCTGAATTTGTCTCTCTACCAGTGGTAGAGACAGAAGATGATTTAAACTTATATCCTATAAACTAGACTTCTTAAATTAAAGACATGTTATTCTGTAAGTGTAGTTCCTCTTTCTCTGGGCAGCACATGTGAAACAAAGTGAGTTGCTGCTATAAGCATTGCAATGTGGACAGAGTCGCCAAGGCCTTCCAGCTAACTTCGGAAGAGGTGGCTCTGCCCTTACTGCTGCATGCTGTGACAGTCAGGAAATGTGATATCACCCTGTTTAAAGTCTACACAGATGGCAGTGGCTGATTATGCACTTTGCAGAAGCAGGAAAAACCAGAAGGGAGGGAATTAGTAATGGTAATTATTATGCAACTGGAAATTCAATAAGCTGAACTGACTCTTGGAATTCTTCTAAACTTCTATAGTGTCATTTGTATAGTTTTAATTGAAGATATCCATGTGTGGGATTAGATTTAGATAATAAGGCTCTAGTTATCTGTCACAAAATACTACAAGGTATCTTGGCCAGTTCCTGTTATGAACAGGTTAATCTTCCTATGCTGCATTTTATTTTGCAAAGGTAAGCTGATGGAAGCTCTTTCTAATGTCTTTGGCATAGCATCACAACACCCTTCACCACTCAGATGAGGTGCCAATTTGGTGGTAGTTGCAGAGTCATACAAATTTTGTACCAAAGGTTTACCTGACTTCAGCCTGCTTGAATTGGGTTTGGTAGAAAGATCAGAAAAATATAGTTACTACTGCTGTTAAAAAAATACTTTTTGAGCAAATTGCATAGCTGTGAATCTAGTCAGTTTATTATATATTCTTGTACCTATGTACAGATCCAGAGACTGACCAAATGGATCTGATGTAGTTTGTTCTACAGAATGCATTTACAAGGTTTTAAAAATCTTGATGACAAACATTCATAAATACATACCACTTTGTCATAACCTTTCCATCTTTGAAATGGCCATAGTGCAAAGATATTGCTGTCTGAGAAGATATGTTTCTCATTCTTGGATGTACGAACTGAGATCTTAGCACCAGGCTGAGATTTTGTGATTATGATTAAACAACCCCCATTTGCCTCTTTCTGTATTTGCATTACAATACCGACTGTGATTATTTAATCATATGCTATATTACCCACACAAATCCTTTTCTTGTGGTTGTATAGTACAGACCTTTTTTGGAGATGAACCAAAGATTACGGGTAAAAAGCTCGATGTCTCCAGGTCCTAGCTAATTTGCTGCAGATATTAAAAAGGAGTGGATCAGTAAAGTTGTGAATATAGCCTTAACAATACTATTTATTTCTCATATTGCATCAGAAAATAAACAGAAAAGTTTTGGAAAAACTTTACTATTATTACAGTCAGGCAAAGAGAAAAACAAACCAAGAAAGAGTATTTCATATAATCTTACTATTATATTTAACTTTTTTCTTCCCCATATAAGAGAATTTCAAAAGTAGATAACTATTTTACATCAAGGGTCAAAATGCTTATACTTGAATGCCTCTTTTCTTTCATCTGATGCAGTATACACTATTACCCTATGAATGTGCATTCTATTTAATTTCCTCTTATGCTCCTGTCTCTTAATCCCTTCCTACTCTCTTCACTCTAAGACTGCATTTTCAGCCAAATTTTCTATTCATTGAAGAATGACTCCAGACCCCAGAAGGGAACAGCATTAAAATCAACCAAACAGAACACACACACACCCAGACCCCAAGCAAGCAAACAAACAACCAACAACAAAACCAAAATAAAACCCCACAAACAAACAAAACAATAAGCCCCCAACAAAAACAAACAAAAAGGATTTTTTTAAAAGGACAAAACAGTAGATTGTCAAGGATTCTGTTCCTGTTGATTCCATATTATTTCCATGTAATAATAGGCCTGTTATACAAAGTCTTCGCAGATGGCTGCTAATACTAAGCTCTTAATTTTTTGGTTACCCAGCAATCCACATCTGCTATCTGACTTCCAGAAGTTCTGACTAGCTGTCTCTTGTTATTTGGAACTCTCCTTACATATACAAATTCATCTAAAATTCTAATTACTTCATTAAGTCAGTCTCAGGTCTTCTCTAACTGAGCATCCTGAATTAATGACATCTGTGACTTTCAATTTTAGACTTTGAATCTTAGCACAAAGCAAAAAGAACATATGTATCCTGCTCTATGGGAAGAGAAATATATTTTAGAGAAATACTCTGGAAATGATATAGAACTGACATCCAGGTCATCAAAATTCTGTATTTAAATCATAAAACCTCAAAATGTTTCCCAGCTTCAGGTCTGGTGCAAGGCCTAGATCGACATCACTACTTCCATAAACCTGCAGTTAGAGTAAAACCAGGCATTTGGCCTCAAAGCAAACATCTTGTGCCCTAGCCAGATACCCAGTTTGGTTAATCAGAAAGACAATACTGTGAGTTACAGGACTTAGTCTAGGCTTAGCCACAAGAAAATAAACATTTGAATCCTGTGACGGGCTTTGCAACCATATCCTGGACTCTTAGAAGCAGGTATGAGTGCAAGTGACATTTTCCTAAAAGTTACTGTGCTGGAAAGGTTTGTTGATATGCAAAAGAGTGAGAACTCCCCTAAGCATGCCTGGGAGGACTCTTGAGGACTCAGGGTCTCAGGGATTGGGAACCCAAAGGGACTGAGATGTGTGAGTGGTATTGCCACTTCTGATTTGCCAGGATGGCGTCATCTCCATCACTGAACATTTAAGGGTCATGGAGCTGGTTGGTGGTATTTAGACTGTTCATAAAACCTCACTGTGTCAGTCAGAGTGTTTACTGACCACTTGTGTAACTTGACTGCCTGCATACTGCAATAAGGGGGACAATTTATTTCAACAACTATAGGCGACTCAGTGCTGAAATCAGTATTGGCTGTAGCTCTGCAGTTATGTTCATTATTTTGTGTGTGAGAAATGGGCATTTCTAGTTGGTCTAGGTCTAGTTGGCTTCTTTTTCATGCTTACCTTATGTGTACTATGTTGACCCAAAGAAGGGAAAATGCATAATACTGTCTTACCTTCTATTAAGAATCAGATTTAGGATTACTTGTTGACACCATTAGAGGGAAGCTCAGAAAGAAATCACTACTGTATTTCCACGGTGGACAGTAAGTAGTGAATGGAGCTATAAGACAAATAAATGAATGAGAGAGTAACTTGACTGGTACTTATTTAATGAGAGGCCTCTGAGTTTTCTCTTTCCTTTGTGTAGTTAGTCCTAGTTATAGCAAGATAAAGTGGTTTGGATGCGTGCAATTAATATCTGTATTTTTCTCTATAAAATATCATTTGATCTTTGTTGTCTCTTGTCAAAGACAACATGGATTTGAATAAGCATGTAGAGATAAAATTTCTGACATTTCAAAGACATCTAGTCAAAACACAATATATTAACACATGGAGTTATTGTTAAATTCAACACAGACAGAAATTTTAGATTTTAATCAATAAAAACAACAGGGAATTGTCACAGAAAGTTTTCATTAAGACTATATATTACGATAGCTTCTCTCCAAAACCAGACAAACAAAATTGACTGTATTACTTGAAAAAGAAATGACTTTGATCTTTCCTTCTATTGCTAAATCCATGCTAGTAAATTGACCCTATAAAAATCACAAATGTACGGCCAGTTCTGAGACTTGATGTTTGTGTCATATATGTATTGACATGAATATGAAGGTGAAAAGTAATAGCACTACATCACCTGTAACTGTGACCATATCTTACAGCTAGAATTTTCAATTTTGGGTATAAACAGTGGTTGCTTCTGGAGAACTTGTTGCTTGTGAGATGGAACAATCAAAAAGGTAGAAAGGAAACAAAAAATAAAGATTAAATGGAGAGAATTCCTCTTTTACAATGTAGTATCTTGTGTTTTCAAGTGTTCTCTTCTCTCCTCAGACTTTTTTAACCATTAGCCACTAGATGAAACAGATACATTATAAGTTTCTAGACAGCACTGGGAGGGGGGAACAGTGCTGGAGACCACGGTGCTTAGATAATCTGAACGTGCAGTTTTCATTTCTACATTCTGGGTTTAACGATGGATTGAAGATATTTAATCAGTCAAGGCTCATATCTCTTGTGTTCTTCTTTCCCAGTGTCATCTACTCTTGCTTGTCATTGTTCTGAGGACTCTTTGTGTCCAGTGTGATGAAGTCAGGGAGCAGGAAAAGCAGCACTCTAGTTGTTTCTGATATAAATACGTTTTTGTCCTATTGATTAAATTTCTTGCTTTTGTCACTCAAAAACCTCAGAGAGGAGCCTAATTAAAAGATATTAGAAGCTTTCTGTTTTAAAGTTCATGTGCACACATTTTAAACCTGTTGAATATCTTAGTGGGTGAAGCCCACCACTCCAGCTTGCTGGGTAGGGATCTCATCATGAGGATATTATGTGAAAGGACATTCATATCATTCTTGGCTGTCTTCTTTTAATTGTAAGTAACCACAACTGCCTATGTTATGTTGCACTTGATGGCATCATTGAATGTTAATCTTGAGTCTACCTACTGAATCAGCATTGAGGGCAAAGCTACTTGTGTGCTCAGTAATGGTGTCAATGTCTGTGGTATGTAAAGAGCAAGTAGTCTTGGGAAAAATGAAGCAATTATGGTATTTTGATCAACTAAGCAATTTTTTTTTTTTTTGATTGTTGTCACAAACTCAAGTCCTTAAATTTCTTATGAATGATGCTACAGATGCCAAACTACTATTTTGGATCTCACTGCGTGATCAGAGAGGATTTCCAAGTACAAATCAAGTTAGAGTTGCATGTGAACGCCAGAGAAGTCTTACCATCATCTTACATATATTTTTCATGAAACTTGCATATAGTACTTTCCGTGGCTTTTAACTTTTGCTTGAGTAAAATATTTAGTTTTCAATTATCAGGTGATATCCAGTCTGCAATATTAATAAATTGGTTTAAAAAGAAATACCCTTGTAGCTATCAATTATTTATTTTTAGTCTCTATTTTTCTCAATTTGCATTATTTCATTAGGTCTTATTATAACTTCCCCCCCCCCCCCCAAGTATAAACATTTTTATTTGCAAAAAAAAATATGTGATAATACATGTGAACTGTTACCAAGTTGGACCTTAACTTTTCAATAGCTTCTCATTCTACAACATAAAAAGATTCATCCTCTCAATTTTTAAATTCTTCCAGAATTTTTAGCATTAATAGGACTGGACGGAAAATTAATACTATAATGAAAAAGAATGTATTAATGTTTATAATCTGGATCAAGTTACACACATTTTCTCATGTGTGGTCTTGGGAACTATTCTTTGGTAGCACTTAGGGGTGAAAACAAGACAATCTAAAGAGACCAATTAAGTACTTTTCACAGATGATTGTTTACAGCCTGAACCCTGACTTCAGATGCTCTGTCATCAGGCTTGCTAATTTGACTTAATATTTAGGAAAGGAAATGACAAGATTTTGAAATTAAATAAAATACACTTTTTTGTCACAGAGTTGAGATTCAGAAAACAATTTTCTGTAATGGAAGTGCCAGTGCTACTAGAATGGTTCACAATATACTATAGTTGTAACCTGGAAGAGTTGTAATCTTTTTGCTCAGTTATTGAATTATACTGATATGCTCAGTGCTAATGGTCTGAGGTTTACTTTGTTGGCAATCTAGGATAGGCATATTGCAAAAATGCACCACTGAGTTTGTTACAGGATTATTCTGAGGAGGGTGATCTGAAAAATCTTCAAAACTTGCTATCTTCCTGTTACTATTAGTAGAGATACTAAGGTTAAATATTGCAAATGTACCTGTTTGCATATATTTCCCTCTACAGGAAAAAACCCTCTTAAGTTTCCGGCTAAGTGAATAAATCCTCCCTTAAATAAAAGAAATAAAATTGGCAGATGATGTGACAAAAAAAAAATAAAAATGAGCAATTCAGAAATATCAGCTGTTTAGAAGCAAGGGAGGTGGACTGAGTCTCACTCAGGATCATATGGTAAATTAAATGTAGGCATGTTGCATCCTAAGAGATATCACTGACTGTGATTGAATATTTTGAAGATTTTTGAGGCAGGGGAGAGGGACAAGCAATGGAAAAAACAAAGATTTTATAGAATAATTCAGTGGGTAAAGGATCAAAAGACGGCACTTGTCAGTGCTGCATTCTGTAATGTACTCACGTTCTCCTGGCCTCTGAATTCTTTGCTGCAGAAAAAATATGAAACATAGTAAACCTCTGCATTTAAGCATCTCATTTTCATGCAAAGCAAGTTTGAAGCAAATAAAACAAATGGATCTTAAGAGCTATAGCCTTTGATGGTAGTTTCCATGCTGAAAGCTCCCCTTGCTTTAGAGCAGAAAAGTGTCTTAGAAATTAGAAAACTTTTTTTTTCCTCTGAGAGACTGCCTTAACTGAACAATAGATATTAGAATAGTCAGCTATGGGAACTCAGTATCATGAAGCTAATGCTCTGCTTCCTGTAAATTCAGGCATCTGTCATTCATTTATCTCAAGGTTAATTCACACACAGAACCTCTGAGAAATAATTATCTTTCCATTTGTTCGGATGGGTCAGCTCCATGGCTGTTGATTCACAGCTATCCTTGGCAATTTGATGTGTGTTTTTCCTCACAATTTCAGACCATTTTTGTGTTGACCTTTAAGGCAACAAAATAATTAAGCACATCAGTGTAATTCTGTAACTTTGAATTCACTACATTAACAAGCTCATGGTATTACAAGGCCACTAACCCATCCATTAGGTCTGATCTTGCCCTTTTGGAATCAAAAGCAAAATTCACAATAATCTGGACTGGTTGTGCTCAGACTGGAAATTATTTTTATTTTCAGAATTACACATAAGCAGAGTTAAAAGGGACCTGTGGAGATCATCTAGCCCACCCCTCCTCCTCAGAACACTGGATACCCAGAACCATGTTCAAATGGGGTTTGACTATCTCCAAGGATGGAGACTTCACTGCATTCCTGGGTAACCCATTCTACTATTCAACCACCCTCACTATCAAAAAGCTTTTTCTTGTGCTCAGTTGCAACTTTCTCTCTTTTTACTTGTGCCCATTGCTTCTTGGTGAATGAAAAGCTGGACATGAGTCAGCAATGTACTCCCACAGTTCAAAAATTCAATTATATCCTGAGCTACATCAAAGGAAGAACGGACAGCGGATTGAGGGAGGTGATTCTCCTTCACTACTCCCCTCTTGTGAGACCACAGCTGGAGTACTGCATCCAGTTTTGGGATCCCCAGCATGGGAAAGACATTGGCCTGATGTAGTGCGTCCAGAGTAGGACCATAAAAATGATCAGAGGGATAGAACACCCCTCCTATGAAGAAAGGTTGAGAGAGCTGGAATTGTTCAACTTGGAAAAGAGAAAACTCTGGGGAGACTATTGAAGTCTTTCAATTCTTAAAGGGAGCTTATAAGAAAGATGTAGACAGACTTTTCAATAGGGCTTGTAGTCATAGGACAAGAGCTGATGGTTTTAAACTAAAAGAGGATGGATTCAGATTAGGTATAAGGGAGAAATTATTCACTATGAGATTGGTAAAACACTGGAAGAGGTTTTCCAGGGAAACTGTGGATGTCCCATCCCTGGAAACATTCAAGGTCAGGTTGGACAGGACTTTAAACAATCTGGTCTAGTTGAAGATGTTCCTGTTCATTCCTGGAGGGTTGGGCTAGATGACCTTTTAAGGGGTTGGAAAGTCCCTTCCAGCCCAAACCATTCCAGGATTCTATGACTCTAAGATTAATTCTATGATTCTTTCATCTTTTACTGGCCACCGCTGAGGAAAGTCTGGCTCTGCCTTTGATACACCACACCATCTTGCATCTGTGCACATGTGTAAGATCCCCTGAAACTCTCTCTTTTCCAGGCTAAACAGTCCCATCTCTTAACCTCTCCCCATATGACAGATGCTCAAGCCTCTGAATCATCCTTCTGGCTCATTGCTGGACTCAGTCTAGTAGGTCCATGTCTTTCATACTGGGGAACCCAGAAATGGACTTGTCATTCAGTCATAACCTCACCAGTATTGAAGAGAAGATGGGTCTTTACCAGAAGGGTACACTGCTACCTCATGGTTGTATTGCTAACCATGAGGACCCCAGGGGCTTTTCTGTCTTAATCAACAATGGATTTTGGCAACAGTTTTAAAAGACTCATTTGGAAGTAGGAAAATACAAGATGCTGCATGTATGCTGGTTAACATATTTTTCTTCAGAGTGGAACTAAGAAGTTTAACATCCAGCTTAGACTGTTATTTTGATGTAAATAAAAATTTCTTGGCATTTGTTCCAGAACTTGTGTCTACCTATTCTGTTTCATGATTTATTTCCATCCTGTAATTTAATTTGATAGAATTTTGCTTGGGAGAAATTATGCAACCAAAAGCATGCTTTCATAAATAAAAGACAAGATATGTAATTGGTTTAAAATTATGTAGATAAAAACCACTGCATGTCAAACTCAGACAATATAGATTGCTGCTTGACAAGAGCAGGAGGGGAATGCCTTTGTGGCTCCTCTACCTGATTAAGTTTCATAACATAATCAGGAAAGATTTTCCACTGGAAATAAAAGTTACTTTTGAACTTAATTACATATCAATACTAAATGACAGAAATTAATTGCTAACGACCTGTAATGACTTTTAACAGAAATTCTAAACCCCTGCAATTTGCTAAAAAGGTAATTTGATTCCTTAATTGAATTTTAATTGTTTTTCACACAACTCCATGATATACAGCTAATAATTGCATTGCATATGACTTGATTTTTTTTCTAAAACAAATTTATTTTTATTTTCCCCAAATATTTATTTTCTATAAATATTTAAAATATTCCTTTGGTGTCCTTGGCAGACAGGTATAGTTGCTCGCTCTGGCTTTGGTCTTAGTAGCACATACAAAACAGAAAGTGGTGGGTTCACTTTAGTGAGCACTCAAAATTCATCACTTATGAAATTTCATTTGGGACACTTTGGACCAGATTGGTATATTGTGACACTAAGAAGCCTTGAAGTAGACATAAGGTTCTAGTTGGCAAGGTGTGCATGTGGTTGACTGTTTTTTTGGCAAGCTTTTTATCACTGCAATATTTTCTCTTGACTATATTAGAGCACAACCTCATGTGTTGAGGCCACATAATGTTACTGAAGAAGAGAAGCAAGAACAGTGAAAAAAAGAAAGGACAGCTATGAAAAGTATCAATATAATATATTCCAGACCTGCCTACTGTAATTTGAATGCTGGCTTTAATATCATCATAAGTGAGGCCTTAGCAAGACTGACCCGTATGTTCTCAAAGCTTGCTTAGGCTGTGTACTGAAAACTTTCTAAATAGATACAAGTGCAAAAGAAATCCTCACAAGCCTTCCTCTGTTAACAGTCCAGTTAGGGCTCTGTATAAAGAGAAGGAAGAATCATTTCAGTGGAGCTGCTGCAAAAAGGTTGCTATGTTTTCAGGATGAAAGGTCCATTTTTTTCTAGATATTTTGAAAATTATAGATGTTTTTAATTAAAAATTAAATAGACTTGGATTTTTAAGCTCACTTTTTAGCCAGAGACCTTACACATTTCTCCTTTATCCTCTTCAGGCTCTGATTTAATTCTCAAACCAAGTGTGACCAGACTACTGGTTGTACTGGAGTGGATTCCTTATTTCCTTTATTTGGCACAGTCAGTAGAACTCTTCTAATATTTCAAACCACTCCCAATTCCCAAGGACATATCTAAGCAGGGAGAGTATTTGAGGGGTAGCCACCTTTTAAAAGCCACTCTAAATTTTGCAACTTTGTATAATTTGTTTGAGATTATCTATTTTCTCTTGTAAAATCCCAGCCATGGTGTACTTTTAACATTTAGTCCTTGAACTCTCCATTTTAGTAGCTACTTTTTTATTTTACAAAATTACTGCTTCATAGATTCTTCTACTTTCCTCATTAGCAATCCATCAAGATTTTCCTATTGCAAAAGCAGGCTATGCTTAAACTCAGCATACAACATGTAGCTTGTACGGTGAACAAGATCCTGTGTAGCTTGAAAAGCTTTAGGTGTAGAAGTGAAGCCATACTTTCTGTTTTGCTTTCAGATTGTTCAGGAGAGGGGTTTTGTCTTTGAAGACATAGAATACATCAGGGCTGGACCATCTTTCTGAATAGGAGAAAAAAAAAATGGTTGGTGGAGGTATTTTTTTCCTGTTTGATAGAACTTATCATGACTTCTCATTACAAAGTCAAATGGGAGAAAACGATTATTAAATAAAAATGGTGTTTTCTTGTTTGTTTTTTTTTAAAAAATTCTGATGAAGTCTAATTCATAAAAAGAATATTCTCATGGCATGACAAAAACATAAAAATGTTTACAGTGACTTTTGAGGATTTGATAGGCTTTAACAGTTAATTAACAGGATTTAACAGTTAATTCATTTAACAATTAATATATTTTATATTTAAATATTTACAAGAAGGCCTAGGGTTTTTTTTGGACTTCTGAATAAAAACCATCTCCAGAAACAGTTTTAATTTTTTGAAGAATGTACATAGTTAAAGCAGCAAGAAGAACTACAGAAGATAATGAGAAGGAAATTCAGTTCCTCAGACGACAAAGTCTTTGGAGAGCAACAAGATGCTAAAAATAAAAAAAAGCAATGTCTTAGGTAGATTCAACAGGTCAGGAAAATGACAACCTGAGGAAATGATGCTGAAGAGAAGGAAGAAAATAGTTTCTGCTCATGCATTTTGTGTAATGGAATTGAGAGAAGTTAGAAATGTGTGTGCATCTCTTTCTTGAGTTATTTGCTAGATGTATGTTTTTAGTGGATCCTTGAAGGCGAGTCTCTAACAGTGACTTTAACAGTCAACTTTTAAGATTAAGTGATGAAAAATGTAATCTGAGTCTAAAAAATCATGATCATTTAACATATACTAACTTGTTTGGAAACAGTTTAAGAGGAAAACTTTGCAAAAATTTTCTAGAAAATAATTAAGGTAAGAATATTAATTCCAAAATGTTAACCAGAACAGCAGGTAAATAATTTAAAGTGGTTTGTTGAACACTTCTGCCAACTCCCTCAGCACCTTTGGGTGGATCCCATCCTGCCCCATAGACTTGTGAGTGTCTAAGTGGTGTAACTGGTTGCTGACCATTTCCCTTTGGATTATGGAGACTTCAATCTGCTCCACATCCTCATCTGTCTTCCAGCTCAGGGGTCTGGGTACTCAAAGAACAACTGGTCTTACTATTAAAGACTGAGGCAAAGACAGCATTAAGTATCCCTGTCTTTTTCTTATCCTTAGCCACTCTGTTTTTCCTTACATCCAATAAAGGATAAAGATTTTTCTTGGCCCTCCTTTTGTTGCTAATAGGTTTTGCTGCCTATTACAGCAGTAACCAGATTATGTTCAAGTTGCTCTTTGTCCTTAGTTTTTCTCTGCATCAGGTTTATGTTATTTGGATTAATTTTGATTATTTTTTTTTTTCACAGAAATTTGTTCCTGAAAGGTCTTACTTGTAGTGGACAAGACTTTTTCCAGCCTAACAATCTGCAGTTTTCTTTCCTTATGGTCCTTAATTCCCCCCATAATTCCTCTACATTTATGAAGTGTCAAGTTAGCTAATTTTATTTAATAATTTGAATAGACTCTTCCCCCTTGACATTATTCACACACTTAAAATTCTAAAGAGGAGAATAATGGCAACTGCAGCACCTGAAAGATGATTGCTTACAGGAGATGTATGACCTTCCTGAAAGAGACTGTAGTAAGTCTGCTATATTGAAACAATGAGGTGCGTGGGCCTAAAACTTGAGAGAAATAAGTGCTGCCTTTGTCACAGTCACCCAGGGCTTCTTGGAAACTATTAGCAAGCAAGTAATAGATCCAGATATAGAGAAGGCAGCAGTGAGTAAGACAGCATGAATTTCTAAATTAATTTTGGAAATGAGAGAAGTCATACGATGGTTCACTGCCTCATAGAAATAGTTAGGAATTTTATGACAAACCCATTGCAGGAGAAAGAGGCTCTAGAAAAGACAGGAAAGTAGATGTAAGCAGGCAAGCACAGCCTGGTAGAGAGTTCACAGATTCAAACAATACGCTGATTTGAAAGTGACCTACACGGATCATCGAGTCCATCTCCTGACACTGCAGAGGACCATCCCCAAGAGTCAGACCATGTGCCCATGAGTATTGTCCAAATGCGTCTTGAACTCTGTCAGTCTTGATGCTGTCCTGGGGAGCCTGTTCCAGTGCCCAACCACCCTCTGGGTGAAGAACCTTTTCCTAATATCTAACTTAAACCTTCCATGACACAACTTCAGACCATTCCCTCAGATCCTGTCACTGGTCACCCCAGAGAAGAGATCAGTGCCTGCCCCTTGTCTTCCTCTCATGAGGAAGTTGTAACTGCAATGAGGTGTCCCCTCAGTCTCCACTTCTCCAGGCTGAACAGACCATGTGACCTCAGCCACACCACATATGGCTTTTAGGCCCTTCACCATCTTCATGGCCCTCCTTTGGACACTCTAACAGCCTAATGTCTTTCTTGTATTGTGGCTCCCAAAACTGCACACAATATTCAAGCTGAAGCCACCGCAGTGCAGAGCAGAGCAGGACAATCCCCTCTCTTGCCCGGCTCTGCCTGATGCCCCCCAGGACAAGGTTGGCCCTTTTGGCTGTCAGGGCACTGGTGACTCATATTCAACTTCCCATTGACCAGGACCCCCAGGTCCCTTTCCATGGCACTGCTTTCCAGCATCTCATTCCCCAGTCTGTGAGAACATCCAGGGTTGCCCTGACCCAAGTGCAGTGTCCAGAACTATCCCCTGTTGAACTTCATATTGTTGGTGATTGCCCAGTGCTCTAATTTGTCAAGGTCTCTCTGCAGGGCCTCCCTGCCTCCAAGGCTCCTCCAACAGCTCCTCCCAGTTTTGTGACATCTACAAACTTGCTTAGTATCCCTTCCAGTCCTGTGTCCAAGTCATTTATGAAGATGTTGAAGAGCACAGGGCCTAAGATGGAGCACTGTGGAACCCCACTAGTGACAGGTCACCAGTCTGATATTATCCCATTGACCATTACCCTCTGTGCTTGACCGATGAGCCAATTGCTCACCCACCACATAATCTGTTTATCCAGCTGGGGGCTGGACATTTTATCCACAAGGATTCTGTGAGACACAGTACTGAAAGCTTTATTGAAATCCAAAAAGATTGCATAAACTGGCTTCCCTTGATCAAATAGGTGGGTTACCTTATAGAAGGATTTCAGGTTTGATAAGCAGAACTTTCCTTTCATGAAGCCATGCTGGTGGTGACTGATTGTCTTTCAGGTGTTTTTCAATACTTCCCAGAATATTCTCTATAACTTTACCAGGCACTGAAGTGAGACTGACAGGCCTGTAGTTTCCAGGGTCATCCTTCTTGCCCTTCTTGAAAATCAGGGCAGTTCACCAACTTCCAGTCAGTTGGGACCTACCTGGATTCCCAAGACCGCTCAAAAATCATCGAGAGAGGTTTTGCAATGGCATCAGCCAGCTTTTTGAGGATTCTTGGATGAATCCCATCAGGCCCCATAGATTTGTAGGGATCCAGCTGGAGCAGCAATTTCAGGGTATTGATAATTCTTGAAGTCATGGTCCTCCAGCTCAGGGCACTGGGACCCCCATGGTCTGTTATTCATATTGAAGACAGAGGCAAAGAAAGTGTTAAACACCTCTGCTTTGTCTCCATCCCTGTTTTTGAGGTGACCATCCTCATCCTGCAATGGGCCAATAATATTTCTATACTGTCTATTGCCATTAATGCATTGAAAAAAATTCTTTTTATTGTCTTCCACATTTCTGGAAGCTTCAACTCCAGTTGGTCTATGGATGAATGAATTTTCTCCCCACAGTTGCAAGGAGCACCTCTGAATTCTTCCCATGTCACTTGACCCTGCTTCAACTGGACATATACCTTCCTTTTTTGCCTTATTTCCAAGAGATCCCTGCTCAGCCAAGTCAGCCTGAGCCTGCTTTAGTTCCAGGAATTTCCTGCTCCTCTGCCCTTAGGAGGTGATGTGTAAAAGTGTCCAGCACTGATGGACTCCATCACCTGCAAAAACATTTTCCCAGGGGACCTTACTAGTTCCCTGAGCAGCCTGAAGTCTGCCCTCCTTATGTCCACAGCTGAGGTTTTGCTGGCACTTTTTCTCCTTTCAACAGAGATTTTAAACTTCATGGTCACTGTGGTCATGATGGCCACCAATCTCCACTTCACTCATGAGATACGCTCTGTTGACAAGCAGGAGATCAAGGAGGGCATCTGTCCAAGCTGGCTTCCTTAAGACCTGTTCCGTAAAGCTGTCATCCAGTTTTCTTGGGAATCTTCTGGCCTGGGTTGTAACACCTATGTGATGCTCCCAGTTAATTTCTTCCAAGGGTAAGTCCCCCATAAAGACAAGGGCTGGAGTTGTTACAGGTGAGGCAGACTGAACCACTGCCTGTGGTGGACCTGGATGCTGGGGTTTATTTAAGGACTGAGAATTTGAGATCTTTTATTATTTCATGCACTACTCACTTGTTCACTCACTCATTGACTCACTCTCTCCTCACAGTGCAATGCTCCCTAGGTCCTGACTTCCCTTCCCTGCAGGAGGCCACTCTAGGGCACTGCAGAAAGATGGGACAGTTCCCAGTCATCCACTGTTCTCAGGTAGACTCTGACATCACTGGTCAAGCTTCCTGGGCATCCCTGACCTTTATCTCCACACAACTCCAATTGCCAGAATCTTTCCTCACTTTCAGTCTCTTTTCTGCAGACAGAATTGTCATATTTTGCTTTCTAGGCCCCCTCTCTTTTCCGGGACCACTTCTTTTTGGTGCCAGCTCTTCTTTCTTGGCCCCCAAGCCTCCCATTTTCCTGGTGTAAAGAGCTTATGAGCAGAAGCACAACACATGATTAGCCGTCTAATTCGTGGTTCTGCCTCATGTTTTCTTATTAGGTGGAGGACTCAGGATGTGTCATTTTGTTCAGTCTGAGTATCTCAAAATTTGCCACTAGCCCACACCAGCTGCATTTACCAAGTAATTGTCCTCTGCCTGAAAGTTCAAGAGTTTCAAAAATTCAGTTTCAGACACTCACCCCAGCAAACATACACTTGAGTAGCTGCTGCCTGTTAGCATTCAAAATTCAAGCTGTTTTTTTCACATACAAATGAATATTTGGAAAGTTTGTTTCTTAGTCCTGCCTTAAAACACCTTGAACTTTTCTATTCCCTGTCCCTGGTGGGGATTCTGATTCTGGGCTTTACCTTGATGATGGAAAAGCTGAAAACATCATTGAGCATCTCAGGTTTGTTGAACACAAAATAAAAACAAATGCACAAAACATTGAATCCAACTGCAAAATACAATTGTGATAGCTTTTTTCTTCAGCCTATGCAGAGATCTCTGAAAGATGACCTGTTTTTCTGAAACAAATTCTGAAAAGTGAAAGCACTTGATATTGCAGCAAAATACAGAATGTAGGCATCTATCAGCTTGGATGACCCATAAGGCACATCAGTGTTTCCTTCTCTACTGCTGATAAGTATACTCAGATACAAGTGAAGAGAGCAGTGGATCAATGGTCAGCCAAAGCAAGCTGCCTAAAGCCTGAGGACGCTGAAGGGATACTGTATCTGGCTATGTTCTGATTGAGGTAGACTGGCTGGGTACATTAAGTGGATTACTTTGCTGTCAGCTTTTGACTGACAACAAGCCTCTCACATGACTGAAAAATGACAAGAACAGATTCCAGTGAGAAGTCAAATTATTTTTATGGAATTGGTAGTCAGTGCATGATCATGGAAGGGCCTTGGCTCAGTAATTGCTTCTATCTTGTCTATACACTCTCTGAATAGTACTGTTATTATTTCAGATTCACTTTCCAGAAATGTCCAGAAACACTGACTGTAAAGTCATAAATAGGCAGTCTCTCTCCCAGAGAGCTTAGAATATAAAAGAAAACAGAGGCAACTCTTGATTAGGAAAGAGTAGAGAAGAAATGTGTGAGATAATGAAGATGCGCTGATGCAGTGGTATCAGCTGTGTCTCTCTATTGGTTTCAGCTATACTAGTGCACTTCTGAAATAACTCTGTTGGAGTCTTTGCAACTACAGTAAAGTGAAATTGATGTGAGGTTGAAATCAGAATCCTATTGTTTCAGGTATGACACATAGATCAGTGAGTCAGTCCTCTTTAATTGTATGGAGGGCACATATACTGTGATAGGATTTTGAAAATTCTGAGACATTTCCAAATCTCAGTGATGTGCTCCTTAGCCTCCTGGCTAAGTTTAGACAGTTTAGACTTCCTGGGTACTCACTGTTGACATATTACATTAAAATTTATTTTTTTTTTTAATTTATTTAAAGCTTTTTTATTAATGGGAAAAAAAGAGATTATTTTTGCACAGCTTTTTCTATTTACCTAGTAGAAAAAACAGATAAATACAGCCTTGTCACAGTGTCTAGACTAAGAATGTGCTCACACATAGTACAGAATTGTTTTCACATCTCATTTCCTTAAGTGATGAGATGGAAAATTAATTTAGAAATAAAATAAAATAAAAATATAATTTGTCTTTCTGTATTGAAAAAAAGAAGGTAAAAATAAGTAATAATAAAATAAAGGTTTCACAGTCTAGGCCATAATAGCAATTAACCTTCCTGACCCAGGTAGCATAAGACAAGACAGATGTAAATATTCATCTTAGACTACATTACTAAATCCTTTTAACACTATAACTAGAATATAGCTAGTAACAGCTCTGCTTATCTGTCATGAAGAAAAAGTCTATTAGAAATATAATTTCCCTAAGTGATTTACTTATAATTTGATTTGCCACAAAGTCATACATCTAGAAGAGCAGGCACACAATGTTTGGAAAACTATTAAAAAGCTGTTGTTGTGAACAAAACTGGGGTCTAATACAGGTAAAAGAACAGCTATGCAAAGCCTGTTTCTGCTAAGGCACATTTTTTTTGTCTTTTGGTTTTAAAAAGTCTGTTCTGCACTGGATCACAGACTGCTAAACAGTAGCAAATATTTAAGCCTCCCTCTGGTGATCAGACACACAAATGGGAGCTGCCTCCAGTAGCAGTGTTACCTGCTGCTGCCACTGCTCATGTTCAAGGGCCTGGCTAGCACTTTGTCTCCTTAGATCCCTCCTTGCCCTGAATTACTGTGTCAGGTGATAAGACTTCAATCTAGGTTTTAAAGGGTATTAGAAACTGACTTAATGCAAAGTGTAGTGGAACTATGGTCAAATGTACTTTTCATATCATGTTTGTCTTCTCTAAGAAGTAATTGATGACAGAGTGGGACCCTACTTCTCCTTTCAGACCATCAGCCTCTGCTTGTCTCGCAAAGACTTCCTCCTCTCAGAAATTAGAAGGTTCTCTTGTCTGCTTTCCTTTTCTGACCTCTGGCATTTGTAAAGGTCCCTGCCCTCTCTCTGTGCAATGTCACCTGATCCTAAACTTCAAAAAACCTTTCTTGTACAGGCAGATGTCATACTTTCAACTCCATACAGACATGTCAGTTAAACTGGAGAATAGATAATTTCAAAATAAATTATTTCTATGAAAGCCTTGAATTATCTATACACGTTTATCAGCAGAGGAAGCTTTAGAGTAGCTCATGAAAAATCCACAAAATCCAGAAAACATATGAAATAATAGTGCTGATTAAATTTGGGAAAAAAGCACAACAATTATGAAATAAAAGCAGACATTTCTCACCTGAACTTCAAGTATGCAAGTATTCAAGTTATACTGTATGATGGAACTTCTGTCACCTTGTCACAGAGTCTTTCTCTTCTACATGGAAGTCCAAAGCAGATCACTGACTTTCTAACAGAGAAGTCAAACAGATTAGGCAAATACTTGGATCTTTCCAGAAGTGAATTCCTAATTTTCTGGATTCAGACCATTGCACCTACTGGAGCTGGTGTGATCCAGTGCAGCTTGTGCATAGATGGTCTCAAAAACCTGGAAGACAGGAAGGCTGTGCTTCCCTCTTGTTTCAAGAGCTCAACCTAAAAATAAACCTAAAGAAAATGGAACATACAAAACTGGAAACAGCTGAAAGTAAGAAGATGAAGCTATTAAAAAAATCAATGCATCTGATTGCAGTCTGTGACTCATGAAATCTCTACATTTTTTGATTGCTGGAAGCCAACAAAATACACCAAGGGATATATCACTCCATGCCTTTCCTGCTTTTTAGAGGCTTTCCCTCAACATTTTCTATTTGTCATTGCCATAGACAAGGTATTGGGATGGCTGAATCCAAGGGTTACATTTATCAAGTTTAAAAGCAGCAACAACCAACCAGTCCAGGATAGTTCTTTGCACCAGCTGTCATGATACGACCTATGCCCATGCCATTAATACTCTTACCCACCTAAAGAGGATGGTCTTATTCAGACAGCCTGTTGGAAATGAGTCCTGGCTGATAAAAAAACCCAATGCATGTCCATGATTTGTTTGAGAGGTTTCTAACTGACACAGGGCTCATAGTAACAGTTTAATTATTGGCATTACAATCCGCAGGCAGGATACTATGTGCTCGTTATCGTGCTGCTCTAGGGGTAGCCAATAAAAAATAATAATAAAAAAAGCTCTTTTATTTCTCTTTTGGCTTTTATTTGTATAGCTGTCCAGTTGTCTATATCTTTTTGACAAACCTTGAAAATCATCCTAAACCATTCTTACTAGCCTGCTAGAGGGGAAACACCCCTAGAGCCTTCAGCCTTTGCAGCATTGTTTGGGACTTCCTTTGAGGGAGTGGACTGTCTCTACCTGAGAACAAATCTTCTTTGAGTGGTCAAAACAGACAAACATAGGGCGCACAGCAAAGAGGGACAGTCAACCTCTTCATGTTGTATCAATACACTATATTACCCTCTTGCACAGCTGTTTATATGTTGACATGTGCAGGGCAGTTTGCCTGACCTCGCTGTCATTTTCATTTTCTAGTGTCATGTTTTCCTTCTGTTCTTTTTCTCCTAGATATATGGTCCTTTTGCTTTCCATTTCCTTGTAGTATTTTTGAATAAAACACATCTATTCACATCTGGTTTTGCAATAGAAGTTGGTTAAATCTCTAAAGAGTATCAGCAATCCCCAATGACAAAATTAGTGGGAAAATATTGTTTATTTTGCTTTGGACTAAAAAATTTAAAAAAAAATAATAAAAAAAAGCAGCTATTATACAGAAGGATTAACATGACCAGGTGTCTTGTAGCATTTCCAAGAAAGATTGAAATCTCCCTATATTAGATATATGTTGCACTTCCAGCGAAATTCAATTTCTTTTCCTAACTGATCTATTTCAGTAAAGATCAAGGAAGGATTCAAAAGTCACTCACACCAGGTGCAGTGTTAAAAATAATTCAGATTGGTATACAAAAACATCAGTATACTAAATCTTGTTGACCTTTAAAATGGCTATAGATATTAATGCTGAGTACCTGTAAAGGTGAATTCTAAATAAACATATAAATTGATGATAAACATATTCCATCATACAGGAGTTGTGCCTCTTACATATACCCTGACTCATTAGTTTTTCATGTTTTCAACTCTTGAATGATTAGTTATTTAGTCTTCAGCTTTTGCAAATGCTTGATTACCTGGTGAAAAATAACATAGGAAATGTGGACTGAATCATTCTTTAGAGAAGGGCGTCAAGTTAATGTTCCCTTGCATGACCATGCAACCAAACAAGGCAAAGAAGAACCATATCTAAATTGTCAATCAGAAAAAAATCTCTGAAGGTCCTTTTCTGTCTAGTGAAATTTTATCTGATAATGGGTGATTCTCAGAACTGAAATCTGTTTATTTAACTACAGAATAGCAAATAAGAGGTTTTTCGGCTTAGACTTTAAATAATTTTTCCTTTTTCATTTAATGTACAGAAGCCTGAAAAGCACCTGTTTCTTGGTATTTTGGTGCTTGTTGCTTGAGTTTTGCACATTAAAATACAAATGTCTAACTATTATTAAACCTTTCATTTGTGTAGGTTCAATAATGAATATATGAACTCCTTGTTTTTATCATGTTTCCCTATGACATCATCTTTTGACACATAAATTGTATTCACCTCATGTATCATTCATTATTGGAGTGACATTAAGCTCCACACCAGGTTCAAAATTTATTTTTTAAATCCTAATATCAGATTTTTCCATGTGTCTCTAATCACTAGTTAAACTTACACTTCTTCTTCGCTCAATTTTCATTAATGCAAATTAAAAACTGTTTTTTCAAAGAAAAATGAAAACTGATTTTACCTACCACAAGAATACACACTCTGTAAGGCATTAGCTTGTCTGGTGGCAAAAGGGAAACTTTTTGAGCAAAGAGGTCTCAAGTTCTAAAAACGAAAAGTACCTTAAAGATTAGCCACAGCACTGTGTAAGAAGCACCATGACTCCCAGAATTTTCAGATGCAGTTCTGTGCAGTAGTTTCCCACTACTTTGCACGTGTAAAGTACACCTTTCCCTGTATTAAATGGTATTAAAGGAAAATTCTCTCAAAGCTTGAATATTCATCACTTGTTTGTTCTGAAGTGAGAGTATTTGGCTTCAGGGAAATGAATCCAAGTTTTGGATAATCTTTAAATAATTTATTTAAAGACTAGTTAAACTGCCTTTGATAAAGACATTATTCATGTGATCATATAATAATTTAAAATACTGATGCATTGTATTTTTGTCTGATGAGAAAAAAATATTTTTCTATAGTTCTTTCTGATTTTTGTGTGTGTCTGTGTTTGTTTTGTTTCTCACAGCTAGTTTAGTTTTTTATTTAGTTCTTCATCACAGCCAATTACTGTTGTGCTATTCTATATAACTGTCAATTTTTGGAATGCTGAATTGAGTAGTCACTGATGTTTACCTTCAGATAACTGAAGACTGTTATCTCACCTCTTTTTCTGTACTATGTAATTGATAGCAATGTAGAAATTTAGAGAATTTTTAAGACCTACACAAGCATTTTAAGATTTTTACTACTGAGTTATCTGTAATATGTATGCATTCATGCCTGAAATACATGCAAGACAGTTTTGTGGGATTTTTTAAAATGAATGTATGCTGCTCTAAAGGTAAATACCTGGACTGTAAGACCTAGAAATTCTAGGTGACAGTTAGCCCACCTATCAGAGATATCTAGGATTTAGGTATCTAAACTAATAATCTTGTTTTTCTCCATAATGAATAAAAGGTAATGGAATTATTTAAAAAACAATTCAACTTGACTATTTCTGTCACCTTTTACCATGGAATAAATTACCCTTCAGAAGTGCACTATGTTTCAAATAGTGTGGAGTTTATTCGCTGACTTTTTGACTAAACATTATTATCTGTTTGATGAATGGTACAGCCTGCATATAACCACTGTTTTTCTCCACTGCACTGCTTTTTATCACATATTGTTCTTCAGTTTATGATGCATTTTTTACAATTTTTAATTTGGTAGAAAACTTAGGAAAGAAATAGTATCTGAAAAGGTTTAATTTTGACAATAATTACACTGTTCAATCAAGCAAGTTTTTTTATATATGATTTATTAATGGAGATGTTAAATTCTAGTCATTTGTTCCAAATTAATTGAAGTGATCATCTGAAATACTTTAATGAATGCAGAGTAAATATGTAATAGCTATACACATTTATCCTCGGTAAGTTTTTTTATATCTATAGTTATTAATTACAATTGTCTTGAACTTTGAATCTTCCACACAGTGTTGAACTTTTAAAATTTCAAGAAACGCTCAGACAAATTAAAAGCAAGTAAAAGTATGGCACCTATAAATGTGTGCCTCCTCCCTTTCTTCTCCCGTAATGATAGCACCACTTTTTATGTGTGCAATTGCCAAATAATTAGGGTGCTATATCAAACAATGCCAGTGTTAAAAGAAAATACTTTTATCTTTAGAAGTAAAAAATATCGTCTCCAGGTTTTAACTGAACTGGACAAGCTTTACACACCGAATGCAAATGGATTCAGTCTCCCTGCATATCAGAGAGATGGTTTATTTCAGGGCACTGTGCTCAGTGGAGTGTTGAATGAGGCATTGGTCATAAGGAAAGGCCTTTTAGGATCTTGCAATAAAAATGTAGGTGGGTAGTTCTTGCCTTGGGGATATAGAGGGCCATTCCTACCAGAATTGTAAAGATTTTTAGTTAGACCTTTCTGAGTCTTTTCTATCCTATGCTACATACATGGATATAGAACACCTGCCACCAGTGAACTCAACTCCACAGGGTACATTGCCCCTTGGTAATAACCCTCTACAGGCATTTATTTGGCTACTCCCAAAACTGCAGAGAGGGGCATGCAGAAGCCTGGGCTGAGGATGAAAATTGGCCCATAAGGCAGAATGAGAGAGTCACAACTCCCTGGCTGTCCTGTGATTTCATTCATGAGGTGAACAGTAAGAATTAATTAACTCAATGCTTGGATGATTTTTTTTTTCCTGGTATAAAGCAGGATGAAACACTGAAGTTTTTCAGCAGCTGAAAAGCATCAGAGCTGGCACATATGGTGAATCAGCCATGACATTCTAAGTACAAGTCTAGAATTTTGTAATTTTTCACGACTTGATTTTGCAGCCTTAACATTTTTAATACCTTTTCTTGTCTATGGACATTTCCTGCATATACTTAGACCAAGAAACTAAAGCTTATATATTCCTATCTGAATAAAATGAATGTATATAATAAGTTCAGATAGTTTCTTCTCTTTATTTCTGATCTTGGAGAACAACTGGAGAGACTTCTGTTTACTTCTCTGCAAACTGACAAAATCATGTGGTATTTTATTTTGTTTTAATGGCAATTCTTTACATATTTCCAAATATAATCTCTCTTGTATTTTCTCTCTTTTTTTTTTCTTGTGCTTCTGGAAGCCTTTATTTGATGTATACAGGAGAGGTTACTTAAGCCTTATTTTGTGTTGAGATACAGCATGTTTTCTGTAAACAATTAAGTATTATCCAGGTCCTGTAGCAGGATAATATCAAGGATTCATCCTTGATATTATCTATGAAACTAAATTTCACACCTTTGGAAAGCAGAAAGTCAGAGAAAATGTTCTCTGATAGATATATTTGACATAGTCTTGGAGGGTCAAGTTCAGCAAACTGGGTGTCAGACAAACCAAAAAAAGAAAGGTGACAGAGCAGCACAGATTGCTAAGAACAGTGTCAATGTTCTCTATTTGAAGACAAAATGAGGATATCAGTAAGGAAGATACATTTTCAGTTTAGAGGAGGAAGAAGAGAAGGAACTAAACCTCAAAACATGTTTAGGGTGAACTGAAAGGAAGAAAGGTATCCTGACTAATTGGATATTATTGGAAAACAGAAGAGTGAGTATAAGAATGCTGTTGCCTGATTAAGCTGTTCATGTATGATCAGGGAGAGCCGCAGTCTCTCTGTTTGCATCACACTGTTTTGTACTGTGCATGATGTTGGGCTTTTGCCTATTTCTCTTTTCCTGTTCTAAACAGCATAACAGAACTTGCTAAACTCTTCAGTGTAAAAGGCGTGAACTGTGCATCTTCCAGGATAGCTAGGATTTGCTGCATGTTGGATATAATGGTGATTCTAATATGTTAACTATTTTCTGTCTCAAAATGTCCCAACTAGAGGAAGATATTTTATCATACTGGTTTGTTCTGAAAGACAATGCCTGTATTTTCCTGAACCATATTTGGGATACAATTACACTCACTCTGACATAACAATGATACAGATGTTCCCTAAACCATAGAAAGAAACTGTATTTGTGTGTGTGTGTGTGCCTTTGTGTCTGATGGAATAAAAATGTTGTATAGATTTCTGCTGAAAGAATAAAGCATGTAGATTTTGGAACTATGTTTAAAACTGGATTGATAAATCCTAGCAGAGTTCATATGCTGATTCTGGAAAAGTGATGAAACAGGTAAAATAGACTGGTATTAATAGCAGTAATTTCCAATGGCCAGAAAGAGTACACAGGAAAAATACTTCTGTAATATAAATACTATATGTTGTTTACTGCATGAAGGTATCTGAGGATGTTGTCTCAGATAACAACCTTTAATTTCTGATCTTTAATTTATCAGAATAAGTTAAGATTTGAAGATTCAACTTCACTCCATTTTAAGTCAAAGTTGAAAGCTCAACAAAGCTGGAAATGAACCCCTCTCTTAATAGCTCTTAATAGAGTATCCAAATGCACTTCAAAGATACTTAACAAGGCAAAAAAGGTTCCTGAAACTTCATATTGCAAATTCCATGTTGTGCCAAAAGCTCCAGTAGTGTGATTTCTAAAATGTCTGATACAGTCTAGACTTGATTTGCTAGATCAAATAACTAGATTCCAAAAAAGCACCAGATAGGGAAAACCACAGAGAAAAGAATAACAGCAATAATAAAGCCTCCTAGGGTTTTATGTTTAGATCAGAGGGTTTGGGTATAAACTTAAAAATGAAGCAATATTTGAAGGTGAAAAGTATTAAGAATACGCTAGGAGGTAGTATTAAGTGAATTAATGAAAGGACCATTTTACTGATTAACTATTACTCAGTTAGAAGAAACAATTTTCAAATGCCAGCTGAAGGTAATGTGATTAATAACAAAAAAGAAAATGATCACTCTTCTTATCAGCCTAAAGGCAAAGTAAATGTAACTGTGCACTTGGTGCTGCAATGATGTAAATAGTTTATCTCAGCTTGCAGTGAGAAGCCAGGCACAGAGGGATTTTATGCATAAACTCTTCAGTGAAATGGAAAAAGAACAGTAGATTTGGGGTTAATACAATGTTCCTTTTAGTATCAAGTTCCTTGTTCAGTATTTGAAGAATAGAAATATTTCAGTGACTTTCCCCATGCCAGGTGGCAGATGGCAAATCCAGAGGTGTAAATGAGGAAAAGCACATGCCAATTGCCTCTTGTGATACATACATCTGGCCACAACATTGTAGCATAAACTCTGAAAGTCTAAAATCATCCTTCGTGAAATTAAAGAAAAAAATCACAAATTAGGCAAGGGAAATGGAATAGAAATGCCTGGCTGAGAATGACATTTAATTGTGTGTATGTGTGTGCAGTTCTTATTTGAAAAGATGTTGTTTTCCTCCCTGCTTCAGGACAGAGAGTGTGATGCCATTTTGAGATTCAGATGCAGAGTCCTACAGGCTGAATGAAAAGTGTCTTGGTAGTTCTATTCTTTCACTGTCTCTTTCCTGAATTAAAACACCCCTTTTCAGCTGGTGCAAGATCAGTTGTTTGGAATATGGGAATAAAATTTTACCTTATTTCAAAAGGAATTGAATTTCAGCAAAGATTGAATTTCTCGGTAAAGATACAGCACAGGCAGAAAAGCAGGTACCAGATAGTCTATTATGACAAAAAATTAACAATAAGCCTGACTTCTTGCTTTAATATATTTTGAATGTGTGGGCTGGTGAGTGGGCTGGTGCATGAAATTCAGCTTTCCTAGTCTTAATTAAATTATTGCATATTTTAAGGCTGAGGCAATTTTTTTTAACATATTTTGAGCTATTTCCTCTCTGCTGCCTTGATGGTCTTGAAACTCATCTAAAATGTTTATAGAGTTAAGGATCTATGATTTGTTCTGAATATGGAGATGACACCAATTGGTAGGGCTGAGAGAAAAAGGCAAATAAATAATTTATTTCTTCACTAATATAAGGGGGTTTTTAGTGCAATTTCCAGGCCATTACCAAGTCTTGACAGACACTCAGTTGTTTGGGATTTTTTGGTTTGGTTTGGTTTGGTTTTGGTTTTGTTGGTTTCTTTTTATACAAAACTGTCTCTGCACCAAACATACAATATTATATGGCCTTAGGTTTCAGTCATACTCTCTTGTGCCTACATTTTATCCACTTTTTTGAAAAGTACAGAGTTGGTATTTAGGGGCACTACTAGCTTGTTGCATTGGTGAGCTATAGGGATGAATGAAAATAGGTCCAATTTCCTCATTTACAGCACTTGCTTCTCTCACTACTTGTGAGCCACAATGTAAACCAACCTTTGGAAAAGGCCCTTACCACTCACCCATACCACTTCTGCATTCAGATACCAGCCTTGGAATTAGTCTTGTGCAGTCTTCTGAGCTTACAGTTTCCTCCTGGGTTTCTTCTCTGCAGCAAGTAACTCAACAGATGAGAAAGTGATTTGGCTCTGGCCATACCATTTTCCCAATGGCAACACCATTGCATTTTCACAAACTCCTGTCAGACTGTGTTGTATGTCAGCCTAGCAGAGGTAATTACAGTTCCTAGCTAGTGTGTATGTACTCTCCAGGTGACTCAAATGCACAGGAGTTTCCAGCTCTTGTGTATGTCAAATTTACCACAATTGTACAGGCCTTTGGTGCAGCACATGTTTGGGATGTCCAACACATTCAGGAAAAGGAAAATCTATTGTCCTCTTTACATCTGCCCTAAGTCTGCCGCATCCAGACTACAAACACGGAGATGAGGAGATGTGTTATCCATGATCATGCTTGGGCACCACAAATTACAGTGCAGAGTTTTCAGATACCACGTGGAAAATTTCTCATCAGGAAAAAAAGACGAGCCCAGAAAAAACAACGTCTAGCAGCCTGAGCTATATCAGGAATTGATATTTTCTGTGTTGAAAATGGGGACAGAATGCACTGTGCAGTTTCCAGTGTGGGATGGTGCTTAATAGGCACGAATAAACCTTACTGATCTCCTTGTGTAAGTCCAAGGAAGCTTGAATTATTTACCATGTGCCAGTGTAATTAGTGTCATGCATATGAGTTAAGCAGTGGCACACTGTGAGGGACAATCCCTAGCCACCAGCTGATGTCATTGTGAATTAGTAATACTGATGCACAAGCTTGGTAATGGGCATGTGGTTGGCTAGTTAGAGAAGATTCATTAATTACCCATAGAGGGTCCTGTAGAACTGAGTACAGTTTATATCCTTGGGATGTGAAATTGCGCAATATATCTTTCAGGGGAATATTTTCCCTATCTCTGCTATGTGATAAGAATTAGTTGGCCCAAATTAGAAAGTTAGTCTTGTGGTGTTCGGTATTCCTGCTACGTGACATTATAAATACTACAAACACTAGAAACTAGAATTTCCATGGCTGTTAATCCCTTGATATTACGATGTCTACATAACAGCAACACTTTTTATATGTAAAAACAATGCCTCTGTCGTTGTTTAGGAATGCTATTCTCCAATTTAGCATTCCCTCTAAAACCGCTCCAAACCATCTGCTGCACACTTACTCCCCTTCCCCTTCCTCCTGCAGGGAAGGAGAATTGGAGGGATAAAAGTTAAAGATGATGGCTTCAGATAAGAACAATTTACTGGAAACAGCAACAATATTAATGGCAGAGGGTACAAGAAAAGAAATGCTGTTGCTCACTCCCTTTCAACACCTCACTGCACTCTCCACCATGCTACCCAACCCAGTTCAGGTCTTCCCCCACCACTGGCAATGATGTGAGGTGGTATAGAATAACCTCCATGTCTTGGTCATGCGCCCTCCTGGCTACTGTAAAAATTAATCCTGTCCTGGCCAGAACTAGGACAGCCCCATATTCATAATATTGTTTCAATGTATGTCCTAAGCCCAAAACACTCATCTGTGTCAGAAGAAGTAATCCTTATCTCAAAGTATTTGAGATATATGATTATTTTACCACCAGTCACTGCAACCCTGACAGTACAGGAGGCTGCCTGGACCTAACAGATTGCTACTGTTTGAATGTCTGCAATCTCACACTCTATTAAAGCAAGCTGGAAGCGATCTGGATGCTTTTCAGTATGGTTGTCCTGAAATGTCTCTGGGAGGCTGGAACAGTCATGGAGATTTGACTCATAAGTAGTGTTCTTGAGGGACAAGACAGAATAGAATAAGCAGAGTCAAATAGCCTAAAGTGGCTCTGAAAGGCGAGGATGAGCTCTGCAGAAGACATTACTGAGAATAATTCATGATTGATATTTGAATTCTCAGGTTTTCTGGACTTCTTGCTTTTTCTCCTGGATTTCTGGTTGTTTGTGAATGTTTTACATGTTTTATTTTTGGCACATTTGAATCTTAATGAGACACAGAATTGAGAGCAGCCTCAGCACCCTAAATTCTTCTTCACCTACCAGGAATATACCAGCTGCAGCTGGGGCGGGGGCAGGGCCAGCTGTGTCCTCCCTCAGGAGCTCCATCTGGGCCAAGGTCTCTGAGAGGACAGAGGCAGTTTCTCCCACTGCCATGCCCTGAGATACAAGCCTGTGGTGATGGGAGGGGTCCGATGTCCTGTAAGGAAGTTGAAATCAGCAGTGCAAGGTCGAGATAAGTAGGAAACAGGGCAGACACCAGAACTGTAGCTGCAGTACAGGCCTGGGACAAGGGCAGCTCCTGTTGACAAGGTGCAGAGGCTCCAGACAAAGCTTTTCACAGCTTTTTCTACCAGCTTTACACTTTCTACTGGGTTTATGTGTCAGTCTGATTTGAGATTGCACAGCTGTGCCACATCAGAGCCGGCCTTGGAAGCAGGCAATCGGAGACCCCATAGAGGCAGTGAGGGAGAGGTTGAAGAGCTCATTCGTGAGAGCTGGGTCTGGACAGACGCAGTCTCAGATTCTCTCTGAGATCTGCTCAGCAAGCAGCTTCTTGCAATATCTTCTGATTTCTTGTCATGGTTCACTGACTTTGGGAGTATCAGGCCTGCAGCACATGCCTTTCTCCTGTTATGTGCTCTAAACAGGACACATTTTTAAAACTTGTGTAAGTCAAGTTGAATGTCTCATGCTACAGGTTTTAACCCAATCCTTATAGGCACTTTTTCTGAGGCATCCTCTAACATTGCTTATAGACACAGGAAATTGCTGCTGTCACGGTCAAGGTATAACAAGAGAAAAACATGGTTTTGTCTGTGGTGTTTTATGAATATCCATACCTGTGGGCCAATAGTTTAATATTATATAACATTTATACAAAATCAGCCTATTTTCAAAGAGCTAAAGGCAGCGTGGAGCATCTGTGCTGTTATCATTTAAAAAAAAATATTGTAACTCTGGAATTTTGTCATACAGATTTTAAGTGTTTTCCTACTTTGTATTAAGAAAAAAAAAGGCTTTAGTAAGATAAAATAAATCAATAGGAAAGCATTCAGGTAAGTATGTTTTTCAGGCTTTCATTTTCTTCTTAATGGTGAACAAACAAATTGGAGAAAGCATCTTTAAATTATATCATTGTAATTAATTGCCAGGAAAGGTATAGAAAGGTATATACTGGCCAGGGTTCTATAATTTACTGTGCAAGACAATGCATATAATCATCTTCCATGAAAATGTGTGAATTATGTAAAGTTATTTGGTCCTTTGCAGATTCAGAATCAGGAAGCAAATGTGGCTGACAGTGCCGTTTTGTTTCAATCACTCTTGCTTTTTAGTCCTTTGTGGATGGCTAGTCCTAACTTCTGAAGCATAAAATTTGATTCCCAGCATTCCAATTGTGTGAGGAAAAGATGACCATGTAGCTCCTGTAAAGTTAAGCTAGTGCATTAATTTAGATGAGGACGAGTATTCACTCTGATTAAAACAAAACAAATACATGTGTCTGATTTCACAGCAAGTGTACAGCCCAAGATGCAGCTAGCCTTCTGGGCTGTGAGCACACACTGTTGGCTCACATACAGCTTTTTGTTCAAGAGAACCTCCGAGTTCTTTGCCTCAAGGCTGTTCTGAATGACTTCTTCTCCCAGCTAATACTGATGTCTGGGATTACCCTGACTCAGGTGCAGCACCTTGGTTCTGTACATTTTGAACTTCAGGAAGCCCTTGTGGACCCATTTCTCAAGTTTGTCCAGGTTGCACTGGATGGCATCCCATCCTTCAGGTATGCCAGCAGTACTGTTCAGTTTCATGTAAATTTGCTGAGAGTGGATTCGAACTCACTGTTTATGTCATAGATGAAGATATTGAAGAGCACCAATTCCATGACAGAGTCTTGTCACCAACTTCCACCTGGAGATTGAGTCATTGATCACAGCTCTCTGGCTGTGCCCATTCTGACAATTTCATATCCACCAAATTGTCCACCCTTCAAATCCATGTCTCTCCAATTTGGACATAAGGGTGTTGTGTGGGACCGTGTTGAAGGCCTTATAAGACTATCAGTATTTGTGTTATTCTAGGACACACACAAAAGACTGAATTTGGTTTTGTTTATTTTTTTCTAGTGGGTTTGTTTTAGTTTGGTTTGTTTTCCTTTTTTTCTCCCCCACAACTGCTAAATTTCCCTGTTTGACTTTCACATAGATGGAGTTTTGCTGATGTCAGGGGCCACTAGGATAATCACCAGTCAGCAACCTGACATGAAATTCAAATGGAAGACAACATCCTGGTGTTGACTTAAACATGGGAAGGAGGGATGGAGTGATAGAGCATGATGATAACTTTCTACTGTGGATGAAAACCAGCTAAATGTCAACTTTTAATGGAAATCAAATGATGTAAAGCTAGAAGAGAGCTTACAAGAGTGGGGTTTTTTTTGTTGTTGTTTGTTTTTTTAATGCAGCTGAGCCTTCAAAATAAAGATGCTGAGATTTAGGAAAAACCTAAAATTGGAAAAATTGTAGTCACTGCATCAGCCCACATCTTATTTTTACAATTATCAATACCAGAATATTATGATTCTTCTCTAACATTTTATTACTATATGACAAGTATAGTGCAGTTCCTCCCCCTAGAAAAACCCACTCTCTGTAACAAAAAGGAAACTAAATGGCAGAGAGCAACCTGGGGTGACAACGTAAGCAGGTGTTAATGTCAGAAATGATATCTCAGTGATACACCACAGACCTAAGTCAAATGGGTGTGGAGAAACCCCATAGTAGAAGCCTGTTGGGTTGTCCAGTTTTTTGGCAGATCCTGTCACTGGTCATTGCTTCCTTTTGCTTCCTTGACACAGGAAGCTTCCCTGCAGCATCCAACACATCCAGCCTATAAGGTGAATCTCACAAACAGCCCTCTTCCCCTCAAGGTATACACAGTGGTAAATGTTAGAATATAATTTAAGCACCACTCTGTCAAAATACTTTGTATTGAATATTTCAAAACGTAAAAACACCAGGGCAAACCTTTTCAAAGAATGCTTCAGTTTTACTAAAAACAAAATAAAAAAAATAAAAAAATAAAATCAAAATCTTTATTTCGTCTTTCCTCCTGTGAAGAACATGAGTATTTCAATGCCTGTACTTGAATAAATCCTGAAATATGCTCACTGCACATGCCACTTCATGTACTTAGCCAAGAGCAGTAAAATATTATAACTCATTCATCACCCATTGCACAGTGAATTGGTAGTTAGAGCAAAGCATTACAGGCTTCACAACACATGTTCAAGAGCACAGTAAACAGGGCAGAGTGGGGATCTGAGTCCCATATATCTTGAGATTTTTCTAGTTTGCACTGCCAATTAAAAACAATCTTACAGAAGTTGCCAGTGAAAGGTACAAGGCCTTTTTAATGGTCAAGTTGTATAAAATATCTTTTTTTAAAATGGGAACTTGATCTGAGACCATGATCAATGAGACTTAAAAGATCAAGTGCAGATAAAGCCAGACAGTGCCAGATAAAGCCAGGAGGTGCTATGAGCATTGCCTACACAGCTTCAGTGACACGATGTCATCTTCAGACTACAAGCATGTTGAAACAACTCTGTGGGTATCAGAGGGAACAGAGTAGGTTCTGCCAAGGTGGAATGGTGTTCTGTCCCCCATGACCTCACCTCGAGAGTTTCTAGCGCAGCTGTCAGCCACTGGCACACTGGGAGCACTGCCATAGTCCACACCCCCTAGAGCCCCTAACCCAGCCCCAGAATGGCTATTAGCCATTGGCACCCCTGAAACCCCACACCACACCCCCTGAAGGCCCTAACCCAACCTCAGAAGGGCTAGCAGACTGAAAGCCCCACCTGGGAGGGTGGTCACAGCAGTCCAGAGCAGATAAAGCTAACACCACACAGTCTCTGCATAGTCAAACCAGGATCGTTCTTGGACTTCTGGTAGCTGGTTCTATGTTGTATCTAAAGCTGTAGCTATAATTCTCTTTCTCTATTTCACTCTCTCTTTTTTGACTTCTTCTCCTTTTCCTAATTACCTTTTCTTGATATTTAGGTAACTTAAATCTGGATAGGTTGGGATTTGCTAAGTTTGTGCTTTGTGAAATGATCTTTGTTTATTGAATACTTTTTTAAAACTTCTGCCAAGTTCCCTTATTTTTCAAAGTTTTCAAGTAAAACTGTGTTATTTTGACCCCTTGAAAAGCATCATAACATTTTTCCTGTATGTGGCCTCAAGATATAGAAGAACTGAAGGCCCCTTTTAAAAAAAAAAAAATCTGTTGGGTGGATTTTTGAGGCCTTGTACTTTTTTGACATAAAACCCCTTTGATGAGCTCCTAAGAAGATCATAGGGTCTTGCAGAGTGTAGCTCACAACTGACAATTTTATGCCTTTTTCCACAACTCCTGCCTCTCTATGCAGGGCTTTCTGTCACTTGCCACTGAATCAGATGCTATGGTTAATAAATCCTCTGAATTGCCAACAAGCTAGCCAAAGTATAGCCAGCTCACCAGCCTCACAGACACTAGTTGCACCCACAGTTTAAGTTATACTGCAAGTATGATCTAGTAAGACATCTCAATGAATCATCAACCCCATAACAAGTTACTATTCATGTAAATTGTTTATAGCAATATACAGAATTGAGAGGAGGAATCCATTTCTACTCCTCATGTCGACTGTGTACTTAGTCAGCATCTATTATGAAGGCTGGCTGCGCTTTGGGGAGTACGCCTGGTGAGGTTGATTGCTGCTGTATCCCTGGGTGACTTTGGATAAATCATACAGCTCCATCTGTGCCTCAGCGAAATAGCACTGTGGAAAGCTTACATTTCTTGTATGTGCCTGAATACCTGTGATCATCTGGGCCACAAGAAATGATATTTAAAGTCCCCTGAAGCAATAACTGAATGTTGCAGGAACAAACTGCTCTCAGCAGAATAACTCTCAGATGTCTATCCCATCAGTTAAGTACCTGTTCTTGAGACAGATTTCCTCACAACTGCCCATTATAAATCCCCCAACTTCCACTTATTGTTGCTCATCTGAGCTCAAGCTTGGAGTTTAGTGCACACAGGACCCCTAATCATAGGTGTAGGCTTGCACTGAAGTGCCCTGGATAGGCTGAGGTGGGCTGGCACCATCTGTTACAGCTCACCTTTTCTAAGTCATGCATGGATGGTTTGGTATAAGGCTTCAGCCAGCAGAACAGACTGAATGCACCCATGTTCTCCCCATCAAGTGGAGACAGAGTCCAGCAGCACCCAGAAGCCTGAGCCTAACTGCTGTAAACTTGGTGCTATAGAGAGGAAAATAGGAGATTAAATATGTAATTGAGGGGAAAAGAAAAGAAATCTCAAGATTATCAATGTTCTATATCTCAGTCTTGTGTAGAAGTACAGTTATGCACAGCTTTACAGCTATATTATGTACTTCAATCCAAAGTTTGGAGATTCTATGACATGTTTTAAATGCTGAGTATCATTGACTGCTTCTCCATGTATAATCTGCAACTGTTTAAATGGAGTAAGCCTGAAAAAAGAAGTTCTTAGGCTGTGACCTACTATTTTTGAAGTACCAGGCAGTGGATGACTGCCACCTTCCTGTATGTTCTCACTCCTGCTGTGATCAAGACAGAGAAAGTGATCTGACTTGAATAAATAATAAAACAAACAAACAAAAAAACCACAAAAAACCCCAGAAAAACAACCAATCAACCAAAAAACCCAAAAAAAAAAACAAAAAAAACCAAACCAAACCAACCAAACAAACAAAAAACGGAAAAAAGAATCCATGGGATTATTTCCAGCTGGATCAATTCCTTGGTCTGGTTCACAGCAAAGCCTCTCAGACAAATGTGCCAGTACTACTGAGGAGGTAATGTACTGTGACAGGAGTCACTAGTGCTGAAGGCTTTGTTTTATGAAATCAGTCTCAAGTCTCTACAATTTGAGCAAGGATGGACTCTAAAAACTTCTGATCTGTTAAATGACCAGTGAATGGAGTCACACTTCATAGGGAGCAGAGTTTCAAAAAGAGGGACTGTGAGGGAAGGATTTATTTGTTTAACTTGTAACTTCTGTTTGATTAGCTGTGATTAGGTTGATTATCTGTGAAGTTTTGGCCAATTAGTGATCAATTTTACATTTGTAACTGATTTCTATCAAAACCCCGTCCTGTTTCCAGCTTCGCTTAGCAGTAGTAAAGTGCAATTTTACCATTTATATTTAGTGTGTTTAGTTACAGTTGCATAAGATATTCTTATCATTTAATTTCATAATGATACTGAAAGTTTAGAATTACATCCCATTTAGACTTGTGGTGTAGATTTTGAGTTAGAATGGTAATTTTTTAATTGAATGATTACAACTCAGATATTCAAAAGTGAAGGAAAATAAAACAAATATAAACACAAATAAAACAATTGGGATTTCATCTGCCCTCAGCAAGTTTGCTGAGGACACCAAGCTTTGTGGTACAGTAAACATGCTGGAGCGAAGGGATGTCATCAAGAAGGATTTTGACAGACTTAAAAAGTGGGCCCATATGAACCCCATGAAGTTCAACATGATCAAGTGCAAGGTCCTGCTCATGGGCAGGGGAAATCCCAAGCACAAACACAGGCTGGATGGCAAATGGATTTAGAAAAGCCTTTAGGAGAGGGACTTGGGAGTGCTGGTGGATGAAAAGCTCAACAGGACTTGGCAATATGTGTTGGCAACACAGAAAGCCAATGTTATCCCGAGCTGCATCAAAAGCAGAGTGGCCAGCAGGTTGAAGGAAGTAATCCTGCCTCTCTACTCTGCTCTGGTGAGACCCCACCTGCGGTGCTGTGTCCAGCTCTCTGTTCCCCAGCTCAGGAAGGACATAGGTCTGTTGGAGAGAGTCCAGAGAAGGGCCACCAAGATGATCAGAGGGCTGGAGCACCTCTCCTATGAAGTCAGGCTGGAAGAGTTGGGATTGTTCAGCTTGGAGAAGAGAAGACTTCAGGGGATGCTATAGCAGCCTTCCAGTACCAAAAGGGGGCCTACAAGAGAGCCAGAGAGGGACTGGCAAGGGTTAATGACTTTAAAAAGTGAAAGAGGGTAGGTTTAGGTTAGTTATTAGGAAGAAATTATTCCTGTGAGGATGGTGAAGCCCTGGAACTGGTTGCCTAGAGAAGTGATGGATGCTCTATCTCTTGAAGTGTTCAAGGGCAGGTTAGATTGGGATTTGAGCAATCTGATCTAGTGTGTGGCATCCCTCTCCATGGGATCCCCAAACCATTCTATGTTTCTATGTTTCTATGAAAACAAGAGATGGTGGATGCCTACCTGAAGGCCCCATTACTGCTGAACCAAAGCCTTTGTGTCTTTTTTCCTATCAGCTTTCTTGTGAGTGATACCTAAATATAGTTCAATTTAGCTAAGAGTAAACAGGTAGAGCCCTTACCCTCCGCCCTGCAGAGCTGTAGCACAAGGAGCCCTGCTGATGAGCAGTAGAGAGCTTTTCATGCAAGTGATGGATGCTGTGTTTTGTCCTCAGCCATTGGTTGGTAAAGCAGTGGCAAGGGGATGCTCTTGCAGGAGCAGCTGCCAAAAATCAGGCAGCAGATACACACATTTTAATGTATGATGAACCTGTTTTGTCTGTCAGTTGTGCTTTTTGTCTGAACTGTCTCATCTGATGCTTTAATCCTACCTTGTTTCCCTTTTTCAAAGACAGTGGAAGTGGGCTGTCTTTCTCTTTCTCCTTCCTTCTTTCCTTTTTTTTTTTTTTTAATCTGACTCTTTCTTAAATCACAGACTTTCAGCAGAGGTTTTTCAGGTACTTCACTGTATGAAGCTTTAACAGTGGTTGGTAGTAGAGACTTTTGAAAAAAGAAGCAAAGCTAAAAGCTTTTATTTTCATTCAGGGCTCCATAGAGAGTGAACAAAGGATTTAAAGCAACCTCAGAATAGATGAATTTCTAGGTCAGATTCTCAGGTACCTTGTACCATCTCTGTGCATGTTCAGCAATACAAAGGCCTTAAAAGTACTTGGACTGGATTTTGATTACATTGCAGGGCAGTAGTTGATCATCTGCTGAATCAGAAAGCTGAGGCTTCAGACACCAACTTAGGCACTTGGGGAGCATCCTTACCTTTCCACACTGGATGACCTGCGTGTTACCAAACTTGGAAACCATTTAGGAACAGAAAATATCAGTATTTGGTCTGCTTAAGAAAGGTTTTGTTCATGCACATTCCTATTTAATTGCTTAGAAATAAATTTTCCTATCTACTACTTGGAGAATGAAAACTGTCATATATTATCTCATGTCTTTTGATTCAGACCACTGCTACAAGTGGAGACAATGAGGTATGCTTAATACAGGAGTATGACATGAGGAGTTGCTCTTTATTGTGTTGCTAGTGTGTCCCTGGGCATGCCATACGGTGAATGTGCCCTACAGCTTCCTGAATAATCTCTCTCTGTTTTTATAACTTCCCCTGAAAATGCGTACCTGAACAGGAAACTGTGTGTAGAAGACCATGAAGGCAATAACTGAAAATAAGGGGCAGGAGATGTGTGTGTGCTTTTTCATCAAGGAACTCTCTTGTAGAACTGTGTGGGGTTTTGGTTTATTTTTTTGTAAAATTCCCAAATTTAGTTTTATTGAGTGAAAAAAATGAAGCCAAAAATTGCTGAGGATACATAGCAGGAGGCAGAAGGGAAGAGAAAGTAAAAAGAGCACTGAGAAGATAATAAGTATAATAAGCACTTGGCTGTACATTTTCAGCCCAAGGCCTAAACTGTTTGCTTTAGTATAAATTCCTGAGTTCAGCTTAATTAAGTTTGCATAAGTAGTAAACAATTGTATAGATCTTTTTTACTTCTGTAGGGCTTTGCAGAACATATCAAAATACTTTCTGATGGTTTTGTTGTTCAACCAAATGTTCCTGCAATCATTACCTGGTCTTATATAAAGTTCTCTTTCAGTTAAGAAGCTAGAAAACTCCACAATTAAGTTTCTGTAAATTACTAAAAGAGGTAAAGTAGACCTTGTAGTCTTCCCTTTAGCTCTTCCAACAGTTTTCTATTTTACTTTAATGTTTCTTTGATATGTAATGTTTAGATTCTTTAATGATTCTCTGGTATATAACATCTGGACTGTATCACAGTTTTTAACTCTATCAGGCTTCCTGACTTTTTCTTATAGCCAAATGGATCCCGATCCACTAATATTGATGCAGGTCAACCATTTTTGTAATAAATTTTGTAATTCTCACAATTTTAAAATTTACACCTAATGTTGGTTTCTTATCTTCTGTGTCATGTTCCCACTATTCTTGGTAGCAGTTCAGGTAGAACTGTATTCCCACCCAAGTCCATCTGTGTCCTCTGTTGTTTTCAACCATGCTGTCACCTGGAAATGTGGATAGTCAGAGTGTGTGAACTGGGTTTGGAAATGAGCTGTGAAAACATGGTTCTGAGTCCTGATATCTTTTCAGAGTATTGGTCTTAAATGAGGAGAGGCCTCAGTGGATCTTTCTGGCTCAAAATTCTCTCCTCAGCAGAATCAGCTATCTATTGCTTAAAAGCTTTTATTATTATGTGTGAAGATCCTAATTCTGACTGCATTCCACATTATTTGCACATGACAGGCCTTATTCTTCATTTTTCTGTAGCTTTTTTTTTCCATATAATTGTACTATTAAGTGGGCAAATTTGCTCAGCTGAAAGTACTCATGGCACAAGGCTTTGATGTATATTAGGGTCAGAGAGACTCTGAAAGTCTCAGAATTTGTTCAGGCAGAGAGGATTCATAGACCCACGTTCTTTTTATCTTCTCCCTTCCTGTGGTGAACACTATTTTGTCTGGACAGGAAACCAGTGCTGTTCTTGGCTATGGATGCTAGGAAGAGAAAGAAGGAGCCCTAAGTAAGATATTTTTTACAGTTTTTATGTTTCTTTGTCTACTTGATTTAGGCCTTAGGTTTACTGATACAGCACCAGCTCACCTTTTCTTTGTATCTCTTGCTTCAGGCTTTCCACACACAACATAATTAGGTCTTAAATTTCCTGGTGTGTTTATTTTCATAGTAGGATAACTTGTACTGACATTATGTCACTCTGATACTGATTCACAATAACAGTACCACAAATGCTGTCATCGTTCTGACATCGTAATTCTATCTTTTAAGCTTTCCAGATCTTTTTGAAGATGATTTTCATTCATAGCAAATTAAAACTCCTAGGAATGCTGCTGCCTGCATTTCCCTTCCCTATGTGTTCCATATTAGTCTTTTTTAGAGCATGAAGATCTATAAAGGATACACAAACCCCAGAAGCCCACATAAAAATGTTCTGGAGGGCTCATGTCTAATGGGGCTTTCCCATGTTTCTTCAGTTTTATCATAAGAGTTCTTGAGTCATATGTACATTAGCCAGAGTGTTTCCAATTAGACATTTCAGGTTTATAGTATCATAACATTTAGGATGTGCAGCTGACTAAAGTACAGTACAGATAACACAGGGAGGCAGAAGGCCCAGAGATGGCTTGCATTATTAGCTTCTTTCATTGCATTGGCTTTGTCTCCTGCTACTCCCCTATGCAATTAACATGAAATTTTAACCATGAGTAATTTGTGTAGAACAGAGCAATAACTTGTTGCAAATGTAAGAATGTGTTTCATAATCACATCTGTCCTGCTTTCCAGCAAAACCATTTTACTCCTAGGAGCATGGAATATGCTGAACAATGCAGAATCATAATGTTTTCTACTTCTGTTACAGATGTAAGCACTAAAGTAAAGGTGGAATGGCCCCAGATATGCTTATTCACAACAACAACAGCAAAAATAAGAGTGAGATCCAGACTAGCATTCTTCAACTGATGGGCCACAATTAGTTTCAGACCCTTAGAGAGGGTCTGAAGAGCTACCAGAGGCACTGTAAAGCTCTGAAAATTTTATTACAAGTCAAAAGCAAAGAACTTTTCATTCGCTTTTCCTCTGCACACAGTTAGCTTTCACAGGCAAGTGTTCTCTGTCAATTTCTTCATTTGATGATACAATTTTTCTTAGCTTTGTCTGTGAGATAAGTTTACCTATAGTTTTACAAAAAAATATGAAGCTATTGGGAACTAGATATGGATGTTGAGTCTCCTTATATGCTAAAGGGAATTTGGTTACTTTTTTTGCTTTTTCCCAAGAGCCTAAGGTACAGAAACGGTCATGCTTGTTCCCAAGTCATTACCTAGTGGAAATTGTACTATATCAATATCTACAGGATCAGCAAGTAGATTTTACAGGTAGTGATTCCAAAGTGTCCTGAAGCCTCCTTTCTACTGATATGGAACATTCTTTTTTTTGCACTAGGGACTAATTTCGCCAAGTATCATAACTCCAACAAGGTGAAGTGAGAACCACCTGCTCAAAGTTATCCTCTGTTCTATGGAGTCAGCTAAGAGGTAGATGTTCAGAACCACTCTTTGCCTACATGGGCTTAAACAAAATTCTCCACCAAAAAAAGAACTTGTTAATGAGATCTGGACTCAAATCTCCACAAAGAAATTAGCTTAGATTTCTAGACATGGGACCTGGTATGCCAACTCCACCATTTCATTAGTTTCATGAACCTACTCCTTCCTCCAAAACTTTTGATGTGACCTAAATTTTCAAATAGTTTGAAAATTATTGAAATTGTCTTCTCAACAAGTTCAATATTTATTGGCAAGAATTAATGAAATCAAAATAAAAGAAAGTTTTCTGTACTGTAGTTGTTGAGTATACGTGGGACAAACATTAAGCCACTTGCTTTCTGCTCTGGTGAGGCCCCACCTGGAGTACTGTGTCTAGCTCTGGGGTTATCAGCACAGAAAGGACATTGATCTGTTGAAGCGAGTCCAGAGAAGGACCACCAAGATGATTAGAGGGATAAAGTTCCTCTCATACAAAGAAAGGCTGAGAGAGTTGCGTTTATTCAGCCTGGAAAAAAGACAGCTCAGGGGTGGCCTAATTGCAGCCTTCCAGTATCTGAAGGGAGCCTACAGGAAAGATGGAGAGGGAATTTTACAAGAGCACGTAGTGACAGGACAAGAGGAAATGGATTCAAACTGAAAGAGAGTAGGTTTAGATTAGCTATCAGGAGGAAGTTCTTTGCTGTGAGGGTGGTGAGGCACTTGAACAGTTTGCCCAGAGAAGTTGTGGATGCCCCATCCCTGGAAGTGTTCAAGCCCAGCTTGAATGGAGCTCTGAGCAATCAGATCTAGTGAAAAGTGTCTCTGCCCGTGACAGGGGAGTTGGAGCTAGATGATCTTTAAGGTCTCTTCCAATCCAAACCATTCTATGATTCTAAAACTGTTTTATAAAAGGTAGCATTTTGACTATTAAATCTGGCAGATAATCTGGAATCCAGTCCGAACTTGTCAACTGACTGAAATGCTTTGACATGCTAGAGAACCCCATTTGTTTCAAGGAATTGAATGTGTAGCAGTGTGGCAAGAAAGAGAGACAACTTATTCTTGCTTCTTTAGAATGAGAGAACAGGCAGCAGCACTTAAATTGGTCATAAATACATTCCTACTTTTCCCTAATTCAGAAATCAAAGACTTCTATAAAGCAGACAGGACCAAATAAATCTAATTCCAACAAATAAACAGCTCATTTAAGTGAAACTGATCTTTCTGTATTTAAATAGCTCAAAACCTTCTCCAATGCCTTAAAGTGTGATAATGTCACGTGTCAGAGTGGAGGCTCTGTGAATTGAATTCAAGATCCTGGTGTTTGGAGAAAAGTACTGTGGAAATGGCTAAATTTCATGTATGAGTTGAAATGGCTAAACTCATGTACAAGTTGAAATGGGCATGAGTTAAAGCAACCAAGAGTAATCCTTCAAAAGGGAAAATTTGGTTGCATGTTTTCTGATAGTTCTTGGTAAAACTTCAGCATATGGTATATGATGTCACATCTCATGACCCAGAGCAATGCACTAGATTACTGAGCTACTGAGGAAGGCCAACAGTAGTGGCAGTTGCTTATATATGCTATAACTTTTCTAGATCTGACTGTGTCATCGAAAATAAGGAGGGTGACAGAAAAGTTTGGATGAGGCAGCCTACCTTCACCAACATATTTCAACTGAATTTTTAGAGGAAACAGTAACATAGGAAGCATAAACTTAGTTACTGAAAATGTTCAGAGCAAAGACAAATTGGAGAAAACACTTACATGAAAGATGCAAAGACTGATTTTTTATTTCTAGGTTCTCAGGCACTTATGCAGTTGCTTAAAGAAGAGCCATAAAACCACCTAGTCCCACATTTAATCACTTATGCTTTATTTATTTAGACTAGTAAACAATTCATCAATATATCTCTTCTTCCATTTCCATCAATTCTTAAAAAATAGGGCTTTTAATAAATAAAATAAGAGATTTTAACTTATTTTTGTTGCCTTAGTTTAGTTGTTGGGAACTGGATAAAGAGATCAAGCTGAAACCCACTTTGTCAGAGTGTAGCCTTATATTCTCTAGCTAAAAATAGATTCCATTTATTATATTACCATATTATAAAGATATGTTGTTGTTGTCATTGTTATTATGATTATTATTATTGTTCTTACAAGCTGTTGCTCAATGAAGTGCCAGACTGAGTGTTTTAGCAACCCAAGCTGTCATCATGCTTAAGAAAGCCAAGGACGGATATTCAGATGCACATGGCTTCTATCTTGACACAAGAACGTGGGGTTGCTGACAGCCACATTCTTGCAAAGTGTTGGGATGTGCTAATTGATAGCAGCCAGAAGCAGTCCAATTTCTGTAAGCAAGGAAATGAGAACAGGCTGTCATTACAGTCTTCAAATGTTTACACTGTTGGATAACTTTAACAGCTAAGGCATCTTGCTTTCTCCAGGGTTTGGAGGTGCATATTTATATCTGCAAGTAGTAATTACAGCTTGTTTTTACTGTAAACATGACATCCCCTCCCCCCTGCTCCCCAAACTGAGCTGTCACAGAAAGTTTCACAAGTGAACAAAAAATTGCAAGCAACATATTGGTAATTGAATGAGTTTATCACCCAACTATTAGCTGCTTAGACAAGATACAGCAATGCTCTACAGATGGAAGGTTTGTGGGGCAAAAAAAAGGTATTTTCAAAAGTTTGATATGTCTGAAGCAGTTTATCGAAATGAGCATTGTGGTGAGAGACTAGAATGTTTAAAAAGGGTGAAGGTGCTATCAGCTATTAAAGAAAGAAAGGATAAACATTAAATAAAAATTAAATTATGATGATTTATTACTAGCAGCAGCTTCATTTCTCATGTGTAATGGAGTACAAAGTAGCAGCAACTGCTGTTGCTAGTTTATACTAGAAAGGGAACAGCTAAAAATCTCTAATTGCAGCAACTTAGCTCCACGTGATGGCTGAAAAATGAACTAAGTTGAATTGTTTGCTTCTCTCTTCCTTACTCCCTCGGAGAAGAGTCATTGGCATCAGTCAAAGGTAGTAGCTTTTCTCCTCTTTGGGGACAGGGAGTAGTACAAAGGCAATGAAAATCAGAAAAGGTCAGGCTTGCAGGGAGTTTGAGAAAAGCTGACTTACAATCAACAGGCTCCTTTAGTGGGCAAGTCAGATCACCTGTGTTTTAGAGCCTGCTCTCAATTGCCCTTCTGAAAGCCTGTTTTCCTCCTGTAGGGACTGCCCAAGAGATGCAGTCCTGGGTTAAAGAAAACCTTTTCAAATATCCCCATCTTACACTGGCTTAACTATTGTGACACCCTGATTAAAGCTTTATTTTTTTTTTTTTATGCATCTCAATTTAAAAAAAAAGCAGATTTCTTCTGAAAACACAGATTTGACTCTTTCAGGCAGAAACATGTTTGAAAGCACAACACATAACAAATAGTTCAGTAGGCTGGAAAGAAACAGGTCTCTGGGCTTTGTTGCTTCAATAAGCTGCCTTGCACTATGGGTGATGAGCTAATGCAAAAATTATTGAACTACTCCAATTTGCTTCACACTAATGATGAAGTAAACAGCCTTGGCTTGTGGCTCATTAGTCAAATACTTCATGCTCTGTTACTGGTGCTCTGTGTGCTGTGTTGCATCTTATATGTGAAGGGCTGTAGTAGTATTTTGTGCTTTTTTCATAAATGAGTGGCAATTACAGTGTGTTAGATCAATAGTGATATTGTAAGCTGTTGGAAAATATATAAACCCAGAGATTCAATGGTAGTAGGGTTCCCAAAAGTGCAGAGTAGGTGCTAGGATCTTCAAAATTCTCTTTGCAGGTGTCATGGTTTGACCCTGGATAAACGCCTGGTGTCCAGCAAAACTTCTCCAGGGCCTTTCCACCCCCCTTCCCCCCCCCCACCTTTCACCTTCCAGAGGGAAAGGGAAAAAAAAAAAACCAGCTTGGAATTTACGGCTAGAGATAACAACCGAAAGAGTAGCTTTGATTAATACCATGGGCAAAACAGAACTTAGGATAATGCTTAAATTTATTACTAACAACCTAAAAACTAAAAATAAGAA